>CM068962.1:108220520-108268427 GCA_035128595.1 Eptatretus atami | reverse complement strand
TGTATGTTACATATACATATACATATACATATACATAACATATACATATACATATACATATACATATACATATACATATACATATACACATACACACATACATAATATATACATATATATATATATATACATACTGATACATATATTCATATATACATATATATATATAACATATATACATATATACATATATTATATATATATATATTATATTATATATATATACATAAACATACATATACAGGTGAGTCAAAAGTAGCGCCCAATTTCTGTTTTTCGGATGTCAGATTCTTTCTGGGAAGTCATGTTGTTAATAATTGTCTTGCAGATTATTAATTTTCGTGATTTATTGATTTTTGATTTTGTTTTGCAGGTTATTGCTGCGAGTTTGGAAAGTTACTGAATTTGCACCAAATTGAACCATGAATTACCTTTCAATGAATCAACGCATTGCGGTCGTGAAACATTACTACAAATGTAATGAACAACCAACAATGGCGGCACGCTGTTTGGCACAGGAATTCGATATTAACCCACCTCAAGGAAGAAACATACGATTGATTATCGAGAAATTTGAAGCAACATGGTCAGTAGCCACTGCAAAGAAGTCCGGTCGTCCGAAAACGGCAACGAATGTAGCTAAGGCTGAAGAAGCCATCAGAAGACTGGAACAAAGTCGCGCAAAAGTCAACTCGCCGTTTATCTGCAGAGTTGGAAGTGAGCTAATCAAGTGTTATCCGTATCCTTCACCAGAAAAAATGGAAACCTCACACATCTACGCTTACTGCATGCCCTTCATGATGGAGATGACGACCACCGTCTTCAATTTTGCGAAGAGTTCTTAATGGCACAATTAACATTAAGAGTTCTTAATGTTTAAGCTTAATGGCACAATTAACAGACACAATTGTGTCTACTGGGCTGCGAATAACCCAAGAGTGATAGTTGAGGAGGTAAATTTACCTGGAGTGATAGTTTGGGCAGCCATATCTCCATTAGGGATAATTGGACCTTTTTCTTTGAGGGATATATCACTGCAGAAATTTACCTGGATATGCTGCAAACCTTCTTTTTGCCCAGGGTACAGATCAGGACTGTTATTTCCAGCATGATGGAGCTCCACCTCATTATGGACATTATGTTTGTCAGTGGCTTGGTGAAAACTTTCCCAGAAAGTGGATCGGCCGCCGCGGTCCGATCGAGTGGCTGGCACGCCCCCAGACCTTACACCTCCAGATTTCTTTCTTTGGGGCTCATGAAAGACCTTGTTTATCGTGAAAAGCCTCATACCATTCAGGAATTGAAGGCTCAAATCACTGCAAAGTTTGAGGAAATTAATATCGAACTCTCCAGACGTGTGTGCCGCTCTGTGCCTGCTCGGCTGGAATTGTGCATCGATCACGAGGGAGGGCACTTTGAAAATTGCATGTAAAACAGCTTGGTAAGTTCCATAATATTTTTTTCTTGAATAAATGGTTAGATAAACATGTCATTCAGTTATTTCCACCTTCTTGTACACTGTAATACAAATGGCAAACAAACATCAACTGACAGAAATCGGGCGCTACTTCTGACTCACCCTGTATATATATATATATATATATATATATATTATATATATATATATATATATATATATATATATATATAATATAATATATATATACATATATATATACTATACATATATATATACATATATATACATATATATACATATACAACATATACGTATATATATATACATATATATACATATACATGTATATATACATGTACATATACATATATACTATACATATACATATATACATATATACATGTACATAAATATACATATACATATATATATATATACATATATATATATATATATATATAATATACACAACACACATATATATATATATACATATACCTGTATCATAGACTCCTATAGAGAAGAACTGGAACCTCCATGCTCGGGGTTTGTAACTTGAGTCTGAAGGATGATTAACTTGAGTCGGGGCTAAAATGACTTCTAGAGGGCTAGAGACACGATCTCGGGATCCATATAGGGGTTTTTGAGGACGGCGAGTTCAATAATTTCATTTTCAACACAACTGAGGTCATCTCAAGGTCTAAAGGTCATACTTCAAGGTCAAATTACTGAATTTTGGTATTTTTTGCCCGTTTTTGTGTCTAACTCATAAACGGTGAGAGATGGCTGATTGTAATAAGATGCAAGTGTGTAGAGCTGTCAAACTTTGATATTTATTGTCATATATCGTATTACATAAACATTATTGCATGTCACAACACTATGCCTAATACAACTACTAGTGCGGGCCCGTAGGTGCGTGCCCGTAGGTGCGTGCCCGTACATGCGTGGCCGTACATGCAAAAAAAAAAAAAACTTTCAAACCGCGTGCCAGAAACAACACCACACAGGCTCTCTTGAATTGTGACGCCCCTCTCTCTCTCCCCTCCTCTCTCGCCCCTACTCTCTCACCCCCACTCTCACCTCTCTCTCCCCCCTCTCGCCCCTCCTCTCTCCCCTTCTCTTGAATTGTGACGTCCCCTCTCTCTCTCGCCCCTCCTCTCTCCCCTCTCTTGAATTGTGACACCCCCTCTCTCTCGCCTATCTATAATTATAGATAGATATATCTATATAACTCTCCCCCCCTCTCGCCCCCCTCTCGCACCTCCTCTCTCCCCTCTCTTGAATTGTGACGCCCCCCTCTCTCTCGCCCCCCTCTGCGCCCCCCTCTCTCCCTCCTCTCTCCCCCTCTCTTGAATTGTGACTCCCCCTCTCTCCTCTCTCGCCCCCTCTCTCCGCCCCTCTCCTCGCCCCCCCCTCTCACCCCTCCTCTTGCCCCCTCTCTCGCCCCTCTCTCCCTCTCTCCTCCCTCCTCTCTCGCCCCTCTCTCCCCCCCTCTTCCCCTCCTCCCTCCCCTCCTCTCTCCCCTCCTCCCTCCCCTCTCTCTCGCCTCTCTCTGTAAATGTATTCACAAATGTCTACCAAGCACAACAATTAATTCAACCTTGGGGAAAAACAGCTTTCAAACCCTTGGGAAAATTCAAACCTTGGGATTAATTAATAATTTGAACAATTCATTCAAACCTTGGGAAAAAAGCGTCATACTCAGGCACATACTCAGGTCCCCAGCGTCGATTGTGACGTCATACTAAACGAAGAAGAAGAATTGTGATGTCGATCGTGCAAAAATAAATAAATAAATAAACATTAATTGTGACATCATTCGTGATGTCATAGCACGCGTGTCCTGTCATTGGTTGACAGACGTTATTGGTCATTCTTGGTTGACAGACAATATATAGGTCGTTATCGGTTGACAGACAATGGTCATTGTTTCACGTTATTATTTTTATTACTGCCAATTATTGTGCTATTATTATTATTATTATTATTATTATTAATTTGCGAAAAAATGGCATGATAAGGTGAACGACACTTCAGCTGCGATATATACACCTTTCCAACACTGAAAAAAGCAATAAAATGGCCGTAACTTGGGAACCGTTCGTCCCCTCCCTCTCGCCCCCCTCTCTCTCGCCCCCCCTCTCTTCGCCCCCTTTCTCGCCCTCTCTCTCGCCCCCCACTCTCATCCCCTCTCTCGCCCCCTCTCTCGCCCTCTCTCTCTCTCGCCCCTCTCTCTCGCCCCCCCTCTCTCACCCCCTCTCATCCCCCTCTCTCGCCCCCCACTCTCATCCCCCTTCTCTCGTCCTCTCTCGCCCCCCCTCTCTCTCCCCCCTCTCTTGCCGCCTCTATCCCTCTCTTGCCCCCCTCTATCCCCCTAGTCTCACCCTTCCTCTCTCGCCCCCACTCTCATCCCCCTCTCCCGTCCCCCTCTCTCGCAGATATTGGTCGACAGATAATGGCCGTAAACTTGGGAACTGCTTCGTCCGATTAATATCAAACCTCGAAAAGGCACATCCGCGGGTCCCTAGCAATATTCCTGGCAAGTTTCAATCAGATCGGACCGTCAATCGTGCAAAAAAATAAATAAAATAAATAAATAAATAAACATTCATTGTGACGTCATTTGCGATGTCATAGCACCGTGTCTTGTCATTGTCGACAGGTAAATGGCCGTAACTTGGGAACCGCTTGTCCGATTAATATCAAACTTGAAAAGGCACATTAGCGGGTCCCAGCAATATTCCTGGCAAGTTTCAATCAGATCGGACCGTCAATCGTGCAAAAAATAATAATAATAATAAATAAATAAATAAATAAACATTAATTGTGACGTCATTCGTGAAGTCATAGCACCGTGTCTTGTCATTGGTCGACAGATAAATGGCCGTAACTTGGAACCGCTCGTCCGATTGATATCAAACCTCGAAAAGGCACATCCGCGGGTCCCCGGCAATATTCCTGGCAAGTTTCAATCCGATCGGACGCGGTGATGCGTCGGTTATTAATAATTTGGGAAAAAATTGGCACTGATAAGGTGAGAAGTGGAACGACCACCTTCAGCTGCCATAATACACCTTTTCAACCGAAAAAGCAGTAAAATTGTAAGTTCTTGTAACACAACTAAACAGTTGTACAGTTCTTGTCGCCAATCATATCACACGAGACACTAGATTCGGGCATAAATGTCAATGCTTAGGCCCAGTCACACCTTTGACGTTTTTAGCCAGCAATGGCAACGTATGAAATGTATGTAAAACGCTGGCTTTACGCTGAACTTTTGATGTTTTTTTTTAAAGAATTCGGACAGTTATTCTAAACGAGTTGGTCGTAATGCATAACATATTAGTACGGGCACAGAACGTTGTTTGTCTTATAGATAACTTATACCAACGAATGCCTTAGCCTGTTTTTCCGGCGTTTCTCCCAACAACCCTAAATGCCCACGATGGTTTTAACTTAGGGCATAGCGCGGCTGCACGTATCGCCCAGACGAAACTCGTGGCGTAGCCTGTTTAAAAGCTGCCGCACGTGGCGACCGATTTAATCATAACCGCCTGAGAAACTTGAAGTGTCAACATCGCAGTCACCCTTGATGCGGACTGTTGTGGCGTGCTGGGATCAGGCCGATTAGTATGCCGGCCTATGAAAAAATAGTGTCTAAACCCTAGCCACGTCAAACTACGGTATAGTAAGTTGGTGGTATGACGTTAAGAGTAGGGCTGGAAAACAGATGAAGTGCTGTATATTACGTGGTACGTCTCGTACGTCGTGAAATTTCAAGCTGGCTTAATCGTCAGGTGTGACTGGGCCTTTAATGAGGTGTTTTGCAAATTTACAGTTTTAAGCTGCAGCCCATAATGTCATACTACGTCAATGTAGAAGTTTCCACCGCTTCTTTGCCTGGCTTGGCCGAAAAACTTTTCCAAGGCTTCAAATCTGCAAATATTAGCAGGAGAACGTAGTCAAAGTTTTCTCTGCAGAAGCAATTTTCGCAGCATCCACAATTATTACGTGGACACAGTGGAAGGCTTCAGCAGTTTTGGCTTGAGTTAAGCTTCAGCTTACAGACACGACCTCCTTGCCCATGCGCAGGTACAATATAATTTGGCACAGGCCTGCTCCAGCCAGTGAAAACTTGTACAGTCCCTGCTGTCCAAGCTGTCTGGATTCGTCGCGCAGATGGATGCTGAGAAACGGTCCTTCACGTTCATCATCTTGAACTACTCACTCATTATCTGGGTGAGGATGATTGTCTTCGCTGATCCCCAGTGAATCCTTGAAGGTCTTTAAAGCAGGACAGTCTTGTCATTGACAACTTGGCATACCAATTGGTACGCCTGGCGTTGGAAGGGGCTTGGGAAAAGCCGGGTGTGTGTCAGCTTTGGTTAAGGCGAATAGGAGTAGCCCGGTCGATCTATAACACTTCTCAATCATCACTCCAGTAAGGTTTGTACTCATTACCATCTACGAACAAATGAGAGTGTGTCTGCCCCATCAACAGTAATCCAGTTGTTTGCGTAAACATTTTTGAAGATGTGCACGTAGTCCGTACACTAAAGAACATAATTGCTCTTGAATTGACGTACTTGGCAACTTCCTGGTCCTCCAAGTTTTTGAAATAAACACTGCGGTTTGGTTTGGAATTGTCACATATCAATAGAAATCAGCAGTACCGCCAGCACCAAACTACAGCCTGATAGCAGCTTCGATAAGGAGTTCCTTCAGCTGATCGGCAGTTAGTTTTTTGCAGGGCAAAATGGCGTAGAATATAGCGTGAGTTCACGTCACCAAATGGGCAGGCAACTCAACACACCATAGATGTGATTCATGGAAGAGCATTTCGTGTTCACCACCCGCTGCTGGCATTTTGAGCATATCCTACAACATGCCCTCCAGAAATCGCAATGTCCTCGAACCAGCTTTACCTCGTCAAACAATTAAATTGAGCCAAACGCTGCCTGTGGTTTAAGCTGGTCGAACAAGTTTTTTGAGGTTTGGAGTCCTGCTGACTACTAGCAATGCATCTGTTTTAACTTTTTTGTGATGGTAGAATGATTAAGCCGGATCGACGAAATCATTTTGTATGCACTGGGTGATATGTTTTGTGAAGCTGATTTTGTGAAAATCATAGTATCAGTAACTCAAATCGGCGACGATCAAGAGCGTTTGAACATAAGATGCAGCTGCGCAGAAGGAAAGTGAAAGGAGGAGCTCGTTGCCTCAATCATCCAACAGAGCTGGCTTATTAACAAAGCTGAAGAATTTCTTGCTTGTGCATTCATAGATGTTTACCTGTCAGTTATGGATCCTAATCTGGGAACCATTTTGAAGAGCAAGGCTGTTCTTCTGCAAAGGAAAAAGTCATTTGGGCCACCTCAATGGCATCTTTCTCAACTCTATTCAAGAATAGAATCCAAAAGGTGAGTGACTTGTTGGAAATGAAAGAACTGCTTGACAGTTTGTCCAGTAGCATCAGTTTCTTGATAGGTAAACGGTTTTCCTGGTCCTTTTATGATGGATAACGCCAGCGAAAATAGGAGCTTGATTTTTAGCACATAAGTGGTCCGAAATCTTGGATATTTTTCTGCAGCCTCATCGAGCTGCCTGCAATCTCTTAGCCTCACAGGGATGTCAACAGAATATAGGAAAAAGTCTGAAGTGAGGGGCGAGCCCGAGGGGGGGCACGAAGGGGTGGTATCCCCCCTCGTCCAGAAATTTTCTATTCCTAAGATAGCTTTGGATTGATTTGAAGCATCCCAAAAAATGATTTTTATTGGGTTTCCTATACTCAACTCTAAAATTCAAAATAAAACCTTCACTTAAGGGTCTGTTTTTTGTCATGTTTGTCAGACAAATCAGTCCGCGCAATATCAAAGCAGTCAGTGCAGCATAACTTCCTCCCTGAAATTGGTTTCCGTAACAATCACAATGTTTTAGACCCAATGTCTAGAGTCGATTAAACAAGTATTTACTAGTAAAGTATCCAGTCAAACCAGATTTAAAAGGGAAAGAAGCATTTGTGCAGAAACAAGAAACATCCGAGACAAGACAGAGCTACTTCCTCATCAGATTCTTTCTGATGGGGCAAAGTCTAGCAGTCCTTTTGCTGCAGCATACTAAAGTTCTTTCGCCTTCACTCTTGTGGCACTAGTGGTGGTTCTCTGACTCAGAAGCCATAGCTTCCAGTCTCTTTTTTGCTGCTCCTTGTCTTTTCAAACTGAGCCTCTTTTTTCCACCATTGTAGGCTGTGCGCATGTTTTTGACCACAGAGTAACAATTAACCGGATCAACTTTTGGGGTTCAAAAATCCCTCCCCCCTCCTTTAAGTAATTCCACTGCTGACTTTCCCAGATGCCCTCAGTAATATTTTCAGTCTGAATAGCATCTGTATGTCTCCGGTGCAACTCTGCTGTTTTGGACTGATATAACGTCTCCATGACATTGAAGGATCCCTTCAACTTGGGTCCTGAAGCAAGCAGAGTGCCTTCACAAGTTTTACTTAGCGAGGTATAATTTGTCCTTGTTGAAGACCTGGTTTGCCCACCACTATCAATTCGCCCATCCATCTTCTGGGGCAGCCAAGTTGCATCTACATGGTACTGTCGTACCTCAAGGTCATAGGCAACCTTCTCTCCTCATTCAAGACAATTGGTCATGCAAAGTGCCTGGAAGTCGCAACATAAGCTACACAGTCACATCATGGCCTCTTACAGGTATGGGTCATAGCTGATGGCTGCACGGGAGAATGGATTCAGTATCGGCATTTCTTCAAGATACATCCCACAATGTGCTAAAGGCTTTCCTTCAGAATTGGTTTGAGTCCTTGACAGTTCCGTGTTGGATGGATGTAGACAGTTCAAGATGGACTTTGCTTTTCCATGAACATATCTTCACATTCAACAAGTTTTGGGCATTCCCTGGGCCAACTTGCAGTGACTTGTAGCCTTTCTGTAGGACAGATCATTAAATCACCTGGGGCTTCACATAGCAGGCTAGGAACTCCTTCAGAAAGACTAACAGATCTCGTCCATGGATTTTTGTGATATGGGAGACCTTGTTTGGAACAGCACTACATACTCTGAGAGAGGTAACAGCAACATAAAACCTCAAGAGATGAGGCGGCATCTTTTTTCTCCAGTAGAACAATACGATTCCAAAGATGTTCTGTTTGCGGTTTCCTTTCGCATCCTTCGGTCATATTCTTCTTCTCAGAGTGGAATGTATTTCTCGGATTTGCCTGTGAGTTTCGTCAGCCATTTCCTGTGATAGATTTCGCCAACAGTGCTTGATAATTGAGGGCGATGTTGCCTTGGGTAAGAAGCCATGTAAGAAAACTGTGAGGGCATCAAAGCTGAACGCCAACAGTATCCCACTCAATCGTAGGCCGATAGCCAAGCGATGGCATGAATGAATCGTCCAGGCCATGTGAATTGGACAATCAAACGAGAGTTACACACCTCCTGATACAGTTCTCTCAGTATCAACAGACGCATTTCAATATCAATTGTGAAGTAATTGAATAATGACTCACACCAACCACATGGTTTGCAGAATACCTTTGCAGCAATTATGTGCATGGTGGCAAGGTGTCAACCAATCAATGTCTAAACAGTTGTTGGGGCATTCTCTCCACGGATGCGAGTTTCAAAGAGCCAGTCTTGGAGCATACATACACACACACATATATATAGGCGACACATACATCAGACGCACCTCCTGACTGTTATGGTGAGCATCGCCGCGGATTATGTCTCACACTGTAAAACCGCATAATCCGCACAGAGCAACCATCCTCTGCCACGCAGATGATTATTCCTGCCAATGCAAACCATTCAACCAGAAGGCACGCGATGTGATCTGTGGGAAAATCGAAGCATGTCGAGTGTGACAAGCACTCCACCGATCCCCATTTGACACAGTCCACACCAAAGTGCGTCGCCTCCAACAGAGGCCTCGGCGTGGTGACTCTGTTAAACAGATAAGGATTATATGGTCATTATCAGTTAAACATCAAACAGAACCAACAATCTGGATTTCAGGCTTATTTGCCCTCATCAGGATGACATATTGATAAATATGCCTGGTGTTGGCTAAATGGTCAGGGTGGCAGGCTTGGGATCCCCGTGGCCTGAGTTCAAATCCTGCTTGGCTGTTGAATTGATACCAGGTGGGGTTGACTCAGCCTGTCGTCCCTCTGAGGTCACAAAAATGAGTACCAGCTTGCTGGGATGACTGAGCCATTTGAGTATCCTGTGTCGGAGTGGCAACCCATCCAGGATTGTGCCCAATAGCCCAGGAGACTGCTTTGGCGCTACCAATGCTCTGTACAGAGTATGGTCCCAATGGAATACTGATAAATATCTCACCAATGATGACCACATTTATTGTTTATACATGATACGTTTCAGAAGATAGAAGATACCATCAGAGGTGAAAATTTAAAACACCGCATGTGCAGCTGCAGAGACATTAGCTACACTTATGTCCGATGGGAATGGCTACGTTTCACGATTGGGCTGCGAGAGGGACCAATCAGCGTGAGGTTTGGGACAGATTTAATAAAGAGAGTGGGATTGGAGGGTGGATTTGCTTCTATGTTTGGGTTTTTGGATGTTTGGGTCACTGGTTCGGTGTCACGTGTTCCATGCCTGATCCGGGTTTGTGTATTAGGTTTGGCTTTCACACCCACAGGTGGGGGCTATGGGCAATTGAGTTATCCTCGATAGGCAGCATGCAGGTCGACGTGATGGTTAATCGACCGTGTGCCCGAAACACATGCTTTGAGATTTTCCCGGCTGCCCGGCGCCAAGGCTTTAACTGCCATGTTTTCCCACGCGAAGGTGTGATGTAGGTTGTGACAATGTGCCGCTACCTACCAGCGAAAGCTTGTCTCCGTGTGCTAAGCTTGTTGGTGCTGCATCAACCGTGTCACGAGTCAGTGCTGGGGTTTGCAAACTAAGAAGGAACAAATAAACAAAGAAACAGACTCGTTATATTATATATACTAGCAGATAACCCGGCTCCAACAGACATTTCCCTTGTCGCCCATGCACTGGTGTCTCTCTGTTTTCCCTCTGTAATAGAATATATTGTTACATCCGTGGGTCCATTCCAGTTGTCGGGATCAAGTCCCGCATGTCATGTCAAAACAACTGCAACCTCTAGCCGAGTCCACAGCTCCAAGCAAGTTCCTGGGCCTGTTTGCCACATGACACTACTCATGGGGCCACAGAATTAACTGTGGGCCACACCGACAGCCACGCTTGTATAAAAAAAAATTAAAGAACCAAAATCGATTCAAACTAATCCTTTTCTCTTGTCCAATCCAATTTCCACCTCACCCCACCCCCCACCCCAATCCCTCATCTTCCTACATTTATCAACTTCACTCCTCTCCTTCAGCTGAATTTGACATGCAAGATTAATAATCTAATATCAGTCTTGTATTTGAACCTACTCATGATCATCCAACGGTGGCGAATCACGATATCGATTGAGAGAGGGGCGGAACTTGGACTGTGCAAGCGGGTTCAGCCGGGAGATGATGCCGTTGCTGAAATGGCATTATTTCATCAATTGTATTAAGAACTGAAAATTTTTATTGTGCCCTTGACCTTTCACGTGTGAAAAATAATGAGGTACAGCAAATTTTGTGAAGTTGCCCAGGGGTTTGCAAACTAAGAAGGAACAAATAAACAAACAAAGAAACAGACTCGTTATATATATATATATATATATATATATATATATATATATATATATATATATATATATATATATATATATATATATATATATATATATATATATATATATATATATATATATATGAGCAGATAACCCGGTTCCACCAGACAGCTCCCTTGTCGCCCATGCACCGGTGTCTCTGTTTTCCCTCTGTAATTAACCCTGTTAATTGTTCCCATTGCAATTAGGTATATAGATGCCACCGAATATTAAACCTCGGGTGTATTGTAATCAATCCGTCTAACCTTACATTTGTACAACAGCAAGAATAAATTAAATGCTGATCACATTGCATTCTCACAATAATTAAGGATGCATTCCAAATTAAATAATAGTTTACAAAGTACTGTCATAATTTCCATACTACATTCACATAACGAAGAGCACCCGCTTTCTTTGGGAACCGCCAAGGGGGTCATATTGTCTGAATGCTTATTAATACCATAGCAGAGTAACCACCCTCTGGGCGATCTTGTTCCATGCATGCAACACATTCTTCTGACAGATCCCTGTATTTGGGGTGGGGGTGTATCGGCAACATACCGCTGCCTTGATCGCTCAGGAAAATAAAATTAACCCGGGTTACGTGTATGAAACGAAAACGTGCATACTGCTTGTGCACATTTTTAATACATTGTGGTTATATACTGTAGCTCTGGTAATTCTAATTGCACCCGCTACACTCCAAAGGAAGAAAATGCCTTGATGGGTGAAATATATTTTTTGTTTTCAAAACCTAATGGAATCAAATGAAACTTGCACGTGCACAACTTCAGGGTGCTTTCATTAATCCCTGAAAGTTTCAGCTTTCTAGGTCAAATCCTATCGGAGGAGTAGATAATAGACATACATACCGTGCCTTTAGAAATTATTTTTACGGTTCTGTGAAACCAGCACTCCCTCAAGGCAATGGCATACAGCATATAATGGTCCCGAGGCAGTTATTTTATTAGTATTTGTTATAGATAGTCCTTCCCTCATGTGGAGTGGGTTTGTGGGACAATGTGCGTTATGTGGCTTTAGGTAGTGTTTTCCTTTATATTCTTTCCCCATCTTTCATTCTTTACATTATTTTGCTTTGCTGTACATGACCGTCCTTCACGCATGCATGCATACCACAGATCATAACCCCTTCAAATCGTGTGCCATTATCCAACAGAAGTTACCTTAAGTCTTTTGCACTCTGAAGCAGGTTCTCCTCAAGGATTTGCCTGTATTTGGCTCCATTCATTGTTCCCTCTATCCTAACAAGTCTCCCAGTCCCTGTCGCTGAAAAACATCCCCATAGCATGATGCTGCTACCACAATGCTTCACGGTAGGGATGGTGTTAGATGGGTGATGAGCTGTGCTCAGTTTCCGCCAGATGTAGCGCTTTACATTCAGGCTAAAGTGTTCGATTTTCATCTCATCAGACCACAGAATATTTTGCCTCGTGCTCTCAGTCTTTTAAGTGCCTTTTTGCAAGCTCAAGGCATGTTGTCATGTGCCCTTTTCTCAGGAGTGGCTTCGGTCTAGCCACTCTCTCATATAAAGCCGAGATTTGTGAGGTGCTGCAGAGATTGTTGTCCTTCTGGCAGGTTCTGTCATCTCAGCCAAGGAATTCTGTAGTTCTGTCAGAGTGATTATTGGGTTCTTGGTCACCTTCCTGATCAAGGTCTTTCTTGCCCGGTTGCTCAGTTTGATCGGACGGCCAGCTCGAAGAAGAGTCTGGGGAGTTCCATATCCTTTGCATTTCCTAATGATTGAGCTCACTATGCTCTTAAGAACTTTTAACACTCGAGAAATTGTTTTATACCCTTTTCAGATCTTTGCCTCCTCACAATTCTATCTCGGAGTTCTGCAGACAGTTCTTTGGACCTCATGGTGGAGTTTCTGCTCTGACATGCACTGTCAACTGTGGACTTGGGAAGCCATTTGATTTTTATTTTTTGTTCAAAATATTTTTGAGCTGTTATGATGGTGGTGTGTTTTACATAAAATAAAATAAAAATACCTTACATAAAAAGGTGTGTTTCTTTGTAAATCATGTCCAATCAATTGAATGGGTCACAGGTGGACTTCACTCAAGTTATAGAGACATCTCAAGGATGATCAAATGAAATTGGATGCACCTGAGCTCAATTTGGAGTGTCATAGCAAAGGGGGTGAATACTTATTGATGTGGGACATTTCAGCTTTTCATTTCTAATTAATTTGTAAAAATTTCTAAAAACATGTTTTCACTTTGACATTATGGGGTAGTTTGTGCAGCTCAGTGACAAAAAAAATTAAATTAAATCCATTTTAAAGGAGCAGGTTTTGGGTCGCTGATGACCGGTGATTCGAAGGTTGTAAGCACATTCATAATGGTTGGGCAATTATTTTCTTCCATTTGAAACTCAAAATATGCTAAATTAACTTTTAAGTCAAAACTTTTGTCAGTGATCGAAAAACAGTCCGGAAGTTACCGAAGATGCTATGATGTCACGTTCTCCGAAAACTTCGTGAACATTCGGAAACAGCGTGTGAATAATGGCGAGATGCGATCAGAGAGTGATTTCAGCAGCGATGAAATTGAGTGTTTTCATTCCGATAATGCAAGGACGAGTCGGAGGATGATGGGAATTATACTATGGAGTTTCTGGCCCTGAGCCATATAAATTTGAGCCACTTGCAAGTGCCAGAAAACGCCTATTTCGTGTACAAGTGGCAGGACTGACTGCCCGGCAGTTCACACTGACAGACTCCACCAGACAGATTGGTTTGTAGATTTTCATTTTCTTGTTCGATGCATAAAATAATGTAAAGTTTGATTCGTCTGTGACCTGATATAATAATTTTTAACCCTCTAGTCACTCAAGAGTCAGAAATAGAATGAATCAATAATGGACCCAAATATATTATACACCGTAGCCTTGGCGTTGAAGTCTTTCTGACAGCTGAGCTTGACCCAGCGAAAGTGAACAGTTAGAACAAACCCCAACTTTCAAGAGACTGTTGTGGCATATCTATTTATAATTCCAGCAATCTATGTGTGTGTGTGTGGTGTGTTGTGTGTGTGTGTGTTGTGTGTGTGTGTGTTGTGTGTGTCTGTGTCTGTGTCTGTGTCTGCGACCGATGTTTCTCGACAACCACTGCTCCGATCGAATTGAAACTTGCCAGATATATTGCTGGGGCCCTGTGGATGTGCCTTTCAAGGTTTGATATTAATCGGACAAGTGCTTCCCAAGTTATGGCCATTTATTTACCAACCAATGACAGGACACGTTGCTGCGTAGGCGTGGCCGTTGGGGAAGAGATTCTCAGCCGCATTCCCCATTACGGGTTACAACATACGGACTTCCGGATAGTGTATTCTAATAATTTCTCGATTTCTTATGCGCATTTATAGATAAACACAATGCCCCAATGCAGTCGTCGTTTACGAGAGCGAAGGAACGGCCTGTGTGGTTGTTTGAAAGTGTTGTTTTTTTTTGTACGTACGTTGTTTTTTTCTTTTTTTTCTCTCTTCTCTCTCTTGTGTTCTTCCTTGCGATGACATTGCGAAAAGGCAAAATACGTTGGCGCTAATTGAATAATTGGCCATTTAAACGAAATTGCGAATAATCGTAGGTGACAGTGTGAGAAGATGAAGCAGGAGCCAGCTGAGGAGGAGAAGGCTGAGGCACAGCGTCATGCTACAGTCTCACTTGAGCAGTTGTTTTGAAACCGAGCTCACTCATTGTGTTGCCTTCGTAATCCTCGGCTGTGAAATGGTCACCACAAATGACCAGTCTATCCACAGGGTCCTCTTTACCCGTTTTCTTTGGGGGAAAATTCGCCCATTTTATCTGTACAAACCTTATCCACTGCCGGCGAATGTTTGATTCCTTCGGGAATCGGTGGGAGCGATTACCCGTTTTCCAGCCATTTTCGCAAAACATGACGACACACGTACGAGGAATGATGTACAAATATCCAAATAACTTTGTTCTACAATAATTCAAAATAAAAAAGGATAATATAGACAGTTGCAAGCTCAAAAAAAGCGAAAGAACGGCCCGCTCAACTGGACACTTCATCAATGAGCGAGTGAGCTTCCGCTTTGTTTTGGAGAACGTGACGTCACCATCCATATATGGGCACGTGGCTGTTTTTTTCAACAGCCTCGAGAAATAACAACTTCGGAGTTAAATTTCATTAATTTTCCCAATAGTTAGGCAACCACAATAGTTTGCATCGAACTATTGAATGCACATATAATCATATTGATAAATTTTCAGAACATGTTTGGTGACCCGCAACCTGCTCTTTAAATTCAGGCTGTAACACAACAAAATGTGACAAAAGCGGAGGGATGTGAAATCTTCTGAAGGCACTGTACACATACATACAAACATACATACATACATACATACATACATTTGCACCATTATATTTAGATTAATCTCCACCATCATCACAGCTCAAAAATATTTTGAACAAAAAAGAAAAATCAAATGGCTTCCCAAGTCCCAAGCAGAAATGACATTTAAACTCCCGATAAGCACATGATATTACGGAGGCTCTTTAAACAATTAATTCCAACATGCTGCAAAGAAGCTGGTACTCACTTATAAACTAACTTGGTTTTCAGGGACTTCTCTCAGCCCATAACAGCTATGGTGCTACATGGTATTTAAGGTGCATCGAATGGGGGGAATGAGTCTGCAATAGAGCCAGGAAACCGGATGGCTCGTGTTGTCTTGCTCAGGCCTGCCTTACCCTGGAGATCACACAACTATGGAGATCAAAAGGGGCGAAGGAAAGTGCGAGTTTGTCATGTTGTGAGTAAGCCCAGCATCCTCATCCTCTTTGAACCAGCAATGGGGCTCTCTCACCAAGATAATTCAGCCATTCATAATAAGCACCTGCAATGGACAAAACTATCACCTGCCAAAGTACGCTTCATCCTCCATTAAGCACAAAGGCATTTGAACAATCTCGTTTATTTCGCTTTAAGAATTGAGCAGCCATCTTTGAGTGGATTATTGATTGCTGTACAGCCGCAGGGCTTTATGCTCACACACATTTCAGATACTGAAATATATATTTATATGCAATCATTCATATATATTTCTCATTGGAAAGAAAATCTCAAATTAGTTTCATAAATCAGTGCAAAACTGTGTTTCAATTTTGTGACCTTCCTAGCTATTCGACCATCATAAACCCATGCATTGCATTGTGCCCTATTTATGCTTTTAAGTTGTGCCATGAAGAGAGATGTTCTGGAACACAAATATGCAAAGCAACTGTTATGCGTATTTTTGTTGTTCATAGACAGCTGTTCACCACCATCTCAGTTCATCCCCAATCCAAAACCATGATATTTTCTAGCCTCGTTAACCCCACCCCATTCCAATCCATCCTCCTTTCAAGTTTCCAGTTTTCCCTCCTGAGAGTTTCCTGCTGTATCCATCTTGGTCACCCCATGAATCGTTTCCTGCCCCCCCCCCATACCTCCCCACACCCATTCTTTGTCCAAGTCTCCTTCTATCTTGGCCCAAGACTCCGCTGTTGGTGTTTCCCCCCTCTCTCTCTGCTGTTCCTTTTGTCCTGTTACATTCTGGTCCATTCAATGTGCAAGCTCTTCCATGAGCCTCGACTATATATATGTATATATACATATATATATATACATATATATATTTTTTAAACAGACAAAGAGAGCAATAAGAGATTGCAGACCCTCACCAGGACTTGTTTTGTGTGGTGTTTGTATCGTTTTGTGTGGTGTTTGTGTCCTGGCATGTTAAGTAATTAATAATATACATAATAACTAGAACTGCCACTTTATAACTACTGACAGTGATGACGGTACCAATATGTCCTGCTTTGATCGGACACCTGACCCTGACCCATTTATTATTATTCAATTGAATTTAGAATGGGATTAAAATAAATTCAATTCAAATCAAATGGAAGACCAAATAAGTACAGTCCTGCATTGGTGTCGTCAGAGGGAACCCAAACAAGCAAAGACGAAGTTTTCAGGAGGAACCTGGATAGGATTCGGGCTTCAGTTGCTACTCCTCTAACCTCAAACCCATCGATGCACAGCCAAGTGAGCCTTATTATAAAAAATGAGAAAAAAAGCCAGATTCAAAATATTAAATAATTTTGGCTGCCAGACCATGCGTCTAATCAGGTCCAAATTAAATACATATATTCCCCATCACTACTGGATCATAATTGCGAAGTTTCATGTCGATTGATGAAACGGTTCAAGAGAGATTTTTTTAAAGATTTCTGCTCAATCCAATATGGCTGCCAGACCAAGTGACATCAATTATTCGTGAATACCCTGGTATCCCCAAGGCTTGTGGAACATTTGTGTGAAATTTCACCTCGATCTGTCTCGCAGTTCTGGAGAAGAAGATTTTTATAGGTGTTAGGGTAAATCCAATATGGCTGCCAAACCAAGTGACCGATGACATCATTTGTGTGAATGTATTTTTCCTCATGGATAGATGGTCATAAATGTAAAGTTTTGCCTTGATCTGTTCAACCATTTCAGAGAAGAAGATTGTTGAAGGTTATTTTTTTCAAAAACAATATGGCTACGAATCACGTGACCGAGGATGTCAATTTTATTTCTGCGGACCAATTTATCCCAAGATGACCCTCACAATTTTTCATACTGATCGGATGTAGCGTTCTACATGTGCAATTATGATGTCATAACGAAGGCACCTATAACGCCATTAAAAAATCAAACATTCCCCATGAGGAGTACTTGCTATGTACCAAATTTCAATAATTTTCCGTGGTGCGGTTTCAGAGATACAGAGGTCCAAAATTTTCCCATTTTTCCAATATGGCTGCCACACCATGTGACCTATGACATCATAATTATCATTAAAACATTATACACGAGTAGTCGCTCCTATGGTGAAAATTTCGTCTCAATCCAACAAGCAGTTGCGGAGAAAAACACTAAAGTTCTGTACGGACAAACAAACAGACAAACAAACAAATAAATAAACAATAAGAAGACGTCGTGCAGATCACGATACTTGCAAAATCGCTAAAACAAATTTGACTTCAAAAATAATTGGTGGTTGAATTCAATGACCAAATATGTAACTCCTCTTCAAATTTCAAGTGAATCGGATGAAAATTGAGAATTTTAGAAATACTGCTTTAAATAGTTGTTGACCTTGGGCCTATGTTGACCTTTTGGTCCATGTTGACCTCAAAAACAATTGGCTCGGTGAATTCAGTGACCTGAAATATAAATCCTCTTCAAATTTCAAGTGAATCGGATGAAAACTGAGGATTTTAGAAATCTCACCTAAGTTGTTGACCT
Organism: Eptatretus atami; assembly: GCA_035128595.1. NCBI lineage: Eukaryota > Metazoa > Chordata > Myxini > Myxiniformes > Myxinidae > Eptatretus > Eptatretus atami. The sequence continues at coordinate 108,249,947 of CM068962.1, read as the reverse complement.
TTGGCCTATGTTGACCTTTTCACCTCAAAACAATAGCCTTCTTCCTTATGACAAACTCTCCCATGTGGTGAAGTTTCGTGAAGATCAGTTTAAAATTGTGACCTGTAGGCGATAAACAGACAGACAGAACAAACAGACAGACAGACAGAACAAGCCGGTAGGCGGACATGGGTAGTCGACTACCCAATAGAACCTGACACGGCCCGTTCGATGGGGAATGAGCTGAGGATTAAGCACAGAAAATTCATGATTCTAGCTTCAAGGGTTAATGCTGCAGATTGTTTTTTTCATTAAAATACCCCACATTTAGAGGTTTTTCGGCCGTTGCTAGGCAACGGAGGGGTCCATGCAACGGTTCTTTCTCACACATAACTAGGACATACCATGAACCTACCATACCAGTTTCCTGTATATCTGACTCAGTCTCTGAGATATAACGAACCGTTTTTTTTATTGTTTTCGACCAGGGTTCATTCAAAACTATCTTCTCGACAGTTTTCATAGGATCCGGCTGGAATTTTTGACAATATGGCTGAATGTACTGCCCACAGTCTCTCGTGGCCCGATTTTTGATTTTCGAAAAAATTATTTTTTTATGATTTTTCAAAAATTCAAAGTCCCGTTGCTAGGCAACGGTGGTGCCATAGCAACGGTTCTCATTTGCACACAACTAGGTCATGGTATGAACTACCACCAAGTTTCATCGAAATCCCATTGTATTTACTGAAATCGCCATTTTAAATACTGATAATAAGGGTAGAAAAAAAAAAATCTCAAAAAAAATTTTTGAGATTTTTTTTTTCGACTAGATCGACTACCCAATAACAAAATCGACTGAACAATATACTTGAAAAATTTTGGATTTTGCGAGTAACAAACACACCCAGATGCAATACCCTCCTCTGATGAGGGCAACTCGAAGGGCACTCTTCGGTGTCACCAGATATGCCTCCGCCCACATTATTACGTCATTTGAATACTTGTACCAAGTTTGATTTAAATCCCTGAACCCAGATTCAAAATATTAAATAATTCTGACTGCCAGACCATGTAATCCGATCAGGTTGAAATTTCAAACATATATTCCCCATGACGACTACATCATAACTGTAACGTTTCACAATGACTGAAGCGGTTCAAAGAGAAATAATTTTTGAAAGATTTTCGTTCAATCCAATATTTCTGCCAGACCATGTGACCTAGGAATTATTTGTGAGCACCCTGGAATCCACAAGGCTTGGGGAACATGTCGGGGAAGTTTCCCCTTGATATGTCAAGCCATTGTGGAGAAGAAGATTTTTCAAGGTATATTCTTCAAAAAATCATAGGTGCCAAGCCATGTGACCTATGACACATCATATGTGGAGAACGGTTTGTTCCTCATGGATAGGCAATCATACCTGTAAAGATTCGCCTCGATCTGCTCAGCCATGTCGGAGAAGAAAAATTTTGAAGGATTTTCACGTTAAAAACAATATGGCTGCTGAACCACGTGATCGATGACATCATCAATCCCCCCTACCCCCCGCCCCTGATACAATTTAGGCCCTAAAGTATGACCCTCAAATTTTTTCATACTGATCTGATAAAGCGTTCGAAGTATGCAATTATGACATCATAATGAAGCCATCTATGACATCATCAAAAAATCACACTCGTTTCCCATTGGGAGTACCTCACATGTGCTAAGTTTGATTTTTTTTCCATGGAGCGGTTTCAGAGATAGAAGTCAAAATTAATTCCTTTTTTTCCAACATGGCTCTAATACCATGAGACCGATGATGTCATAATTATCATTAGAACATTCTACATGAGTAATCGCACCTATGGTGAGAATTTTGTGTCAATCGGATAAGCGGTTGCGGAGAAAACAGAGAAAATCAACATGGACGTATGTATGTACGTACGGACGGACAACCCGAAAACATAATGCCACCGGCAATTTCGTCAGCGAAGGCCTACAAATACACCTATCCCACCCCATCTTCAAACAATTGACCCACAATGTAACCGTTCATAGCATGCTCTATCGGTGGGTATTGAAAACCTGTCAACAGGACTTGCATGTGGATATCAGTACCACTAACAAACTTGTAATTAATATCCCGATAATGTTGGTAGTTTTGCAATTTTTATGCTTCCTCCTTTCCTGTAGAGCTCATTGACTTCTTCAAAACGAGAAGAAAAGAGAACCCATCAAATTACTCTCTCCATTCTTCAAACATCACCTGGTGCTGGCTTAATGGTTAGGGTGGTGGGCTTGGGGTCCCTGGCGGATCCTGAGTTCAAATCCCTCAGCTGTTTAATTGAACCAGGTGGGGTTGACTCAGCCTGTCATCCTTCCGAGGTCGGCAAAATGAGTGCCAGCTTGCTGGTATCCTGTGTCGGAGTGGCGACCGTCCAGGATTGTGCCCACTAGCCAAGGAGACTGCTGAGGCAGCACACAATGCTCTGCAGAGTATGATCCCAATGGATGGATGGATTCTTCAAACACACAGTAGGATTTTCACAATTGTTCCCATTACTCCTCACACACGTATCCCAACCATGTGTTTTTCTTTTATCTTTTCCCATTTGTAATTCCTCCTCTCTTGTACCTCCCATGCTACCATGAGGGATCAAGAGTTCTTTGAACAATACATACCAGTTGCTTCAGTTGCAGTTGAGAGAAAGTTTATTGAGAAGTGTAAACTGCAGACTACCTGACACTGGAGTCCAAGAATCCTTTACATCTGGTTTTGGGGTAGTGAATACAATTGTTCTCCAACAACCTGCTTCAGCAATATTCAGTGGTGTGTAGTTGTATATAGCTACATGATAAGGAGCAAGCCTACAGATTGAAGATGTAAAAAAAAAAAAATTATTTCACTGCAGTCTCCAAGCTGTATTATTCACCCACCACCTGAGCTTGTTTATCAATTTACTGTATACTAATAAATGTCGTGTGTGTGTGTGTGTGTGTGTGTGTCCTCCATAACTCCAAAACCATGAAACCTGGTGGCTCAAAACTTTGCCTGCATACTTGGGGAACTCCAAAGGAGTGCATGATTGAAAAACTGGGTATTTGGGTTCATTAAAGCACCCCTTTTGAAGATAATTAATGGCCTTATTTAATTATATCCTTCATGAGGTGGGATGAGGGAGGGGAAGGGGTGGTGTGGGATTGGGGAGGGGAAGGGGTGGAAGGAGGAACCCTGCATTGCTCGGCAACCCCGGAAACCTTTGCTCGTATATAAATATTGCATTGATTGAGGTGTTTCAATACTCTTTTAGATATTTGTTTATTGAGCTCTGCAGTTTATCCACACATGCACCAGTTTATTATAATTCACCTTACATACCAGAAGCGAAAGGACGAGCTTATTCTAAAACATATTAGATAGCACAGGCTAAAAGAGGGCCCAAAACATATAGGCTGTTTGCTTCGGTCTGAGATAGAGCAAGATGAGAATGCAGAGTAATTGGATACAACCTCCATCTCTAGTTATTCACATGATACTGAACTAGATGAAACCACCAGGCATACTTCTGGAATGTGGAGATAGTAATGCAATTCAAACTACAATAGCACTCTTCGACGTCGACAGATATGCCTCTGCCCATATTATTATTGAAGGCTTTTATGTAAAAAATAAAAATAAAAAGACTGCTGAACCACGTGACCGATGACGTCATCATCCCCCCCCCCCCCCCCCCCCTTATGATTTAGTCCTAGATGACCTCAATAATTTTCACAATAATCAGATAAAGCATTTGATGTATGCCCTTATGACGTCATAATGAAGCCCACCTATGACATCATCAAAAATTCAATCACACTTATTTCCCATGGGGAGCACTTGACTGTGTGAAGTTTCAATTTTTTCTATGGAGCGGTTTTGGATATACAGAGGTCCAAAGTTTTTTCAACATGGCTGCCACACCACATGGCCTATGACATTATAATTATGATGAAAACATTCCACATGAGTAGTTGCACCTATGGTTAAAGTTGCAGTTGGATAAGCGGTTGCAGAGAAAACATAAAATGAGGATGGACGGATGGACGTACGTACGCGCCGACGGACAGACAACCCCAAAACATCCGGCGACTTCATCAGCGGAGGCATAAAATACTTGGGTTAATTGGTGCAAAAAGCCGAGTGGTTATCGAGCAAGGATATGAACAAATTATAAAAGCATTTCAAAACTGGTGTTCATCGAACACGATAGCTCACGCAGTGTTCAAGAATATACTTAGATTCAAATAAAACAATTATTTTAAAGATGGTTAACAACAAAATCTGGATGTTTAGCGCTATTGAAACAGTCTTGTACATCACCCTTACACCGCACCCAATTATCATGTCCACGTAATGTACTGCAAAACAGGAGGTTCTTGGAAGTGCGAAAAAGGTGACTTGTGTTCTCCAGTGTTCAAGTGTATGATTCAATTTAAATAAAATAAAGATTGTTAAATTTTTGTCCGAAGAAATGAATTCCAGAATTCACCGCCGTTGACACAGTGGCTTATACACCACTCTATCTACCACATCAACTTCAGTTCTTCATGCCTGTTTTCAAGTCTGGTTGGCTGCCGGGCAGGCACACAGAATAAAAATGTTATCTCACTCCTCCCTGCGCACGTACGATCGGGACGAATTCAGAGTCAAAGTACTGCTGAGCTACGTTTGTTTTCCGATTCATGTTCAAAATACAGCATTCAATTTAAACAAGTTGGTTCTCGATCATAAACTGACATTTGTAGACAGACAAACGGACAGACGGGCAGACGGACGGATATAAACCAATTGCTTAACCACGCTCTCCGCTTCGCGTGCACAGGGTAATAAAGTCGTAGCAGCAGGAAGGGGGGAACCAACCAAATATTCGTTTTTTTAAAAAAATACAAACTTAACTAGCCGGGAGGCGACGATGGTTCGCGGCCATTATTGAACAATGCCACGATAGGTACAATTGAGTTAGTGGAAGCTTTTGAGGAAGCCCTACCGTAAAAACCTATCTCTTCCGTCAAAATTGACCAAATCAAATCGGATTTTTTTATATGTTGTACTTATGGACATTACGCACAGCTTCTAGAAAATGAAATTGCGAGAAAAAAAATCGAGAAAAAAAATAAATAAAAAGTTCAAGTGGGTGTGGCTCCGCTCACAAGGGGCGTGGGACGCCCCTCATACAAAAAGACACAACTAGACCATGATATCTAGCTTGTGTCCAAGTTTCATCAAGATCGCATCAAACGTCATGGAGCTATGCTCTGGAGAGAGTCACAAACAGACAGACAGACAGACACACACAGACACAACAAAAATAGTGGTCACTGCTGGCACCCGCGAACCAGCAATTTTAGGCAAATCTGCACAAGGTCTCGATGCCATCATGACAACACACAAGGACACTGGTATGGATGTAAAAAAAAATGTGGCTTTCATTTTTACTGTTTTGTGGCATTAAAAGGATAATGATCGAGGCAGTGGATGAAAGAGATCAAAACATATCCAACTACAACTTTTTGAGATACCTTACTCACAAATAGACAGGTAGACAGACAAACAGGGGTGAAAACAGAACCTCCGTCCACCTTAGGTGACGGAGGTCATAAAATTGTTCGCTGTGCAGAATTCAGGTATCTTTTCTTCATTCATACCTATTTTTCCTGTGACCCTTTATTCTTATCAATACGTCAACATATAAGTTGCATGAATTCCCGTTGACCTCTTCCCTACTTCCCTCAGCACATCACAAGGTGGTAACATTTCACAGACAATGTGGAACATTTGGAGAGGTGGCACCTGCATTGGCGAGGCGCTACCTTCTGGAGGAGCAATGCATCCATGCAGGGGAAGGTACCTGCCTGTGGAAACGGGTAGCCGTAAAGTGAGCAGAGCGATCGTGCCAAAAGAAGAAATTGCTTTGAAGTGCAAGTCTGGCTGTTGAAGGATTCCTCCAACAAAGTGAACAGCTGCCGGAACAATTGCTGGTGATAGAACAACGAAGGCTCTTTAATCTGAGAGACATCCATTTCCCATCAGCCTTATAAGATGCTGTTCTACATCAATGAGTGTGGTCCAGGAGGCAAGTGGATTGGTCTGTTTTGAAAACAAAGTGTTGGCAAGGTTGTAGTTGTTGAAATGACCTAATGTTGCTGATATGATTAAAGTAAGGGCCTCAAGACGCAAAAGCCATCTCAAATAAGTGATATAGGCACTTCATGCTGGGGAATGGTAAAGGTTTCTGAAAGCACTGGGGGGAGGGCGAGGAACGTGCAAGCGGCATGAGACGAACTTGGAAAAACCCTTTGAAACCCGAGGAGCAAGCTTTAAAGCATGCTTGAATTTCCTCAACGTACACCTCTTCCTCCTTCTCGTCCTCTTCACCCACATGCACACAGGCAGCACTGCACGGCTTTGACAAGCTAAATTTGCCGGCACTACTTTAGATTGTGGTGGCCCAGCACGCACCCACCCACCCACATGCTACTCCGCCGATGGAAGAATTCACACCAGCGTGCCTGCCAGCGGGAAGGCCGCATCTCACAAACGGTGAAAATTGGATGGGGCCCCACTAACATTTCCCTCAGTGCAGAACCACAAACAGCACTTTCGCCTGCCATCTCCAGTTACAATCTCTCGTGTGCAAGCAAATGGTTTTTCATTCTGTACAAATAGTGTTTCGATGAATATCTGTCTTCACCTAAAAACCTGTATGTAGGTGATGGTCTGGTGTTATAGACGGCTCTCTAGCATTTCACGTCAGTTCAAATCGATTTTAGGTGTAATGCTTCCTTGTTTTGGTTAACGATGTGTTCAGAAATTTGATGCCAAGGAAATGGCATCCCCACTGTGAGTATGTTATCATCGCTGACAACAAAAAGAGAAACCAGAGAGTTGGTGTCAAAGCCACCCAATGCTCGCCTGTTTATACATTTATCGTTTTTCGTTTTTAAAAGACTAGTCTAATAATTAATTAATATTTTTTTATAAAGCATTGCAGTGAAGTCTGATCCAAATAATTTTAAAGCAATATATGTAATTGTATATTGTAATCAGTAACAAGAGCGCAAGTGAGCACAATATACGCCCGAACAAGAAGGTATATAGAGAATTGTGCTACTACATGGAAAACAGCATCCTGGTTGCCATGGCAACCACTTTAGATGACGAACGTATGTCGCGACACACCGTCTCCAGTCTGTACCTATGTACCAAATATGAAACGTGAAAGATGAAAACTTTGGGAGTTAGAGTGCGGACAGGAACGGATGGAAAACAGCATCCTGGTTGCCATGACAACCACTTTAGATGACGAACGTATGTCATGACACACCGTCTCCACAGTCTGTACCTATGTACCAAATATGAAACGTGAACGTTGAAAACTTTGGGAGTTAGAGTGCGGACAGGAACGGATGGACGGACGGACGGACGGACAGACAGACAGACAGACAGACGGAAGGATGGACGACAGGTATCACATTATATGCCCCGATATATATATATCGGGCATATAAAAAAGTGTGGTAGATAAAAACATGAGAAAGGAAAAAATAACTTGCATCAAAAACTTCAACATTTTCACGCTGACGCTCACGCCGGGGGTATCGCTAAAAACTAATGTTGCATTACTGTCCTAACCAATGCTACGTCCAAAATGCTCCTACTTTTGTGCAGCTTCCAACCTTGAAATTTCATCGTTTGCTTTGTCTCCCTTTGACTTTTAAAACGTATAAAACGATTCAATGTACTACATGTGTATTCTTCCGTGTGCTTGCTATTCCTCTTTTCTGACCCCTATTCCTCCCTGCATTGTGAAGTTTACCACTGCCTCTCAATTTCTTGTAACCGTTCCCTTTCCTCAACCTCGTCCTCCCATGCATGATTGTTACCCCATGTATGGGCGACTGTTACCTCCTCCTCGTGTGTTATTGTTACCTCTCCTGGTGGAGTGTACTTGTTTGTGAATTCCTTATCAGATTATTATTACCCATGTGTGCAACCAAGACAAAAACACCCCCAAAACCCCAGCACATGGTGTGAAGTGTTGGACATTTCCCTCTTTTCCACAAGTTTAGCCGTTGTACTCATTATTATCATGCGATAGTGTATCTGCTGGACTGCGGTGTGGCGTAAGGATGTAATGCAAAATATATGGGCAGAATTTCTTTGGGGACGTGTACATATTCCATAGACAATAACAGTAGTATTATTGAACCGTCACCTTACATATGCCCCATATGTACCCACCCGCCTGCACGCTACTCCACCAAAACCATTCCCATCACCCCCTCCTCCCACCCCAACTTGTTACTGCCACCCCCAACCTTCTTTTTATTTATTTCCCTTTTTCCCCGCATTTCAATACTCTTTTCTCGACTATCTCCCTCTCCCTCAATTCCAGTGAGCAACAGTTCCTGCTTCTGCATTCCTTTGTATTTCTGTGGATCTCAGATGCAGTGTTGGACTTTTCAGAGTGAACGAGAGGCTATGCTAGAATTAAATCTGACTTGCACCATGTTATTACGGAAGATGGGAGAGCAGGATAGCACAAGAGTAACGCAATCGCCTTTGAGCTGTCGTGTCCGAGTTTGATTCTCCACCAAACTGAATGGTCATTCTGTGTTTTACAGACAAAGCATTGCATCAATGGGTCCACTGTCTCTCAGATGGACGTTAACCGGGGATTCGTCTGTTGTCGTTATCTGGTGCATATTAAAGGTACGAGCGTCGTCTGACAAAGAGTAGGTGGGTAATTGCTGATACTTTTGCCAAATTCCAAATTCCTGCCCTGGGCACCGATACATCAGCGACACAGCTGACATCCCCCAGAAATGATGCAACTAGCAGCCATGTGAGGAATACACTTGAAATGGATTAAGGAAGACAAGTGAAAACCCATGTGGGAAGGGGACAAAAAGGTTAGTCGTGGAGGTTTAGCTTGAACCACTGAAACAGTTCACATTACCTCCTACTCTTCCCATCACAATTACAATTAAAACCAGAGAGTTCATAGAACACCTTACCCCGCACTGTTGTGAGAAAAAAAACACATGGGCGGGGTCTGAGAGCAGCAAATTTGATTGGTCGAAATGATGTAAGATGCCGTAATATTTTGTCCAAATACTGCGAAATCAAAGTGCCGATAAACACTTCGATTTGTGTTTTCCACTATTCAAGTACGATAAATAATTCAATTTAAATAAAAGGAAGATTTTAAAGGTCGTAGGAGAGAAAAAAAACAATTTCGGAAGTTTACTACCATTGATGCAGCGTCTTTTACACCACCATATTTAACACGTTACATTAGCTCTTTGTGCCTGTTGTTCGTGTCCTTTATGATGTCCTTAAAAACACATTAAGTTTCCTGTTTGGAATGATTTTCAATTTTGTTTGACTGCCAGACAGAGTAAAACAAATTATCTCACTCCTCTCTGCGCATGTGCGATCGGGACAAATTCACAACCGAAGTTCTGCTGAACTACATGTTCGTTTTCTGATTCATGTTCAAGATATAACATTTCATTGAAATCAAGTTGTCCCTCGATCATAAACTGACAATTGTGCACAGAAAGACAGACAGACAGACAGACAGACAAAGTGAACCAATTGCTTAACCCCGCTTTTCGCTTCACACACATGGGATAATGACTGGACAATCAAGAATGAAAAGGTAAGCAGACAATTTAATTTGGAATAACATAAAATAGTGTCCCCAAGGTTTTGTAAAATTTTGAATTTGAATAAAATATAAAAAGTTAGCATTTTGAAAAATGTAGCCACTCCATGACACAATATCATGTACGAGCTATATGCGAGCTGTATAAATGTACAGACGCAGAGTGGAGTGATAATTCTTATTAGAAATTCCAGAGTATATAATAAAGAAGGTGTACATCAGCAGTACAATATCACAATGTTAACCTCGACTGGAGGCAGTCCTTCCGAGCTCGGTCAAGGATCAAACAAAACCCAGTTGCTAAAAACAGACTCGCAGCAGGCAACACATCAATAAGGCTCGAGAGGAATTGCCAAACCCTTCGATAAAATATCGTGTTCCACAGGATGTCATAAACAGATAAGAAAGCCAAATTCAACTGCATAACTTTCGTAATCCTCAGGTGGGGGGTGCTGGTGTTTGCCGTCGGGGCAAGGAGACAACAAATACCTCATGACATCGTTCAAAGTTCAGAGTAAGTTGGAAATATTGATTTCAAAAGTGTTGTCAAGATCAACAAACATGCCTGATTACGTCATTTATGAGCCAGTGTGGCCACAATCCCTCGCACACATTTGTTGTGTATTTGTTGTGCACAAAGTCAAGGCTCGTGGAAGTCTTCCCAGTGTGTCCTCATCCGAACATCCTGCTTCCACTAACTGGTGATTATATTGTGATGCAAGTCGTGCACCGAGAGTGGCCATTTATTGGCGATGGAGTGCTGTTAACATACAGCTGAGAAAACTACACTTTCTGGATAGAAACCCCCTGTACTGAGATTTGAATTTTTTTTATCACTTATCATGAAAAACAAATTGAAGAACATTGAAAATGGTTTAGCAAACGATGCATTCAGGACACTGTCATGAAACTTGCGAGTTGTAGGAGATGGAAACAATATTTTATTACTTTATATTGATATCTTACTGTGACCATGGAAAGTTTCAAATGAAATGACTATTAATGACCTTCAAAACTATTACTTTCAATATTACAATATTTATCTTGGTAAAAGTTTTACTTTAACATGAGACATAAGTATACACATTGTCAATGCTCAGGGAGGGGAGGGAAAGGGGGTGGGGCGGTGGAAGGGCAAGTAAGGAAAATGCAAATCACAATTGTACTTGACATAGCAAATACAATGCATCGCTTCGTTGACGGGAATAAGGGGGGGGAGAAAGAGGGAGAGATGAGGGAGAGGAAGGATGGAGGGGAGGGAGAGAGGAGGGAGAGTAGTGGGAAAGAGGGGAGGGGAGAGAGGAAGGGAGAGGGGAGGGCGGAGAGAGGGAGGGAGAGGGGAGGGGGAGAGAGGGAGGGAGAGGGGTGGGAGAGAGAGGGAGAGGAGTGGGGAGCGAGGGGAAGGGGGAAAGCAGGGGGATTCCGGCAGATGTGACGCCCTATTGAACATCTATCCGATGGATGGCACACACATTGATGAATCACCCTGCCTGTCAATCACCAGGTTGACAGTTTGTAGCTGAGTCGGGATTCAAACCCAGGCAAGACAGCTTAGAGAGAGCATGCGTACTTCTCGGCTGTCCTGCCGTGATCTAGCAATTCAGTGCATTATAAAAAAATTACCCCGTGTGGGGGTGACGGTCATCTCTATAATACCACAAGTTCTCAATGTTCAGTTCAGGTAACCGCGAAACAGTCCAAACTAACCGTTTAGATTGAAATAGTTCACAGAGATACACTCGGATAATACTACTAATGACATAATTAATAAATATGTATTGTTCATTTAGTACCCGATTAACACATCAGAATCACCAGTAAGTGCAATACGTGGTTTTCCGGTCCGTCCACTCTCTGGGGACATTTCACTTCCGGTTGTAGAAAAAAAACGAAAAAATAGGCTTAGCTCTCGGAGATTATGATAATCCTGTAATTATTCTTCACTGATTATAATGCAACTTTCAGAATGAAAATTGGTCAAGTATTTATAGAGATATTGAGGTTTGAAAAATCGTTAGAGCTAGCAAATTCATTAATTATTAATTCCACAGAAGTTTCGTGACACTGCACAAAGTAACATGTCAGGTATGAAAAAACATTTTGTATGCCAGATTCATTAATTATTAATTCATTAATTATGGAATGTACTCATTGATATATTAATCAGAAAGCCCGAAGCATGTAGCATAATCTATCACTTATCCCCTCATCCGGGATCCGTGGCCTCGCCCCACAGCCTGCAGCCTATGTCCGCCGGTGATTATGTTAGATATCGGCACGATCGAGAGGAGCCTGCGAACATCCCTGCTGATGCACTGAATTGATGCAATCGTTCGGCCAGAATATTCGTTGTCAAGATGTTGCGGGATTAAATCACCAATACAGTCACTCGAATTTATACCGCCGACATACTTCTTACAATCACCTTCGCCCCAGAAACCACAGTCAATCTGAACCACGCTGGCCACTGCTCAGACGCCATGACCAGACTACTGCGCAGTTCTACTACGCAGTTTGGTTAAAGATGACTCGGCATTTTGGCGCGCGCGCACAAATTATATTTTGAAAATAAATGCCGACGTTTACATTTCGGGTTTTGAAACTTTTGCACCTTCGGCGGAAAATGTATAAATATAAAAGGCTAAAAATGTGTTTTATATTTATATTTCATTTCTCCTTCCTTCCTTCTTTGCGAATCGCATCGGCGTTTTTGGCCATCTTCCAGATCACGTGACGATCAAACGGGAAGGAAATTCAAAAATCTGTCCGGTTGGATACAAGATAATATTTTTTACTATCATAATCAATAAACAGTTGCCGAATATCTTGTAGAATGGCAGACTAGATAGGTTTTGAAAATGCCGATTTTTATAACTTAGTGACCTCGTGACCTCGTCCCTGACCTTGAACCCGGACAAAAGTTATATCGTTGTGCAACACTCATCGACCTCTACCCACATACTAAGTTTCATCAAGATCGGAAAGAAAAATTGTTGACGGACGTACGGACGGACGGACATTTGGTCCGGCTTTATTAGGTCATCTCGTAGAGATGACCTAACAAATGAATTGATCCGAGCAGCAGTTCTCACTGAAAAAAACAAAAAAGTTTTCATTTGGCCAATTTGCACATTGTTTGACACCCCTTCCTCTCCTTGACTTGCAGAGAGTTATATGGTGGAGGAGTGGATTTGGGAGGAGGATAACGTGAGGGTAGGGAAGGGAAGGCAGCACAAAGGGAAGGGGAGGCAGTGTGAGGGGAGAGAAAGGGAAGGCAGTGTGAGTGGAGAGAAACACCCCACAGAGTCATTTGTTCCTATTTGTATCAAATCCGTGTGTGATGTCAACATACCTCTTGCATTGTAGAAACTAACAACTATTTATATATATTTATATATCTGTGTCGGAGTAGCGACCCATCCAGGATTGTGCCCAATAGCCAAGGAGACTGCTTAGGCAGCATCAACGCTCTGCACAGAGTATGGTCCCGATGGATGGATGGCTGGATGGATATACATATACATATATATATATATATATAATTAGTATTTATTAGTATATTTATATTGATATTTTGTCATGAAAGCACGCACAAAACGGTGTAAAACAAAAAAAGCCTCTTCACTTGCAGCAACAAAAAAGTTTCTCTTCGCTTCCAGAAATCACCGGCGATTAATATATTGGCGGAACTACAATAGCATATTTGTATTAATATTTTGTAATGTAAGCAGATCGCCCAAAACAGAAAGAGCAAACTGCGTACGTCATTGCCGTAAAAAACGAGGACCCCTGTGAACTATGCCGTCACGGATTGCAAAAGCAGGTTACGACACACAGCGTTTCACTCAATGAAGTTACACTTTCTGCACATTTCTTTATCTTTTCTTCACTCAATATAATCGTCCGAAGGGGAGAAAAAGTTAAGTTTAATGCTTTGCTGAAATAAGCTTAGTTATAAAAAAAATATATTATGCCTCTGGCACCCTTGGTGCGGAGGCACGAAAAAATCTAAATAAACTTAGTTTTAATACAATTCGTTTAAAAAATCACTAATTTGTTTAACTTTTTGAATTCCACTCCAGATTTTGACACTTATTTTGTTCACCAGATCAGATTCTCAATCCGATATAATATTTTGATTATCCTTGCTATAATTCACGGACCGGTGTTTGTGTGTTTGTTTGTGGTGTGTTTGTTTGAGGGATTGTTTGTGGAGCGACAACGCCGACAGTTCTGGCCTGTTACATCCAGACTTGCTGCAGAGGATCAGCATGACCCCAGTTAATGTATAGGGCTGTTTTTATGTTTGCCAGTGGTCTTGAGGGAGTGAGGGGAGGGGGGACGCAAATTTTCCATGTAAATGTGTATCGTGTTAGGTGGAAGAGTGTATAACAAGTCTCCATCATGTACAGTGCAGTATTCCTGTCCCCCACGTTTTCCAGCGCAGTGAAGTGTTTTTAATTATCAGCAGGAGGTATGTTTTTGTGTCATGCACATTACCCAGGTTATTAATTTTTTTCTACACAGAGCTGGCACTTGCTTATACACCACCCAAATAAAGGTATGCGTCAGAAGAATGTGGTGCATGCTTGGAACAACATCGCCCATCGGGCGGGTACTCTGCTCGTATACTTGAATTAGTCCATGAGAGTAGATTGTGTTTCCAAATCGAGGCATGTTTGAATATGCCGAACAAAATGGCGAATTAGGACCCCGTCGAGGGTGGGCGAAGTATCCGAGGTTGTCCAAGGATGTGCCTGATAAAGGATATAATTAAATAAGGCCGTTAATTATCTTAAAAAGGGGTGTTTTAATTCACCCAAACACACAATTTTCAGTTGTGTGCTTCATGGGAGTTCCTTAGTATGCATGCAACGTTTCAGGCTGCTAGGTTTCATGGCTATGGAGTTATGGAGGAGACGCACGCACGCACGCACACACATTGACATTTATTAGTACAGATTTGTAATACAGTACTGTATTGTCCCGAAACTTTTTCCATTATACTTAAGTGATTATTTTAACTAAATATTGGTTCTGGGAATTAAGGAGCTGTCCCATTTCTTTGCAGCCAAACTCATGTTGCAGTCAAGTTTAAAAATATTCAAACGTAAAAATAATGCAATCTAGTAATGACCAGGTTCTTTGTAAGAAGCATTCACGAAATTTGTCAGCTCATTGACAGGTGAAACCTGGCTGAGAGGATGGCCTCGAGGTACGCATACTCCCCTCTCAGCTGTCTAGCCTGGGTTTGAATCCCGACCCAGTTATAAACTGTCATCCCTAAGTTTCACAGGCAGGGTGATTCATCAATGTGTGTTCCTTCCATTGGATGGATGTTAAACTCGGCATCTCATCTGCCGGCATTAGTTGGTGGATGGTAAATATCCCATGGTGTCCTTCATGAAGTGTAGGTGAGCTATTGCCAGGCACAACAGCCAAATTCCAAATTCCTGCCCTAACCTTACTCAAATGTCAGGCCTGACAGGATGATTCATGAAAGATTTGGGCCAAGCTTCCCTCAGGCAACCCCACAACGACGTGGGAATAATTATGGCCGTTAAAGAAGAAAAAGAAGATTGTCAGGTGAAACCTGCATAAAGAAGCAAGTTATAATTCATGATTTTACCTGAAGTTTAACTTTACAAAAGCAAAAATAAATAAAAAGTTTAGCAAAGTAGGGTGTGAGAGCTGGACAGGCCAAATGTGCATGTGCAGTCCAAGCTCCACCTCGCTCCCCCTCCCTCTCCGCGACGAGGTAGTGACGTTGCACCGTCTCAACCAATGTGAGATGAAGGGTCATTATGTGTGTGTGTGTGTGTGTGTGTGTGTGTATATATATATATATATATATATATATATATATATATATATATATATATATATATATATATGTGCGCACACACACACACACACACACACACACACACACACAGATAGATATATATATATATATAAAACACATTTATGTGAGCTTGTCATATCACTATATTGATTAACACATGATGTACTTTGCTTCATGAAAGTTTTTCTTGTATGATTTGTTTTTAATTGCATTCGTTTTTCATTTCATTAGGATGATGCAACCACCTGCTTGCTCCATGAAAATGTAGAATAAAACGAGGAAATAGAATTTGATGCGAATGCGTCAATGGATATGCCTCTGCCCACGTTACATGTCAACCCACTGTTACGTTTGATCCCAATTAAAGTTTGCATGAAAAATTAAAGGTCACATGACAGAGTGCAAGAGACAAAAGAGAGAACATCAGATGCTTCTTACTTGAGTTATGATCTGCAAAAATGATTTTCAAAGGGCACATGACTTTCGACCCGATGAACCCGACATTGAATCAGTTCATCTTTGTGTCGCAGTCCTTACTTGCACCAAGTTTCGTTGAAATCCCTTCTGTGGTTCACAAGTTATTGTGGTCACAAAAGATTTTCAATTAAAGGTCACATGACCATTAACCTTTGACCTTTTGCACATAAAATCAAATCCGTTCATGTTTGTAGAAACATATTTTGCCAAGTTTGGTTGGAATCCCTGAACAGGAGTTAAACAAGTTATCACACTCACAAAAATACGCCACGCACGGACAGACAACACGAAAAGATTGCGGATAATCAAAGCTATGGCAAAAACATAACGTTTGGCTCATCGTGTATTTTATTGGTTTTACTCGCTACGCTTTCTTTTAATTCGTCACTTCTCACTTGCACTATTGGTCATTGATTTCAACCTCGTACCTTCGCAGTATAGCTTCTAGAAAGCTGATGTTAAGCTGGTTGGTCTAGACTCTAGAAAGAGCTGCTAAAGGGATTACTTTGACAAGACAAGACAATAGAATTCCCAACCTCCATAATGTTTGCCTCTAGTATTGGAAATAAAATTAAATACAGTATTTTGTGGTTGATCTAAGCTTTAACAATTACAGGAGACGATCTGGCAGTATGGTATGAAATAATGAAAATACAGTTCCAATGTGTACTTTATAATGGAAGTGGTGGGGGGTGTGGGGGGAACCATTTCATACATAGTGAAAATGAGATGGAGAGTAGGGTCAGGATCGTTGTCATATTTATGTAAGTAATAAATATATAACTCCTTTTAAAGTTATTTTGTTATGTCGACATTAGAACGTCCTGAGCTGCTCTTTCCTCCCTGAAAGGGACACAAGCCTTCGATAAAATAAGTCGACGTTGATCTTCTCCAGAACTTCTTCTTAATAACTTTACAGAGTTGGTCTTCTCGAGAACTTCCTGAACTCTTCCCAGTTTCATTGCTGTTCTTCACTGGGCGGGTGTTATAAAACCAGAGCAAGAAATGAATCTTTTCCCCAATAAAGCTCGAACCTACAACAAGGAAAGGTCCAACGTTAAGTTCAACAACGCAGATCTTTCATACCATGGTATTAAGGTGTGCTGCCGTAAAATGATACCCAATACTACTCTCTGAAGAAAAACACGTTAGCGGCCAGAACACAAGGAACGTCACTAACTCAGACTGAGATATCTCTCACACTCAGCAGGCACTCTCACCGGTAAAAGCACGTTTCCATTAGGGATGAAAAGCTAGCCTTTGCAAGAAGAGATAAAAAGCATTTGGAATGCTTCATCTTTGGGAATAAGAAAACTCCACAGCAAGCTCATCAACTTTTATCTTTCTAGCGGTGTGCACGTAGCCACACGCATACACACAAGCATGCGCACACATTCCTCTTGTTTGCTGTCGTCCCTTTGATCACCGGCACAGTCAATCCGCTTTGCGCTGCAGGCATGTCTCTGATCAAGCCTTGCCTTTACAGCACAGACAATGGCAGCCAAGAAACCTTGCTTTATCGAATCTAAAACTGAAAACAGAGCAGTCCTGCTGAGGCTACCTGAGCTAATGAAATAAAAACAACGCAAGGGACTAAATCGGATGAAAATGAGTAGTGATATCACAATCAATAACGGAAAAACTAGAACGGCACTCGGTGGAGTGCGTACCTCTGCCAGGCTGAATAGTTCACTTTTTCTATCCCACAGACGGGTCGGATCTGAATAGGTACCTTAACCAAAATCGAATCGGCTTCTTCTTGTCACCGAACCAACTCATCCACCTAGTTTTGTCACAACTCATTCACAACTGTTTGAAATATCGTGCTGTATATCATTTTTGACCCAATCTCTCAATGGTGAAGAATCGCCTGAAAAAAACAAATTAAAAAACTTCTCGTATCTGGATTCGGATCTTCACCAACATCAAATCGATTCGGCCTCGTCACACACCCAACTTGTCCACAAGTTTTGCTTGAATCTGTCCATAATTTTGTGAGATATCATGTTATATATCACTGCTAGCCATATCACCAAAAGGTGATGAATCACTTAAAAACTTCTCGGAAATGGATCGGGATCGGATCTTCACCAAAATCTAATCAAGTCGTCTGTCACACACCCAACCTATCCAACAAATTTCGTCCGAATCCGTTCACAATTTTTTGAGATATCCTGCTGACAGACAAACAGACAGACAGATAGACGCCTTCGGTGGTGGAGGTAATAAATTTGAAATGCCCTTAAAGCATCGGAGGCAAACAGCATGCCAATGCACTTTCTTCAGGCCACAAAAATCATCGTGTTCGTCTCTCGGTCTGTAGGATTGGCAGAGAGCTTTTGGTTTCCGTGCTAACTCCTGGCAGATTAGGCTCACCAATTACAGACTTGGTATGGCGTGCGCCCACGCCACACATGTGCGGCCGCCCAGCCCCACAGGGAGGAATGGAGGGACATGCTGTGCTTGTGCCATGCAAAAATGGGAAAATGGTGAAAGCACCCCAGGGGACAATGCAGAGTGCCTCAAAGAGACTCAAAGCAACAGCTTGCACCTCCGTGGGTGGTGCATCGTGAGAGGCTCTGCATGAAGCACGTGGATGTGGTAAAAAGCCTGGACACGATTCTTGACTGCGTGTAGCTACACATTCAAAAAAGAGACAGGTAAACAAAGAAGGAAATGAAAAGGCAAGCAAAGGTAAAGGTACACTGACTGACAGCTTAACTTCACCAAGTGATGGACCAGAAAACTGTTACTAGCAAGGGAATGTCTCACTGTGGGATAATCATGCCAAAATACCTTTCACCCAGTGCACTTGTTTGGTTTATAAGCCCACAGGCAGCCATAGGCAATATGGTCAGATGCACCACACGGAGCACGTGGGGATGCTTGAACTGGCTGGGTGCGGGCAACGGCTCAAGGATGCCACGGCAAGAGGGTTTGCAACGTCCAAGCTCATAAGTTTGAATTCATAAGCACCTCTCTATTCAGTGGATCCCTGTACGTGTTGACTTTTCAGATTCCGACAAGCCATACTGCATTATTGTCAACTCAACAAACAAATATTGCTTTTGGTAATTTGTTAGTTTATGGCATTCATACAAAAACATGTATGAAGGATAGGTAGGTCAAAGGATGGCATCCAACATCATGAACTGCATTGACAACATGCAAGGAAGCAAGCGATGTTTCGAAGGTGATGTTAAGCTGGTTGTTACCTCGCACATGCAAAGCAAAAGGTGAGGTTAAGCAATTGGTTCGCTTCTGTCTGTCTGTCTGTCTATCTGTCCTGTCCACAAACGTCAGTTCATGATCGAGGAACAACTTCATTTAGATTGAATGTTATATTTTGAACATGAATCGGAACATGACTCAAAAAACGAACCTGTAGCTTATCAGTACTTTGGCTGTGAATTTGTCACGATTGTACACGTGCAGGGAGGAGTGAGATAAAATTTTTTTTACTCTGTCTGCCTCCCTGGCAGTCAAACAAAATTGAAAATCATTCCAAACAGGAAACTTACTGTTTTTAAGGATGTCAATAAGGACACAAACAACAGGCATGAAGAACTAATGTAACGTTTTAAGTAAGGTAGTGGCAAAGATGCTGCATCAACGGCGGTAAACTTCCAATATTTTTTGTTTTTCTCGACAACCTTTAAAATCTTTATTTTACTCCAATGTAATTATACACTTGAACACTGCAGAACACAAATTGCCTTTTTGACACTTTCAAGAAACTTCCATTTAGCAGTACTTGGATAGAATGTTACGGCATTTTATGTCATCACGACCAATCAAATTTGCCGCTCGTAGACCCTGCCCATGTCCTTGTTTCTCAAGACAGCGCAAGGTAACGTATTCTATGAACTCTTTTGTTCAGTCTGTAATTTATGCGGATATGAAGACAAGTCAAGACGTCTGGGTACATCTACCAGTGAGCTGGCAAACAATGGCCTATCCTTGCAAAATATATCATTGGATCTTTAACTTCCATCAGCAAGTTCTAGGAGATGGCACACACAGATCAAGGTCCCATCTGAAGGAGGAGAAACTCAATGATCCAATGCCTTGCTTGTGAAACACAACAGCGGCAGTTTATAGTCGGATCAGCGATCAAAATCAAGCTGGACCGAAATCCATGGAAATGAATGAAAGCGTACATTTTTAGACTTTTCTCGAAGCAAGGGCTGTTGAAATTTTAATATACAGTAACTTGTGACATTTTACTATGTGATGTTCATCTCGACTACTTCTTTAACAGCCCCAAGCTTTCCTGCCTAATTGTGTGGTCAGCCAGGCAATGTTTTTTCCCCAATTGTATTTCACAAACCATCTGGCCAGGCCCGGCTATATTCATTTCACTTTTGTACCACTTCCGGTACGCATGCGCAGACATTGAAAATCAGAACCAAAATTGGCATTTGATCGAAGGTGGCAGGGATTTGGAACTAGTTCAGGGTGCCGGCATTAACTCGACTACCCTTTGCAAAAGACACTGTGCGTTCCAAATAATGTCCACCGACAGCCAGTGCTGACAGATCGGTCCTCCGGCTTAACGACCTTCAGATGGACGGCACACAGGTTGATGTATCATCCTGCATGCGAAACATCAGTGAGACAGTTGATGGCTGGATCGACATTCAAATACATGCCATACGGCTCAGAGGCAAGTGAGCATCAATCTAAACTCTCCGACCAACTCTACTTTGCGACGTTCATCCAAATGAATATGTTACCCTTGGTGAATGAATCTTGAACTTCACAAGAGTAAGCATTTTTGAGATATTACCGATGTAGAAATGCATAACATTTCCGTTAACTTTTTTTGTGCCAGTTTATCATCACACTCCTCAATGCATTTTAAAAGCAGTACAGTCATACACGTATATTTACATTCTTCGCTTCATACGGCAAAATGAGTTTGAGATTCAAATTTAAAATTATAATCTGTTATGGCTTTACGATGTTTAGCTTTGTAATTGCTTGTGACATTTCATGATGGGAACCAAAAGGAGCCTTTATATAGAGATACATGCATTTGGTAGTAATACAAAGGAAGTGCGAAGCAACAGAGGGTCGGAGGTTAACATTCTGACAATGTAATGAAGGGTAACAGGCAGAGATAGTGGGGAGTGGTAACACGAGGTAAGTGATAGTTGAAAAGACTGTGAGCAAGATTGTGAAATAACATGAGGTGAGAGCCCCTACCTTGATGGTTTGGAGTAATGTCTGGTTTTGGATGGGACATAAGGAGGTGATTTCCATGCAGAGGAGGAAAAAAAATAAAGAAAAAAAAAACAATAAAAGGGACTTTAGTTGAATGCAAAGCTTGAACTTATTTGAGGAACGATCAAACGGTTTTGAAATGAACAATATGAATACCTTAGTAATTCATCTTACATCATCTGGAGATAACTTCACTTCCATCATCGTCTCGAAATGGATGATTTTCAAGTGGTTTTCCAAGCTTCTATGTATGTATATATATATATATATGTATACATGTATGTATATGTATACATGTATGTATGTATGTATATTAAGGCAGAGGATAAATTTACAGCAGTAGTAACAAGGCATTCTCATTTGTCTAAGTGTATGCCGTTTCTAGTATGCAGACGTCGACATTGAAATTCAGGAGTTGGGGTTTTTGCTGTGGCTATTCGTGCGGTAACAATAATTAGCGAGGGTTCAGCTATGGCTAATCGTGCCGTAACAATATAATGAGGCTTTAGTTACGCCGTTTGAATGTCATATCAGTGACCAACTAATGTCTGTTTACATAAGTGGATATATCCAAAGGGCCGATAAGAAAATTATATTGTATCGTCAGTCCCATGATATTTATTGTGTTTACCTTTGGCAAAATAATCCAATAGATTATTTTTTGCAGGATTCTGAAAATTTGCACACACGTGTGGTGAACTCAAATTTGTAAACTGTTTTTTAAACGTCCAATCATGATCATGAAACTGCATCATCACCAAATTTCTATAAAGTGACAAGTGGGTTAAAAACCTTCATTGTAGTTTGAATTATGGAAGCAGTTGATGGAAGCAGCTATTTATTTAATTTAAATGGAGCAAAACTGGCTCCCTAAAAATTGTACCTTTTAAAAAAAGAATACAGGCAACCTAAGGCAATTTCATAGCAAAGGAAATCTGGATTAAAACTTCACTTGGGGACATGTTTATTGGCGACACACAAACTTCTGGAGCTCAACTGTACATAAATCGATGCATCATTTTCCTTTCCCCAAATAGCTATCGACTCAGGAATGCTCTTAAAATACAAAAAAAAAACTAGAGTAATTCGACTGCGCACAGTCGACGGGTATGCCTCCACTCTCCCGCACAAACACTTGAGTATTGACATATTTGACCCTTGCCTTTATCATATCTGCCCCAAAATCTAATCACCGTTGCCCTGTCTAACTTTACCTTTGTACCAAGTTTGATGAAATTCTGTTCAATATTTCTTGAGTTAGGGTGTAAACAGTAAAATTTCAGAGTTTGACCTTGACCTTTGACCCTTGACCTTTATCACATCTGGCCCAAAATCTAATCACTTAATTGCCCTGTCTTACTTTACCTTTTTACCAAGTTTGATGAAATTCTACAATTTGCTTCTTGAGTTATCGCGTAAACGAAAACGGACGGACAGCCAACCCGGAAACATAATGCTTCTGGCACCCTTGGTGCGGAGGCATAAAAATCAGTGCCGACGACAAGCTGAGGGGAAATACACCGCCCAAATAAAGGTACGCGTCAGAAGAACATGTTGCATGCTTGGAGCACGATCGCCCGTAGGACGGGTACTCTGCGAGTGATAATATAAATGATAATTGATGCATGTATTTATATGAGAGATTGCACATGATGGAATATGATTTATACTTCTTGTGTTGGCCTAGGCCTTTACCCTTCTTCATGTACAGGTCAAGTAAAATGCTACATAGATCTACACTGATGCTGTATGTACTTCTAAATGTACACATGTTCCATGTTAACTTCACTTAAATTCATAGATTAAGGCCAGGTTACTTAGCCAGACTACTGAATATGATGAAACTTCTACATTGGGTACAAGTACTTGTGTTTTAACCCTTTGAACCCTGAGCTTCTTGGACTTTCGGCTCCCCCACCCTGGGCTCCCTGGAGAAAAATCCGGCCGCTCGGGGGTACGGAGGTTTGAATAGCGGCCGGTAAAATGGCCGCCTGGGTTCAAAGGGTTAAATTTCTATATTTCTCAACCCCCAAAACACAACACGAGTGAAAGTTTGCCAAATTATATTTCACTCTTTCATTCCAGCGAGACAAAATTGTGTTCTATTCTTCTTAAATACAAGTCGTGACCTAGAATTTCAGTCAAGAGCTTGTGTTATGACATAAATATAAATACGTGTTTTGTTGAAAACAAAATTAGATCTATGCTCTCACAAGTAGAGGACTACATGCATATTTCAGAATTAACTAGATTAATAATTTGTTCGTTTTTAGAAAAATTAGTGACAAAAGTAGAAGAGTAAAATTAAAGTCTTTAATTGTAAGTTAAAAACTTTGTGACAGGTTATGAAATTGTTAAACCTGATGTTGTTATTGCCGTTAAATTTCCTTAAATGTTATGCTTGTTGATGAATATAAGGGAGTGTTGTTTCTTCTTTTTTCTTAAATTCCATCTTAATTTTTTTCAATGATGAGTTATTAGGACAAAACGGGACATATACATGTAGGCTATTGCCCCCATGTATTTTTCATAGTGTAAATGGTTGACTGCCTAGTTTTAACTTCCATTTCATGATTAAGACAAGAAAAAGAGCAATCAGAGATTGCATACCCTCACCAGAACCTTTGTGTGTTGCGTACTGGTGTGTTGCACAGTTAACGAGCAAAAAGCAAAGATGGAGTCATCAGGAGGAACCGGGATAGGATTCACATTTCAGCTGTGACTCCTCTACCCTCCAACCCATCCAGGCACAGCCATGTGAGCCTTATTCAACATACAGTATATATATATATACATATATATATATATATATATGTCAAAAAGAACTCAGATCAAAAAATTAAATAATTTTGCCTGCTAAACCACATTTCCGATCAGGTAGAAATTTAAAACATATATTCTCCATCATTTCTAGATCATAACTGTGAAGTTTCACATCAATTGATTAAGCGGTGCAAGAGAAAGCATATTTTAAAGATTCTCTCTCAATCCAATATGGCTGTCAGACCATGTGGTTTATCAATTATTCATGGATACCCTGGTATCCCCAAGGCTTGGGGAACATTTCTGTGAAGTTTCCCCTCGATCTGTCCAGCATTCTGGAGAAGAAGATTTTTTATAGGTTTTAGGGGTAAGTCCAATATGACTGCCAAACCATGTGACCTATAATGTCATATATGTGAACCGTTTGTTCCTCATGGATAGACGGTCATACATGTAAAGTTTCGCCTCGATTTGTTGTATCTGATGAAGCCGGCTGCGAAGCCGGCGAAACGTTGCCTGAGACCGGGTCTGCTCTCGCTTTTTTGCTCAAATTAGCAGAGTCGATCTAGATTTTTACTTTTGGTTGGAAGCGCCTTCTTCTTCTTTAAAAATGTGTAATCCCAACCAACCCAATCTTATGCGTGTATATACGAGGTGTGGTCAAAAAGTATCCAACCTTAATTTTTCGTGCGTAAACAAATGAAGCTAGGGCTCTAAACAAATGAAGCTAGGAGTGGTTTGGTGCACGTATGTAGGCGATCCTAATTCGTATGCGTGAATATTTTCCCGCCTGCAGAAGCTGTCAGTCGCCGACAGACCGCCGATGAGTGAGGAAGTGTAAGTGAGCGCCGTCGGAATTTCATTTTTGACAAAATGACGGAAAAACTTGAACAACGCTACTGCATCAAATTTTGTGTAAAGCTTGGCTGATTCCCAAGTGGAAACGATCCGCAAGATTCAACAGGCCTTCGGGAACGAAGCAATGGGCACCACACAGAAAAAGAGTGGTACAACCGCTTCAAAGATGTGCCACATCAGTGGAAAGTGAAGCAGTTCTGGTAGGCCCTCAACATCCCGAAATGAGATCGTCATTGACCAAGTGAGGACCCTGCTGATGCAGGATCGTCGAATCACGATCAGAAACTTGCAGACGAGCGGGCGTCAGCATTGGATCCGTTCATTCCATTGTGACTGAGGATTTGAGCTTAAGGAGAATCTCAGCGAAGTTCGTGCCAAAGCTGCTAACGATCGAGCAGAAGCAACTCCGTTTGGAGATCGCACAGGACATGCTGGAGACTGTGAACAGCGATCCACTTCTTCAACACAGTGATCACTGGCGATGAGACCACAGTGATCCGTCATTTTGAAAACGAAAATCCGACGGCGCTCACTTACACTTCCTCACTCATCGCGGTCTGTCGGCGACTGACAGCTTCTGCGGGCGGGAAAATATTCATGCATACGAATAGGATCGCCTACATACGTGCACCAAACCACGCCTCCCTAGCTTCATTTGTTTATGCACGAAAAATAAGGTTGGATACTTTTGAACACACCTCGTATATAAATATATGTACACCCGGACCCCGACATTCGCGTTCCAACATTCGTGGGTTCCATGTATTTGCCGTTGAAAACTTGCGACATGCTCCGACATTGGTGGAATTTCCGCGCGTATTTGTGTTTTTTCGGCTTTTTTTTTTTCACGAGCCGCGAGCATAACACAGTTCTAAGACACATCTTCCACGAGCCACGCACAAAGCAGCTGGAGATACGTACAGTACAATACTGTACGTATGCAAAACACATATCTTCCCGAGCGGCGAACTGACCTGCTTTCCTGTACGTGTATTGTAGCTTCGCGGGATAAAAATAGATTCACGAGACGTCTCACCATGTGCCCTTTAAACATATGGAACCGCCGCGAACCATAACATTATCCCCCTTGTCTCCATTGTAACAATGACAAACACTCACAGATTCTTCCCGACACTCGTAGATTTACCCGACTTCGTCTATTACTACGAATTTTCCTGCATTTTCATGAGATTTTCCCCAACATTCATGGATTTTTCACGGGTTGGGAAATCTCCTGAACTTATCCCCCATTTCCCATTGAAAAATGCCCCACATTTGCGGTTTCAACATTCGCGGGTTTTTCCGGAACATATCCCCGCGAATGTCGGGGTCCTCGGCAAATTTACCTGGTGTTACCGAGTATTGAAAAACATTGAAAAGATTAAGAGTCTACATATGCCCATGTGCTCTATTAATTGCTCCACCACACCACCATCCCCTCCCCACCACAACCCCCTCACCACCACAACCCCCCCCCCCCACACACACAACACCCCTCCCTCCCCACCCTTGCTTTCCTGCTGCTAACCCCCCCCCCCATCACCCTTCACCATTCCCCTATCACTACCCACCAACTTGCTCCACCATCCACCATTTTCCCTCGCTCACCCCCACCCTTCCATCGCTCAACCACCACCTCCTTCGCTCACCCCTCCCCCTTCCATTGCTCACCTCCCCTCCTTCCATCACTCATCACCCCCCCCCCCCAACTCCACTTCAATCACTCTCAGTAAAATACCACGCATTTATATGACTTGTTTAGTTTGACACTTACTCCCTTAACGACATGTCCTACTTGAAAACCAACACATATATTGTTAATTAGAACCTACAGATCATAATATTACTTATTTGTTCAGAGATTATTCTAAAATTAAGACAACAACGCGCTAAAACAGTTAAGGGGGTGCCATTCAGCTCACTCGATTTCATTTTTTATTGAATTACATTATATTATTCGACAGACGATCAGTTGCTTTTGTAAAGCAAAGGTATGTCCACCTGAATATTCATTTATTAAATTTTGGTGAAGCGGGCTAAGAATGCCATTTCGAAGGAGAGCGAGTACCGTAAGTACAATCACGGCCTTGATCATCCCTGTAATTGGGCAGTGTATATTATCTCTATTATAATACCAAGCTTGCACCACTAAAAACTGGCTCGCCGTCACACTATCCTATGAAATTCGTGTGGCACTTAGCGGACATGCCGACAATGTTTGGAAGTCTTGGCGTTCCATAGTACCACTTGCATTTTGACAATGCGTATTTTTGTCGTTCCCGTGTATGGTCTGTCGTCTGCTACCAGCTATGTTGTACTGCTATCCCGCGGCATCGCTAGTATTATATGTAAAGTCCACAAATGGTGACCACAATTATTCCGAAAATAATAAACCACAAACGAAGCTTTATATATTAGAACTAGAGGGGAGCACTCGGTAGAGTGCAAAACCTCCGACCCCAATACTGCTGGGTCACTTAAGTGAACCTGATACCTATTCATTTAGTCAAAACGGATCAGCCTCTTCTGAACCACGATTGAATAAACTAAACTAGATGACGCGATGTAGAAATGCCAAAAAAAAAAATCGAAATTTTTTGAAAAAAAAGGTGCAAAATTTGTTTTTTTTTCTCTAACAAATTTTTTTTTGGGGGGGGGGGGTGGTGGAAATCACTTAAAACATGTAGAAATGCAAAAAAAATTCAAATATTTTTCAAATAAAATCGAAATTTTTTTTGAAAAAAAGTTGCAAATTTTTTTTTCTCTAACAATTTTTTTTTTGGTTGGAAATCACTTAAAACATGTAGAAATGCAAAAACAAAAATTAAAATATTTTTTCAAAATGCCGCCATAGCGGCCATATTGGACTTTGGACCAAGTCCAAAATCTAATGGCATGATCCTTGGACCATACCTAATCCCCCACCAAGTTGTCGAAATCCGTCCAGGAGCTTTTCCGTAAACTGTTCATAACAAACAGTAACCTCCGTCCATCTTCGATGGCGGAGGTTAAAAAGAAGGAAATAAATGCAAACAACAAACAGAAGCTGAGCAAGGGTTTGAGTTACCCGGCGAGTGACCCGGAAGTGCAAACAGACATGAAGTTTATTAATATATGATATATACTAGTGTGGGGCCTCGTGCAAAATAAAATAAAAGTGTGCAGGCAACTCCCACATTTAAGGCATAAAGATTTTGGGATCAAATATAAATTTGATATCCCTTAAGCTGAATGTTGTTAATAAGGAACGACTAAGGATTTTAGTCTTGTTTTGAAGTCATAACCATTTTTGACGAACGTTTCCTATAAGCTATAGTTTGAAGTAAATCGCGATCATTTTGACGAGTTATGAGCCGAAAAACGTTCACCTTTCGTGACCTGACCTTGACTTTGACCTAATTGGGACCCAAAGTAAATGGGGTCGTCGAGGTTCTTACCACTGTGGATACAATTTGACAGTGTTGAGCCAGCCGTTTCCCCGTAAAGTTGTATTTTCGTAACCATGTTTTAGTTTTAATGGAAAATTTGTAATTTTGACCCATGACCATGACCCCCAAAACTTCGGACCCTAACGATCTTCACAAATATGCATTTTCACTATAGGAATGGGTAGGATTATAAGTGACAAATAGAATAAGGTTCGAAATCTAAAGATTCAATAAGTAAAGACAGACAAACAAAACACAGACGATTACAATATCCCGCTCACTCCCTCCGGGGGGCGGAGATAATAAATTTTTAAAAGAAACTTTCAAAACCGCGTGCAGAACAACAACTCACACAGGCCGCTCCTTCACTCTCGCGTGCCCGTACGGTGCGTGGCCGTAGCGTGCAAAAAAAAACTTTCAAAACACCACACAGGCCGTTCCTTCGTCTCAAGTAAACGACGACTGGATGGGGTATTGTGTTTATCTATAAATGCGCATAAGAAATCGAGAAATTATAAAATACCAGTAAAATCATCACTATCCAAAGTAGTGCGTGCCCGTACGGAATGTTTCACATCATTCCACGAATTATCGCTTCATTGAAAGGTAACAACTGCTTGTGATAGTTACACACACAGAGTTAATTAAAATCAAATTAAAATCAAGTTACCTCCCTGTCTTTGGCTAGCCATGACATTCGCTGCCATTGACTCATTTGCCATCCCTATGCCATGGTGAGGACGACAGGGTAGGATTTGAGAGACTGAAAGTACAGTGTCATTAGGTATTCCACTGTTCGAATTGTTTAGTTGAAAATAGTTTTTAAAAAAAAATAGTTGCAAAGCATACCAAAAATTGAGATGTATTTCGTTGGCAAAGCATGTGAAGTAGAGCTGAATTCCTAAACACTTCAAAGGCACACCGTTTTGACATTGGACAAAAAAAAGTTGTACTTTTTTGATAAATTATTTTAAGGCAATTTTTCTTCAATAAATAAATAATTGATTAAAAAAACTTGTTTCTCCCCATTGGTAACCACACCTTTTAATCCCTTCGTTTTAGCCTCTTCCATAAATAACATTGCTGAGGAAACGGGCTTCTTGTTTCCTCGTCCAGGGCAAGAATGCGGAGGCTGCTGATTGCCAACGTTTTGATAAA
>CM068962.1:108182260-108202439 GCA_035128595.1 Eptatretus atami | reverse complement strand
GTGTGTACAGCTGTTCTGACATGAGTTTGTTTTTGTGTGTGTGTGCAGTCATTAAGCAGAACATATCATTCTCTTTACTAACCCCACCTCCACTCCCACCTTTTTCTATTCCTTTTTTTTTTCATCCTTTCAAGACCTTGACGACCCAAAAGACTCGGAAGACCCAAGAGTCCACGAAGACCAAAAAGTCGCCAAAGACCCAAAAGTTCCAAAAGACCCCAAAGACAAAAAAGACCCTGAAGACCCAAAAGTCCCTGAAGACCCAAAAATCCCCGAAGACCCCAAAGATCCTGAAGACCCAAAAGACCTTGAAGACCCCGAAGACCCAAAAGCCCCAAAAGACCCCGAAGACCCAAATGACCCCCAAAAGACCCTGAAGACTCCAAAGCCCCAAAAGACCCTGAAGACCAAAAAGACCCTGAGGACCCAAAAAGACCCGAAGAACCAAAATACCCTTTAGAACCCTTCGACCTTAACACCATTTAGACCCCTTACACTCTTCAAACAGATTAGACAGCTTTGACCCTTGAACACTTGGACCTTCTTATATCACAAATGAAATTTCAAATAAATATATCACCACCAATATTACAAATACATTTCTACAAAAGAAATGTTTGTATTATGATTGGTGTAAATCATGCCAACACAGCAAATCTGTAACGTCAATCTCTGCAACGACGTGTGGAGAGGCGAGCGTAGCGAGCCGAACCATGCTAGTTTACATAAAGGGAACTGGTGTCCTCCCTACCCGAACCATAGGGGCTGTGATTTTTTTTAACCACCTAAAACTAACACTACAAGTACAACCACCACACAGGTCAGCCTAAGTGCATTAATCCATTCCAAAAATTAATAGGATGCCAATGTACATTTAATGAGGAAATGGTGTATGTTACGTGAAGCTTTCATTGCCTGCAATTGATTCTTAAGACACTTGCGTTGACCTGTATGCGTTCTTAAGTGATATATTTTGTATTGTTATTGACTCGCTTTCTATTTGCGATATGTTTCAATCTTGCGCTTGAAAGTCAAATTAAAATCATCATTAGGGGTAATTAGAGGCGCTCTTTAAGCTCATTAGGCTGACCTAGATGTTCATTGCAACAGTAATTCTCGATTCACAATGACAACTGAGATACATCGATCTGATTTTCAGATTTTTTTTTCTCGGAATTTTGATTAAAGCTTTGATTTAAGTACATTAGCCTCTCGTGTTTATGTTAATCATCTTTAGTTGATTCTTGAGACACTTCGGCTGATCTGTATGCATTCTTAAGTGATATATTCTGTATCGTTAGTCACTCTCCTTCTATTTGCATGTTTCGAACTTGTGCTTGAAAGTCTAATTAAAATCATAATTCGTGTTGATTAGAGGTGTTCTTAAGCTCATTCGGCTGACCTCATCACATTCTTAAATTTGATATTCTGAAAGAGGCTCACAAGAGGATACCATATATCAAAAAATAGATTTGTGCACAAATGTCGAAACAGAAGTGACTTATGGCGCCATTTCAAATGGGTGCCAAGGGTCTTCGGCTGAAATTGAAAAACTTAAGAAATGGGTTTTCTGTACAAGGGCTGATAGTCGATTCCATTATTGTCATTGAAGCTTTTGTGCTCAATATTCGAATCAAGTGTGGCCTGGCTCTCGCACTATTTATTCTTGTACGGGAAATACCATTTCATTTTTATAACCGTTAACAAGTGTACTGGGATAGCGAACGATATATCCTTTGAAAATATGGCATATCACACCATGCGGCACTTATTGATCGCACTACAAAATATATTTTCCTCCCACAGCATATATGTATTAGCTATTAGCAAACCAAATTTTTGCACTGTGCTACGAGTTGGTGTATATTATTATGCCTTGTAGTACCGGCTTACATCAGGTGGCGCTATACAATACACATTTACACAGAGGGATCTGGTGTCCTACCCAACCCAAACCATGGGGGCTGTGTCTTTTTTTAACCACCTAAAACCAACACCACAAGTACAACCACCACTTTTCTACTCATTCCGTCCGCAGTTCAGTCTCGTAATGTCCCCACTTCTGGGAGTCTGAATTTATCTTCACCTCCGAAAACCTCCATGTGCACACCATGGATAGAACAACCAGTTTTCAACTCTTTCAGTCCAACCATAGACTCCTATAGAAAAAAGGACTGAACGTCACGATCTCGGGGTTTGTAACTTGAGTCTGAAGGCTTAACTTGAGACCGGGGCTAAAATGACTTCTACAAGGGCTAAGACACACGATCTCGGATCCATATAGAGGTTTTTGAGGACGGCGAGTTCAATAGTGTCATTTTCAACACCACCTGAGGTCATCTTCAAGGTCAAAAGGTCATATTTCAAGGTCAAATTACTGAACTTTGGTATTTTTTGCCCGTTTTTGTGTCTAACTCATAGAGGAAAACTTTTGTAAAGTCTATGACAAAACATGACATTGTGCACCTACTGCACCTACTTGCTGATTTCTATCATCGTTAACTAATGTATGTTTTGTTTGTTTCTCTTTCAGAAACTGTCCAGCTGGTGATCTCACAGGATCTTTGTGTTGTCTCCTGCTTTGGTGACAAATGCCACGTCGTTGCAGCTGCTTTGGTTGTAGAGGAAACTATGATGGACGCCTTATGTAAAGGTCATATCCTTCCCAAAAGATCCTGAGGAGAGGGAGAGATGGATATTGGCAATGCCAAATTAGAAAGAAAGCTTGAGGTGCTTAAAGGAGATATATATTTGTGAGACACATTTCAATTGTGATTGGGTGTCAGTTAGGGGTGGCAAACGACCCAAAGAACCCCCATCAATATTTCGTGGAGTACCGAAATCAGCTTTGAAGCAGGTGACCTCAGCCCCATGCCCAACATCATCTTCTACGTCAGAATCAAGAGCTAAGAAGATGCAGGCAGCTGATGAGGCTGCAGACAATATCCAAGATTTCGACCACTTCTGTGCTAAAATCAGCTCCTATTTTCCTGGCTTTAACGTCATAAAAGACCAGGAAAACCTTTACCTATCAAAACTGATGCTACTGGACAAACTGTCAAGCAGTTCTTTCATTTCCAACAAGTTCACTCACCTTTTGGATTTCTATTCTTGAATAGAGTTGAGAAAGATGGCATTGAGGTACCCAAACGACTTTTTCCTTTGCAGAAGAACAGCCTGCTCTCAAAATGGTCCCAGATTAGATCCATAACTGACAGGTAAACATCTATGAATGCACAAGCAAGGAAATCTTCAGCTTGTAATAAGCCAGCTATGTTGGATGACTGAAGCACACGAGCTCCCTCATTTCACCTTCCTTCTGTCGCAGCTGCATCTTATGTTCAAACCTCTTGATCTGTCGCAGCTTTACGAACTATAGATCAACTGATCTATGATTCGTCGAATCAGCTACAACATATACGTGCAAAATGATTCGATCGATCCGCTATAATCATTTACATCACAAAAAAGGTAAAACAGATGCTTGCTAGTAGTCAGCAGGACTCCAACCTCAAAACCTTGTTCGACAGCTTAAACCACAGCAGCGTTTGGTCAATTTAATGATTGACGAGGTAAAGCTGGTCGAGACATTGCGATTTTCTGGAGGAATGTTGTAGGATATGCTCAAAATGCAGCAGCGGGTGGTGAACACGAAATGCTTGCTTCACATGCTATGGTTGTTGAAGTTGCCTGCCATTTCGGTGGTCCACGCTATATTCTACGCATTTTGCCCTGCAAAAAACTAACTGCCGATCAGCTGAAGGAACTCCTTATCGAAGCTGCATCAGCTGTAGTTGGTGCTGGTGGTACTGTGATTTCTTTGATATGTGACAATTGCAATACCAACCGCAGTGTTTATTCAAAACTTGAGGACCAGGAAGTTGCCAAGTGCTGTCAATTCAAGAGCAATCTATGTTCTTAGTGTACGACTACGTGCACATCTTCAAAAATGTTCGCAACAACTGAATTACTGTTGATGGCAAGACACTCTCATTTGTCGTAGATGGTAATGAGTACAAAGCTTACTGGAGTGATATTCAGAAGGTTTATGAGATCGACGGGCTACTCTATTCGCTTAACCAAGCTGACGCACACCGCTGTTTTCCCCAAGCCCCTTCAACGCCAGAGCGTACCATTGGTATGCCAAGTGTTCAATGACAAGACTGTCGCTGCTTTAAAGACCTTCAAGATTCACTGGGCATCAGCGAAGGCACAATCATCCTCACCCAGATAATGAGTGAGTGGTTCAAGATGATGAACGTGAAAGACCGTTTCTCAGCTATCCATCTGCGCGACGAATCCAGACAGCCTTGGACAGCAGACTGTACAAGTTTCACTAGGCTGGAGCAGGCCTGCCAAATTATATCTACCTGCGCATGGCAAGGAGGTGGTGGTCGTAAGCTGAAGCTAACTCAGCAAACTGCTGAAGCCTTCACTGTGTCCACACGTAATAATGTGGATGCTGCCAAATTGCTTCTGGCAGAGAAAGACTTTGACTACGTTCTCCTGCTATATTTGCAGATGAAGCCTTGGAAAAGTTTTTTGGCCAAGCCAGGCAAGAAGCGGTGGAAACTTCTACATTGACGTAGTTGACATTATGGCTGCAGCTAAAATTGTAAATTTGCAAACACTCATTAAGCATGACATTATGCCCGAATCTAGTTCTCGTGTGATTGATTGCGACAAGAACTACAACTTCCATAAATCCAGATGAGCGAAGTGAACTCATTGACGAGATACTCCTCAAGACACTCAGGATCTCTTGGGGTCTGACGATGCCCTTAAGCATAAAGTAGTTTATTTGGCCGGACACCTTGTTCATAAATATGCGATAGCACTAGTATGGAGGAGATCATTGATGATGAAGATGGTAACGAGGTGTCATCTGAGTTTCTAGATAATTTGAATAGAGGTGGATTGAGTGTGCCGACTATGTCAACCGTCTTTTTTGTACATAATGCCTATAATTTGTATGACAAGACTAAAATGCGTTGCCGATTTCATTTTGCTGAGCTGTTATCCTCTGTAGATGCACCTTTAGCTAGTAGTAATGCTGCATGTACTACTTTAGCTAACATTCTATTGAAAGCTCATGTCCTCAATGTAAGTGACAAAGAAAAAGCTTTGGGATGCCTCAGGAGGCAAGAAAAGCTCTCCAACTAGTGATAGACATAGACATAGTTGTATAGGCATAGTGTTGTGACATGCATATAATGTTTATGTAATACGATATATGACAATAAATATCAACGTTTGACAGCTCTACACACTTGCATCTTATTACAATCAGCCATCTCTCACCGTTTATGAGTTAGACACAAAAACGGGCAAAAATACCAAAATTCAGTAATTTGACCTTGAAATGACCTTTTGACCTTGAAGATGACCTCAGGTGGTGTTGAAAATGACACTATTGAACTCGCCGTCCTCAAAAACCCCTATATGGATCCCAATATCGTGTCTCTCGCCCTTCTAGAAGTCATTTTAGCCCCGGACTCAAGTTAATCCTTCAGACTCAAGTTCCAAACCCTGAGCATGGGAGGTTCCAGTCCTTCTCTGTAGGAGTCAATGAGTCAACAGTTTATGAGTTCATATAAATCAAACAAACAAACAAACAAACATACAAACAGACACTTCTAAATTAAATATACAAATAGTAGGATTCATGTTGGTATTTCACAGTCAAGTTTTATCAAACTTGGCAAGCGAAGTGTTGTGTATACATACATATATATATATATATATATATATACAGTGGGGAGAACAAGTATTTGATACACTGCCGATTTTGCAGGTGTTCCACTTACAAAGCACATAGAGGTCTGTAATTTTTATCATAGGTACACTTCAACTGTGAAAGACGGAATCTAAACCAAAATGCTGAAAATCACATTGTATGATTTTAAATAATTAATTTGCATTTTATTGCATGAAATAAGTATTTGATCACTACCAACCAGTAAGAATTCCGGCTCTCACAGACCTGTTAGTTTTGTCTTTAAGAAGCCCTCCCATTCTCCAATCATTACCTGTATTAACTGCACCTGTTTGAACTCGTTATCTGCATAAAAGACAGCTGTCCACACTCAATCAATCAGACTCCAACCTCTCCACAATGGCAAGACCAGAGAGCTGTCTAAGGACATCAGGGACAAAATTGTAGACTTGCACAAGGCTGGGATGGGCTACAGACAATAGGCAAGCAGCTTGGTGAGAAGGCAACAACTGTTGGCGCAATTATTAGAAAATGAAAGAAGTTCAAGATAACAGTCAATCTCCCTCGGTCTGGGCTCCATGCAAGATCTCACCTCGTGGAGCCTCAATGATCATGAGAAAGGTGAGGGATCAGCCCAGACTACACGGCAGGACCTGGTCAATGACCTGAAGAGAGCTGGGACCACAGTATCAAAGAAAACCAAAAGTAACACACTACGCCGTCATGGATTAAAATTCTGCAGCGCACGCAAGGTCCCTCTGCTCAAGCCAGCGCATGTCCAGGCCCATCTGAAGTTTGCCAATGACCATCTGGATGATCCAGAGGAGGAATGGAGAAGGTCATGTGGTCTGATGAGACCAAATAGAGCTTTTTGGTTTAAACCCACTCGCCGTGTTTGGAGGAAGAAGAAGGATGAGTACACCCAAGAACACCATCCAACCGTGAAGCATGGAGGTGGAAACATCATTCTTTGGGATGCTTTTCTGCAAAGGGGACAGGACGACTGCACCGTATGAGGGGAGGATGGATGAGGCCATGTATCGCGAGATCTTGGCCAACAACCTCCTTCCCTCAACAAGAGCATTGAAGATGGGGCGTGGCTGGGTCTTCCAGCATGACAATGACCTGAAACACACAGCCATGGCAACTAAGGAGTGGCTCCGTAAGAAGCATCTCAAGGTCCTGGAGTGGCCTAGCCAGTCTCCAGACCTGAACCCAATAGAAAATCTTTGGAGGGAGCTGAAAGTCTGTGTTGCCAGCGACAGCCTCAAAACCTGAAGGATCTGAAGAAGATCTGTATGGAGGAGTGGGCCAAAATCCCTGCTGCAGTATGTGCAAACCTGGTTAAGAACTACAGGAACGTCTGATCTCTGTAATTGCAAACAAAGTTTCTGTACCAAATATTAAGTTTGTTTTTCTGATGTATCAAATATTTATTTCATGCAATAAAATGCAAATTAATTATTTAAAAATCATACAATGTGATTTTCAGGATTTTTGTTTTAGATTCCGTCTTCACAGTTGAAGTGTACCTATGATAAAATTACAGACCTCTACGTGCTTTGCAAGTGGGAAACTGCAAAATCGGCAGTGTATCAAATACTTGTTCTCCCACTGTATATATATATATATATATATATATATATATATATATTGTTACGAATCTGGAAACCATGAGCACTCTATATTCAGGTCCCAAAAGTCAGTTATTCCGGTAAGTACGTGTGAGTGGTGAGCCATTCCATCTGAAATCACCAAATTTAAGAAAATGTTCCCAGTTGACCCCCTCAGATTTACTTCAAACTTTCATAAAATAGTTCCAGGTATCAAAATGAAGCTGCGTAAAATTTAGGTCCATAGATGCGGTCAACTCCGAGATATTGAGGGTTGAAAATGTGGTTGTGGCCCTATTTTTATGGTCGTTGCGAGCATCACAAAATGAACGGCTACTTTTAAACTCCCACAACTTTTTAAATATTAATGCTAGAGCCTTGAAATTTTCAGAGATTATTCTTCTATAACTGCTCTGTAAGAAACAAACATAAAACGGAGTATACCTCTATTAATTTTTATGACCTGATCAGTTGAAATCCAGAAAAAAAATGTTGGTTTTGTATGAAGACCCAAATTTGAGACCCCATATATTTTTATTGACCCATCCAGAAGCTTGAAATTTTTTCATGTAATAACTGTATGGCAGTAGTATTCAAATACATGTTTACTTTCTTAATCAGTCATATATATAATTCAGTCACGATCCATCAAAAATAAAAAATTTCATTTTTCCCCGAAATTCAGGTGAGGATTGCAAATATATGACAAGGTATACCACTTCAAATTGTTCACCATTGGAAAGAGCATATTCAAGTTTACAAAAGTGTCAAATATCAAAGTGGTATATATATATTTTAAAATATTTTCTATTTTTTTTTAAACTGTTGTTAACACAGTCGTGAATACATGAAGTGTGTGCATGGTGTGGCACCATGGTAATCATGAATGATTAGTTCTATGATTCAAATTAATAATACAAAAATATATCACATCCTGCAATAACAATGTAAATAAACATTTCACGTAAATGATTTGAATAGGTCCTTGATCTGCTTTTCCAAGTCAGGTGCGAGCTTGTCCGGCCTCCAGTTGACGTTAGGGGAGCATCAATAACTTTCATCACATGGACCAAAGGAACCCAACAAATGTCCTCCCTTGAATGTAACTTATATACACTGCTGACATCAGCAGATCAGCCACTATTCCTGAGTTCTATTTTTAGCCCCAGCCAGATGAGTTAAGCTTGCTATTTACAAATGAGAAATAAAGAATTACAAATTCAAATTTCAAAGTATTGTGTTCATGGTATCCTAATAGCAGATGATATGTATGTACATTGTATATACATGTACTAGACATATGTACTACATGTAAAAGGACTGTTCATTAAATAGCACACACAACGTGCACAGCACTGGCAGAACATCATTTATTCAAATATTTTTAAAATATTGATAGAAATTATACCACTTTGATATGTGACACTTTTGTAAGCTTGAATATGCTCTTTCCAATGGTGAACAATTTGAAGTGGTATACCTTGTCATATATTCGCAATCCTCACTTGAATTTCGGGGAAAAATGAAAATTTCCAATTTTGGAGGATCATGACTGTATTATATACAGTATATGACTGATTAAGAAAAGTAAACATGTATTTGAATACTACTACAATACAGTATTACATGAAAAAATTTCAAGCTTCTGGGATGGGTCAATAAAAATATATGAGGTCTCAAAGTTGGGTCTTCATACAAAACCAACATTTTTTTTTCTGGATTTCAACTGATCAGGTCATAAAAATTAATAGAGGTATACTCCGTTTTATGTTTGTTTCTTACAGAGCAGTTATAGAAGAATAATCTCTGAAAATATCAAGGCTCTAGCTTTAATATTTAAAAAGTTGTGGGAGTTTAAAAGTAGCCGTTCATTTTGTGATGCTCGCAACGACCATAAAAATAGGGCCACAACCACATTTTCAACCCTCAATATCTTCGGAGTTGACCGCATCTATGGACCTAAAATTTTACGCAGCTTCATTTTGTTACCTGGGAACTGTTTTATGAAAGTTTAAAGTAAATCTGAGGGGGTCAAATGGGAGGCCTCCGGTGATATGAGGTGAAATGACTCAGGTCCCTTTCCTTTTTGTCTCGTGGGAGACTCGAAAACGTGTGTTGTCATGTCTTTAGTTAGGTTATTACATCAGCCATCTACATCTCATACATCTACCATCCCATCTGCACGACCCAACCAGCCCATCACGCTCCATCCCCACAGACGAACTCCTCTGGTATGACAATTTTCTCAGGGCAGATCCTGTTACTCTCTGCACGAGCGAGGCCACGTGGCCACGAGGAATATTCGGGGCTACCGAGCAGGGCCACGGCTCCGCCTCGGAAGGGTGCGGCCGTAGGCCAATGAGGGACGGACAGCGAGATGATTCTCGCCAAGGCCCCGCCCCGTGTGGGAGGAGATATAGCCCCGAGCAGTGCCAGAAGAGTGGTGGAAAAACGGGAGTGGTGTGGACGGAAGGTCGTGTCTGTGTCGTTGTCATTGTCGTTGGCACGAAGAGTTCGGTGGACAGGAGTGGAGTGGACGAAAGGACCGTGGTTGTTGTTTTGCACTTGTCGATGGCTGCACGGAGAAGGCGGTTTTGTCGGCACGTGGACGGCTCGAGTTGAGTGCCCCGCATTCGCCACGCGGTTCCGTCCCGAACCACGAGCCTGGCACGAGCTCCCGGACCGTGCCCCGACGACCATTAGCCACCAGGTGCCGTATTTCCGAGCACGCTTCCCTACGACGGCAGGTACTCTTTTACTCTGACCTCCAGCTCGTCTCTCCTCACGGCTGCGAGGGGAACAATAAAATCCTGGTTTCTTTTCTTTTGTGTGTGCGTCTGAGTGTGTTGGGCCCATATTTTAAGGAGGAATTGTCTAAGTGTTTATATTTGCATCATTGTAAATATTCCTTGCTTATATATTCGCTTTGTCTCGCTTCTCTTGTCTTTTATTTATTGTAAATAAATTATTAGAAATGTTCCCAGCTCGTTTACGTCCTTTCTTTATTTGGTCCAGCATGGTCTGGGTTTGAGTTCAGACGGGGTTTCATCCCCGGTAATCGGTTTAACATAACCGGGACGTCCTTGGCAGGCCCCACTCGACTGCAATGAGCTGGAAAGGTCGGTGGCAAAGTGGTGGTCGGTAGTGTAAATTTACCGCTGCCGGAAGAGTAAATCTGGTTCGACCAGGCGTTTTGAGGGCGTAGCTTCCCCGGTAGTTTAAATCGCGTAGTTAATTAGGTAAATTGGTTATAGACAAATAGACCCTACGCTACGCGGTTGAAATATTGGCGACCACGGTCGGTTAATCGACCTGCCGGCTTCGGAGTTATCCGGAGCGACGGCCTATAATTCCGGGAGTCTGGTGGGAGACGACGAACTCTCCCCACCTAGTGGTCGTGCTCGCCACCGACCCCCGGCCCACAACAATATTGCAACAGTGACGCGCATTCAATGACATCGCACCGCCTGATGGGTAAAGGTCAGAAATGTCCCTGAGTCTGCCAGATAATTTGGTCATGAATCAACGTTTGAGATAACCGACCGTGATGAATCTGCCTGATGACGTGCTCTTTAACCTGTTTTTGCAATCTATGACGATGCAGTCCACAGGGGTTCGGCAATTACATACGCAGTTTGCTTTTTACCGTTTTGTGCGATCTATTTTCATGACAAAATATTAATATAAATATACTAATAGTTGCTGCAATATATAAATAGTCGACAGTTGCTGAAAACGAAGAGGTATGTAGACAGCACACATGGACGTGTTACGAATGGGTACAAATGTCTCTCTGTGGGGTGTGTGAGTGCCTGCATGCGAGGAAGTTGGAGGAACACATACTGGGGGTAGGCATGGATGCATGCATGTAGGCCTTTGCCAGGTAGGTTATAGTTTTTAAATGCTCCCAGCCCGGTTTTATACAGAACACTGTGATGAAAAAGAAAACGTTGTTTGGGCACGTTTTATCGCCCCGGTAATGCCCTGGTACGCTACCTACCCTCCCTTCATGATTCCTTCCCTTTCCCTTACGCAGCCTCCATTTCCCTTACGCTGCCTTCCCTACCCCTCCTCTCACGATTCCTTCCCTTTATCTTCCACTGCCTTATCTTCCCCTCATGCTGCCTTCCATTCCCTCCTCTCTCACCGCCTTCGCTTCCGTCTCCTCCTGCTGCCTTCCCTTCCCTCCTCTCATGCTATCCTTCTCCCAAACCCCCTCCACCACCATACAAAAGCCAGTTGGTGAGCACTCTACAATATCTGCACCGTCACTGAATACTGGATATCGAACGACTTTAAAAAAAAGTTCAGGGGGCATTCACCTACGTTGGGCCCGCATTGTTCTGCAGTGCATCGGGCGGTGGCTGGCTTGCTGAAAATGTGCAATTTTATTTTACACCACGTTTCCCCTTTTGGTACAATCTTCTTTCATTACACGACCCATCACGTCAGAAAAGATAAATACAGAGAAAAAATTAAACGTTTTGTTCTTAAAAGTCTCTTCAACAGTTTTGTTGAAGTGCTTGGTTCAGCCACTCGGCGAGTGCTATTCAAGCTTCGATGGCGATACCACAGTTTGATACTGGAGTTAGGAAGGCAAAATAAATTAGATGATTACAATGAGCAAAAAATGTTTTCAGTTGTGACAAAGGAATGAATCGCCACATCACAGCAGGATAGCCGAGAGGTACGCCTGCTCTCTCTAAGCTGTCTAGCCTGGGTTTGAATCCTGACCCAGCAATAAACTGTCATCCCAGTGTCTCATAGGCAGGGTGATTCATCAATGTGTGTGCCATCTCTCGATGGACGTTAAACTCGGCGGCACAGCTGCCAGAATCCCCCTCCATTCTCCCCCTCTCCCTACTCCCCTCTATGCACTTCCCTCTCTCTCCACTCTGCCTCTCTCACCCCAATCACACCCCTCTCCCTCCTACCCCTATCCCTCCACCCCTCTCCCTCTCTCCTACCCCTCTCCTTCTCTACGACCCCTCTCCCTCTCTTTCTCTCTCTCTCCAAACCCTCCCCTCTCTCTCCTCCCCTCCCCTGTCACCCTGCTTGCCACCCCACCCCTCCCCCTCTGTTAAGAAGACTGTTAAAGACTGAAGGTTTTGTTTTGAATTTAAAACTGCTTCCCCAAAGGATAGAATGTACGAATCAAATTTGGATTAAGTGACCGGAAGGGTGCAATGGTCACTGTATATGCATGCAGCAGGCAGGCAGGCAGGCCTTTGCCAGGCAGATAGCGTGGGTTTTAAATATCCTGCTCGGTTTTATATTGAACCCGACAGTGAAAAATAAAATGTTGCTGTTTGGGGTCATTTTATCGCCCTTCCCCCCCTCCCCTCATGCTGCCTTCCATTCCCTGCCCTCACACCACCTTCCCTTCCCCCTCATGGCTGCCTTCCAGTCTCCACCCCTTGCGCTGCCTTCCCTTCCCTCCCACCGCCTTGCCTTTCCATCACGCTTACCCCTCTCCCTTCTCCACCCCCATGGACATCTCCCGGCAGTCTCCGCATGCTGTATTCATGTGCTGTTTTGGCGTACCCCATTTTGTTCAATTCTGCATTATCACCCCTCCCCCTTCTCCACAAGTCCCACTACCAAATGCAAGTCAAGAACCCCACCACTCACGCTTACCTCCTCCAAAACCCCTCCTCTCATCCAGAACCATGATCCCTTCTACCCCAGTTAAACCAACCCCACCCTCTCCTCCCCAAAATCTCCACTTTTTCCTTCCTCACAATTTGCTCCTGTATCCACCTTATCCATCACCTGCATTCTCCCCAAGCCTTCATCTATACCCGCTACCTTGTTGTCCGTCTCCGTCTATTTTGTCCCTCAGCCATGCTGTTGGCTTTCCCCCTTCTCCCTTCTCTTTCTGCTGTTCCTTTTCTTCTGTTGCATCCTGATTCATTCTGTGTTCTAGCTCTTCCATGAGCCTCGACGTGAACAAACAAACAAACAAATAAATAATCTTCTTGCAAATCATTACACAGCAATTTTGATCTTAAACAGAACGGGTGATGATGAACAGAGGTACTGATTAAAGGAAAGTGGCATTGATGTTTCCAATGCCTTTGTAAAGGTCGTGCTCTTAAAATTAATAGATGACTGGTTGTAAATATCAATAAAACGACACTTATTCACTTGATATGCCGCCAATGTAAGTAGAATATCA
Organism: Eptatretus atami; assembly: GCA_035128595.1. Taxonomy (NCBI): domain Eukaryota; kingdom Metazoa; phylum Chordata; class Myxini; order Myxiniformes; family Myxinidae; genus Eptatretus; species Eptatretus atami. The sequence goes on along the minus strand of CM068962.1, from coordinate 108,188,932 downwards.
GCACTTCAAGAAATGTGATATAAACTACTTGTGTTATGTCTTGACTGGGATTTCTGCTGCATGGCTTGTTAATCAGTATTATTTCCACAAGGTGACAAAGAATGCATCGGAAATTAGAAGGGCACTCGGTAGAGTGCATACCTCCACCACGTAATTCCTGATCTATGACAACATATCAGACCCAATACATTTTTGAAATATCATGCTATACAGTACGATATCGTTTTTGGACCGATCTCTCAATGGTGAAGAATCACTTTAAAAATAAATAATCCGTATCCAATCCGGATTTGGATCTTCACCAAAATTGAATCAATTCTTCCTTGTCACACACTCAACGTGTCCACCAAGTTTCATCCAAATCCGTCAACAAAATTTTGAGATATCCTGTACACAAACAAACAGACAGACAAACAGACAGAAAGGGGTGAAAACATAACCTCCTTCACCTTTGGTGGTGGAGGTAATGATGTCAAAAGTTTTCCATCACGTTTTTACAATATTCCAGAGATGGGCATGATTCCAGAATGGCTAAATGAGGCTCATGGAAGAGCTGCTTTTTCTTCTTACATATGCAGCACAAGGCTGTGGGGTAGCATCATTGGCTGTGCCACTAAAGCAATGCCCTCTGTAGGTTAATGTAGGAATTTGAAATTTGTTCATGGTACCAGTGATAGCTCACGTACTCTTCACGAAAGACACCATGGGATCTATAACATCCACTGACTAATGCTGACAGACAGGACACCCAGGTTATCATCCATCCAAAGAACTGCACACACATTGATGAATCACCCTGCCTGTGAAACACCAGAATGACAGTCTATAGCTGGGTCAGGATTTGAACCCTGGCTTGACAGCTTAGAGGTAAGTGTGCATACCTCTAGGCCATCCTGTCAGCCCCCATGGAAGAGCTGAATGACAGAGTGTTGACATTCACGTAGCAATGGAGCAGAGACAATTGTGATGCAACAGAGAATGAATAAAAAGGGAATGAACAAACACACAGGCAGTGTATGTAATCAAAAGGGTGACGCTACCCTTTCGAACCCCGATTTCAGGAAATATAAATTATAAATTATTTTTTCCATTGTTTCTGATCCGAAAGGTGTGTCGACACCCATTATAATTTTATAGGTATACCTGCATCCTTCTCGTTCTGAATTATCTCCATCACAATGACCGTAGAAGCCAATCCAGAATCAATAGTAGTGTCACTCAGTTGTTGATGAGTGGAAACATACCTAAAATAGAATTCAGATTTTAACCTAATGTTATAAGCACCATGGTAATGTGTAGAGCTTTTATGATGATTAAGCAATAGCTTTCACGCTTATCATCAGCGCTACATTTTCAGAGAGATGAAAATGCTGTCGCCTCGAAAAGCAAAACAAATGCTATTGCACAGTTTTGTTGTTTGTGCATAAAAATTAAGTGGAAATGTCTTTAATTTTGTTCACCTGATCTCTCAAATGTACGTAAAGGACAGTCGTTGTTCGTGATTGCATATTGATCTGTTCAGCCTGCTGTTTGCATCATTACTGAGTTGTGTTGATGTAGCAACCCTGCAAAATGAGACAGGTATTTGGACCTTGTTCAGGGTGCCGGCGATGGTTCACCTCGTCTTCGCGAAAATCACTGTCATTGCATATTTAACGTCCACCAACTAATGCGAGCAGATGGGACGTCCAGTTTAACGTCCATCCACCAAGGGACTGCACACGCATTGATGCATCAACCTGCCTGTGAAACACCAGGATGACAGCTTATAGCTGGGCTGAGATTCAAACCCAAGCGAGACAGCCTCGAGGCGAGTGTGCGTACCTCTAGGACTCCTGCCAGCCCTAAAGCACAGTGATCTGCATTGTGGATCATTTGAGAAACTGAGCAAGCAATTCATGTAAAACAAGAATTAACTAGAAGGGCACTCGGTAGAATGCATGTACCTCCACCACGTAATTCCTGATCCATGACAACATATCGGGCCCAATACATTTTTGAAATATCATGCTATACAGTACGATTTCGTTTTTGGCCTCATCTCTCAATGGTGAAGAATCACTTAAGGAATTATAGTAGTCGGATCCGGATCTGGATCTTCACCAAAATTGAATCAATTCTTCCTCGTCACATACCCAATGTGTCCACCAAGTGTCGTCCGAATCCGTCCACAACTTTTTGAGATATTGTGCTAAATATCGTTTTTGGCCCGATCTCTCAATGGTGAAAAATCACTTTTAAAACTATAGTAGTCGGATCCGGATCTTCACTAAAATCCAATCAATTCTTCCTCGTCACAAACGCAACATGTCCACCAAGTTTCGTCCGAATCCGTCCACCACTTTTTGAGATATCGTGCTAAATATCGGTTTAGCCCAATCTCTCAACGGCGAAGAATGACTTCAAAAATTATCAGATCCGGCTCTGGATCCAGATCTTAACCAAAATGGAATCAATTCTTCCTTGTCACACACACACGTGTCCACCAAGTTTCATCGAAATCCGAGATGGGGGTCAGCGTTCCTCGATCAACAATATCCCGTTCCCTTCATAAAGCTGGCCTCCATTGACACGTAGCAAGAAAGAAGCCATTACTGAAAAAGATACATCTAAAAGCTTGTATGTAGTTTGCGAAAAAAGCATGTTAATGATACTGCAGGCATGTGGAGAAAAGGTTTGTGGTCAGACGAGACAATATTGAACACTGCTCTAAATTCAGTGTTACGTCTGGCGCAAGCCTAACACTGCACATCACCCAGTCAACACAGTCCCTACTGTGAAGCATGGTGGTGGTTGCATCATGTTATGGGGTTGCTTTTCATCAGCAGGGACTGGCAAGCTTGTCAGGATGGAAGGGACAATGGACGGTGCAAAGTACAGGAGAATCCTTGATGAAAACCTGCTTGAGTCAGCCACAAATCTGAAACTGGGTATGAGATTCACGTTTCATCAGGACAATGATTCGAATCACAAAGCTAAAGCCACACTGGAAGTGGCTGAATAAGAAGAAAATAAATGTTCTTGAGTGGCCCAGTCAATGTCCAGACTTGAACCCAATTGAACATTTATGACGAGACTTGAAGATTGCAGTCCATCGACGGATTGATTCGGACAAAACGTGGCGGATGAGTTGGGTAGGTGACAAGAACAAGCAGATTAGATGTTGGTTTCGGTCAGGATGCAGATCATTGGGATATAAATCGCAATCCATTCAACCTGGCGGAGATATGTGCTCTAGCGACTGCAGTTCGAGATACTTACACAGCATGTTTCAATCACTTCAGTGTTATTATCCACGAAAGTGTGAAAACTTTGCAAGGATTTCAACCTGACTGCCTGGAAGAAGAAATAATTGGAAACTAATTAAATTATGGAGAAGGAGCAACAGGTGTTCTTTTCTTGCATGAGTTGCTGTCATATAAAGGAGAGATTAATAGAAATGACAAATGCTTTGTCGCAAAAAAAACTTGTATAAGATTGAACTTTCAACATATAAATAAAGACACCTTGAATATACAACGCAGTTGAACTTATAACACTATAGAACATACAGTACAGTGAGTGCATTAGGAATCGATGAGAGTACATCGCCTCGGAGTTTGTGACACATTCTTTGAAACAATGCAAATGGCCAGTGGATGTGGAATTGTCACCATTTAAACAGATGGCTACGTTTATCACGACGGTTGTATAGTTAGTTAATTAATCAATTAATTAGTAAATTAATTATTATTAAATCTCTCAAGCAGCACATGGCTACTGGCTTGCATCATTGCTGGGAGCGCAATTGTGCCACTGATGCAGTGCCCCCTGTAGGTTAGGGAGGGAATTTGTGATTTGTTTATGGTGGCGGCGATAGCTCGCCTACTCCTTACTAAGGACACGGTGGGATCTTTAACATCTTCCAACCAATGCCGGCAGATGGTACGCCCAGTTTAACGTCCATCCGAGGGACGGCACACGCTGATGCGTCACCCTGCCTGTGAAACACCGGGAGGACAGTTCATCGCCGGGTCGGGATTCGAACCCAGGCTCGATAGCTTTGAGGCGAGTGTGCGTACCTCTAGGGCTCCTACCAGCCCACGGCCATATTGTAAATATATTCTGCACAGAGAAACTTGAGACACATGAGGCAGGTCACTGCGTAATGAAGGAAAAGGATAATGTCACCAACATTCGAAAAATGCAAACATTTACACATTTGTATTTTTGGGCACGAGGCTCGAAAACTTTTACATAATCCATCGTGCGTGTGACCGTGAAGCAACGTCGTCCTTTTCAGACGGCCAAAGCCTCCTTGTGCTCATCATAGGCCACCAGAGATAGCGCTCAAAAACAGAGAATGATAATCTGCCAAAGGAGCGCAACTATGAGGAGCCGTTCTCGGAAACATCCAGAACAGAATGTTGAAGGGATTGTGCTGTGAAAATCCTTCCAAGAAACTCCTGATGTCAAAGAGTGGGGCTGAAATCTTACAAGACAAATTTTCGACTGGGTTCAACTCGAGGCCTACGCCGTTGTGATGATTGCATGAGCAAATTGCCAGCAGAGATTTCAAAACAGTTTTCTTTCTTTTTTTAACTCAGTTCTGTAACACACGCTCCTCCTCCAAAAACATGTTTTCAATTTTGCCGTAGATACAGTAAGTATGAGGAACTCTTTCAATCTCAGTTACTAAGGGTACCGTAATTTACATACCGTGGGTGAAAAAGGTCAAATGTTGCCTTTCCTCACCTCTCTTGTATGCCCATTACATTGTCCTTCCTTACCCTTCCTGAAAAGCCTGATGTTGGCTTAACGGTTAAGGTGGTTGGCTTAGGATGCTGGAGTCATGAGTTGAAGCCCCTGTCGGTCGTTGAATTAACACCAGGTGGGGTTGACTCAGCCTGTCATTCTTCCGAGGTGGGCAAAATGAGTGCCAGTGTACTGGTAATTATAGAGGGTACTGCATCAGCAGAACAGTCACACCCCCAGAAAATGATGCAACCAGCAGCCACAGGCTGCACAGAATAGCTAGCTGCCCTTCCTGAACTCCTACCTCCTCCCAATATCCCTTTCCTGTTCTCTCATTTTGCCTTCTTTTCATTTTCTAGATTTTATTTTTCTCATTTACTATCCCCCCCCCTCACCCCACCTCCCCCCTTTACACACACACGTATGCATACATAATATGTAAATAACCATTTTTAAAAATTAGCTTTCACATGATCCACAACTTTTCTAACCAGAGTTGAACATTTGAGCTTCTTAATAGTTAATATATTTTTCCAAAATAAAAGTTACCAATTAACTACAACTACTACTTCTTTAATAACTCCCAAATGATTCCCACCTCCGTGGGGTCAGCCATGGAAAGTTTTCGGCCCAGATCTTTCAGAAGCCAAGTGGCCAGGCCCGACGTTTCATTGAACATCGCAGGATTTTGTAAGTTGTTCAAGGTGGCCATGATAATTTATCCATTCTTTGTGAAAGCCCTGCGGGATTCTTTAGCATCCACCAGCTAATGCGAGCTGTTGGGATATCAAGCTTAATGCCCATTCGAGAGATAGCGCACTTGGTGATCCAACCCCCTGCCGGCGAAGCACCAGTCTGATGGATTAAGTCAGGTCAGGAATCGAACCCCAAATACATAGCTCAAAGATAAATTTGCTATCCAGGGGCAGCAAGGTGCTCATTTGGTAGCAAGAACAGTTGCGCCACCTCGTCTGGATTTAAAACTTCACTAAATCGAGCGAGTGCCTGCAGGGAGTGCTACATCTTGAAGCACGCCACACTTTGAACTGGGATGTGAAGTTGGGTGTCTCATCCGCATTTAGTTTGTGAGGATAAAGATCTTACTGTACCTCTCGAAAAAGAGTAGGTCACTGCGTGACAGAACCTTGGCTATATTCCCTGCCTGAAGATTAGAAGGGGATGTAGATATTGTCAGATTAGGTTAATACACAGAATATAAATAGATTGATAGATTAAGGCAATGAGATGTGGCTTAAGCATAGGTAAATCCTTGTATGTATGCAGGGCACATCGCATTGTATATTTAATTTCTCCCCCAACCTCCCTCTTCCTCCTACATGTGTGTTAAGGTGAAGGGTGGGGTAGAGCGGCAGTGATGGTAGAAGTCCATATCCCGGGAGGTTTGTTCTCAGCATAAAGGTTTGAATTGACGTGTGGACAAGATCAGGGCAGAACAGAACACTGGTATTAAATGGGTTGCAAAGGTGTTGCAGAATCAGCAGTCGCATCAAAATCAGGTCGGTCACAAGAAAATATCATACTGGTCTAACTTCACTTTTCAAAATCTCGGTCGGATAAATGTTCCAGTCACTGAACTGTGACACCTTGGTTGAAATATAAGGTCAACTACCCACTACCAATCAGGGGAGCGTACACTGCCCGGGGCGAACAAACTGTTGTCTTTTCACAGTGACTTTAGTGAGATGTCATTGACACAATCACACTGTCATAAAAGTGTGAGACTGTCCTACAAAGCCGCAAATCAAGGTTCCAAGTCAAACGTCATGTTGAACAACATAGGATGGAAACATTAACAGCAAGAATGGACTTAAATATGAATCATCTGTAGTATGTACAAAGACTCCACACATGAAATGCGCTGGGCAAATAAATGACAATTTAATTACGATTGCAAAAAGAGAAACGTAGGCTAAGCAT
>CM068962.1:108171733-108182250 GCA_035128595.1 Eptatretus atami | reverse complement strand
TAATTAGATGAACGATGGCGACAGATTTTATAAGGCCAAAATAAGTTTATACCAGGTTTTCTTTGTTGTTTTTTTTCGTACAAGGCCAATAATAACTGGAAAACATCTGAAAATGCAAAGCCCGTCCTCGTCCGCTTCGTACTCGAACTGAACTCGATGAAAACGACGGTTAAAAATAAAATTGGTCAATTTATTAATTGGTGTTCTCCAAATTCTCACAATAAAGGTTTGATGAAGATTTGATGACAAAAGCTCAATTGGTAAAAATATGTTCTGGCTTAGACAGACACAGACATACACACACACACACACACTCACAATTGCAAAACCTCGTCTCCTGCTGCACGGGGATGACGGGCTAATAAGAAGATTTACACATGTGTACAGCAAAACAATGTTACACGCGCACACATTTCTTATGGATAAATGAAAAGTAAATAAAGAACATATTACTTTTCATGAAAGTGAAATTCCGCCGAGAAAGAGACTTTGAACATATTGGCAAGAGAATGTCCACCAGAAGCAGAATATAGTGTCACAGAATGAAAGCTTTGAAGGACCCTAGCTGTTTGACTTTTTTAAACTTTGCATGAACACACATAAGCTCCGTAAAGTTCCAAAAAAATTAAACCTTTGTAACTGAGCAGTAGCAGAAATTACAACATAACACTGCCCCCTCCTCTACCCCTCACTCCCTCACATGGACACACTTCACCTTTACCCCCACCCTGCTCCTTTCACCAATAAACAAGTATAAGATTTAATTGCAACATCTAAATAACAATGAAAGGCCACCAAGTCTGCCAGCTTTTGAAGTAACCGCACAGTACGAGCATTCATTCATTCTCGCAAACATTTCGCCGACATTCTATTTTAATCCTCTGGAATTAATAACCCATAAATTGGTTTGACACGATGCACCGTACGCCAGAGATGAAAGTCCAAAACCGTTTGACACTTGGTGAGCCCTTTCAACTCCTTCGCTGCATACGTCGGTTTGAGAAGTGAGGTTCAAACATCGTCGCTCGCCTTCTTTTATACCGGGTGTAACGTGACAAAGCATAGGGAATTAATCCACCGTGTTCAAACAACTCTCGTGCAGCTGAGCTGCAAATACAGGACTGAAAAGATTCCAAACAACAATCCATACTTTTGTGATAATTATGTGCCATATTATAAAAAGAAAGCAAGAAATCCTTTTCCTTCCATGGGCATTGAATCTAACCATGTCCTTCACAGCTGATGAGGTCACAGTCAGGTACGACACAGAGCAATCTGTGCAGGGTATCAGTCACTGACTAAGCAGATGGCTGCGAATTAGATTACAAAAAAGGAAGACTCATACGTAACGATCCGATGATTTTTTTTTTAAGCAGTCATGGCTGACACAGCGTTAAACTCATTGATTCAGTGATATGGTGTAAAACCTTGGAACAAAACTTAGAATCGATTCTCAAAAAGCGTTTTGCGACACGTCTAGTTTGAAAAAGACTAGGTGGGGTTGTACCGACGTACATGCATTTAACAGGTTCAAGTATCTAACCCCCTTCCCCGTCCCCCTAAAAAATGCCACACGTTTATCCTCGAGAAGAACTAAAAATTAAAAAAAAAACCTCCTCTTTTTAACCCCTTTCCCAGCCGCAACCAAGGTCGTCATCAATTATTTTTGTGCCCAACATAAAACATCAATGAACAAGCAAAATAGAGACGGCTCTGTGCAGGGGCCATTTTTCATCCGGCAGATGGTTAATGTGAGCCTGAGAAGCTGTCAGGACATCCAAAGCATTGCCAAGCTACGAGTTCAGTTTACAACAACACGTTCCTGACTTCTCCTACTTGTCTAACTTTGCTAGCGTTACTAATAAGGCAACAGTTTGGCCGCAGCAGCATCGACAGCAAGTGTGTTTCATGGCACTCTGTGTTCAAACTAAAAACGTCGTACAAAGCACCGGCAGACCCGGGTCATGCGAGTTCGGCAAACGGTTATAATCGTGCTGTTCCATTTTCAGTGGAAGCCCCGTGGTGAAAAAAATAACCTGTCTCGGTGATGTATTATCTTGCATTATTATACAGCAATGACCATGCACACAATGAAAAGGCTGAAGAAGAAGAAGAGGAAGAAGAAGACGACGACGACAGAAAATAACTGGCTTTCTCATAATAAAGATGGCCTGTGGTTATGGCTGCACCATGATGAACATGGGGTAACACAAAGGATTGCAGGCCATCTGTACAAGGCAGCAACATGAGCAGGTGAATCAAATTCAATCCCAACACCATAAATCACATACGTGTGTGCGCATACACACATGTACACACACACACACATGTACACACACACACACACACACACACCTCAACCCTCACTGTCCAGACCCTTGATGCATTTTACATCGGATTCTTAAAGCAATGTCTCTGAGCCACAGCTCAGATATGTAGTAACCGAGTGTGGTAGGGGAGGACCAAACTTGGTGGTGCAACGGTTCGAGTGTTCACTCTGAGTCTGGTAGGTCAGTGGTTCAAACTCTGGCTGAGTCATACCAAAAACTTGAAAAATGGTACATGCTGATTCCTTGCTTGATGCTTAGGATTTAAAAGGACAGAGAACAGACAAACAACACTGAAAAGCAATGGCAAACCACTCGGTATAACCCTTGCCAATAAACTGCTTTGGTAGCATGCACACTCTCTGGTACATCAAGTCAAGTTAAGTCAAATCAAATCAAATTCAGGGTGGAGGTATCGACATCAGAATCCATTTTTAAAACAGCAATATCGGACTTCAACAAACCACATCTCCTTCCGGTATACAATGCTTTTGCCTACAGTTCCCAGTTCCATGGAGTACGGCCCTCCTATGTGGGCTGGTGCTGTTGCTTTTCCTCTTGGAATCAAAAACCCTGAGTGTACTTGGTATCTATCAGCAGGAGGCTGACGCACAAGAAATGCTTCTCTACCACTGCCAACAGGTCTGTGGCGTTGTGGTCCTGTACCACCTCTCATCTGATCTGGAACTTTTGCCACATTTGTCCTTTGTTTCTTTCCAGTCTCACGAGGGTGCATGTAGCCTGGTGTTGGCTTAGTGGTTAGGGTCCTGAGTTCGAGCCCCATTCACCCATTGAATTAACACCAGGGGGTTGACTCAGCCTGTCATCCTTCTGAGGTCAGTGAAATGAGCACCAGTATACTGGTAATAGGGGCACTGCATCAGCGGCATAACTGCGCCCCTAACCAATGATGCAACCAGCAGCCAAAAAGGCAGCACACGATGGGAACTAGGTTGCATGCATTCATACAGCCCCAGATACTTCAATCCTGCTCTTCCCTTTAGTCTTATAAGGTGACTGTCCACATCAATGCTATGTCATCTCCTGTGATGACCGAGAGTTATTCCCGGAAGATTTTTTTTTTCATTCTTTGTGGCATGCTCCCGCCCCCAAGCCCACTCTTGTCCACCTGTAGCGTTTCATGACTTTACTGACTCAAAGCCAGAAAGAACGCCAAGCAGATCTTCAGCAAATGTTGTCGCAAGCACAAGGCCGTTGGCATTGAATTAGTATAATGGGAGCAGGCGGACTATCCCATTCATATCAGTCCCGATTTGTATTTTACCGTAACTGAACTTCCATGAGGCTGTAGTAAAAGATCTTGTGAATAATGCGATCAAAAAGGATGCGCATAAGGCTGCCTTCCCAATCCGAGGAACACCTAAACACACCCATCCACATGCCTGTACGCACACGCGCACTGACAATTAAATGCAGGAATTGTGGTGTGGCCACAGCTGTTACTCCGAAAACGCAGCCTCTTACAGCTTGGCTAAGGAGCAATCATGGTAAATCATTTGCCAAGGAAGCTAAAAATAATCCACCCTGAGAAAAGAGTGGTACATGAAAGGCAACGATGGAAGCAATTCAAATCCTCCACACGGACTGTTTAACAATCTCGAGAAAGAGAGCCAAATATTTATCGAGGCACGGATAATGCAAAGAGTCAAAATATTGCTTCATCAAGCCTCAATTTCCTCGTAAGAATAGCGTTAAAATACCACTGCAAGAAATATATCCACACATAAGTGAACGATTCACATCGTCACCTTTAGAATTGACGTGGATATCGACTTCAGCGCATCACCCACAGAATTCTGGCAATACCTGGGGCAATGCAGCAAGTTGCTCTTTTTGCTGAGCAGGTGCTTGGCCTGTGACCGAGAGCGAGGGTCAGGCCAAGAATGCCAATTGACCCCCACCCCCCATGGTCCTGGTTCGAGATGCGGATGACACGTTCGTTACCTTGGCAAACCTGTGCTCAATGGCATAACCGACGGTGGTGAAGACACCACCCAGAGACAGCCTGTGAGGCGTCCGTAACAGCAATTGATAGAGACGTTAATGGTGGCCCTCAGGACCCCGTAACACATGAAAATGCAATTTGGAACGCACTGCGTTTCATCACCATAAATGATGCTCCATAAGGTGGCTTCCAATTTTTCAGCCCAAACTGTGCAATCAACATGATGCATTGCGAGTTCGCGTCAATCCGGCACCGCGCCCAATCTGACGCACATCAATTTAAAGGCCGGGGATGCGGCCGTAAACCGAGCGAACCCCCAGCCTTGGTGCGCTCGCCCGCGGCGACACCTCGGTTGTGCTGCGAATGAAGTTAATGGAACGCCAAGGAGAAGAGAAAGCAAAAGTTAGTTTTATTCTTCCTTCCAGCTTCTATTTGTAAAAGCCCTCCAGCAAGGGAATAGTAATCACTTCCACGAGCAAAGTGGCAAGTCCGGAAAAGCTTGTGGCGAAGACGGTGGTGTTAATGTTGGGCGATGGTTTTTGGTGAATCGAGCAGTGTAGAGGTTTAAGGAGACAAGTACTTTCAAGCCAACAACAGTAACAGGCAGAACCCTCAGGCCTAGCGTGTTTGGCAGGTGGAACAGACCCAAGACTCGAATCCTCAGGCTAACCAGCTGTTTTGTAAAGTATCACGAGCTCTAAACATGCTTCGAGAGTGTGAAAAAGTTTTCATTCTCTTTACCGAGTTGAGGAAACCATCATTTTACAGCCAAGCACCGCAGGGTGGCGTATCATGTTTGAATTGTGCGCTCATCGACTTTCTCAAGTCAAAGGTGTTTGTCCATTCGTTGTTTGTTCCGGCTTTCCCATACGTGTAAAAACCTCTTTGGAATACGTCAAAATATTGTGCTTCCTACTTGTTCTTCAATTAATCTGCCTGGAATAGCATGCTCGGTGAGAAAGTCAATTCGTCTGTTATGAAGTTCAGATGCTAACTTGTACGGGGAGGAGGGTGGAGGATGGAGGTGGTGATCCACATCAACAGGCAAAATGACTCAGTTGTGTGTATGAGACGATTACAACTCTAGTCTCGTCTGGTCTATCCCTGCCTGTGGTTTGGGTCGTGGCTTTTTTCCTCGTTTCCTCCAATCTGGTTTGGGTCGTGGCACACAATGGGCCTTCTCTTTTTAAGTAGTGCAAGACAGACGGGGACAGAAAGGAATCACATCTATGCAGAAAGATCGCATCCTCCCTGTTGGCAATGCATTTGTAATACCACATTGTCAAATAAACTTTGTAAAAACCATTGTATAAACAAGCATAAAAAAGAATGCACATGTACGAACCGCCATCTTAACCAGCAACTATTAAAAGCACAGCTTTGGATGGAAGATGAACATTTTTTTTACCAACAATACACAAGTTCAAACAACACACGTGTCCAAAAAGGGTCTCTGCGGAAAGCCCTTTCCCTCCCCATCCACTCCCGATCATGACAACAGGCGTACACCGCCAAGGCAAACCGAATGATCAAGCACCATGAGTGCATTGTGTCCAGGCCCTTCCACGCTGCCTCTGACCTCCATCAATGATGACGGTATATTACCATGTGTACAGATGGTGAAATTACTTTCCAATCCCCGACAGATTTAAGAACTCTGTGACCTTTTCTGTTTAAGTTCCTTCTAAAAAAAATGACACAAGGACAATATCGGCCTCTCATTTTCTCACGTTAAATGAAACGATAAGCCGTAAGATCAGGAAATTGAGGCGTGGAGTAAAAAGAAAAGGAGAAGTGGCATGATGGGGTGGAGGGCTGGGGAAGAACAAAGATGTGTAAGGAGAACTGTAAGGAAAATGATCTTGGGGAATGGGAAAAACAGAGCAGATGTTCGGGGAGTTGAGTTAATGATGAGAGTAAAATAATTGTTTAAATGGTTAAAAGGTCAGCGTTACAACTTACCCGGCACGCCAAACTGACCACTGGCCAGAGTTGTGGGCCCGCTTTTGCGGCTGTTCACAGGCGGTGAGAACATCTACGGGCCAGGGGAGTAAAGACAGAGAGAGAGAGAGAGAAGGGGGTACGGAAGGGAGGGCAAGGGAGGGAGGGGAGCGTGAGGAATAAAAGAGGAATTTAACGGCAGCACAGTCACACAAAGGCAGCGGAGGAATCACAAGCCAGACCAGACGCATCTAGCCTTCAGTGGCCCATGGCACGGGCCAAAATCAGCGTGCCGTGAGTAACTGTGAGGCCTCGAATTCCGTCATTCAGCACAAAGCAGTACAAAGCAGCACAGCGCTCTCTAGACCATGCAGGACATGCATTCCGCAAGTACCGAAATGGACAGAGCCACGGCTCGGCTCGTTTGTATGGGACGTGTGTGTGTGTGTGTGTGTGTGTGTGTGCGTGCGTAGCGTTGGTGTTTTCAGCACCACTCGAGAAAATGTCAACAAACTACATTTTAACCACTAAATATGCGGAGTGTGTGCTGCGGTTTTGACAACGGAATGGGATTAGGGGTGGAGGGAGAGGGGCGGGGGAGAGCGGTTTAAGCAAATTTTGCTCGTCGTCTCTCTCGCAGCGGTGGAGGTGACTGCGTCGAAGTGAACAGATCGTGGAAGGTTATAAAAGGAAAACCCAAAAATAAAAGAGAAAAAGAAAGATAATTAAAGATTTCAAATGTTATTTTGTCACTTTATTCTGTCAAATGGTACAAGCTCCAATGCCAAGGAGTCCGTGACACTTTGTTCAAATTGATTGTTTGTTTGTGTTTTTGTTGTGCGACGACCAACAAGTTTGAGGATATTTTTGTCCCATCACACTGGAAATACTTATCGTGGTGTTTGCTGTTTTTTGGGGTTTAAAAAAAAAAAAACTGCTTTCATCGCTTCCTGTGCGATTCTTCGTGAAAGCAAGAAGTTCGTACGCAGGTCTGGTGAGAGGCACCACCTGCAGAAGGTGAACTCTGCAGAGTTAAATCACAACATTCTGAAGGCTACATTCACGGTATTACAAACAAGATTTGGGTAGGGGGGGGTTAATACCTAGGTGCAGTGTTTATTCCGAGCGTTTTAAAGTGACCAAGCAGCTCTAAAGGTACTTGATTGCCCGAATGTCAGCAAAGCCGTGCAACCCGATCCACCGTCCACCTCCTACCTCCCAAATCCCCAAAAACCTAACCCCACCTCTGCACAGCAAACTACAGCTCCATCCCTCCATCACCGCAAACATATCAAACCCTTTCCCTCGATCGCCGATCCAAAACAGCTAAAGCGTGTCAGTTACAGGGATCCCAAACGCGTGCTGTGTATACTTCAACACATACACTATATACAGTATGCTGCAGAAAACAAGCTCGTGTTGCCGCCTAGAGATCGCACGTGGCGAAAGGGGGGGATGGGGGTGAGGGGTGCTGGTTGGAGGGGGGTGGGGGAGACGGGGGTGAGGGGTGCTGGTTGGAGGGGGTGGGGGAGACGGGGTGAGGGGTGCTGGTTGGGTGGGGGGCTACAGGGATGTCCGAGCCCATACAGGTGTACGGAAAGCCGGCACCGCATTCACTCCAGCGCGCGCGCCGTGCTGACCCGTGCCGTGCTTACCGCGCTGTGCTTACCGCGCTGAAATCCAGCAGGTCATTCAGTTCTTTATCCGTCCCTATGGCGGCCATTCGCTGTACCGGGTGATTCATTTTTAATAAGTTACGCGACCCCCTAAAAAGAGAGAAAGAGACGCGGGGGGAAAGTCGAGAAGCAAGGCGTGTACGCGTGGCGGGGGGAAATGAAATATGAAATAAAAGAAAATAAATAAATTTAAAATTACACCAACACAAAACCGTGTATATGTATATAATATATATAAAATATATAGAATATAGATATATATATAAATAAATAATAAATATCGCTATATCGATGGAATTTTTTTTCCCTCCATTCCAAAATGAAGAGTACGTGTGCCGTGCCAGCGCGCGTCCGTCCGAGCGGGGATAAGGGGGGGAAACAAACAAAAACAAACAAACAACAAACAAACAGAATGCGCACACGTGCTCCAAACCGAGCTGGTGTGCGAATCTCTCGGGTGTGAAGCTCGTCCGGCATGGTGTGCTTAATAATCGCGCGTCAAAATCCCCGGGGAGCGGGCAAACAGCAGCACAGGTAAGCGGGACACAGGAGCGACGGAGGCACGGCGTTCGGAAAGAGGAATAATAAAAGTTTTGTTGCGGAGGCGACAAGCACGGGCCGGGCACTGAGGTAGAAGAGGTTCAAAGGAACAAGCACGACGAGGGGGCACGCAGGCAGCACGCGCACGGGCACCGTGTACCGCACAGGAGTGAGTGACGGCGGCGCGCGCGACCGCCGCAGGCACGGGCGGGGGAGAGAGAGAGAGAGAGAGAGACGGCGCGTGCGGGATAACGGAGCAGTACGACACCGAGTGACGACAAAGCAAACAAACACGAGGGCGCGCACAGTACAGTTACCTGACAGAGCATCGCGCACGTTCAAACAGTACTGCGCGCTCAGAGGCCGCGCGACCGCACCGCTTGTGCCGCGGCACGAAAGGGCATATCGCGATTAAAAGGCATTCACACGCACTCTACACATAAAAACGCACGCAAGAACACGTGCGCGCCTATAATATGTACGTGTGTGCCGTGGTGGCCGCTATCGCAGTGCCAGCATCCCTCGGGATCCCTGCCCCATGTAAACCCCTCCTTCGTACCTTCCGCCTTCCGCCTTTCTTCCCTTCTTCGCGCGTCTGTCCGTGAGGCAGCGCGCACCATAAGTCCCAGGGCGAGCAGGCGGGCAGGCTGTCCGGTGAGAGGGCCGACTGGTGCGCGGAGTGTCCGAGCCGTTCGACGGCGGCGCTCGCTCGGCTCGCGCGCCCCGACCTAGTCGCGTTTCGCGCTCAAGCCGCGCGCTCCCTCACCGCGCGCCATCTTCCCGCGTCTCCTTCCGCACCGCATCCGGGCCGTGGCTCCGCCCGCCCTGCCACAGCCCCCACCGAACAGCGCTGGCTCGGGTTTCTTGCGCTACTCCCCCGCCCACAGCGCGCGCACAACTAAACTCATGTACTCAACGGATTTTATATATGATTATTTCTCTCGCACGATTCTTTGTGTTTTCACCATTTACCCGGCCGTAATTCCTTCATCGTGTGTACCGGCGGTTCGGTTCGTGTGCGTCTTTTGGAGAAGACGTGAGTTGCAGGCGTTTTGTCCTCGTGTGAGGTTTCCCCACCCCCAACCTGAACCGCGCTCTTTTGTTTCAGGTGCTCGGCGAGCGCTCAAGCCCCCTTTCTCCTGAGGTAGTCGACCAATCAAAGAATGGATTGCGGGCTCGATGCGCCGTGCCGGCCAATCAGCGACGGCGATGGGAGGCCTCACGCGCTGTGGTGTTTATTTTCTTTTCGGGGGCGATATTTGCCAGAACACCGGGTGCTCCTCGCTGCTTCCTCGGTTACGATTCATTCTATTCTACGGTTTCGGCTTGTTATGTGACACGTAACTCGGGTTTTAAACAAAAGCCACCGATCGAACGATGTATGTCTTTTCATTTTACCACAGGTCTTCTCGCATACGACTTCCACCACAGTGCTTTACCACAACGACTTCACCACAGTGCTTTACCACACGACTTCACCACAGTCTTTACCCACACGACTTCACCACAGTACTTTACCACACGACTTCACCACAGTCTTTACACACGACTTCACCACAGTACTTTACCACACACTGAACTTTACCACAGTGCTTACCACACGACTTCACCACAGTGCTTTACCACAACGACTTCACCACAGTGCTTTCCACACCACTTCACCACAGTACTTTACCACACGACTTCACAACAGTGCTTTACACACGACTTCACCACAGTGCTTTACCCACACTTCACACAGTATTTACCACAGACTTTACCACAGTGGCTTTACCACAGTACTTCACCACAGTGCTTACCACAACGACTTTACCACAAGTGCTTACCACACGACTTTACCACAGTGCTTTACACATGACCACTTCACCAGTGCTTTACCACACGACTTCCACCACAGTGCTTTACCACAGTACTTTAACCACATGACTTTTACCACAGTGCTTTACCACACGACTTCACCACAGTGCTTTACCGCACGACTGACCACAGTGCTTTACCACATGACTTTACCAGCAGTGCTTTAACCACAGGACTTTACCACATGACTTATCACCACAGACGCTTTAC
>CM068962.1:108147575-108165322 GCA_035128595.1 Eptatretus atami | reverse complement strand
CGTGTACAAGGAGATCCTCTGGTGCCTCCTGAGATCAGTCCGGAACAAGAGGAGGGATCTGTGGGAGAACAACACCTGGCTGCTCCACCATGACAACGCCCTTGCTCACAGTGCCCTGAGCATCCGACAGTTTCTGGCGGAGAGGAAGGGGCGTGCCAACTCTGGAGCAACCCCGCTATTCACCAGACTTGGCCCCTTGTGATTTTTTCCTATTCCCCAAGCTCAAGGGGGTGATCAAGATGACCCGATTTCCTGATGTGGAGGCCATCAAAAGGGCCGTGATGACGGAGCTCCGGAGGATTCCAGAAGAAGCCTTCCGGGGGTGCATCGAAGCATGGAAGAAGAGGATGGACAAGTGTGTGAGATTGGAGGGAAACTATTTTGAAGGGGACAAGCTGTGATTTCAATATATTTTTTGGAATAAAATTTCTGTGGTCAGTCCGTTACTTTTTAGACGGACCTCGTAACACACACACACACACACACACACACCACACACACACACACACACACACACACACACACACACACACACACACACACACACACTAGAATATATGACCCATCGCTCTCGCTGATGGAAATACCAATCTTTGCTGTGATGGCTAATCATAGGGCAAGAAGAAAAATGATTCCTGGGAGTACGGGATAACCTGCATCGCAAGTTGGCATTTGCGGTTTCACCACATGTGCCATGTACCCGTAAAAAAAGAATAAAAAATTTTTTTTCATCACAAACCTTCTCAGGAGTTCCCTGAATCCACCGTAGTTGGATTTATTGAAATCTGTTAATCCGTTCTGAAGTTATAACACTACAGACAGACAGACAGACACGGCTCCTATATATATATATTATATAATATATATATATATATATATATTATATACGTATATATATTATATATATATACATATATTGGGTAGCGATCTAGTCGAAAAAAAAAGATTTTTTAAAAATTTTTTTTAGATTTGTTCTACCCTTATCAGTTTTTAAAATGGCGATTTCAGTTAATACATTGACTATTTCGATGAAACTTGGTTGGTAGTTCATACTATGACCTAGTTGTGTGCAAATGAGAACCGTTGCTATGGACACCACCGTTGCCTAGCAACGGGACTTTGAAATTTTTGAAAAATCATAAAACAAATTATTTTTTAGAAAATCAAAAATCGGGCCACGAGCGACTGGGCAGTACATTCAGCCATATTGTCAAAAATTTCCAGCCAGTTCCTATGAAAACTGTTGGAGAAGATAGACTTTGAATGAACCCTGGTCGAAAACAATAAAAAAGAAGTTCGTTATATCTCAGAGGCTATGAGTCAGATATACATGAAACTGGTATGGTAGGTTCATGGTATGTCCTAGTTATGTGTGAGAAAGAACCGTTGCCATGGACCCCTCCGTTGCCTAGCAACGGCCGAAAAAACTCTAAATGTGGGTATTTTAACGAAAAACAATCTGCAGCATTAACCCTTGAAGCTGGAATCATGAATTTTCTTTGTGCTTAATCCTCAGGTCATTCCCCATCAACGCCATCACGTCAGGTTCTATTGGGTAGTCGACTTCCCATGTCCGCCTACCGGCTTGTATATATATATGTGTGTGTATCATCCACCATGCCCGATGCAAAGCATTGGTGCTGCCAAAGCAATTACTTGGCTACAATCCTGGTCA
Source organism: Eptatretus atami (assembly GCA_035128595.1). Taxonomy (NCBI): domain Eukaryota; kingdom Metazoa; phylum Chordata; class Myxini; order Myxiniformes; family Myxinidae; genus Eptatretus; species Eptatretus atami. The sequence continues at coordinate 108,163,647 of CM068962.1, read as the reverse complement.
AGTCACCACCCCAGCTCAAGAAGTTGGGGCAGGAATTTGTAATTTGTTCAGGGTGCTGGCGATAGCTCGCTTACTTTTCACAAAGTACACCATGGGAACTTTAACGTCCACCAACTGATGCTGGCAGATAAGACACCCAGTTTCACGTCCATCCAAGGGAGGACACACACATTGATGAATCACCCTACCTGTGAAACACAGGGATGCAGTTAATAGCTGGGTCAGGATACCAACACACAATAAAGGGATGTCTATCGATCTATCTATCTACTCTCTCTCTCTCTCTTTCTCTCTCTCTCTCTCTCTCTCCTCTCTCTCTCTCTTCTCTCTCTCTCTCTCTCCCCCCTCTATTTCCCCTTATCTCTTTCCCTCTCGTGTTCATACTGTGTTGGCAGAACAGTTACCAAAGCAGAGTCATTGCAAGTATTATGCTGGATATATAATTTGCCTCAACAAATCAGTTACTGATGCATGGAAAAGTTTTTGATCGAGAAACGTCATCGAGTTTAAGTACAATGATAGAGGTATACAGACATATCGAGAGGACAGAAAGCACAAGAGTCGGGATAACATTCTAATTAGCTAGATGATGTTATGGATTAGTGGAAAGTTAAACAGGCGAAGCATATGGAGAATGAGTGAGGGAACTGCAGGAATGTGTCTTGAGGCCGCGAGAGAGAGGGCGATAAGCAGAGCCCGGAGGGCACGACGCCCGGTGGGCTCCACCTCTCCACCTCTTGCTTCAACAGCGCTCGCACCAGAAATGCCTTTCGCTGCCACTTCGTCAGAGGTCTAACCCGCTGTCGCAATCGTAGTATCATCCGAGGTGCTTTGCTGTTTGGAAATGAAGGCTCGGGAATACATTTTTTATTATTATTGTTATCATTATTATTATTTCCAGCTCTCCACTTGCCAGCTCTTGGCACATCGTTTCCCCAGAAATTGCCCGGTGCTTCTACGATAGAAAATGCTTCTGCGCCCGCGATTGGCATCTTGGATAGGTATCGCCATATGGACACCCTGACGAAAGCCTGAAGGCGTGAGCTCTAACACCGCCCGATTTCCCATTTTCTTACCTGCTGCATCCATTGCCAGCCGAAGCATGAGTGGTGTTTTATTCTATTATTCATTTAATTATTTATTTCCCAATGCGCCTTGTGCTTTTATACAAATTAATGAGATTTATTGCTCTTGAGGTTTAACTTTTTGGAAACATGCACCATTTATTGAAATCGGATATTTTTTTTATTTATAATGATAAATTGTAAAATATGGAATACATTGGGTTTTTTATTTACAATAATGCCTCATGCATTGGAGAAATGAATGAGCTCTTCCAAGCACGCTTAAATATCTATATAGAAAATGAGATAAAATTATTATAATTTAAAATAGTTCGAAAAAATTCATTACTTCTCGTCAAATATTGAAAATGACTACTTTTGAAAACTTTGCTTTATTGATAAACTTTTGATATCCATTGCCGGCATTGTAAACAAAGACCAATGTGAATTAAACATGCGACAAATAGATATCAGAATGCTTATCAATTTTTTTTGTGTTTTTAAATCGATCGGGCTGTGATGCACGTACACAGACATGGTAAAGTTTTGTTATGATACTTGGAACCTCTGGACTGGTGGTGACACTCCACGGGGATTCAATATAGTGTATGAGCCAGACGAGCAGTCATGTGGAGGCTGGGCAAGGAGACAAGTCCGTATCCGGAAAGGGGCCAAGTTCGAGCTGTATAATGGGCCAAGTCCGAGATGGTAAAGGGCCAGGTCCGGGCTGGGCAAAGAGCCAATTCCGACCCAGGAAAGCAGCCAAGTACGGGCCGGGCAAGGGGCCAAGTCTTAGCTGGGCAAGACATCAAGTCTGGGCTCAACATGGGGCTAAGTTTGAGCTGAATAAGGGGCCAAGGTTGGGCCGGGCGAGGAGCGTTATCTGACCCATGCAAGTGGCCGAGTCCGAGCTGGGCAAGGGGGCCAAGTACGGGCCGGGTAAGGGGCCAAGGCCGGGTAAGGGAGCGAGTCCAGCCCGGGTAAGGGGCCAAGTCCGGGCTGGGTAAGGGACAAAGTGCAGGTGGGGTAAGGGGCCAACTCTGTGCGAGGAAAGAAGCCAAATCCGAGCTGGATAAGGCGCCAAGTCTGGGCCAGTGAAGGGCCAAGTCTGAGCTGGGTAAGTGGCCAAGTCTGAGCCGGGAAGGGGTCAATTCAGAGCTGAGTAAGAGTTAAGTCTGGGACGGGCAAGGGGCTAAGTTCCGGCTAGTCAAGTGGCGAAGTCCGTGCCAGGCGAGTCACGTTCGGAGGGAAATCGTTTCTCAGTGAACCGCAAAAACGGCTTCTCGGATCACTGCCTTTTCCCTCGTACCGCTTTCTACCCCAAGAACAAGAGGTTTGACAGCAAAATGCATGTCAGGCAAAAATCTAGATTGCATGCAACTGTATGTGTCATAATCATAATTATGTTTGTACGTAGTCACAATGTTCACTTTGATAAAAGCCATGCTTATTTCTCATTAAATTGTGTTTAATGCAGGCTCTCTTGGTGATTAAAATACTCTACAATAAGCGCGTGCAGACAATATAATATAGGCGAGTTCAGTGTCATATATATATATATATATATATATATATATATATATATATATATATATATATATATACCGGGCGTAGTGGCGTGCGCCTGTAATCCGGCTACTCGGAGGCTTGGGTTGGAGGATCGCTTGAGGACGGGAGCTCTGCGCTGGGCCGCGCTATGAGAGGTGTAGGGCAGCCCGGAATCATGGCAAAACCCAATCCTTATCCCTGTGTCGTAAGAGGCGACCAGGGTTGCGTCAGGAAGGACATCCGGCGTAAAACCTATGCCAAATCAGTATGCGGATCATAACGGATGATCCGCTGTGGCGGCCCCTAACAGGAGCAGCCGAAAGACGAACAAACATATATATATATACAGGGGGCTGCAAAAGTAGGTATACAGTAAGGATTATACCAGCATTACCAGTATTATAATAGTATTATAATTAATACCAGGGCAAACAGTTTGAGCATTTGAGGGATTAATATGTTTATTCTTGATATGTTTATTATTGGTATGTTATTATTGATATGCTTGTATAATCAATAAAATACGTTTTGTGTGCACGTTTTGTTTTTCATTACTGTATACCTACTTTTGCAGCCCCCTGTATATTGCATATAATATCCAGAAAATTCACTTATCCATGGTTATTTTTTGACCCTGGATGGTGCGTTTCACGGATACGCTTTCTCTGGTTGTGAGCGGTGATGTTTTGTTATCCTGATTGCTCTGTTGATGTGGGGGCTTCTCTGTTTGCGGGGTCGGTTGTTTACGCAATGGAAACGGGCTGTATCGGTGCAATCTGAGGTTTCTGGCGCCATCTATGGTATACCTGTCATGTTGCACCATGCACGTGCAGTAATTCAACACATGCAATGCATAAACTTAAATAATAAAACGACGGACACGCACGGGCTGTGCTCTTCGAATGCATTGCCGTCGCTATTTATGCTTCAAAAGCAGTTTCCGCATGTGACGAGCTGATGTAAATTATTTTGTGCTGCTTTGATGTTTTAACAAGTGTAGCTCAACTTTAATATGGATATAAGATCTCTCTTTGTATAGTTGTATAATTTTGTTGCACGATGAGTTTGAAATGATGTCTTTGATTAACTTTCTGTTTTCTATGCCATGTACTAAAGTTAATTTGTCATGTTTCTCCTTAATATAAAGAAGGCAGATTATTGTAAGCAAAAAGAGTTCTCTGGCTTTGAAATCAGTCTGATGTTGAAATATTTTACAAACAAGCAATCTATTTTAAGAAAAGTCCAAAGTTTTGTTTGTAATGGTTGGTTTCTTTTTCAGTTGTGTTCTATTTATAAACAAGGAGCTGATACTCTAGATCTCCTGCCTTTTGGGTGATATGAGGAATATATCTATGTAATATGAAAGCTAAATCTTGAACGATTTTTGAAATATCGCATATACAAGCCAAGTTGCCGAGATGGTTACCATGGCAACATAATTCAGCCAATCACTGCTGCGATCTAATCGGGTTGAGTTAATGCCATGAGGAATTGATATCTGCAATATGAAAGTTAACTGTTCAACGGTTTTTGAAATATCACTTGCACAAGCCAAGCTTCAGAGATGGTTGCCATGGCAACATAATTTGGCCAATCACAACCATGGTATAATCAGCTTGAGATAATGTCATGAGGAATTTATATCTGCAATATTAAAGGTAAATGTTCAACGGTTTTTGAAATATCACGTATACAAAAGTACATTGGCAGATGATCGGGTCGGATGGAGCTCATTTTAATGTCCCCGTCTCAGACCTTGTCAAAGGGGCAGGGGACAACTAGATCATGTATTACTGCTCTTCAATGATTTGTGAACATCAAATTATGAAAAGTATGATGATGACGACTCCTTTAACATCCCCAATTACTCCCACCTTCTCGGAACATTATTATCCCATCGTCAACAACCACCTGGCCAGATCAGAAGTATGACTGAAGGTGGCAGGAATTTTGAGTTTGTTCAGGGTGCCGTTGATTACTGAGACTCAGGAAAGACACCATGGGATCTTTAACGTCCACCAATAAAGGGCTGGAAGACTACTACTACTACTACTACTACTACTACTACTACTACCACAACTACTACTACTACTACTACCCCAATTATTCCCAACTTTTTTTGGTGTCAGCTGGTGAATGTTTTTGGCTCAAGTCTTTCCCAAACCGACTTGTGACAGCGATTTGTGACCTGTTCAGGGTATTGGTGATAACTCACCTGCTCTTTGCAAAAATGTAGTTGCTACTGCCAGCAAAAACACGAGCGGTCTGAGTTGGTGGCACAAGGGAATAAAAACATATGAATAAAATGGTGAGAATTATCCACCATAAAGGATCATAAGGTGCCTACGTTTTAGGTTTTACCCTTTGTCGGCCCTCTTTTGTTCCTCTGCCAAAGAGTAAAGCCTGAATGTCAGCGCCTTGTGATTTTTTTTATAGCAGATAACTTTTAACCATTTTATTTGTTAGTTTTGTGCTCTTTGCAAAAGACACCTTAGGATCTTTAACGTCCACCAACAACCAGTGCTGGTAGATGGGTCCTCCAAGTTAACATCCTTCTGATGGATGGCACACAAATTGATACATCACCCTGCATCAGAAACATCAGGTTTATAGCCAGGTCAAGATTCAAACCCAGACTAAATTTCTCATTCAACTCAAAGGTGAGTGGGCATACCTCAAGACTATCCTGCCAACCCTTTGAAAAATAGGTAGAGAAATGATATAACCTAACAATTAAACAGTTTCAAAACTAGTTTAATGTGCCATTTTGACACAAACAGGATGCATCAAAGAATGTGAATTTTCATTTTACATGGAAAAATATGGTTGTTAAAAAATAATAATTTAAACTTGAAGTTTGTTGGTCTGAAACTGCATAAAAATTGACAGTGTCATACAAGCAAATGCCGTATAAATGAAAGTTCCTGACGATCATTCAAGAGAATCACACTTTCTATCATACTCATCATGACATGCTGGGTGTGCATGATGAAGTGCCTATGTCAGTTTTGACATTGAAAATTTAAACTCATGGGCCTTTACCTCTCACTATAGTCAAAGAAGATCCCACAACTGTTCAATGAGCTTTTTGGTCCAAAGAATGGTGCAAGTGCCTTTGTTCTGTAAGGTTTAGTGTTTGGTATATAAACGAATTACATTGCTCACTAAGCAGGTTGGCCTGCAAATTAGAGATGTCATGTAGTCAATCCACGACCAAATGCAGTTAGTAATGGCTTTAAGCTGACGGGGTACCATGTAAAGTCAAGCGAGATGGGTCCTAACCAACAATCTCCACCACAATTGTTGACACTCACCGTGACAGTCACAAGGCCATACCATGCTTTCTCAGCTGACTTACTAGCATCTGCCATCGGCCATAAAACACCGTAAACCAGCCTGTCTCAGTCCACTGCAGGGTGATGGCCTCCCTCAAGCGACAAGGTGTCACAAAAGATATTTTGTATTCTTTTGTTTAAAAAGAAACATTTTTGCTTCTGTCACCATTTTTTCCTTTTTACAAGAAAGTCTTTTAATTCCTGTTTTCACTTTATTTATGTTTTCCAGCATGAGTTTTAGAAGACTACATGGAACTGCTGTTTTTTGTTTCTTTTTAACATTGTTTACTGTATCTTGATTGTTATGGTTCCCGGAGGGGGAGGCATTAAGTGTTTAGTCTTGGTGTCCGTGGTGTCCAGCTTTTTGGACCAAAAAAAACAAACATTTGTTTTCATTATGAGGCAGAATTTCAAATGATAATAATTGGCTAATATTACGAATTGGCTACACCGGGAACCATGAGCCGATCGCAGCCCTCCGGTTTGTGTTTTTGCTTTAATCACAAGAAAAGTAAAAGATGTAAGTGTTATTTTTCTCTTTGTTTGGAAGGTTTAGGTTCATGGCATAGTGGTGTTCTTTTTTGCAAATGCTCCCACCTTCTCGGTGGGGCTAGCCCAGAGGGGAGAGCTCGTTAATTTTTTTCCTTTAATGTTGTGTTTTTTTGTTAACTGAGTGCTCCCTCACAAGACAAAACAGAGCATTTACAACAGGACAGAAGCCTACAGAAGACGGAACATTTTAACAATGTGCACCTAGCCTCGGCTGGGTATATTACTTACAGTAGATCTGAAAGTGAATGATCTGGATTCTAGAGTTAGGTACAGTGGCTTGCAAAAGTATTGTTTCAGATCTGGGGTTCGAGTTTCACTACGAGGGGAAGCACTCGAGTTCCTCCGGAACACCCGGTCCTGAGGCCACCGAGCACAGATAACTCCGCGCGCCGGCAGGTTGCTAATCAACCACGTGCTCCGATTGGTACTGCCAATCCTAGCAGGGTTCGCACTACTTCGCGTGTTACCGTTTCCGGTGGATTGGCAGCATCAATGGGGGTCTCGTGCCTTCGAGATAACTTATCGTATCAGGTGCAGCTGGGCAGAGCTGCTGAGTACGCACCGGCTAACGAGCAAATTGGTCGGGTAAAACTTCCTTGCTAACTCTTATGTGTGGACCATGCTCGACCAAGAGGGAAATACGCTACGAGCTGGGATCATTATACAAGCAAATTTATTATGACAACACACTCATTTATAATTACACATAAAGGACACATTTATTCACCATGAAACAAATTAATTTGCCATCAAATCAAGCACAATGACAGGGTATTTACAATCATATTTACAGAAGCACTTTCAAAAGATACATCGGGAATGTAATTACCTTCACATTTATGGAGCCCACTTTAAACAATCTTATCTATCGCTACACACAGGAGATGACGCTTCATCAATCAACCGGGAAAGATAGGCAAGAGTATGAGCCGTTGGTTCCCAGAGTGAGCTATGAGAAGATGGAGAGAAGAGTGGAATTTGGTATGACTGGCTCATCAGATACAGACAGTGTGGCCTGCATTGGTTCCAATGTGAATGGGGCGGTGGTGTGTGTGTGTGTGTGTGTGTGTGTGTGTGTGTGTGTGTGTGTGTGTGTGTGTGTGGAGGTACTCAGGGTAAGGGTGTGTCGGTTTGATGTGCACAGTTGGTTGGGAACCACCAAGTTCATGGGTTGGTACAAAGGAGACATGCAGACGATCAGCGCTCCATGGAACCCATTAGCACCTCGTTGAGAGATGCATGGAGGAAATTAACCTCCGTCCTAGGCAGAGTCGAGCAGGCATGCAACCTCCCGCTCAGACAAAGCCGTACAGGCAGTCAACAACACACTCGACCAAAGCTCTGCTCTCGGGCCCCTTGGTGGTGCTGCCTCGGTGAGGTATCTTGCTCTACCCAGCGTTTCGGTGGTCGCAGGTTTTATCTGGTCCGCCTTTTATCTGGTCCGGCCCGGGCCTGGCTTACTCGCGGCATCTCCGCATTGGTCCCGGCACATCAAAGGTTCATGTACTTCCTGATGATTCCACAGACAATGAGCCAGCCAGATGTTCACCCTTCCGCTGTCTGTGTCCCAGGCTTAGTTCTTTAATTGGTTGTCCTTCCTGTCTGGTCCGAGAAGAATCAATGCTTATTATGGTGGTGGCGGTTCCATTAATGCAAAGTGTAGCATGTATTACTTGAAATGAAAGGTTTTTAGGTGGTGGGAATGAAAGGAATGTAACCCACCAAGTTGCATTATAACCCTTCTGGTTACTTATAACCTTTCGGTTCATCAATTATGTTTCACTCCAACCGTTATTCGTGCGAGTTTTACAGGGTTATTTTAGTCGGGACCGATTTACAACATTGACTTAATGACGACGAATGAGGGTTTTCTACGGGAGATGGGAGTTGAATGACGAAGGAGATGAAAGGATGAGCAGGTGATGTTAAATTACGAGAGGTGGAAGGGTGAAGCGTTACTTAGGGAAGCATGAAATGTGGAGGTGAAGAATGTCAGGGAACGGGGTACTGGATAGAATAATGGATAGAGGAAGAAGGGGAGGCCCGAGCTAAACCCACACAATGCATATATCCCTCAAACCTCGAAGACACATTGAGGGCAATCGAGTCTTCAAATCTAATTAATGACATAGCTCACTCTGGGAAACTATGTCTCTTGTATGCTTGGCGGAGTATTTGTAAAACCACAACAGTATTCACCCCCTCCCAATAATGCCACATTTCGATGAATTACAAATTATGTATGAACAATTTTTCCAAATAATTTTTTTATTCATCACTGAAGATGTCAAACTAAATACTGTTATAGTTGAAGGAGGATACATGTCAGGAATACCTGCAAAAAACATGTACAAATCAAAATTCACTGGTTGCAAAAGTATTCAGCCCTTTAGGTCAGTACTGGATGGAAGCACCTTTTGCAGCAATGACTGCTACGTTTCTTTGTGGGTAGGTCTCCCAGCTTTGCACAGTGAGATGGTGAAATCTTTGCCCATTCTTCACGTGAAAATTGCTCTGGTTCTGCAAAGTTTGATGGGTATCGTCGATGAACTGCAATCTTCAAGTCTCGTAAATATTCAGTTGGGTTCAAATCAGGACTTTGACTGGGCCTCTCAAGAACATTTATTTTCTTTTTATTCAGCCACTCCAGTGTGGCTTTAACTTTGTGCTTAGGACCATTGTACTGCTGAAATGTGAATCTCCTACCCAGTTTCAGACTCCTTTGTGTGGTTTGGGGGATACAGAGGTCCAAAGTTTTTCCATTTTTCCAACATGGCTGCCACACCACGTGAACTATGACGTCATAATTATCATTTAAACATTCCACATGAGTAGTCGCTCCTATGGTGAAAATTTTGTCTCAATATGACAAGCGGTTGCAGAGACGAACACTCTTCTTGTGTGTGGACAAACAGACAAATGGAACTAAATGCAATACCCTCTCCTCTGGCAAGGGTAATAAATCTTGTGAGGGCACATGTGAGTTTTGAGATGAGGAAGCACTCACCTGAGCTGAGTCCTGTGATGTCAAACAGATTCGACAATACATGCCAAAGATGTACGAATGGGACACGGGAAATGATTCAAAATGCAATTTACAATATAGCAATGAAACAATAACAGAAAAAACAGATTCAGCGTGGAATTCTTAGTTGAGATATCCTGCTCATAACAGCAGCAACAGTGACAAAGCTCATAAGTCTCTTTCCAACAACTTTCTCCTCTATCTTTCCCCATTGCCTTTCTGGCATGGCCTTATCTCGCTGAGATGGCTCGAAAGGAGCCAAGGTGGCTCCAAGCTCCTTGTTTCCAAAGCAAAGGCAAAACTAGAGCCACACACAATTACGTTATTTAGTATTTACGCATGCAACGTGAAAAGTAACAGATTGTGTAAGTTCATAAATAGGTTCGTGTTTGTTTTGATGAAGTGACCTCTTATTTATTTAAAAAAAGAAAAGGCTCTATTCACCCACACACTCCTGACCACACCCAATGTCACACAAGATGATTATAAAACCAATACTAAGTCTCTCAAACTGCAAAAATTCCAATCACATGAGGCCCTCTCCCACTTGGGATGGTACTTAATGCATGGCACATGATGCCAATACACTCCAAGATGAAGACCACTCGGTGCTTGAAATGTCAGACTTGAGCATTACCTGATGGATGTTGCTAGTTGATGGCGCTTTCATTTTTACCCCGTGTGCGAAGCAAAAAGCGGGGCTAAAGCAATTGGTTCACTTTGTCATAGACTCGGTGCCAGCATGGGAGATTCCAATGATCCTGACAGCCATGGTTTCCGCAGCATCAATCTGAGCAATATGTGATGCAGGGGAGCTAGCCCAGAGGGGAGAGCAGTACTCCATTACACTGTGGATGAAGGCCTTGCAGGTGGATAGGAGTTCAGGTGTGCCGAGAAAACTTGCTCAAGAAGACGACCTTGACTTCGGAAAAGCAGTGAAGATTGCACAGGTGTGTATGACAACTGCTTAAAACCTGAAGGAGATCTCGTCAAAAAGCCATAACTCTTCAAGTGCAGATACTGTAAATAAGATTGCTCAATCTTCGTATAAGGCTACACCCAAGCCAGTTGTGTGTTTGAAACCTGCTTCATCGGTAGCGAGAGGCCTCAATAACTTGTGATGGCATTGTGGTGCAAATCATATGGCTCACCAGTGCCGTTTCAAGCAGTACACATGCAACGGATGTGGCAAGATCAGGCATCTTCAAAAGAGGTGTTCCCAATCCAGCATTGGTGATAGTACTGCCACGACCCATCATGTGGATGATGGCAAGCATGTTGCTGGAGCTCATCACTGCATGGTGATGAGCATGAGATGTATACAATCCATGGCAACACCACACCGATAACTGTTGATCTTCAACTGAATTGCAAGCAGGTGTCGATGGAAGTGGACATAGGGGTGAGTCAGTCAATTATGAGCCAGGAGACATTTGACAAGCTGTGGGGCTGTGAGGCTGTGAAGCCCAAATTGAGTTCAGTGAAGGCCAAACTTCATACCTACTCGAAGGAAATTGTTTCAGTGATTGGCAGCAGAGATGTCAGCGTGCATTATGATGGTGTGACTTATGAACTGCCTGTGTGGGTTGTACCTGGCAATGGCCCTACATTTCTCGGTTGGAACTGGCTTGAGAGCATAAAGGTGAACTGGCATGAGATCAAAAAGCTGTCAACAGTGGAGGCTTCTAGTTGTGCTCAAGTGCTGGATAAGTTTCCATCTCTGTTTGAGCCAGGAATTGGTTGCTTCATGGGGATGAAAGTTAAGATTCATCTGGACTCGGAAGCAAAGCCCATCTACTGTAAAGCTAGGTCGGTTCCCTTCTTGATGAGGGAAAAGATCGAGTGTGAATTTGAGAGACTCCAGAGTGAGGGGCTCATCTCTCCTGTTGAGTTCAGTGAATGGGCTGATCCAATTGTTCCGGTCCTGAAAGGCAATGGTGCAGTGAGGATCTGTGGGGACTACAAGGTGACCATAAATCGCCACTCCATGCAGGATCAGCATCCACTGGCCAAAGCGGATGACCTGTTTTCAACATTAGCTGGTGGAAAGTCATTCACCAAGTTGGATCTGACATCTACCTACATGACACAAGAGCTGGATGAGGAGTCAAGGAAACTCACGTGCATCAAGGCTCACAAGGGGCTGTTCATCTACAATCGTTGTCCTTTTGGAATACGTTCAGCAGCTGCCATTTTTCAGCGAAACATAGAGAGTCTATTGAAATCTGTGCCAAAAACTGTCGTGTTCCAGGATGACATCTTGACCACAGGCTGTGACACTGCAGAACATCTGAGTAACCTGGAGGAAGTCATGGGTCGTTTGGACAAAGGACTCAGCCTGAAACATGAGAAATGTGTGTTTATGGCGCCTGAAGTGGAATTCCGAAGCAGAAGAGTCACTGCTGCTGGGATCTTGCCGTGTGATTCCAAAGTCGAAGCAATCAAGAACGCACCCGAACCAGAAAATGTGTCACAATTGCATTCCTTTTTGGGTGTGTTCAACCATTTTGGCAGTTTCTTGCTGTGCGTGAGCACAGTGTTAGAACCCCTGCATCAGTTACTTCGGAAAGGGAAAACTTGGGTTTGGGGAAAGGCCCAGGATGATGCCTTCAAGGAAGCTAAATGTCTATTGTGTTCGAACAAGTTGCTTGTTCATTATGATCCATGGAAGCATCTTGTATTGTCGTGTGATGCCAGTGCCTTTGGGGTAGGCTGTGTATTACAACAAGCCAATGAGTCGGGCAAGCTACAACCTGTTGCGTATGCTTCCAGAAGCTTGACGAAAGCTGAAAGAGCCAATGGTATAGTTGATGAAGAAGCATTAGACTGTGTTTTTGGGGTAACCAAGATGCCTCAGTATTTGTTTGGTCATAAATTTGACCTTGAAACTGATCACAAACCACCACTCACTTTCTTATTTTCAGAGAACAAGGGAATCAACACCAATGCATCATCACGTGATCAGCGGTGGGCCTTGATGCTGTCTGGTTACAATATTTGCTACAGGACTACTATTTGCTACATGCCTGACACTGGGAATTGTGCTGATGCATTAAGTCGACTACCGGTACCTCTCACTGATTGTAACAATACCCCTCAACCTATGCCTGGTGTTGGCTAAATGGTTAGGGTGGTGGCCTTTGGATCCTAGGGTCCTGAGTTCAAATCCCGCTCAGCTGTTGAATTAATACCAGGTGGGGTTAACTCAGCCTGTCATCCTTCTGAGGTTGGTAAAATGAGTGCCAGCATGCTGGTATCCTGTGTCGGAGTGGCGACCCGTCCAGGATTGTGCCCAATCGGCAAGGAGACTGCTTAAGCAGCACCAATGCTCTGCAGAGAGTATGGTTCCAATCTTGTCCTCCTCCCTCAATCTGCTGACCTCAGATTAGCTATGAATGCATTTGAGAGTGACAATTCTCCAGTCACTGCTACTCAAGTGAGGTTGTGGTCTAACAGAGATCCTGTGTTGTCTGTAGTTAAGCATTGTGTTATGACTGGCAATTGGTCCTGTTTTCCAGACTCAGAGGAGTACAAACCATATTTACGTCGTAGAGATGAGTTATCTGTCCAGTCAGAATGCTTACTTCGGGGCCAACGTGTCATCATGCCAAAGCAGGGAATAGAGAAGTTGGTTTCTGAACTACATAGTACCCACCCTGGTATTGTTATGATGAAAACTATCGCAAGGTTTCATGTTTGGTGGCCTGGTATTGATTCTGAACCTGAATCTTGTGTTCATTGTTGTGATACGTGAATGCAGCTCAGAAAGTCACCAGTCGGAATCACCGCTGAGTCTTTGGTCGTGGCCTTCCAAACCTTGGTCCAGGATTCATGTTGACTTTGCAGGTCTGTTCTTAGGGAAAATGTTCCTTGTTGTCATTGATGCATTTTCCAAGTGGATTGAGTTCTCTATCATGTCTACCAGCACTTCGGCTGCCACCATTGAGAACGTATGTGTCATGTTCGCTGCTCACGGTCTACCTGATGTGTTGGTAAGCGATAATGGTTCCTGTTTTACATGTCAGGAATTTCAGGAATTCATGAGGTTGAATGGTATCAAACATGTCCGTCTGCTCTGTTTAAACCCGCTTCTAATGGTCAGGCAGAGCGTGCTGTACAAATCATCAAGCAAGGGTTAAGGCGTGTTACTCAAGGTTCGCTTCAAATGCTTTTGTCACACATGTTGCTCGGTTACAGATCCAGACCACATACCGTAACTGGAGTGCCTCCAGCCGAATTGCTTATGAAGTGAGAACTCAAAACCATACTGACTCTTGTTCATCCTGACATCGGTGAAACTGTTGATAACAAGTGTCAGGGTCCGAAATACTATCATGATCGCACGGTTGCATTGCGTGACTTTGCTGTAAACCATCCAGTTTATGTACTGAACCATGGCCTTGGAGAAAAATGGCTACCAGGTGTTGTTTTAGCAAGGAAGGAACTCATGTTTTTTGTGTCGAGCTGTAAGATGGGCGGACAGTTAGGAAACATATGGATCAAATCAAGCTGTGTTATATTAAGTTGGTGGATGATGCTAATTCTGTGATTCATCCAGTTATTGTTCCGTTGTCCGAGAATCCAACTGTTGTTTCCGATCCTGCATCTGAAGTTGTCAGTAATGCATCTATGCCCGAAGTTTCTGTGCCTGTACCTGCTGCCAGTCTGGTGTGTTTGTCCATGTCACCTAAATCTGTGCCTGTAACAACTCCCTTGCGTAGGTCCTCCCGTGTATCTTAACATCCAGACCGGTTGGATTTGTAATTAAAGGGGGAGATATTGTGATGTATCACCCTTCCTCGGGTTCGACGTGAGTGCCGTGTGCACATGTGTGACACACGGGATGAGTAATGGGGCTGAATGTTGTGAATAAAGCTTCCGTGAAGTTGAGTGCATCATGGTCGGTCTAATTGTACTTCACCGCATCACAATAACCTAAATGCGAATGGAACAGAATCCACTCTTAGTCCTAATTAAACTGATGGTGTGCCTCAGTATGCAGTGGCCCCTTGTTAACGCTGCAAACTGAGTGGCATGTTTTTAATGAAGTCTGACTTGTTGATACAGCTCAGATTCGGCAGTTCTTTGGTGAGCATACTGTCAATCAAGCTATACCAACCACCTGCTCTGTAATAGTGGCATCACACATTTATATACATTACTAGACGACCCGTGAACCCGTTGGGTTCCCGTTGTGACAGTGGTTGATGAAAAAAATCATTTCATGAAAACAAAAGATAGCTCCAGCGAACTATACCGCTGAGGTTGTTTGCATTGATCAAATACTCCTGCATAGTTCTTGACTGAATCGGGAATTGATTTTTAATACTTTTTTTCGTTGCCCGATTTGAACGAAACTTTATACTGCACACCGCAGGAGAATGGTGAGTAAGGTGGCCCTAATTTTTTTTGCGCTATCGTGTACCGTTTTGGCTGTATTTCGGGAACATACATACAGGATGAGAGTTTTTGTTATATATAGATGTTAATGGAGCAACACGCAAGGAATCTTCTCGTAACTTCCTGGATTTTCAAAGATTTTGTAAAACAAGAAAACAAACACAACATATTCACCAAAGCTTTTCATGCTGTACTCCTCAAGGTTGAATCACAGCAAGAGAACCAGGAACTGAGAGAGTGTGCATATATGGGCTTGTCTATGTGTGGTCGACACTGATTGGTTCATCAGTTATGAACATCCATGGTAATCTGCGCCCCCCCCCCCATTGGTTAGCCCACAGTCATCAGTATCTCTGGTTCTGATTGCTGGAGCGGAGTACAGGGTGGTGACTCGCCATTCGCACCAATGACTTGGAGGGAGAGAGGTTGCCACGCCCGCAAAGCGATGATTACCATTTGCATGCATACCTTGACACGCGGTCGGAGCAACAGCTTTGATGTTTCCATGTTGAAAGAGAATGAGAGAATGTACAAATTCGTTTTGACGACATAACAAAGGGTCCATGGAAAGGATGAAGGTTGTTTCCAACATACGTAGATGTGAGACACTCCGACCTCAACTCAATATCTTTAACATATCTGCATTGTCCTGGTCTGCACAGACGGGGTTGGCAACAAAGTGCAGTGCAATGGCAGAACAACAAGAAATGGCTGACAGTCCTTGAACATTCCTACATGCTTGCATTGGTTATGTCCTAACGCTCAAGTTGTTTTCTCGAATCGCCAGAGGGAAATGCTGTTTGATATGATCAGCCACCCTTTGGGTTATATGACCCATGTACTGAGCTTCACATTGGCACTTAAACTCATAGATAGCATTGCTAATTTGTGAGGTGGGCAGAACATCCTTGTCGACTAACGTAAGCAAACGGTGAGAGGTAAAGATAACTCGACGTTGTACAGCCAGGTACGTGTTTGATATCGTACTCACCTTGTAATCTTCCTACTGAAATGGAGAAAATCATGAATATATTGGGTGAGAGCGGTTACCTGGAGGAGTATATAATGAAGAGATATGTGCGCAAGTTTCTAAATACAACAAAGGATCGCAAGGTTGATCCTGACAAATGTCCAGTCTATGTCAGGAT
>CM068962.1:108126601-108141187 GCA_035128595.1 Eptatretus atami | reverse complement strand
TTGCCCACATGTTCAGCAAGCCTTGGGGATACCAGGGTTTTCACAAATAATTAAGATGTCATATGGTTTGGCAGCCATATTGGATTGAACAAAAATCTTTAAAAAACTTATCTCTCTCGAACTGCTTCATCACTTGATGTGAAATATCACAATTATGATCTCGTCGTCATGGGGAATATCTATATATTACTAAAACTCTCATCTTGTTTCTATGTATGTATGTATGTTCCCAAAATACAGCCAAAACGGTACACGATAGCGCAAACATTTTCAGCCCACCTTACTCAGCATTCTCCTGCAGTGTGCAGTATTAAATTTCGTTCAAATCGGGCAACGAAAAAATTATTAAAAAATCAATTCCCGATTCAGTCAAGTACTTTGGGAGTATTTGATCAATGGAAACAACCTCAGCGGTATAGTTTGCTGGAGCTATGGTTTTTTTTTTTCTTGAAATGATTGATTTAAAAATCTCAAACATTTAGTAGAGACAAAGAACGATTTATTTTAAAGCATAAAATAAACATCGCCATTTTGGTTGAATACTTCCGTGTTCATTAATAAATAAAATTGTGTTTAGAAGATTACGCACAATAATTTCTTCGACTTTCCTTTCTCCGTTTTTTTTTCACATTGACGGGCAATATCAAGTTTCGTTCAAATCGGGCAACAAAAAAAATTATTAAAAAATCAATTCCCGATTCAGTCAAGTACCCTTTGGGATTATTTGATCAACGCAAACAACTTCAGTGGTAGAGTTTGCTGGAACTATCTTCTTTTTTTTTGAAATGATTTTTTTTAGCAACCGCTGTCACAACGGGAACCCAATGGCTTCACAGGTCATCTAGTATGTTTTAAATTTCAACCTGATCAAATGCATGGTCTGGCAGCCAGAGTTATTTAATATTTTGAATCTGGGTTCAGGGATTTAAATCAAACTTGGTACAAGTCGTATAATGATGTAATAATGTGGGCAGAGGCATATCTGGTGACGTCGAAGAATGCCCTTCTTGTTTTTCCTTCTAGTTTAAGATGAGCAGCACATAGATCTCTACATTCCTTAAACAAACATCTCAGGGAAACACAAAGTAAAGTTGCTAAGTGAAGACACAAGGCTCTCTGAAATGAGCATGAAAATCGAAAACGACCCCAGTATACAAATGATCACAGATAAGTTTACATTGGCAGAAACAGCTTGAATAGAAGGGTACTTGGAAGAGCGCATACCTCCGCCCGGATTCAGATCTTCACCAGAATCAAAATGAATCCGGCCTTGTCACACACCCAACCTGTCCCAAGTTTCATCCAAATCCGTCCACATCTTTTTGAGATATTTTGCACACAAACACAGACAAACAGACAGACAGACAGGTGAAAACATAACCTCTGTCCACCTTCGGTGGGTGGAGGTAATAACATGTGTGATCACCATTGACCCCAATACAAGCTTGTGCACGTCTTGTCATCAACCAAGTCAGTCGAAGCACCTCTCGCTGTGGTATGTTGTGCCATTATTTGATGAGGGTCACTTCCAGTTGATAAGAGACTGGGCAGACTTTTCACACTTTGCTCTCTTGATATTCCAAGCATGTTCAATCAGACCTACATCTGGAGATTGGATTGGCTGATCCATGCGTGTGATTTAGTGGTCCTGAAGTGCAACGTTGACAGCATGTGGACATTGTGGGCAGGTGTTGTCATCCATAAAGATGAAGTTGGGTCCTTGCTGTTGGACCAGTGGATGACTATACAGATGTAATGATCTCATCTCTGTATCTTGCACCAATCATATAACCCCGCTGAATAATGACAAGATCAGTTATTCAGCCAACCCTGTTCAGCCCATATCATCAGGCAGTTCCCAACAACCCGGTCATGCTGCCCATCCAATCTCCAGACTCTGGCACATCTATCATTGAAGTATAGACATAACCTCGATGCAATAATGAAAAGAACACGATACCAAGGATTAATTGGCCTTCAGTTGTGATGTTCTGTCATCCATTTTAAACGCTGCTGCCAATGTCACTGTTTGAGGCATGTGGAGCTGTGGTCTTCTGGATGTCGTACGACAGGCAGGAAGGCAGTTGGGAAATGAGTCGGTATTCAATGGTTTATCGCTCCTTACAACTGGTTCTGAAGAGGCCATGCTGTTAAAAATCGGTTCCTTCTGGCAAGAGGGACAAGATAACAATCCTCACAGGGGGTTCTTACTCCAATGTTACCTGAATGGTGTCTCCGTGAAATGCCCAGACTGGCGATGTCATTTCAGTGACCCAGGAATGAGACTGCAGCAAACATTATTCTCGGAAGTAGCAGCAGTTGCTTCCAGCAGCAGTTGGAAGCAAAAGCAACAGCAGAGTTGACCCCCTTAGAAGCCAACTCATGTGGCGTTAAATGACACTTTATAGTCATTGCTAACCTGACTTAGATCACATGGGTAGCCAATTTATAGAGGGTATCAACATGGGTCGTGTGCAGATATCCGAGCAGAATATGTGAGAGATGTGATTTGCATGTGACAGGATCACCCAGTTCAGGTGAGGATAATTGCAAACGTACATTTTGCACATCCAATTCCTGATTGGGTTCCTTCCCTCAATAACCACGGTTGCCACACCATGCATGACGAGGAAATTTCTGAATTGTGATTCCATAGTTCATTTTCAGAGTTTAAATGTTGTTGCTTAATTTTTTTTGTGAGAAGTATGTAAAGTGACACAAGTATATCGATTCATTAGCTTGTTTCAGAACCACTGCGACCTCCACCCTGTCTTTCTCTCCTTTATATAATCCTTGCTTCTTGTCTTACTTGACATTGCTCTGTCGCTGGGCTCCAACATATATATATATATATATATATATATAATATATTATATATATATATAATATTGTTGCGAATTCGCAGCCGCCGCGCGTGCGATCGGCCACGTAACTGAATCGCGGCACGTCGCCCACCGGACGGACAATTCAGTCGTGACCCTCTCGGAACAACGCCGGGAGCTAGTCACGGGTGGATCTTTCGACCTCACCACACATCGTGCCAATCGGCCACCTGCGTAGGATAGGGTTGTTCGCCAAACTCGACCTACCTAAGTACCTACGCGGATGGTTAATCGGGCGATCGTACCTCGCCGCAGGTCGACCTCGGACACGAACCGCTTAAGCGGTTCGTTCCGTACTGCAGAGATAACGCAGCGGAGTTATCGTCGACCTCGACGTCAGATTAGTTACCGGGAACTTACACCCACTACCAATCTCTTACGCGATGCAGGATGGAGAGTTAACAAAAGGAAGGAGACGAAGCAAAGCGGGAACAATTGAACAAGCACATTTATTTCACACACGCAGACAGCACAGAAGGCACGTATTTCAGTCACAGTAATAATAAATAGGCACGTATTCAAGCACAGAAGAAACAGTAAGAGAGATACTACGACTAAGACCGACACACGGCAACACTTACACAGTTTTACTTAACAGACGGCGCCACCACAAGCATTTACACAAAAAGCAAAGGAAAAGAAAGCCACCCTCATAGCGAGGAGGCAGACAGGTCCGTAGACCAAATGTACGTGGATCCTGGAGGATCGGCCAGGTCCACGAGACCGGGGAGGTCTTACCCGCGTCCTCGTGACGCAATGGCAGGCAAGCCGCAATGTTCGCGCGCTGCGCCCCGACTCCGTGCCCTGGCGTGGTCGCAAGTCCTCTCCGGCGTGCTCCGCCGAGCGGTCTTGTTGGCACCACTTTTAGGTGGGGAGGAACGGGGCCCCTCGGCACTATCTCAGCGCGAATGGGGGGGGGGAAATCGCTGATGCTCAGAGAGGGGTATGGCTGGCTGGCCTGGATCCGCGACGAGTCGAGCGACCCCACACCGCAACCTCGTCGCCGTCCGCCGTCTTCCCTGCAACTCCTCCGCAACTTCTCTCCAACTCTTCTCGAACTCCTCCAGCTCAATCACCCTCTCTCGTGAGTCGCCTTGCATCGCATCTTTATAGGACTCAGGAGGAGCCGATATGCAAATAGCGGATCAAAACGCGATTGGAGGCGGGCGCACGCCCCTTGTTCAGCCATTGGTCGGGCAAAAAGGGGCGTGAACCTCCCTTGATCCGCATATTTACATAAACGGACTTCAATACACGCGCTTGGAGCGGCCAAGCTGCCTCGCGCTCGCCATTGGGCGGAGGGGAAGTGGGCTGAAGCATTTGGATCCGAATTTCTCCTCGGAAAGGCCGCCATTTGCGCTCGCGCTCGGTGCGTTTGGCACCAATCGCCGAATGGCCCTAGACAGCCCGACGTTCAGTGTTCACAGGTGGTGCGGTGTTGGTTGTGAGGAGAAAGGCGAAGGTGGTGGAGGGTTTTTTGTGGTGGTTTGATGGTTATGGTGTCTTTTGGGAATGCGGTGAAGCGATGTTTGCGGGATGGAGTTGTGAAGGTAAAGGTAGTGGCTGTTTGCGTTGTTGGTGGCTTAATGGTCGAAAATAACAATAGAGAAAGAAAAAATGGCTAACTCAAAGCGTCGCAGCCCGGATGAATGACACATATTCCCTCTATACAACGGTTTGGGCTAACTACACATGGACTTACCGAGATATCTCACCTGAGGACTCTTATGGTGTAATGCGAATTTCCACAACCATAACAATATATATATATATATATATATATATATATATATATATATAAACTCCTCCCATGCTCTTCTATGTAGTGGAGAAGTGCATGAACAACCATGAAGAGCTACCAAGGTAAGCCTTTGTTATTTCAAACCCTTCCCAGAGATTCTCCACAGCTGTAAAACATTCACAAATAGTACACACATGAGAATCCCAATGCTACACACACCCTCAGCTGCCGGACCGGTTTAATCGCTTGTTGGCGACCAATCAGCTCTCACCTATTCAATTAAATTGGTGGTTCCCTCCATTCACAGGTGAGAGATGTGGTTGGGTCTTCGTTTTCATTTATATATTGACTTCTTTTGATGTTTACACGTGATACATGCTTGGGAGCCTTGTTGGTACATATTTCTGTCTGCGCTGTCGCGAGGAGTCACCGACAGCGATGAAACCAGTCCGGCAGCTGAGGGGTATGTAATATTGGGATTTATTTGTGAATGTCTTTACAGCTGTGGAGGAACTCTGGGAAGGGTTTAAAACAGCAAAGGGCTTACCTTGGGTAGCTCTTTCATGGTTGCCTTCTGCAGCTTCTTCAGCTAGAAGAGCATGGGAGGAGTCGATTTATTTATATAATCCTCGCCACCTGGGCTTAATTGATTAGATGAGAGCTGATTGGTTGTTTCCTCCATTCACAGGTGAGAGATGTGGGTGGGTCTTCGTTTTCATATTTTTCTATACATACATACATACATACATATACATATACAGTATATAAATTTACTGAAAAAAGCATCATGAATTTTATTCTTTTCTTTCATTTGGGATTCAAACTGGGTGAAACAAAACGGCGTTTGGAAGCTGTGCTTCGAGAATGTTAATTGCAGTGCTTGAAAAGCTGTCAGGAGCTTTAATTCATGTTGAAGCTATCACACAGATGGATCCATTAAAATCAAAGTTTAAACATGCACGATGGAGTATACTTGTTGTTAATTACAGAGGCCAGTGTAAGCGATTGGAAAGGCTTTTTCTCCTTTTCATTTCAAATAAGGATCAGCGGATATGGTTTAGTACACCCAGCGAAAAACGTTTTGCAACTTTTGTTGTTGGTAACTGGAGATCAGTTGATTGGACATATATTGTGTTTGATTGTACAACTGCTCAGCTATGATGGTTGGAGTGATATGAGCCTTGAACTCTGTCTGCATTTGGGCCATGTTAAAAAACAACATGGTGTTCATCAGGTTCTTGTGTTGATAATTCTTGCTGCATTCAAAGCCACAATTTCCAGCAGAATTTAACCATTTTGAAGAGGATACAACAATGCAATTGGCATGTTCCTACTTCCAAGGTGAGGTGTCCACGTAAAGTGTTTCATAAAGTTTAGATATCCTTATCAGATAACGCCACTGACAACTAGAACGGCACTTGTAGAGCTCATAGTCTCGCCACGTGCATTAATTCTGAAAATACCATCGTTAACTGAACATTCAAAATACCATCGTTAACTGGACATGCTACGATTATGACCCACTGCTATTATGGCCCATATATCCGTATCAGCCATTCACCTTATTATGTCACATGGTTTATTTGGCATAGTTATGACCTCACAAGTTTAATTCTTCACTCACATCGAGTCATAAATCAGACATATGAAGTTTCAGATTTTTCAGATAAGGATTTCAATTCAACCAGTTATGGCTGGACTACAACTTCAATGATGATGTCATCATTATCATCCTATACTCCTCATGGAGAGTTTACATCTGTCCAGTTTCAATTTTTTTGGGTTGAGTGGTTTCGAAGAAAATTATGTCCATTTTTTTCCCCTTTGATCCAATATGACTGCCATACCATGTGACCTATGACATCAGAGTTATCAATAAAATATTCTACATGGATAGTTCCTCCTATGTTTAAAATCTTGCATCGATCGGATAAGTCATTGCAGAGAATAATATTTTTAAAGCGAAAATTTTGTTATGGATTTCAGAATCGGATCTGACGAATGCATACAACATCCAGGTCCTCAGACAGTTATTTCCATAAATGCATGTTCAGAATAGACCCATCCCCTTGTCTGGTGGGATTCTAACTCTGATGCATTGGAGAAGGGTATAGAACAGATTCCCTTTCTTATGGGATGGCCTTTTCCTCTTTACGACACGTTCATGCACGCGAGAGATAGCTGTTAGCCCAACAGAGACTCATTCTACTCTTTTCCATCAGGACACATTGGCTTGGAGGTGGACCATTTATTTACACTTTGGACTTACAGGACATTTGTTTAAACACACCGCGGGCTTTTCCTGAACAGTTATTCTGACGGTCAAATACAGCTGTAGATCATTTACCTCACCCACCTCTCTTTCATTGACGTTCGACACCCACCTCTCTTTTGTCGATGCCTGGCGTCCGCCTTTCTCCGTCGACATTTGGTGTCCAGCTCGGCAGCTCCAGGAACGTTGGCTGGCCCCTGTCCGTGTCGGGCTGGGCGGGGAGAGCGATGGCCGTCGTTGGTATTTTGTGGGCGCTTTGCACCCCTTCTCGGTTGTTCTAGTGGGTGGCCGCTTTCTGGCGCTCGTCTAGTGCCCTGAACGTGGTGTCGTGAGCCAGGCCTGTATTGATTGGGGGTTGCATCTCGCTCGATGATGAGGAAAGGGTGATCGTGAGATTGACGGTTGGAGGTCACGTGCAGTGATGCACAAATAGGCAAGCTGGATTTGCTGAAGTCTGCTTGAGGCTCCGCCCACACTGGTCGCCTACAAAAAGGAAGGGAGGACCTCCTCCCTGATTGATGGTGATAGCTACTGGCGGTTGGTGATAGCTCCTGATTGTTGCTTGCAGCTCCTTACAGCTGTCCATTGGTTGCAGCTCCTGATAGCTCTTGATGGGTGGTGATAGCTCCTGACAGTTCCTTACGGTTCCTGACAGATCATGACCATTGCTTACAGCTCTTTACAGCTGTCTGTTGGTTACAGCTCCTGATAGCTCCTGACGGTTGGTGACGGTTCCTTACAGCTCCCTACCATTGGTGATGGTTCCTTACAGCTCCTGACCATTGGTGACAGTTCCTGACAGCTGGTGACGGCTCCTTACAGCTCCTGCCTGTTAGTTACAGCTGCCCATTGGTTACGGCTCCTGATAGCGCCTGACGCTTGGTGACGGTTGGACCGTTCCTGCTGGTTGTGCTCGGTACCTACTCTTGGCATACCTGATTCTTGCCGTACCTGATTATTTGCGTCCTTGGTTCCTGGGGTGACGACGTGACGTCGATTGGTGTTCAATTGGATTTGCGGGTGAGTGCATGGCGAGGCTAGACGCTGGCAGCGGACAAAGGCACGCTCACACATGACACGTGACGATTTATGCCTGAGTTAGCCGAGACCGGATTTCTTTCCCCCTTGAATGATCTGCTGGGTACCCATGTCTAGTGTTTAATTGTTAAGTAAGGCATAGTGATAACCATCTGGTCTTTGAAAATTTTTCTATCAATGCTTGTTGAATTCTCTTACAATCAACTGGACAATCAAAATAATCTTATTTGTTTGAGATTATTTTGATTGATTTGAATTCATCCATTTACACCACAAGGAAATATAAAGTTCTTCAGTTTATTTATTTTTCTGAATAATAAATTACTTGTTGACATTTAAACCTATCCATGCTTGTCCTTTCCTTCCATTGATCCAGCATTGCCCGAATCTAGATAGACTGGGAGGTAATTCCCAAACTAATTAACCAGTCATAGTTGGCGTGCACCAGCGGTAAACGCTCGGCCACCTTACTTAAGATCTAATCAAGATAAGATTGGTGCTTCACCGAGGGCAAGTTCCCCAGTCAGGAGGCCACGTGACCTCTAGTTAAACAGCAAATTAGACAGTGGACACTGGAACTCATAATTAACTGATTGGCGTTCGTGGTTGTTAAGCAACCCACTGTACCACGAAGTTAATTGTGAGCGGTGGCCCCAGGTCCGGTTCTTCCGAGGAGAAACGAGGATTAACCTCCTCATAATACACACAGTACCCGTGGCCGTAACAATATATAAGGTGCAGACACACACAGACAGACAAGGGCGTTGCATTAGTCTCACATCCCCTTCAGGAGGAGGAGGAGGAGATTGGGACCATACTCTGTTCAGAGCGTGGTGCTGCTTAAGCAGTCTCATAAAGTCACACATAGACACACAGACACACACACAAATACACAGGCATACACACATAAACACATACATACAGGCACACATACACACACACACAGACACGTCCACACACAGAGACACAGACAACACAAACATAAACTACACACAGACAGCCACACACACATACACACACACGCACACACACAGACACACACACACATGCGAGCGCCTTACGCACATTGATTAGGCTGAGTATACACGTCCAGAACGAAAACTGAGCGGATCGAGACTACGTCTCTCCGCTCTCCCTCTCTCTCTCTCCTCTCTCTCTCTCTCTCTCTCTCTCTCTCTCTCTCTCTCTCTCTCTCTCTCTGACATCAATTTTCAAAATACATACACGGGTATTTGTATTTTTTTGAATATTTAACCCTAACCTAAATTTTAAATAAACTAGTACGTGCCCGTACGTGCACAAACAACACAAAACAAAAAAACTTTCAAACCGCGAGCCAGAAACAACAACCACCAGGCCATTCCTCGCTCTCGGCGTGTCCATACGTGCGTGCCCGTCGTGCGTGCTGTACGTGCAAACCAAAAAAAAATAAAAAAAAACTTTCAAACCGCGAGCCAGAAACAACACACAGGCATTCCTTCGCTCTCGCGTGCCCGTAGTGCAACCCCCCCCTCCCAAAAATACTTTCAAACAACACACAGGCCGTTCCTTTGCTCTCGTAAACGACGACTGGATTGGGGCATTGTGTTTATCTATAAATGCGCATAAGAAATCGAGAAATTATTAGAATACATTAAAGGTCCCCGGACATGCAAAAGTACTGAAATTTCATTTATATATGTCCTAGAGGAGTTTTTCATCGTGATTTCAGATCTGACAATGTTTTTTCACAATTCTCATTCTGTAAAATGTAAAATTAAAAAAACAAACGTCTTCGGGAACGCCCACTAAAAATTCTCCTGAAAGGGGCGTAACAACATGACGTCAACTACAGTATGACAAAAGCTGCATGTTAATTACTCGGGTTGGTGGTCTACGTGATTCTATTGGCTTGGTGTGTGTTTCCACATTTGATTGGTCGACTCAATCGCTTCATTCATTTCTGCTTTAAAAAAATGGAACATTGGTTTTGAATAATGGCTGGCATGGACTTTCATTTGTATGGTAACGACAGTGAGTGTGAGAGAAATGAAGGATTTTGGTCTGAATCACATGGAGAATTGTCGGATAACATAGTCGCGGAGAGTGAAGTTCAGGCAGCTGGAAATGAAGTACGGCTTACAGTTCGAGCCCGAAGCAGGACAAGCAGAGAAAAATGGCGATGAATTCCCGGAGTTCATGATGATGGCGGAGGACATCGAAGGAAGACTCGGAAATAACAACTGATTAGACTAAATCCTATTCGTAATTCAATAATGTAAATTCGACTTGCATACTGCTCGATATCAGAAATATTTCAGTGAGGTGAGTGAACAGCGCAGCGCAGCGGACATGTTGCTTCGCGCGAATTAATCACAAACAAGGCCGGCGCATGTCATCGGCGTATCTCTCCCGCATAAAACGAAGCAATCTCGCTGTCCGGATACGATGAAAACTTGTGTGCAGAACACACCTTGCGATACAATTGTCTCGAGTAGTCCGATAAATCTGACGTTCTGTTGCATTTTTATTTATTTATTCCTACTGTCGTCATGTAGCGCCAGTAGAAAACGATGAAGAAAAGAGAATAATAAAATAAAGCTACAGCACGTCAGATTTATCGGCCTAGTTGGACGGACGACGGATTTATCGGACGGACGGTCTCGACTCTAGAGTTGACAAGTAACTTGTATTAGCATGCACACAATGTATAAGTCAATGCGTAAGAGTCCCGAGGCTATGAGGCCGTGTAATAGGACAGATAAATTTGTCTTTCATAGTTGTGCAAACATTTTTTTCCCTTTTCTTTTATTACAGCATTTTGGCTAATTGTTAATGAATAGCAGCCAATGGAAGCAGTACCTTCCTTTAGATGTCCATATTCTCCGACGATTATCATCTTTCGGGAATACATGAAGGCTTACACCGTCTTTGCTTGTATTGCTGCATCCTGCTACGATACATCTTGCGGCATTTTCGAAAGTACGGCTAAAACTCTTTAAAATTTTCGCGAAACAATCACTGGAATTAAGACATCACAGAGATTGCACTAACATGTACAAATGCATTTGTACGCACTGTATAAGGCGCGCGACATCTCGACTCTCGAGTCAATCCACTCTGTTGAGTTATGTATGTGACGTCACGCTGCGATTCGCTGAAGTCAATTTTTTTAGGGGCGGGCATAGCAAGTTGTGAATAGCTCCAGAAATGTTCGAAATATTTCTCTAATTATCCCATTTTTGATTAAAAAAAAAAAACGGGTGATTTCTTCACTAGGAAGGGCAGTTAATATATAAACAAGTCTGAAGACGACGATGGTTCACGAGCGGTATTTGACGATGTAGATTGTTTCAGAAGCAAGGATGAGACAATGTGATAATGTTTGACCAAGTTATAAAAATGATCAACATGATGTGGTACGAGTGACAGTTTATTAGCTGCAAAATGTCGAAACCCGATTTCGTCAACAACTTTAAAATTTGACCTTTGCATAACCTTTAAAGGTCACAAACAATGTTGTGGACATTAAAATAAGGAAACAGGATACGTGCTATAGCTTATTGGAGTTAGTTCGTCGAAGAAGGTCGAAAACCCGGTTCGATTCCCACAACTTTGAAAATTTGACCTTTGTGAACTTTAAAGGTCAAAGGTCAAGGATTATGACCTTTGGTGCAAAACTTCCTCTGGAACATTCCAGGAACAATATAACGTCATATAGGCTATATGGCATTTCACACTCCTCGTTATCCATACTTTGATGAAATCAGCGTAAAAACAAACTTGAGGGGGCGCCATGGAAAAGGTGTTCGAGATGGAGCAAAATGGTTTCAAGACTTTAGGTGGGGAATGACCTCAAGATTATGCATAAAAAATATTGTCATCCTCGTCTCGAAGTTTGGGCGGTCGTAAGATTTTTTATGTCAAAATTCGAAATTTCTAAGTTCGTGACCTTGTGACCTTGACCTTGGGACGAAAATGAAAATCGAGCTCCGTGGGGCTATGCAGTGCCATTGGGCTAACCAAATACCGAAACCCCTGCCAGATTCGACAAACCCCTAGGAGAAGATGCAAATTGAAATTGGCTACACCCTAAAAACACATGTTTTTTTGGCGTGGCTCACCCATAATGGGCGCACACGCCCATTCTCAGGAAACAACAACTAGATCATGATATAAAACCTCCCACCAAAATTTTATCAGGATCGGATCAAAACCCACGGAGCTATGCTCGGGACAGACAGACAGACAAACAGACACACACACATTAACTAATATCGTGTCACTTATTTTTTCGTGAAAAAATAGGGAATGTATTTACAGATGTCTATATGGCGCCAGTGTGAAACCGCCCTCACAGGTTAGTGGACTCCTATACGCGGCGGATTCTTGTATCATTGAGTGACTGCTCAAGTACGGGTGATTTTTTATGGTGATTTTGAGTGATTTTTATGCAGGGGTTCCCTGAGACATGAAAACTATTTCAAGGGTTCCACAAGGGTAAAAAGGTTGAGAAATGCTGCTGTAGAGATTAGACCCTTTCAAGCCCTTCAACACTAATATTGGAATGGTTGGCCTCCCACTGAGCTTGTTAAAACACCAGTGAGTATGTCACCACTCATCGCGTTATATTACCATTTATAAAGGCCCTGTCACACCTTGACGATTTAGCCAGCGTATGCCGACGTATGAAAAATTTGTCTAAAACACTGGCACACGTGAATACGTATGGGTAAGTTTGTATACGTTAAGAGCATGCTGGCATACGTCATAGTACGCTGGCATACGTCGTAGTACGCTGGCATACGTCGTAGTACGCTGGATACGTCGTAAGCTGCATACGTGTATACGCCGAGCTGTTAGACAAATTTTCCATGCTTGAAATTTTTCGACGTATGCCAGCGTATGACTCACACGTTCCGCATACGCTGGCATAAGTTGTAGGCACGTTAGCGATCGTTGACACACGTCGACACACGTTACTTGTAGTTACTCATAAGTCGAAACACGTCGAGGTAATGTTTAGCATACCCGAAACTTATTTCTAACCTATGAGTAACGTGTTGTAGGCACGTTACGCGATCGTTGCAACACTGTCGACACACGTTACTTGTAAGTTACTCATAAGTCGAAACACGTCGAGGTAATGGTTAGCGTCAGTGTTCCAGACTCCCTGGTTTTTTGGGTTTTTTTTCTTCGGTATGACGGTGATGTTGACACTTCGATTTCTAGTGCGGTTATAATATAATATAATTATAGGCTGCCGCTTAACGATTTAAATCATAACCGACTAGAAATCGAAGTGTCAACATCACCGTCATACCAAAAAAAAAAAATAATAACCAGGGAGTCTGGAACACTGACGTACCATTACCTCGACGTGTTTCGACTTATGAGTAACTTCAAGTAACGTGTGTCAACGATCGCGTAACGTGCCTACAACTTATGGCCAGCGTATGCGAACGTGTGTCATAGCGCGAGTACGTCGAAAAATTTTCAACATGCTGAAAATTTGTCGAGTACTCGGCGTACTACGACGTATGCCAGTGTGCTTCAGCTTGCTCTTAACGTATACAAAACTTACCCATAACGTATTCGACGTGTGCCAGCGTATTCGGCAAATTTTTCATACGTCGGCATACGCTGGCTAAAACGTCAAGATGTGACAGCGGCTTGACACTTCGATGTCTAGTGCGGTTATGATTTGAATCGTCGAGCCGCAGCCTATTAATAGCCTACACCACGTGATCGTCGGCGATACGCTGCCGCGCTATGTATAAGTTAGACTATCGTTGGCATAGGTTGTGAACGCTGACAACACGCTCAGCATTCGTTGATATAAGTTATCTATATGTTATCGAAACGTTCTGTGTACATTACTAATACGTTATGCATACGTCCAACTCGTTATGAATAGTCCAAAACTGGAAAAAACATCAATAGTTTAGCGTACGCCAGCGTTTTACATACATTTTGATACCTTGCCATACGCTGGCTAAAACGTCAAGGTGTGACAGGGCCCTAACACTAAGTCAACTGCCGATCGATTTACTTACTGGATGCACGACTGTTCGGAACAGAATCTCTTTGTAACCCAGGGACTCCTGCCCTGTACTGTATTTTGTATAAATGTTGCTTTTCACAAGACCAGACACGTATGAAGCGCTTCATTATATGTCCGTCTATAGCTGATCGAATGAGCACATGGTCTCTTATCATCCGTTTTAAAATGACAGGATGCTGTGCCATTCATAAACCAATCAATTAGAGAAGGGATTTAGAATGTGTTGATTAACAGCCACTCAATAACGTCAATCATGAGCACGACACCAATCTGGAATGGTATCCACTTCATGTGTGTACAAAGCACGATGACGTCATTATTTACCATTATAACCAGAATCGGCATCGGCTGATTATTAGTATTATTATTATTTTACTTGATAATCGGTTTTTAGTCAAATTTTCGAATTGGCCCAGCACTAATATATTAGAGAAGGGATTACAAGGTACCAACGATGTCTTAAGAATTGTTAAAAATTTTCTCTTAATTAATTTCTTCCTGTGAGTTGAACAAACATAACAGGTGATGTTGTTGCAATGACATAACTATTTTAGGACGTGAATTTTAAGGTAGGCTTCATGTACATATATATATATATATGTATATATAT
>CM068962.1:108104154-108116063 GCA_035128595.1 Eptatretus atami | reverse complement strand
TCTCACCACAGCCTCGAAGGACCCGGTGGCGACAACGGTCGGGTTATTTTGGGGAATAACTCGAAGCACAAATGTGCACTGGAACTCATTTAGGGACCTAGAGGCGACACAGAGATTTCCCTGCAATCCCACATTTTAATGAAAACCAGTGCACATTTGGGGCGGGAGAGCGCGTGTGACCAAGCATGGGGTCATGCGTTGCTGCTACGAGCCGGAGCTGCTCTATTCCAATAGATGCTCATTAGATTAATTCGACGTTTACACGTACAGATTCTTTCACGAATAGGATAGGGTCTTTCTTCTCACACATCTTTCTTCTACCATCTCTCTTGTCTACTGTGGACGCACAAAAGAGCAATCAATGTGGGCAAAGCCCAACTGTTCTTTTCAGTGCAGGATCCAAAAGCAAACAGAGCGAATCAAATTGTCTTGCACCTCACATTTTTCCTCTTGCACCACGCCACACCCCCCACGTTGCATTACACTCACACCTCATACTTCCACACCCGAGACACCCTCAGTATTTGTCCCTCTTCAACTTTCCTTAGCGTTCTGGATTATGTTGGTCTGCCGACCGTGCCAGGCATTGAGAGGTCATTTACCCTCACCTGCTTTCTTTCTCTCTGGGCTATCTAATCTTCCTCGGGTGTGTGTGTGTGTGTGTGTGTGTGGTTGTGTGCTGTGTGTGGTGTGTGTGTTGTGTGTGTGTGTGTGTGTGTGGCCTGGCGCCTGTCCTCGGAAGAAAAGATTGCAGAAGATTATTATTTCGGGTTAAGTGTGCTCTGTGTCTGCTTTTGTAAGTTCCTTGTGCATTGTCGCACCTCACATTTCTTCCTATCCCTGCATTACACACAACAATAAAATGACTATTTACTGTGCCACATAACTTTCCTCGCCTGCTTGTAAATAAATAATTATTATTAGAAATGTTCCCAGCTCGTTTTTGTCTGTTCTTTTATTGATCCAGCATGGTCCGAATCCTAGCTTAGCCGGGACTTTATTCCCAACGATCCGTTCCTTTTAGCCGGTACATCCTTGGCAGTGTCACTCAGCTACATCCGATCCGGGAAAGTGATCCGGTTCGGACAAGGCATACTGAGGGCGTGTTCCCCTGTAATTATATCACGTGATTGATTAGGTAACTCGGTTAACCCATAGACGGGAGGACCTTAGGTCACGCGGTTGAGTTATTGGCATTCACGGTCGGTTAGCGACCTGCCACGCCACGGAATTATCCGTGTGCAACGGCCTGCAATTCTGGGGAGTCTGGTGGGAACCCAAGATAGCTTCCCCCGCCTGATGTCTTCTCTCCGATCCCCAGCCCGCAACAATATATATTACATATATATATAATATGAAAAATATATACAGTCGGGACGAGAAGACCATGAGCATGGTGGGAAGGGGGGGGGGGTGGAGGGAGCTACCTCGGGTTCCCATCAACCTCTCCAGAAGGGCAGGCCGTCGCACACGAATAACTTCGTGACGCGGCGGGTCGCTAATCGACTGAACGCCAATAACTCGACCACGTGACTTAGTGTCCTCCGTCAAATAAATACTGTTTACATAATGGTCATGTGATCTAATTACCGGGGGACATGCCCTCGGTATGCCTTGTTCAAATTGGATCAGATGCAACCGAGCGTAACTGCCCGAGGGCGTACCTGCTAGAAAAACATATCATTGGGGGATAACGTCCTGGCTAGGCGAGGATACGGACCATGCTGGACCAATGAAGGAAAAGACGAAAAGGAGCTGGGGATATTTCGATACAAAGCATTTATTTACAATTAGAGAGGAAAGGTATGTGGGACAGTGAATGGGGGTTATTGGTATGTACGACAGGGATAGCAAGGAATTTGTGGGGTGCGACAAAAGGCAAGCAATTTACAAAAGCAGACACAGAGCAGACTTATCCCGTTATCACTTCTACAATCTTAACTTATGCTACGGCAGGTGCCATCACATACACACACACAAACCCAAGGAAGATTAGATAGCCAGAAAGAAAGAGCAGATCAGGATAAACGGCCACACAATACCTGGCGCGGTCACCCGACCAACACAACCCAGTACGCTTTGGGTCAGGTAGGAGGGAAAAATACTGGTGTCTAAGATGTGGGAGTGCTAGTTGTGGTGTAGTGCAATATGGGGGTTGCGTGTCGTGCCAGAGGAAACTGTGATTGCGAATCAGTAATGGATACACTTTTGTGCGTCCAAAGGGGACAAGATAGAGGGGTGGAAAGAGAGAGAGGAGAGAAGATGCATGAGGCAAAATATCCCTTGCCTAGTCGTGCATAGGTCTGTGAGTGTAGCGTGTACCTCCGTGGGACATTCCGCTTGAGCGTTTCCACCTGAAGAGTCGGCGCGTTATCTCCTGCTTAGTCACTTTGCCGGGACTCGTGGCAACGTGCGCTCTGCACTGGTCCACCGGGAGAAGAAAGTCTGTCACACACCAACCATGAGTGAAGATCCAGCGATGGGCAGACAACGAGGAGCAGTGAAGAAGAGGGCGAGGCAGAGAGGTGAAGAAGAGGGCGAGGCAGAGAGGTGAAGAAGAGGGCGAGGCAGAGAGGTGAAGAAGAGGCCGAGGCAGAGAGGCGAAGAAGAAGCCGAGGCAGAGAGGCGAAGAAGAGGCCGAGGCAGAGAGGCGAAGAAGAGGCCGAGGCAGAGAGGCGAAGAAGAGCCGAGCAGAGAGGCGAAGAAGGGCGAGGCAGAGAGGCGAAGAAGAGCCGAGGCAGAGAGGCGAAGAAGAGGCCGAGGCAGAGAGGCGAAGAAGAGGCCGAGGCAGAGAGGGCGAAGAAGAGGCCGAGGCAGAGAGGCGAAGAGGCCGAGGCAGAGAGGCGAAGAAGAGGCCGAGGCAGAGAGGCGAGAAGAGCCGAGGCAGAGAGGCGAAGAAGAGGCCGAGGCAAGAGAGGCGAAGAAGAGGCCGAGCAGAGAGGCGAAGAAGAGGCCGAGCAGAGAGGCGAAGAGAGGCCGAGGCAGAGAGGCGAAGAAGAGGCCGAGGCAAGAGGGCGAAGAAGGAGGCCGAGGCAGAGAGGCGAAGAAGAGGCCGAGCAAGAGTGGCGAAGAAGAGGCCGAGGCAGAGAGGCGAAGAAGAGGCGAGGCAGAGAGGCGAAGAAGAGGCCGGGGCAGAGAGGCGAAGAAGAGGCCGAGGCAGAGAGGCGAAGAAGAGGCCGGGGCAGAGAGGCAAAGAAGAGGCCGAGGCAGAGAGGCGAAGAAGAGGGCGGACGCGCCGCGATCCGCCTTTTATAAGCCACCGGCAAAGGGTGGGGTGACGACCCGAAGCGACGCGCTGTGACCCGAATCCCACTTCTCTATTGGGCCACAACGGTCCTAGCCACGCCCTGCCAGGCTCCTGGGGTCGGAAGCAGTCTCATTCGCACATCCGGCGTGATACGGCCCGGCGCTCCTGGATCAAACTCCCGGATTGCTCTTCCCGCGACCCCCCATCGCCGCCCGTCTTGCCATGTTCTGGTGACTGGACAATGGTCGCATCAATCCCGCGTGCCCACTCGGGACACCTCCGACGAGACGCGGCCGGTGCCACCAACGTCCCCCACTTGTCCCCGCAGCACGCGGTCCGAGCCCCCTGAGCCATGCAGCACGCCTCTGTTTAGTGGCGAATTGTATCGATACAGAGGTACAAGGAGGTGCAGGAATATTTTTCCCATGTGCGGGAGGTGTTGGTGGTCAAGGTGGTGAGTTTTTGGTGAGCGGGGGGTGAGCAAGGTGAGATGCCGTTGGAAATTGGCACACAGATTTGACTGAATGGGTGCGCCATGTGCATGCTGTGTAGCGTTGGCGCCAAGCTGCTTCTCTCGTAGCAGGATAAAACGTAGTTGAGTCCTTGAGCAGCACTCAACACCAAGGCTCAGAGACCCGTGCAGCTGCTTCGTGCGTCGATCGTTCTCACGACCCAACGAAGAGCCAAAGGCCAGCGTCTTGCTTCACCATGAGAGCCAAATCGCCTAAACACGAATACAAGGATCATGCTGTCCTCTTCGTGCGTCAAAGGAAAGCCAGCCGTAAAGCCCTGTTCTTACAGGCCATCTCTGAACTACATTCTTTCTCAACCACGTGCGTTCCTTCCCTCAATTCAACTCTGCCTCATGCATGAGCTCTCCCTGAACTCCCGTCCTCGAATGCGCAACCAACCCTTCCTCCTCAATGTCACGCCCAACAATACTCTGCCTCCGGGACGTGGCCTGCTCACACGAAACCCGGGAAGGTGCGGCTTCTGCCTGTTCGGCTAGCTTCTGACATCATACCCATCAATCATAAGCCTCGGGGGTGTGACTTCTCCCACTGTCACCCTTGGAGGCGGGGCTTCTGCCTGCTCAGCACATTTGCTTGTTTCTCATCATGGTTTTAGTTATAAACATATAGGGAAAAGTCACAGGGGGCAATTACATATTGGGGAACTTATTCTTACCCCTCGCTAATTAACACCCCCCCCCCCATGTGGTGACATGTAACACTTAAGCTCACAGGTTCCCTACTTAATTACATTGAGATGCCTCCTACACGTCAACTGACCAAACTTCTCAGTCAATGCTAACTTACCTATAACAATTCCACCACCTACCCCACAACCGTAAAAAAAAAAAATAATAATAATATATATACACTATATGGATACATTGTCACGGCCACGGATACCGAGTGTATTATGAGGGGGTTAATCCTCGTTTCTCCTTGGAAGAACCAGACCTGGGGCCACCGCTCACAATTAACTTTGTGGTATGATTGGTTGCTCAACAACCACGAACGCCAATCAGTTAACCACGGGTTCCAGTGTCCACCGTCTGATTTGCCATTTAACTGGAGGTCACGTGGCCTCCTGAATGGGGAACGCGGCCTCGGCGATGCACCAATCTAATCTTGATTAGATCTTAAGTAAGGCCGCCGAGCGTTTACCGCTGGTGCACGCCGACTATGATCGGTTAATTAGTTTGAGAATTACCTCCCAGTCTATCTAGGTTTGGACAATGCTGGATCAATGGAAGGAAAGGACAAGCACGGACAGGCTGAAACGTCAACAAGGAACTTATTAATAAGAAAATCAAATAAACTGAAGAACTTTTTGTTTCCTTATGGTGTAAATGGATGAATTCAAATCAATCAAAATAATCTCAAATAAATAATGAATTCAACAGGCATTGATAGAAATATAGACAAAGGGCAGATGCTTACCACTATGCCTTACTCAACTATTAAACACTAGACATGGGTACCCAGCAGATCATTCAGGGGGGGGGGAATCCGTTCTCGGCTTATCAAGGCAGAAGTCGTCGTGCATCCAATAAACAACTCAAAATGTGTGAGCGTGCCTTGGTCCGCTGCCAGCGTCCTGCCTCGCCGTGCAGAGATGTTAGGCCATGCAGGAAGGCCTTGCAGGCAGGCCTTAGTTCGAGCCGTCCTGCATGAAAAATTTCCAGGTCACTGGATTTGCTGAGACAGACCAACTGCATGGCCCCCATGATCAACAGGGGCCCTTGATGTTTTTTCTTTGTGGGAGTTTGTCAAAGATGTTGTCTACAACACCATGGTGGCAAACCTGCAGGATATTTATTCTCGGATCACAGCTGCATGTGCACTGGTGGACAACATGCTGAGCCGAACATTGCAATTACTCGTGTACCAACTTGTCATTCTGTGCATATCTGACGGAGCTCACATTGAAGTGTATTGATGGTGTGCACAAAACTATTTGAGTTTTTGTATCATATAAGCCAAAGTGTATCATTGTACCATTTGTGGTTCTAAATATATTAACAACCAAATTTGTCTGGGTCTGTTTGGAACACCCTGTATCCTGCCAGCCATTCTTCGTACAATAAGATTAGGAAAATGGAACACTCTTTCACTTGGTTATTTTGCACTACACAAATTATTTCATGTAACACTTGTGGACACTATATACGTGGACACCAAGACGCCATCATGACATTGCAATATGTGAGTCCAGTGTAGTTTTGTTATTTTCGGTCGCTAAACGAAAAAATAATTTAGCTTTGAGGATAAATATTATAAAGAGACCAGTTCTCTGTTGTGCAGCTCATCAGTTATCCAAAATATCTTTATGCAGTACCAAGTTTAATTGGGAGCAGTGTAACAGTGTGTGGTAGATATGATGATCATTCAAACCTATGTACGACTGAATGACAATTTTTCATTTTTTGCCGCAATATTTAAATCAAAAACATTTCAGCACATTCTAGGTTAAATCTAAGCACAATAGCTTAGAAATCCATGTCAGTGATATAATGTGCAAAGTTGTGCCATAAGTGTCATGCAAAGAGAGAACTATGTTTTCACGTATCACAAACCTTACCCTAATCTCACCCGTTTGAAAAGGCGCCAACAACTTATTCTTGGTTTTTTTTTCCAGTGGACATTTGGGACAGGCCAGCCAGTATCAAATGTTTTGGATGGTGCTGTCACTTAGACATGAAGACATTGCACACAAACTCATCTCAGGACGGTGAGGGTCCGTCAAGGACATTTGAGAATGCATTTTGGATTTTTTCTTTGGACTCTATATGCAATGTAAGTTGGTACTCCCAAGCCATGGTCTGTGAGCTCTCGGGTAAAGCTTTCGGCATACGTGTCTGACGTCACTTTGAGAGGCAATTTACAGTACCTCTTCAACTACTTTGGAAAGCATTGAAAAACTGGTGTGCCATGCGTGGTTGTCATGGTTGGCACACTTGGAATGGTAGGCACGGCTGGCACGATGCCCTGCCATTGGGTGCATCCCAAATTGAGCGAGCATACACCCCTTCAGACACAGATAGCATATACCCGATTGCCATTGTGACGTTTGTCCCGTGTTGCCCTGGAGATTTTGTTCCAATAAAAAAAAATTTTAAAGCCTCTCCTCACATCAGAATTTTACAAGTCAGTGCAACTGACGAGCATGTTCTCAATGCACTTTAGGAATAACATTTTGCTCGTACCTGTGTTATATACCGTCATAAGTATTTGTAGCACTCAATACCAATTTTATGTCAAGGAACATGAAGGTAATATGATGCACTCTGGCACGGCTGGTTGGAAAATGTTTGCGTTCCTCAACCAAGTTACCCTGTCCTCACCGTATTTTTATTTCCAAGCCATGAGAGGCACGTGATCTTGAGCCAGCTGAATGCACGCGATGATGTAACATTGTATATATTGCGATTGCACTCGCGTGGAGTAAAATCACTAGAGTTCATCAAAGTTTCGCTTGTACATTGCAGTGCCGTGAAAACATGAGCAATTTATTTCCACGGCAAAACATTTTCAAAATTGTACCCGGCAAACAGGGCCGACTTATTTTGCTGTGCGCATGGCTCACTGCCTCTGCGTGGGAAATTCATTTCATTTAAATTCCCTTTCCACCCACTTCTTTCCCTCAGCTTTAGCTCTTGTAGACTCGCAATGCCTGCGTCGTTGTCCATTAGATTTCCAAGCAGAGCTTAGCGAGGCCTGAAAAGTGACAATCTGTCCGTCATGTGCATTCTTTGAGTTGCTGGACTCTTCATGGAGGAGTTGGCACTCAGTTGGCGTGTGGGCTATTGGACTGACGATTTTCCATTTCTTGAGGCAAATCGATTAAAAGCAAGAGCATGGAGTCTCAATGTTGAGAAAGTGACAGCACCAAAGCGAAGGATGAGAATTGCATTAGCAGCGGTGTAAATGCGAGCTTACTTCCCTCTTGGACGGTCGATGGAAGAGAATAGTGAACATAGGTTTATCAGCACATCTGTATTAATGTT
Organism: Eptatretus atami; assembly: GCA_035128595.1. Taxonomy (NCBI): domain Eukaryota; kingdom Metazoa; phylum Chordata; class Myxini; order Myxiniformes; family Myxinidae; genus Eptatretus; species Eptatretus atami. The sequence continues at coordinate 108,108,300 of CM068962.1, read as the reverse complement.
TTAGCAACAAACTTGATGCAACCTTTAATTTCCCTGTAAGTCAGGCCAACAGGTCCCCTCAGGATGCCATGGTTTGGTTTGAGATCTGTACCGAATAAGCTTTTTATTAGCAGTGAGAAAGTGTGGCTTTAGGACTTTGAGAGTGGGAATTGAGCTATTGAATCCAGATACAGCAAGAATTGTCTTGATTTGAACATCATCACTGCTGGCCAGCTGATGTGGCACATTTATTAATGGCTCTGTTGACATATCATGCAATCTTACACATTTTTTTATGGAAAAATGTACTGTTATAAAAATGGTGATTTTTATGAACTGTTGGACCCCAACTTTCGCGGGGGATACATTCCTGAAAAATGCCGCAAATGCCGAATCCACAATTGTGGGGGCATTATTTCAATGGGAAAAAGGGGGATAGGTTCTCGGCGGCTCGTGATTCGTAAGAGAAAAAGAAAAAAAATCCTGTGAATATGTGAAGCACAGGGCTGTGAATGTTGAAGCAGGTCACATTTTACGAACTGCGAGTCATGGGTCCGTGAATAGTGGAGCACCGAATGTTGGGGTCTGACAGTATGTGGTTAGTGAAATGACTGAGTATTATTTTTGTTATTTTTGCATAACATTACAGCATTGGGTCATGCAGAAGTGCTAGATCGTGCTGGAGGTAGTATTATATTTTGTAGTCCGTTATAAAGCTATTCAAGACTTTTCACCTCCATATGAGCTATCTGTCAGCTTGTTGATGGACTGCACATTTGGACATGCTGGATCCCCTCCCTATTGGTGGATTGAACTAGCTATTGCTTGTGCTGACCCAGGTAATTATGGTTTCGTTCAAATGGAGACCGTTGGTGAGGTGTGGGGAGAGACAATTTAAGGGATGCGCCATTAACAGTTGACTTGAGAGAGGGATGGCAAGGGGGAGTAGTGAAAAATCTAGGTAGAGACATATAATTGGGAGCAACTGGTTTTCATGAGACATCAAAGAGTTGATGTCAAGACAGAACAGTCGATTAGAGAAGACAAGAGTCCCAGGCAGCTTTTGGATTTGGTTTAGCCAAAGGCCATGGATCACATGCTCAGTCCTGCACAGGGCCCGATGAGAATGGTGGCATTTTTGCTTCACTGGCGTTTCCATCTCTCTTTGTGTGTCTGCATATCCATTGTGCCATTTTACATGTCACTGATGCCCTCATGGCTTTGCTACCGCATCAACTGTCACTTTCCAGGCTGTGGTCGCCCTCGTAGCCCTTCAGCTGTATCTACAGCACTTCATTTGTCACCTGTGGTTCTGCAAGCAGCAGTGGCTGATAATCATCATCTCTCTCTCAACATGCTCTGTGTCCTCCCAGTGGGTATCCTTCGTCATGCACACTCCATCATGCACTCTTCCATCAAGCCTGATTTCTTTCATTGTTTTCTCTTTCCCTTTATTCCTTCAAATTTATTTTAATGGTATTCCTTCCCCTCATGCCTGGTGTTGGCTTAATGGTTAGGGTGGCAGGCTTTGGATCCTAGGGTCCTGAGTTCAAATTCTGCTCAGCTGTTGAATTAATACCAGGTGGGGTTAATTTGGCCTGTCATCCTTCCGAGGTCGGCAAAATGAGTGCCAGCATGCTGGTATACTGTGTCGGTGTGGCGACCCGTCCAGGATTGTGCCCAATAGCCAAGGAGACTGCTTAAGCAACACCAACACTCTGCACAGAGTATGGTCCCGATCTCCTTCCCCTTATTCTTTCACTTCCCCTCCTGACCCAGAACATAATAATTAGTGATTATGGTTAATTATTATTGTGTCATTTGTTTCTGTTGTATTCCTCTCTCTCTCTCTCTCTCTCTCTCATGCACAGATTCATCCCATCTTGTCTTCAATTATCCTCCACTTCTTGCCACCCATCATACACTGAATCATGTGGTGAGGCAGTTGTTCTGAAACAACTCGCCTTCTTTTCCTGGAAGGCAAATCTGACCGAAGGCAATCTCAGTGCATTCCAAAAAGTCCGCAACAACTGTATCCACTCTCAGGAGAGCCAAAAAACAACATCTGTCCAACCTCAAGAATGAACTTTCAAACTTGTCTCCCTCCTCTAAAACCTGGTGGCACCTGAGTAAGTCTGTCTCTGGAGTATGCTCCCCTCCATCCCTTCCCTCTCTTCAAATGGCACCACAGCAGACTCCTCTCATGAGAAGGCTGAATGCCTTAATTCTGTTCTTGCATCCAAATCTTGTGTCCGCAACCCCTCACTCTCGATACCCATCCTTCCCTGTCATACCCAACTGCTCCTGGACTCCATTAATTTTGTACCTGAGAAGGTAGAGAAAGTTATTTAACCCTCAACTGAACCGGACAGTATCAGCTCACGTTTCCCCAAAACATGCTCTGCTGCTCTTGCACACCCTCTCTCTGTTCTTTTCACCATGCCATTTGTGTTAGGTCATCTTCCGTCTGCTTGGAAATCAGCCAACATTACTGCACTACATAAAAGAGGTGCAAAAACTGATCCCCATAACTACAGACCTATCAGCTTACTTCCAATCATCAGCAAGGTCATGGAATCCACCATCGCAGTTCATATGAAATCATTCCTTTTCTCTAGCAACTTCATTTCAGATCACCAATTTGGTTTCACACCAGGTCACTTCACCTTTGACATGCTGCTTCGACTCACCCAACAATGGACGAAGGCCCTCAATATCAGGCATGAGATCAGGTCCGTTTTTCTGGACATATCTTGTGCTTTTGATGCAGTCTGAATATCCTACATTACTCTCCAAACTCTCTGCCTATGGCATCCAAGGCCAACTCCCCACATGGCTCGCTGACTTTCTTTACTCTCATAACCAATGTGTGGCACTCAACGGAATACTTTCATCTCCTCTCCCTGTCAAGGCTGGAGTGCCCCAAGGCAGTGTTCTGGGCCCAGTTCTCTTTCCAATCTTCATCAATGATCTGACTAGAAAATCCTCTTCATCTATTTGCTGATGACTCCACCCTCTACCGTGCCAGCCTTCATCCTTCAGATAGGCAGGCTGCAGCCTCTTCCCTCTCTCCAGTCCTTGACAAAATTACAACCTGGTCCAACACTTGGAATGTCTTTTACTCCTGACAAATCTCCTACTCTCACTATCTCTCTCTGGAAGAGCTGTCTGTCAAGCCCTCCTGTCTACTTTCTTTACAATTCTCTTGAGGAAGTTCAGTCATTGAAGCTCCTGGGTCTTACTATCAGCCATGATCTTTCTTGGGCAAACCACATTTCAAAGTTGGCTTCCAAAGCCAGCCACCGATTGGGCATCCTCCGTCGTACAAAGTCCTTCCTTGGCACACCTGAACTCCTATCCACTTACAAAGCCCTCATCCTCAACTTGACCACACCACACCTTTTCTTCTGGGCTGGCTCCCTGCCTCACATCTTGTGCAGCTTGATGCAGTGGATACCACTAGGGGCAACTTAGTAAATATAGCATACAATGTGCATTTTGTGAGGAAAGCACCAATTTGGCACACTAGTAGCCTATATATTTTACGAATTTGGGAATTTGATTGCACACACATACAGGTTCCTTTAGTCAGCTATGTCTGAAGTGCTTTTCCAAGATAGCTCACCTTTCTTGTTTAAATGTTCAGAAATCGATTAGATGCGCTGCGGATTAGGGGAGCTCGGGGAATGTCTCGTGACCCGTGCAAGCAGCCGGATAGCCTCCTTCAGGAATGGAGGAGACGCTATGTCCCTTGAAGCGGATCTCGACCAAGTGGGTCGTCGAGCTTGCGAGGTAGATGGGGCAGTGCTGGTTGACGGGTGCACACAAAACTTGGGGGTATGAAGGCCCGGAACCCTTGTGGTGACGCAAATCCCGTGGTCGTCCCGGTGTGTGTGTGTTCGAGTGAGCCGAATGGCGTGCTGGAAGCACAATAGCGTGAGTGTTATGGCGTGTGTAAGCATTCCCCGTGTATGAGGGAAACCGTGTGTGTGAGTGATATGTTGTTCTCGGTATCGAGTGTGCCGAAATGTGCTTCCAGCACGCATGTCTTAAGGAAACACCGAGTGTGGAAGGAACAGAGTGTGCGAGGGAAATAGCGTGTGTGGTTTCGAAGTATGTGAGAGAAACACCGAGGGTGGAAGAAACAGCGTGTGTGAGAGAGACCGC
>CM068962.1:108082658-108095600 GCA_035128595.1 Eptatretus atami | reverse complement strand
GCTGAGTCAACCTCCTGGTGTATTTTAATTCAGCGGCCAACGGGGCTTGAACTCAGGACCTTTTGGATCCAACCTCGGAAGGATGTTCCTTGCTGGGGTGAAGATGGATGCTTCAGGACCAGGGAAGGCTCATTTAAGCAGAGCATGGATAAAGAGACGGCTTGGTTCATGAGTCGTGGTTCCTTGCTGGGGTGAAGATGTATGCTTCAGGTCCAGGGAAGGCTCCATTCAGTCTTAGAGACTCATGAGTGGAGATGACACATATACACACGCATATATAAATCGTGATTATACGTGACATATCATACAATTTTACACATATTGATATGTGATCATACACATATTATATGTGACATATATACATAGTATTATAGTACACATATTACACCACACACACACACCACCACACACACACACACCACACAACACACACACACACACGCCAATGGAGGTGGATACTTGAGACTGGGTAGGTCTCCATCACCTCCTGAACCCACCCACGTGTGGAGATAGCAGTCAACAACTATAACTTGACAACTTGCACCACACTGCATGCGGCATACTACACCACACACACACACACACACACACACACACACACACACAACACACACCACACACACACACACACACACACACACACCATATTTACTCAATTTACAAAACATGAGGAATACTTCCTAATATTGAGTTGCACCCTCTTTTGCCCTCAGAACTGCTTCAATTTGTCAGGCAATGGACTCTACAAGGTATCGAAAGCGTTCCACGAGGATGTTGGCCCATGTTGCTCCAATGCTTCCAACAGTTGTGTCAAGTTGGCTGGTAGTGGGAACTCTACTTCCAATTAGCTCGTCCATATCATCCCACAGATGCTCAATTGGATTGAGGTCTGGTGACTGCACAGGCCACTGCAGTAAACTTGAACTCATTGTCATGTTCATGAACCATTGCTGGACAATCCTAGCCTTGTGGGGCATTATCCTGCTGAAGAAATCCATTCACAGATGGATATATTGTGCATTAATGGATGCACCTGATTGGAAATGATGTTCAGATATCCGTGGCATTCAAACATTGCTCCACTTTTATCAAGAGACCCAATGTATGCCATGAAAAAAACCTCCAACCATCACGCCACCATCCCCAGCCTGCTATGTTGACACATGACATGATGGATGCATGCACTCATGTGGTTTTCTCTATACCCTAGTCCTCCATCAGCGTGAACAGCAGGAACCGGAATTCATCAGACCAGGCAATGTTTTTCCAATCCCCCAGTGTCGGTTTTTCGTTCCTTAGCCACTGCAACCGCAGGTTCTTGTTTTTTTTCTGAAAGAATAGAACTCTGTACAGTTGTCAGCTGCCATACCCCATTCATGTCAAGATACACGAGTGGTGCATTCAATTTGGTCCTATCGGCACCAATGTTTGTACTGGACTATCAGTTGACTAACTGTAGCAGTCTGTTGCTCTGCACAGTTCGTGTCAGCCTCCTTTGGCCCTTTCATCAATGAGCCATTTTAGATCACTGGCCTGCCGTCTGGATGTCCTTTGGGTGGTGGACCATTCCTGATCCACGGGAAACTGTTGAGCATAAGACACCCAGCAGCGTTGCAGTTCTTGACACACTCAAACTGATGCATCTGGTACCAACATACCATACCCCGTTCAAAGGCATTCAATCGTTTGTCTTTCCATTCACCCTCTGAATGGCACACTACACAATCCATATCTCAATCGTCTCAAGGCTTAAAAATCCTCTTTAACCTGTCTCCTCACCTTCATCTGCACTGATTGAAGTGGATTTAACAGGTGCAAACAATAGGATCATAACTTTCACCTTGATTCACCGGATCAGTCTATTTCATGGAAAGACAGGTGTTCTTAATGTTTTGTACACTGAGTGTATATACTGGACACAACACACACACACAACACACACACACACACACACACACACACACACACACACACACACACACACTGCATTCGTTTTGTATGATACACAGTAGAAGTGATACAGGGTGTTCAAAAAGAGCTGGACAACTTTGGTTGTTAATATATTTAGACCCACAATGATACATGATACCTTTTGGTTTATATGATACATAACTCATAGTGTTTTGTGCACATCATCAATACATTCAATGTGAGCTTTGTTTGTCGCGTGCAGGCATCAAGGCAGTACATGAGTTCTTGCCATGTTTGGCTCAGCATGTTTGCATTCACCAGTACACATGCAGCTCTCCTCTGAGAATGAAGATCCAGCAGGTTTGCCACCTGGTGTTGTAGACAACATCTTAGACAACCCCCACAGAAAATAAAAATCAGGGGATTATGTCTGGAGATCGGGGGGGGGGGCATGGAGTTGGTCTGTCTTGGCCAATCCAGAGACCTGAAATTTTCATTCAGGACGGCTTGAAGGACGAAGGCCCAATGAGGGGAACACTGTCCTGCGGAAAAATTATATCGGGTTGCAAGTCTTTAATCTGTGGGAAGGCGAATCCCAACATGGTTCATGTTAATTGTTGAGGTCACTTGTTTCTTCTGCAAAGAAAACGCAAACATGCTGTGGAGGAAGAATTCTGAGGCCAGGAGAGCGAGTTTGCATATCTAGCTACATATCTGGATGCAGGAGAGGACTCGCCTACTGTGTCTGGGCACCTCAGGGACGTGGCTGCGTGTCCCCCATCTGTCACATCGCCACTGTCCATCTTCCCCATCCATTCCTCTGCATCTCTCTTGTATATTTGGGTTGTGTGAGGTTGAAGGAGAAAGGAAAAGGCTGCTTTCTTTTCTCCATGCATTACTTTTTATTATATTTTCAAATCCTTGTTTACTCTTCTTCCCTGAGTGAATGATGGCCAAGTCTTTTGTGTAAGATTGAATAAGAATAATGTGTTATGGTTAAATCTGCTCTTACAGTGCCTATAGAAAGGCCTACACCCCCTCTCAAAAGTTTCACCTTTTGTTTCATGAAAGCCTGGAAATAAATTGCATTAATTCAGACTTTTGTCCACCTTTATTTAACATCGTAACCCACACTTCCAGTGAAAAGCAAATTCTACAAATTTCAGAAAATTAATTTAAAATACAAAACTAGAATATCTTGGTTGGATACTTGGTGGAAGCAGCTTAGACAGCATACACCTGTGAGTATTGTGGGGGATAGGTCTGTAACAACTTTGACAACTTGATTGGGCAATATTTTCCCATTATTCTGTACAAAACTGTTCAAGCTCAGTTCAAGTTGTGTGGAAGCGTTGTGGACAGCAATCGTCAAGTCATGACACAGATTTTCAATTGGATTTAGTTTGGGGCTCTGCGGGCCACTCAAGGACATTTATCTTTTTTGTCCTTAGCCACTCCATTGTAACTTTAGCTGTGTGCTTCGGGTCATTGTCATGCTGAAAGTGAACTTCCGTCCCAATTTCAGCTTCTTGCAGAGGCAGCAAGTCTTCCTGGAGGATTTTTCTGTATTTTGCGCCATCCATTTTCCCTCACTCAACCTGTCATACCTTCTGAGGTCGGCAGATGGATACCAGCTTGCTGGGATGATTGAGCTATTTAAGTATTCGACATCGGATTGGCGACCTGTCCAGGATTGAGCCAATAGCCTGGAGACTGCTTCAGCAGCACCAATGCTCTTTACAGAGTATGGTCCCAATGGATGGATGGATTTTCACTTATCCTGACAAGTGCCCAGTCCCTGCTGTATGAGAAACATCTCATCACAAGATGCTGCCACCACCATGCTTCACATGAGGGATGGTGTTCTTTGTGGTGATGTTGCTGTGTTGGTTTGTGCCAAACGTAACGTTTTGCATTAGGCCAAAAAGTTCCACTCTTTGTTCATTCAGACCACACATCTTTTACCACATTGCTTCAGATGCTCCGGAATGATTTTTTTCCTTCCCTCAAACGGATCAAGGTGGGGCTTTTGTGAGTATAGATTTCCTTCTTGCCACGCACCGTACAGGCCAGACTTGTGGTGTGCTTGGGTGTTTTCACATGCACTCAGTGACCATTCCTTACCCATAACGGATGTAGCTCTTTCAAAGTTGCTATTGACCTCTGGTGGCCTCTCTGATCAGTCTCCTCCTTGCTTGGTCATCCATTTGGAGGACGGCCTGATCTAGCAGGGTCTTGGTGGTACCATACGCCTCACACCTCTTAATGGTTGTCTTGACTGTGTTCCAAGGGATATTCAAGGCTTTGACATGTTTTTATACCCATTCTTTGATTTGTTCCTTTCCACAACTCTATCTTGGAGGTCTTTTGAAAAGCCCTTGGTGCTCATGCTTGAGACTGTGCTGTGAAACGCACTACCAGCAGAGGAAAACTACAGGAACAGCTGATTTTATTCTGAAATAATCAAATACTACAATTAACACAGGGGGGAGGGGGGGCAATTAACTTGGTGTGTGATTTTTAAGGTAATTGGTTACACCTGAGCTAATTTACAATTGCTATTGTAATGGGGGTGGACACTTATCCAACAAGGTATTCTAGTTTTGTATTTTTTATTAATTTTCTGAAATTTGTGGAATTTGTTTTTATCTTGGAAGTTGGGTTATGACGTGTAAATAAGGTGGAAAAAGTCTGATTTAATGTAATTTAATTCCAGGCTATGAGTCAAACATGTCTGAAAATTTTGAGAGGACATTGGACTTTCTATAGGCACTGTATGTGCCTTTTTTTTGCTTTCTTGCTTGGAAATACTTGCTTTTAAAGATGATTGCTTGCTTGTGTGTTTGCAATAAATAATTGTTTGTTGTGATTTCCAATCTCTGTCTCGGTTGTCTTTTCCTTTATTTGTCCGACACAGTGCACAAGTATAGTTGGACGGGAAGTTGTTTGCTTTGTTCAGCAGCACACACTCACTGTGACGCTCCGGCAGTAATCCGGAGGTGTGGTGTGAGGGCACCGTGACTTCAATTAGCCAGCCGTCCACAGGTAAGGTATCATGAAAGTAGTGTAACCCTGCCCGGATTGGCTGTGCCAAACGGCTTTCATGGTTGCCTTGCAACCTGCAGTGCGCATAGTAATCTTTGCCCAGCAGACTCAGGAACGGGCATTCAGGAGGACCCAAGTGTTCCCCGTCGTGACAGGCCTCGAACCCCGGATCTGCGACAGTAGCATTGTGGTACATATTTGAATGGGCTGCCATGTTTTCCCGTATACATCCCTTCTTTATGGAGTACTATTGTACTCCTGATAAGGAAAGACTAGAATGGCACTCGGTGGAGCGCATTCTCCACCAGGTTGAACAGTTTACTTTTTTTTTTTTAATCTCACTGATAGGCCGGATCTGCATCCGGACCTGAACAAATCTAGCTGGCTTGTTCTTGTCACCCACAACTCGTCCACCAAGTTGTTTCAAACACATCCACAACTTTTTGAAATATTATCCTATCTATCGTTTCTTGCTCCATCTCTCAATAGTGGAAGAATGTTTTCAGAATTTATTTTTTTAAATTCTCAGATTGGACCTGGATCTTCACCAAAATCGAAGCAATTTGTCCTTGTCACAACATCCAACCTGCAAAACCAAGTATCGTCCGAATCCATCCATAATTTTTTGAGAATATCTGCTCATAGGCCAACAGGCAGCGTGAAACATACTTCATCCAACTTCGCTGGCAGTGTACACCAAACTAGATAGAGGAGGCCATTGGCCCATTTATTGTGACTCAACAATCCTAGCATCCTTCCACTGCGGCAATTGTTAATTAAATATATCTAATATTATAGGTGAGCCCCACTCATCAGCAATGGCCATCACAAATAATTTAATATTGACAGCTTGTTTCACAATATTCAAAAAAATAAACATGGTAATTATAACTAATGACACAGGGTTGCTGAGAAGAACTGAAGGTACACATCGGCTGCTGAAATACTTGTCCATAAACCCGACCAATTCGTTCTACCTTACCTTCGATGAAGCGTATTTAATCCCATTTTTAACTTAAGAAATGGAATAAAAGTCCCGATGTCCCTCTCGGCATACATGCCATTCACTTTGCATAAACCCAAGAGCATTGTTTCCTCGTGGTTATTTCAACATCCGTGGTGAAATTCTTTCTGATATTATGGATGAGCTGTTCAGTCATTCAAACTGGCGGCACATTTTTCAGAGGTAGGTTGGGTTGAGCTTTGCAAAAATATTTGAATTAACATTTATTGCAGGAATGGAAAGCTGGTGGTGTAGACATGGCCAGAAAATGTGATGGGTCAAATAACCTCTTTTGTCGAAGTTTCCTTGGATTTCCTGGTAAAAATAATGGAAGCACACTCTCTGTCGGATTAAAACGAACAGAGCCAGAAGTGCTAGCGAGAACAGTCAGAAGTTAAGGTTTGGATAAATTTATCATAGCCACCTGTCTGCGTGGTTCAGTTTTGAAGCTGAATGAAACAATCGTGTTTGCTGGAGTTATTTGAATGCTCAATTCTTGGCTTGTCGCTTTGAGCCATGCCAGTTGAGATTTCTCAGGTCAGGGTTCAACTTGGCGTGTCATTTGATTTCGAAGCAGAAGTCCATTTGGCCCCAAACATAATATAATGTTACATGTCGGAGAAAGCGCTTGTGGGAGGAGAGAAGGGGGGGGGGGAGTGGTGTGCAATGTTAAGAAAATGTGAATATGAGCTTCATGTGGGGCTTTGCCTTGGTGGACAGGGCTTTGTAGACAAGCATTATGGAGTCCATATGTCAATCACTCTAAAGCTGCAAGGAGTCCCTAAAGCAGTATGGTACTCACCTACCCCTCTTATTTTTAAGATTTAATGCCCCCCCCCCTCTCATGTTAAATCTGTTATCCTCCCCACCAAGCTACTTTGGTCAAGTATGGCCCGTGAGTGGGGGTGGGGGGGGGGGAGGGGGTTGGCATTGCCAAAGAAAAGCACAGAAAATGTACAACATATACATTCCATTCGCGGGGATACGTTCTTGAAAATGACGAGAATGTCGAATCCGCAAATGCGGGCATTGTTCAATGGGAAAGGGGATCGGTTCCTGGCAGTCTATTGATTCATCAGGAGAATAAAATCCGTGACAATCATGAAAAAGCCCTTGAAAACTGCGAATATGCGAATCACAGGGCCAAAAAGTAGAAGCAGGTCAGAAAAACCGCGAATAATCCACGAAATACCGCAAAAATGTCATGAAAAACTGTGACTATGCGAAAAGAAAACCATGAATACTCACGCGAAGCACAGACATTCGAATGTAGAAGCAGGTCACATTTTACAACTGCAAAAACGTGGGGTCCGTGAATTGCGGAACCGCAAATGTCACGGTTTATATATGTACTAGACGACCGGTGACTGTTGGGTTCCAGTTGTGACAGCGGTTGATGAAAAACATCAAGAAAAAAAAAAAAAGATAGCTCCAGCGAACTATACTGCTGAGGTTGTTTCCATTGATCAAATTTCTCCCGAAGAGTACTTCACTGAATCGGGAATTGATTTTTTAATAATTTTTTTCGGTGCCCGATTGAACGAACTTGATACTGCACACCTCAGGAGAATGGTGAGGAAGGTGGCCCTAAAAATTTTTTGCGCTTATCGTGTCCATTTTGGCTGTAATTTCGGGAAACATACATACATAATTACATACATACAGATGAACGTTTTAGTAATATAATATAAGATATATATATATATAATATATATATATATATATATCTGGTGGGGTATGCTTACACATTGCAAACAACAATGAACCGTGCTTCCCATTGTCTTAGGTTACTGACCCTGCATTGATTTTTACCGTGGGGTCTTCCACCCACGGGACAAGCGCCGCTCACGTTCTCTCTTTTCTTGTGACAGTTCATTTAACGTCTATTTCTCCATTATTCGTGAACAGAATTTGATGAAATTGACAGGCATATACAAGACAAATATGTATGTGCAGGCATTAACTGAGCCCAAAGTGCGATTGCGCCTTCGGGCCAAGGAACGGCCCATTTATGGCCCTTTTCTTAAATTGTTATTTCTCGGTTATTAGTGAACGAACCGAACAACTTGACAGTATATTCTAGAGACCATCCCCAGGCACTTACTGAGCCAAAGTGTAATTCTGGCCCTTTGGGCCGAGAAAACGGCCCTTTCGGCCCATTTTCTTTTAATTTTCTTCCAAAAAATGCGTGAGTACGTCCAATTGCAAAATTTAAATCGCAAAATGATGATATGAAACTAGCTCGCTCTTGTGAGGTGTTTCTGGTTTCTTTTTCTGATGCGATGAAAATCTTACCAAATTTCAAAACTATGTGTCATCCATGCTATCGCACACCTGAGTTTTTTATTTTTTTATTTTTGTTTACCTTGTCGAGGCTCGTGTGAGAGCTAACACACAACGCACAGCAAGGGCGGCATGAGACAAGAGGGGCGGGATGGGAAGGACAAAACAGTGGAACAGGACATCAGGAGATCTGTGGAAGGGAGAGGGATGGGTGGGGAACATGGGGAATACAAGATGGACATTACAGGGACTCTCAGGAAGGAAAGCAGGGAATTTGAAGGAGGTGGGTTGGGTGGATTATCGGGGTAGAAAAGATCGAGGATTTGGATGGGGGATGATAAGAGGTGGTGGGGAACAGCTGTTGAAGGCCTGGAGGAGAATGGGAATGAATAGAATGGAGGGAGTTTATTCCAAAGGCGGGGAAAAAGAGGAATGAAAGAGTGAAAGTGAGCAGTGATTCGTGATTTTGGTAGTTTACCAGAAGGGGGTGTTGCGGACCTTGAGCACCCTGCGGAAATGTGGTGGGGACAAATCGCAGAGAAGAGCAGGGGGGGCGAGGCTGGAGAGGAGACAGTAGAAGGACAGAAAGACCACGACCAGCCTGCGGCGAGAGGGTGAGAGGCCCAAAGACTCAGCTCATCGCGGGAGATGCTAATGATCCGAAATGATTTAGTTCCACAGCGTGAAGCGAGAAGGTGGGAGGCAGGAGCTCCAGCCCAGAGGGAGAGCAGTACTTCACCAGGCTGCGGACGAAAGCTTTGTAAGTGGTCAGGGCTCAGGTGGGCCGAGGAAGGACTTTGCGATGGAGGATTCCCAGTTGGCAACTGGCTTTGGAGGCGAGGTTTGAAATGTGGGCTTTGCAGGAAAGGTCATGGCAGATAGTGAGACCAGAAGCTTAAAAGAAAGACTTCTTCCAAGAGATTGTTGAGAAGTGGATGGGGGAGTTTTCTAAACGGTCCTTTCGGAGAGACATAGTGAGAGTGTGAGAATTTGTCCGGATTGAAAGCATGTTCCACTTGTTGGACCAGTTTGTATTTTACCCAGATTTTACCTTTATCGACTTCAACTCTCTGTGGAACCCAAGGCTTTTAGGATCATTAGTAATCTGCCATGGTGAGGCTGAGTCTTTGGTCCTCTCACTCTCTCATCGCAGGCAATTGGTGGTCTTCTGTGTGCTACCGTCTCCTCTCTGGCCTCACCCCCCCCCCCCCGCTCTTTCTTGAGATAGAGAGCTCCCACATATTTCTGTTAGGGCGCTCAGGTCTGCCAGCAGCCCTTCTGGTAACTACCAAATCAAGAATCCACTGCTCACCTTCACTCTTCATTCATCTTTACCCCATCTATGAACAAACTCCCACACTCTCTTCAATCCACTTTCCTCCGTCTTCAAAACTGCTATCCCAGCCATCTTTATCTCCCCCATTCAAAACCACGATCTTTTCTACCCTCACAATCCACCCCACCACCTCCTTCAAATTCCCTGCATTTCCTTCCTGAATGCCCCTGTAGTGTCCATCTTGTATTCCTCATGTTCCCCGCCTCCCTCTCCCCACAATCTCCTATGTCTCTGTTCCCACTGTTTCCTTCCCACTCCTGCCTCTGTCCATGCCCCCTTACTGTACGCTGTGTGTGTTAGCTCTCATACGACCTCCGATAGTGTATGCAAAAAAATCAAAAATCTCGATATGTCATTTTCTGTGCCGATGCGATCATTATTATTATTATTATTATTAGTTATATACTTCGCCTTTCATTCTGTATGCTTTTGCTGATCTGATTAATGCACAATTAATGTGCGCGAGAAACATAGAAATGGCACGCAATGTAGGGTAGTCTTTCATGTGGGACGCAATAATATCATTCAGCTCCAAAAACCGAATTGGCCGAATGAATACGCGATAACTAAATCTGACACAATAGGTTGCCTGCATGGTGAAACTCGTATAATAAATTTAGTTTTAGTTGAATTTACAAATGAAACATGATAAAAGATTTTAATTATAAAAACTAAGATATGATCAAAATCATGTATGGATTTGAATAATGTATATATTATTGGAAATTTTTAAAATGATATAATTAATAGTATACTTTATGATTCATAGGATGTATAATCTTTTTGTTTCTTTAACTTTGATTAATATATAATCTATTATAATTTTGGCAGAACGAAGAATTATTTAAATTAATGGTTAACTGTGAATATATAACAATTATTAATCTAAATAATGTACGTTAGAGCCTGCATATTTGAGGTTTACTGTTGTGCTGCAGCAAGGTGCAAATAAATTTTAACCCAGCATGCTATCCACAGTGGTGCAAGACTTATTGGTCCAAACTTATGTTACACAAGATAATGATCCAAAACAGTCAGCCTGAATAAGAAATGGACCCATAGCCATGACATTCAACGTCACTATGTAGCACCATGAGGGGGGGAGTCTTTAACATCTGCCACGACGGTCATTAAAAGAAGTGTTTTACTGTCATGCTCGATGCATAAGACGGTCGAATTCCTGTTAAAGTACAGGACACTGCTGAAGATGACTTCCACTCCGGCATGCATCTTCATGGTCATTCTAGATGGTCATGTACAATTATCGAGTGCAAGATGGCTGCACACGCGAGAGCGAAGAGGAATGGCAGGTGCCCAGGCCAGCATATGGTACCACAAAAACGAGCTCTGATGCAGAGATGAAGAGGTGAACACCGATTCATCATGATCCCGGCGCATGACCTTGTTCTCCAGCTACTAGGGCATTGCTGTGTAAGCCATCAAGGATGGCCTTCACAGGTGTGATCAGAATGGATGATGACTTGAGAAAAGTTGTTCACCAAGGGTGGGTGCCAGCGGAAAGGTGGATCTGCCAATGATCTGTGGCTGCGATATTTCAAGTCTGGCAGAGGCTGCCAAACAACATAATATCTAGGGCATTCTCAAGTTGCAGTATTGCCAACTCACTGACCATCCAAGCATAACTCTGAGGGGAGCGACAACGAGGACAATCTTTTGTTCGCCAACTCTGATGATGAACTCCCAGCTTTTTTCGACAAAGACACTGATGATGAGGAGTTCCTTGGCTCTTGATTCAAAAGCAAATCCAAACAGCCCTTTGAAGGACTACACAATTTCAAGAAAGAATGGGGAAAATAATATCAAACACATTTTTTGTTGTCTTCCTGTTTCTTTTCTCTCCCAACCCACTGTTTAATTAAAAGCAATTTTGGGCTGACAAATCAACCATGCACCTTATACATGGGGATTTACGGAACTTCAAATTCCATGAGCACAAGTTTAACTGTGTTCTTTCACAGTTATGTTTGAAATTTGGTGTGCTTGTGTCCATTTCAAATCCCATTTCCATTATGGTCGAGGAAAACTATAATCATGAGATACATTTTTTCATGTGTACCCAAGTATGTCTAACCACCCCCTATTTGTGCCAAACGATGAATAAGTGAAACATATTAGATTCGCCTCAAGTAAATCCTTCTGTTATAAATAAAATAAAGAATAGGAGGTGCAGGGGTAAAAGTGATGAAGTGGGTAAATGACACTAAGTGTGTGAGTGTATATATTATATATATATATATAATTAATATATAATATATAAAATATATTATAATTTATATATTATATTATAATATATATATTATATACACACACACAAACAAATATAGGAAATGCATACCAAAACTATCGTAGGAACAAATTGATGAAACATACCATTCAGGGAGTTTACTGATCCACAAATGCGCATCATATTTTGATTAAATCAAACTTAACTTGTATCCAAGTAACAGAACTGTGTGCTGTAGTACAGTGTAGTAGATGGAGAATATAGTGAAGTGCATTTTGTCATGTGCTCATTGCCATTTCGAAGAAGAAAGGCTCCCACAGATGTGCTGCAGAGGAATTTGATGCTGTCCTGCTTGTGGCTGAAAGGAATATCCCGCACGCGTGAGTCACAGAAAATGATATCATCTTCAAGCTGAATAAAATATGTGCCGAATAATATTTTAGAAAGCCATTACAAAGTGAAAGAAGTCCAGTACGTCCTATATAATACGTTCACAACCATTGCTGTATAGTTCAGCAGTAACCTTATATCAACGCCACTAAAAGCACATTTCCTGCCAAGTTGTGGTGTTTGCAGTTATGGCCAAAGCAGTACCATGATGATGTCATAACGTTGCCCTATTTCTGTATTTACACAACTTTTTGCAAAAACACAATTGTCAGTGTTCATAAAGGAAACTCTCCCACATTTTAAAATAAATGCTGTGCAAATGTAAACCTGACTGACTTATAGTACATTTCAACATACATCAACTCAAATGACAAATTTAATCCATTTTGAGAGATATATCTGGAGTACCGTGGTAGATGATTGCAAGCAACCAAACAAAAGACTCATTCACTTTGCACCGATAAAGCCTTGATATTCATTCCACTATTTATATCACCAGTTTTCAGTTTCCATTCACATTACCTTTAAAAAAAAAAAAAAAAAAAAAAAAAATGAAATAAAGTCTAACTGTTACTTGTATCGTTCAAATGAGTGGTTGAATATGAGAAAGGTGAACAAGAAACCTAAATGTGGCTTAAATTGTTGATGTCTTGACCTTAGAGATAGTGGACTTGAAAATGTAGTACATCGGGGCATGCGTGACAAGTCTCATTCTTCTGCTCCATGTTC
>CM068962.1:108068110-108082109 GCA_035128595.1 Eptatretus atami | reverse complement strand
TACCCTAGTCCTCCCATCAGCGTGAAACAGCAGGAACCGGAATTCATCAGACCAGGCAATGTTTTTCCAATCCCCCAGTGTCCGGTGTTTTCGTTCCTTAGCCCACTGCAACCGCAGGTTCTTGTTTTTTTCTGAAAGAAGTAGAACTCTGTACAGTTGTCAGCTGCCATACCCCATTCATGTCAAGATACACCGAGTGGTGCATTCAATTATGGGTCTATCGGCACCAATGTTGTACTGGACTATCAGTTGACTAACTGTAGCCAGTCTGTTGCTCTGCACAGTTCGTGTCAGCCTCCTTTGGCCCCTTTCATCAATGAGCCATTTTAGATCACTGGCCTGCCGTTGGCTGGATGTCCTTTGGGTGGTGGACCATTCCTGATCCACGGGAAACTGTTGAGCATAAGACACCCAGCAGCGTTGCAGTTCTTGACACACTCAAACTGATGCATCTGGTACCAACATACCATACCCCGTTCAAAGGCACTTCAATCGTTTGTCTTTCCCATTCACCCTCTGAATGGCACACATACACAATCCATATCTCAATCGTCTCAAGGCTTAAAAATCCTCCTTTAACCTGTCTCCTCACCTTCATCTGCACTGATTGAAGTGGATTTAACAGGTGCAAACAATAAGGGATCATAACTTTCACCTTGATTCACCGGATCAGTCTATTTCATGGAAAGAGCAGGTGTTCTTAATGTTTTGTACACTGAGTGTATATACTGGACACAAAGTGTTTTTAAAACGTCTTTGTGGAAGTGATCTTTTCTCTGGTTTTTGGTGTCCAGGCGTGGTGGATTCCGTCATGCCTTTCACCAGAAGTGTTTTTCAAAACGTCTTGTGGAAGTGATCTTTCCTCTGTTTTTGGTGTCAGGCGTGGTGTTCGTCATTGCCTTTCACCAGAAGTGTTTTCAAAATGTCTGTGGAAGTGATCTTTTCCTCTGTTTTTGGGTGTCAAGGATGACTCTTCATTGCTTTCACCAAAAAGATTTTTCAAAACGTCTTTGTGGAAGTGATCTTTTCTCTGTTTTTTGGGTCAGGAGTGGTGACTCTTCATTGTCTTTCACCAGAAGTGTTTTCAAAACGTCTATGTGAAGTGATCTTTTCCTCTGTTTTTGCTGTCAGGATGGTGACTCTTCATATTCCTTTCACAAGAAGTGTTTGAAAACGTCTTGCGGAAGTGATCTTTCCCTCTGTTTTTGTGTCAGGAGAGGTGACTCTTCATTGCCTTCAACAAAAGTGTTTCAAAACGTCTTGTGAAGTGATTTTTCCATCTGTTTTTGGTGGCAGGAAGTGGTGACTCTTCATTGCCTTTCACAGAAGTGTTTTCAAAACGTCCTGTGGAAGTGATCTTTATCCTACTGTTTTGGTGGTCAGGATGGTGACTGTCATTGCTTACCACCAGAAGTGTTTTCAAAATGTCCTTGTGGAAGTGATCTTTCCTCTGTTTTGGTGTCAGGAGTGGTGACTCTCTTGCCTTCACCAGAAGATTTTCAAACGTCTGTGGAAGTGATCTTCCTCTGTTTTTGTGCCAGGAGTTGGTGACTCTTCATTGCCTTCACGAGAAGTGTTTTCAAAACGTCCTGTGGAGTGATCTTTTCCTCTGTTTTTGGTGTAAGGAGTGGTGATCTTCATGTGCCTTTCACCAGAAGTGTTTTCAAAATGTCTTTGTGGAAGTGATCTTTCCACTGTTTTGGTGCAAGGAGTGGTGACTCTTCATTGCCTTTCACCATAGATTTTTTCAAAACGTCTGTG
Source organism: Eptatretus atami (assembly GCA_035128595.1). Lineage (NCBI taxonomy): Eukaryota > Metazoa > Chordata > Myxini > Myxiniformes > Myxinidae > Eptatretus > Eptatretus atami. The sequence goes on along the minus strand of CM068962.1, from coordinate 108,080,348 downwards.
ACGGACTTTCCCTGTTTTTGGTGTCAGGAGTGGTGACTCTCATGCTTCACAAGAATGTTTGAAAAACGTCTTGTGGGAAGTGATCCTTTTTCCTCCGTTTTTGGTGTCAGGAGTGTGACTCTCATTGCCTTTCACCAAGAAAGTGTTTCAAAACGTCTTGTGGAAGTGATCTTTTCCTCTGTTTTGGTGTCAGAGTGGTGACTTCAAATTGCCTTCACCAGAAGTGTTTTCAAATGTCTTGTGGAAGTGTCTTTTCCTCTGTTTTTGGTTCAGGAGTGGTGACCTTCATTTGCCTTTCAACAGAAGTGATTCAAAACGGTCTTGTGGAAGTGATAATGTTTCCTCTCTGTTTGGTGTCAGGAGTGGTGACTCTTTCATTGCCTTTCACCAAGCGTGTTTTCAAAATGTCTTGTGGAAGTGATTACTTTCCACTGTTTTTGGTGTCCAGGGGAGTGGTGACCCTTCATTGGCCTTGTCACGCAGAAGATTTTTCAAAACGTCTTGGTCTTGTGAAGTGATCTTTTCCCTCTGTTTTGGTGTCAGGAGTGGTGACTGCTTCATTGGCTTTCACCAGAAGTGTTTTCAAAACGTCCTTGTGGAAGTGAGCTTTCCTGGTTTTGTTGTCAAGGCAGTGGTGACTCTTCATTCTTTCACAAGAAAGTGTTTGAAAAAACGTCTTGTTGGAAGTGATCGTTTCCTCTGTTTTTGGTGTCAGGAGGTGACTCTTCAATTGCCTTTCACCAGAAGTGTTTCAAACGTCTTGTGGAAAGTGATCTTTTCTCTGTTTTTGGTGTCAGAGTTGGTGGACTCTTCATTGCCTTTCACAGAAGTGATTTCAAAACGTCTTGTTGAAGTGAATGTTCCCTCTGTTTTTGGTGTCAGGATGGTGACTCTTCATGCCTTCACCAGAAGTGTTTTCAAAATGTCTTGTGGAAAGTGATCTTTTCCACTGTTTTTGGTGTCAGAGTGGTGACTCTTCATTGCCCCTTCAACCCAGTAGATTTTCAAAATACGTCTTGTGAAGTGAATCTTTTCCACTGTTGGTGTCAGGGAGTGGTGACCTCTATTGGCTTCACCAGTAGATTTTTCAAAACGTCTTGTGGAAGTGATCTTTTCCACTGTTTTTTGGTGTCAGGAAGTGGTGAAACTTCATTGCCTTTCCCAGAAGTGTTTTCAAAACGTCTTGTGAGTGATCTTAATCCTCTGGCTTTGGTGTCAGCATGGTGACTCGTCAAATTGCCTTTCACCCAAAGTTTTTCAAAATGTCTTGTGGAAAGTGGATCTTTTTCCTCTGTTTGGTGTCAGGAGTGGTGACTCTTCAATGGCTTTCACCAGAATGGTTTTCAAAAAACGTCTTGTGGAAGTGATCTTTTCCTCTGTTTTTGGTGTAGGCGTCGTGATTCGTCATGCTTTAACAAGAAGTGTTTTCAAAATGTCTTGTGGAAGTGGATCTTTTTTCCTCTGTTTTTGTGTCAGGAGTGTGACTCTTCATTGCTTTCACCAGAAAGTGTTTTCAAACGTCTTGTGGAAGTGATCTTTTTCCTCTGTTTTTTGGTGTCAGGATGGTACTCTTCATTGCTTTCACCAAAAGATTTTTCCAAAAACGTCTTGTGGAAGTGATCTTTTTCCTCTGATTTGGTGTCAGAGTGGTGACTCTTCATTGCCTTTCACCAGAAGTTTTTCAAACGTCTTGTGGAAGTGATCTTTTCCTCTGTTTTTTGCTGTCAGGAGTGGGTGACCTCTTCATTGCCTTTCACCAGAAAGTGTTTCAAAAACGTTTGTGGAAGTTGATCTTTTCCCTCTGTTTTGTGGCAGGAGGGTGAAATCTTCATTGCCTTCACCAGAAGTGTTTCAAACGTCCTTGTGGAAGTGATCTATCCTCTTGTTATTTGTGTCAGGCATGGTGACTCGTCATTGCTTTCACCAGAAGTGTTTCAACATGTCTTGGAAGTGAATCTTTTTCTCTGTTTTTGGTGTCAGGAGTGGTGACTCTTCATTGCCTTTCACCAAAGATTTTCAAAACGTCTGTGGAAGTGATCTTTTCCTCTGTTTTTGGTGTCAGGAGTGGTGATCTTCATTGCCTCACCAGAAGTGTTTCAAAACGTCTTGTGGAAGTGATCTTTTCCTCGTTTTGGTGTCAGGAGGGTGACTCTTCATTGCCTTTACCAGAAATGTTTCAAAAACGTCTTGTGGAAGTGATCTTTCTCTGTTTTTTGGTGTCAGGAGTGGGTGACTCTCATATGCCTTTCACCAGAAGTGTTTTCAAAAAACGTCTTGTGGAGTGATCTGTTTTCCTCGTTTTGGTTGTCGAGGCTCGTGATTCGTCATTGCCTTTCACCAAGAAGTGTTTCAAAAAATGTCTTGTGAAGTGATCTTTTCTTCTGTTTTTGGTGTCAGGATGGTGACTCTTCATTGCCTTTCAACCAGAAGTGTTTTCAAAACGTCTTGGTGGAAGTGACTTTTCCTCTGTTTTTGCTGTCCGGAGTGGTGACCTCTTCTTCTTTAACAAGAAGGTTGAAAAACGTCTTGTGGAAGTTATATTTCCTCTGTTTTTGGTGTCAGATGGTACTCTTCATTGCCTTTCACAGAAAGTGTTTTCAAAACGTCTTGTGGAAGTGTATCTTTTCCTCTGTTTTGTGTCAGGATGGTGACTCTTCATTGCCTTTCACCAGAAGTGATTTCAAAACAATCTTGTGGAAGGATATGTTCCTCCTGTTTTTGGTGTCCAGATGGTGAGCTCTTCATTGCTTTCACCAGAGGTGTTTTCAAAAGGTCTTGTGGAAGTGGATCTTTTCCTCTGGTTTTGGTGCAGAGTGGGTGACCCTTCATTTCCTTCACAAGAAGTTTTGAAAAACATCTTGTGGAAGTTATACATGTTTCCTGCCTGTTTTTGGTGCAGGAGTGCTGTACTCTTCATGGCGTTTCCACCATAAGTGTTTTCAAAACGTCTCGTGGAAGTGACCTTTTTCCGTTTTTGCTGTCAGGAGTGGTGATTCTTTCAATTCCTTTAAAAAACAAGAAAGTTGTTTGAAAAACGTCTTGTGGAAGTTATATGGTTCCTTCTGTTTTGGGTGGTCAGGAGTGGTTACTCTCATTGCTTTCACCAGAAGTGTTTCAAAAACGTCTGTGGAATGATCTTTTCCTCTGTTATTTGGGTGTCAGGAGGGTGACTCTTCATGTGCCTTCACAGAAGTGATTCAAACATCTTGGTGAAGTGATATGTTCCTCTGTTTTGGTGTCAGGAATGGTGACTCTCATTGCCTTTCACCAGAAGGTGTTTTCAAAGGTCTTGTGAGTGATCTTTTTCTCTGTTTTGGTGTCAGGAGTGGTGACTCTTCATTTCCTTTCACAAGAAGTGTTTGAAACATCTTGTGGAATTATATGTTCCTTCTGTTTTTGGTGTCAGGAGTGGTTCTCCTTCATGGCCTTTCACCAGAAGTGTTGTTCCAAACGTCTCGTGGAAGTGATCTTTCCTCTGTTTTTTGGTGTCAGGAGTGGTGACCTCTTCATTGCCTTTCCACCAAAAGATTTTTCAAAACGTCTTGTGGAAGTGATCTTTCCTCTGGTTTTTGGTGTCAGGAGTGTTGGACTCTCATGCTTTTCACCAAAGTGTTTTCAAAACGTCTTGTGGAAGTGATCTTTTCTCTGTTTTTGGTGGTCAGGAGTGGTGTACTCTTCATTGCCTTTCCACCAGAAGTGTTCAAAACGTCCTTGTGGAAGTGATCTTTTCGTCTGTTTTTTTGGTTTCAGGAGTGTGACTTGCCTTCAATGAACCTTCTACCAGTGAAGCTGTTTTTCAAAATGTCTTGATGGTAGACTAGTTCTATCTTCTTAATCTATAACTAGACTTTTGGGACGCAGGTGACTCTATTCCATTCTGCGCCTATGATCATCGAAAGTCGTCTCAATACAAAAAAGAAGCCGTCTTCTGAGGAAAGTGTAGAACCTGTAATCTTATGGGCACATCTTGATTTTGTACGAGTCAGAGTAAAGAAGTGGATGCACTTACCACTTTCCCAATTGAGGATGCTATCTCACATATAGATTAGTTGTTTTCTAAAAACCGTGCGTTGATGCAGAAGTGAATCCCTCTATTTCCTGCTGTTGGTTCTGCGTGTTGGGACAGAGCAGTCTTCTGTGAATAGTTCGCGTCCCTTGATTGTCACGCAGAAGTGTTTTCAAAATGTCTTGTGGAGTGATCTTTTTCTCTGTTTTTGGTGTCACCCGAGTGGTTCGAGGACATTGCATTGAGTCTCTCTATCTTAAATGATGGCTTTTCATATACAGGAATGGAAGTTGTACTCTAATCTCTTGCTGTTGTCTTTTTGCTACAAGCACGTCGAGATGAGACCTCACATTCATTGCCTTGTCACATAAATGGTGATCTGTTTCAACAACATCGTTTTGTTGGTATGAGGCTGCGTATCTTGTCCTCTCGATTGTATGCTGATCAGGGAGTGGGTCGACGCTTCTATATGCGTCTCATTACTACCAGAAGTGGTTTTATAATTCTAAAGTCGTCTCTGTGAATAAGTGAATCCTTACACTCATTCTGCCAGATGAGATACAGGATATTGTGTGGATCAAGCGTTATCACATTATGACAATTACCACACAACAAAATGGACTAGGTGCGCTCTCATACACAAATGACCGTCTTGTGGAATGGCATCATTCTTAATCTGTTTTTTGCTTTCTTAGTGTTATGTGGTGACCCTCAATTTGTCTCATTCTCAACAGAAAGGACGTTTCTCACATCAATCTTGTGGAGAAAGTAGATTTCATACTCTGTATCTGGCTCTGATTATGGGGACAGTCCGTACATAGGGCTATAACTTGCAATTATGACGTATAATGAGGGCACCTATGACGTCCATATCAAAATACACAATTCCGCGCCATCTTACAACCAGACAATCATGTTTTCAAAAATCGCTCTCATTGTGGTAGAGATGAGTATTCTTCTCTGCTCACGTGTTTGTGTCTTCTGAAGTGTCAGCAAAGGTTTTGATCCTCGTCATGCCTTCGTTCTTTTCCAGACAGAGAGCAAAACAGAGGTCTTCTCGATATGGATATGTTTGATTTCTTCCTCTGCGTGTTTTGGTGTCCAGGAAATGGGACTGCTCCCTACATCCTGCATTTCCAACGCAGAAAGTGTTTCAAAAACGTCTTGTGGAAGTGATCTTTTCCTCTGTTTTGGTGTCAGGAGTGGATGCGCTGCTTACACCGCCTATTCACTGACAATGCAATAGAGTATTATCATAAACGAGTCACCTATTGTTCGAAAGTCAATCGCACGTTTTGCCTTCTGCGTTTTTCGCGTTGTCAGGTAGTGGGTGAGCAACACATTTGGTGGAAGCTTTCACCAGAAGCCTAGTTATATTAAAATGCAGTATTGAATGGAACGCTGATCTGTTCCGCGATATCTCTGTTGGTGAGAGGGGTCTGAGTACCGTGATTCGAATTGAGCCCTTTCAGCAAGCACTCTTTCTGTATGCTAGGTCTTCAGGTTGCTATCAGGAGTCGGTGACACTCTCATAGTATAGATTTCACCCAGGATAGGCTTTTCAAAGGTATTTGTGGAAGTGCACCCATTTCCGTCTGATTCTTTAGCCTGCAGAACAGGCTCGTGCAGCTACCCTTATCTATCTCCTTCAACTAAGAACAATGCCTTTGAAAATAGACGTCTTGTGAAGTGTCACCATATGCTATTCCTTACCTAGTTTTATGCGAGCGTAAGTTAGGAGTTCAACTTCTATTATTGGAGCACTTATCAACCCCCCACTCACCATAATGAAGATGTGCTAATATTAACAGATTCGAGATGGAGTATGGTGAGATCATTTTGAACTCAACTGTTATCTTTTGCGAGATAGCTGCGAGTGATGTGTCCCGACTACAGTCTATCGTCATAGCCATATTCAATGAGAAGTTGGATTTCAAGAACAAGATTTTCCTGCTATGTGTGAGATGTATATCTGCGCGTTTACTAGTTCTGGGTGTCAGAGAATGAGGTTGACTTCTCTTCTATTCTCAATTGCTATCCAAATGTTCTTAATCTACCAGCTTGCGTCTTCGATCGAAAGATCCGAATCGTGGCTCTTCCACTCTCCGTGGTTATTGGTGTAGGAGTGGTGACTCTTTCCAATTTCCTTTCAGCAAAAGATAATATGATATAACTTATCTCACTTCGAACAGATTGAGGAGTCATGATTGTCACTGCGAGATATTTTTAGGGTCAAGGAGGGTTAGTCTTCTTCCACAGGATTATTCACAGATATGTGTTGTATTTCAAAAAAACTGATTCTCGTGCGACATGGAATGATCTTTCTTCCTTTCTCTCCTGTCTTTTGGCGCGGCGCGTCTAGAGGAGGTCGCGCTGACAGCGCTGCGAGGCTATCAATCCCAAAAGATTTCTCGCATATAACGTCATGTCGCAGAGCAGGATATTTTCCTCTGTTTGGGTGTCAGGAGTGTTGACTCTTCATTGGCTTTCCACCAGGAAGTGTTTCAAACAGTCTGTATGTTGGAATTGAGTCATTATGTTTTATCGCTGGTATGCGCCGTCAGGATCGCTGATCGTCTACATTGAGCCTTCTGCCTCAGAGACTCTCTTCACGAAAACGACGGCTATTGAGTGGAAGTAGATCTACTTTTTCTCTTGGTGATTTTATGGAATTATAGTTCAAGGAGTGGTGTAAACTCATTACATTTGGCCTTATCTAACCAAGAAGTGGAGTATTACAAAAATGTTACTTGTGGAGTGTATCATATATATACCTCATCCTTTTGGTGTCAGGATATGGTGACTCTTACATTGCCTTTTCCACCAGAAAGTGCGCTTGCTCAGAACGTCTCGTGAGCGAAAAGTGACCTTTATCATGGCTTGGGACCGCGCTAGCGCTGATCTCTGTTTTGTCGACTGGTCAAGGTGATCCCAGTTGACGAGACTCTAACATCAGTGTTGCCTCTTTCATCCATGAGGAACTCGTTGCAAAACTCCGTGCATATGAGTGAAGAGGTCTGATCTTAGTCCTCTCTAGTTATCGCGTGTCCACGGTGCTGCGAGTAGATATCTCGAGGCATTGGCGCCTTATTACAACCGGGATGAAGTTGATAAAACTAGGTACTTGCGTGGAAGTTTGACTTTCCTTCTGTTGTATTGTCTCGCAAACACGTGACTCTCCTTGTGTATACGATGTTACGCTTTCCACAGATAGGCTGGTTGAGAGAGAAAAACGTGATGTGCTTGGTAACAGGTTTAGACACATGTGCCATAGGCTCATTTAGCAGAGCACTGTTGGTTGAGTGGAGATCAGAGGATGGAGACTTGCCATTTGCCTTTCACTGCGGGAGGAGTAGTTTGTATATCTTTTCAAACGATTGCTATGGTCAGTTGGATATTTCCCTTGCGTGTTGTGAAGAGTTGTGTCAAGGCATGTCAGGTATCCAGTGGCATACCGATGTGGCCTTTCCAATCAAACGTCTATAGAAGTGACTCTAAAGAGTGAGTCAGAGAGGCGAACAATGTTGATTATTTCTACCATCACGCACTTATATAGTTTTGGATGTCAGTATGGAAATTTAGTAAACTCTTCGCATGACATATTCTAGCCTTTCAACCAAACACATCTAGTTAGAATTGACACATTATTTTTGACACTATAGAGTCCGATCTTTAGGTGGAAGGATCTTTATCCACACGATTATTTGGAGGAGTGTCAGGGGAGTGATGACTGCCTTCATGATCATACCTATTCAGCACAATGATGGTATTGTTAAAATATCTGTCTTGAGAGAGATTATCACATATTGTTATCACTCACGTACTTATCATGAGGCGGCTCCAATAGGAAGTGGTGATCGCTTCATTGCCTTATCTCTACGAGACATGAGGAGGTAGTCCGACAACGATCTTGTGTAATGCTCTGACGCATCCTTCTGCGCCACTACCTGCTTTGCTGTCAGGCAACGCTAGTTGACGAAATCGTTCTGTCGTAGTGCCATTCACAGCTATATATATAAGTAGCTGTAATCGAAATATGCGGACTTGTGCGACACACTCTTGCCACTCTGTTCTGCGGTGTCAGGAGTGGTGACTCTTATTGCCTTCACCAATAGTGTTTCATCAACACGACACTCGAGTGCGAGTCTGAGGACTACTATTCATCCATCCATCATCTATCGGCATCTATGGCAAGGAGTGGTGAATCTATTCATATGCTTTCACAAAAGTGTTTTCAAACACGCCATGCGCTCAGCGACAGATATATTTTCTCTTCAATCTCTATCAAGAATCTATTTGAGAGTAAGTGACTTCCTAGATAGTGGTGAACTTTGCTATCACCCGCCTCTGTCACTAGAAGGAACATTTTGCTCAAAACGTTGCTCAGTATGTGTAAGTCAGCGCTAATGGTACACTGATCATTTATGAGGCGTGAGAAGTGGGTGCGCGTTCATCTAGCCTCGTCACGAGCGAGAAGTTGGGCTTTCTTTCAAAACGTCTTGATGGACACCTATATGCTCTTTTCCCACAGTCTGTTGTTTTTGCGAAGTTGTGAGGAGTGGCTTGAGGCTTAGCATTGCCTGTGTAATCACATAGCTGTTCTACACTTAACAAACGTACTTGTGGATAGTGTATCTGTTCCTAGTTATCAATTGGGTGTCATGGAGTGGTGACCCCTATCACATGTGATCGACTCCACAGAAAATGGTGATTTGATGCGATCAATACGTATCTCTGTGACAGTCACTAGCTTGTCCACTTGCATGGTATTTTAAGCGTGACGCTCATATGGTCCGTATCGTGAATTCGTCATCATTGCCGGAATCCATCCCAGACAGAGTTCTCTTATTGCAAACAGCTGTGTCTATTGGAGGAGAGCTAGATTCTATCTTCTCGCTTCTGTAATTGTATAGGTTGCTCACGATGTTCGATTCGAGTACTTTGCATGATGACTTTCCAACACTCTGCAGAGAGTCCTATCTAAGAGAACTTGCTATGTGGCACACTGATCTGCGGTACACTGCATGGTTTCTGTGCTGTCAGGCAGTGTAGATCCTTCGTTCGGATTCATCCAATTTAACAAACGAATGGCGTTTGAAACACAAGTTCTTGTGGATATGTATTTCTAATGGAGATCCCCAATCTGTCATTGTTTCTATGAGAGATACAGTATGGCTACTACCACTTCCATCACTGACCTTTCGACCACCAACGCTGTTTTTTCAAAAAAACGTCTTGTGGAAGTAACTTCTTTCCCTCTGTTTTTTGGTGTCAGGATGGTGACTCTTCATTGCCTTTCACCAGAATGATTTTCAAAACATCTTGTGGAAGTGATATGTTCCTCGTTTTTGTGCACGGAATGGTGACTCTTCATGTGCACTCTTTCACCAGGAGGTGTTTTTCAAAAGGTTTGGTCGGAAGTGATCCTTTTCCTCTGGTTTCGCGGCGAGTGCCTGACTGGAGATGGGTTTACGTACTTCACATATTCTCTGTATCAAGCAAGTGGAAAGTTGTCTATGTTGAGCAAACACCTTGTTGGGATATATTCATATTCCTGACTTCCATGTCCTTTCTGGATGTCAGGTGACCGGTTCACCCTCTACATATCGAGCTGTTGACAAACGACAGGTAATATATTCAAAACGTCTCGGTGAATGACCTTTGCGTAGTCATGCATGCAGGCACGTAGGCATCATTTCCTTTGAAGCATAATGTCAAGCTATATGTATCTACACAACCGTACGTTGTTCGCGCGATGAAGTTAGTTATTATTACGTTCTCCTCATGCCCACTTGTCTAGAGCCGACAGGAGTGTCTAGTGTGTTTTTACTTTCTGAAGAAGTCACTGTTACAACTCTGTAGCTAGTCTATTCAGAAGCGATTTCTCAAGACGTCTTCTATGAGTGGAGTGATCTTTTCCCTGTTTTTGGTAGCAGCCAGGGTGACTCCATTCACAGTTCAATGCCTTATCAACCAACAGAAGTCGACATTTCAAAAACATGAGTGTTGAGAGTTGATGACTAGTTCTTCAACTGTTATTGGGGTTCTTGTATGCGGAATGGTGACTCTTCATCTAGCGCCCAATGTTTTCGACTCAGAGGTCTGGACTATGTCATGTCAGAAGGTAAATCTGTGGTATAGTGCGCACAGCTCTTTCCTCTGTTTGCTTTTGCGTGCAGCAAGTTGTCGTATCTCTAGCCACTTTCCTGGTCCACCATGTATTGTCATACGAAGTCTCTGAGTGTGTAAATACTATGAGGCCTGCTCGGTTGCGGTCTTGGAGTGCTCGTTCTAGAGGTTGGTATCTGGACTCATTTGGCCTTGATCCTCACGAGAGAAATAGTGTTGATGTTCATACGAGCTAATACGCGAAAGCGAGACTGCGTTTTGTCAGGTGTCAGAGGTTGTTCGATGCACTCATCATATGCGTCACATTTCACCAAAGATTATCAATAACCACGTTCTCTGGGATACCACGTGATCTTTTTCCTCTGTTTGGTGTCAGGAATATCGATATGACTCTTCCAATATATGGCTTTCACCAGAAGTGTTTCAAACGTCTTGATGGAGTGATCTTCTCTTTTCTCTGTTTTTGGTGTCAGGAGTGTGACTCTTTCATGTTGCAATACAGCGCAGATAATCGATTTCCGAGAGACGTCTTGGTTGCATTGTTGCAATCTTTTCTCACCCGCGCTGAGAGTCATCATCAGAGTGACAGTCGAAGTCGCACATCAATCATAATGCGTCCCTTCTCAAAGACATTATATAAATTCTCCACTAATATTGAGGAGCTCCTGTGCTCGCGCACGTCGATACTTCATCTTTTCTCTTACTGCTTTTGGAGTGTCAGGGTAGTGCCGAACTGACTTGAGAGACCACGGTGATCTATCAACAGATATCATGTTTACTAATAAAGAGCGCGTACCTTCGAGAGAGAGCATTCCAGCTCGACTTGATCTATCTCTGTTTTTGCTGTAGCAGGATTGTCAGACTCTCTACATTTTCTATTCACAAGAAGAGTATTATAGATGAACACACACTGCGTTTTCTGAAGGTAAGTGTATTGCTTATCCCATGTATGTTTGGGTGTGCAGGACGTACTCGATTGGACGTCACATCAGCGCCATTCACAACAGACACACCACTGTTATTCAAAAATGTCTATCTGTACACACACATCAGATCTCCATCTACCGATTCATCAGGTGCCAGCAGCACTACGATCAGACCTATCCATCGAGACCTATTCCACACAACACGCAGATTTTCACAAAACCGTCTTGTATGAAGTATCTTTTCTCTGTTTTGAGGTGTCAGATGGTGACTCTTCATTGCCTTTCAACCAAAGATTATTTCAAAACGTCTTGTCGGAAAGTGATGCTTTTCCTCTGTTTTTGGTGTCAGGAGTGGTGACTCTTCAATTGCTTTCCACCAGAAGTGTTTTCAAACACGTCTTGTGGAAGTGATCTTTTTCCTCTGTTTTGCTGTCAGGAGTGGTTGACTCTTCATTGCCTTTCACCAGAAGTGTTTTCAAACGTCTTGTGGAAGTGATCTTTTCCTCTGTTTTGGTGGCAGGAAGTGTGAATCTTCATTGCCTTCCAAACCAGAAGGTTTTCAAACGTTTGTGGAAGTGATACTTACCCTCTGTTTTTTGTGTCAGGCATGGTGACTCCGTCATTCGCCTTTCACCAGAAGTGTTTTCAAAAATGTCCTTGATGAATACTGCATTCGTTTTTGTACTGATACCACAGTAGAAGTGATACAGGGTGTTCAAAAAGAGCTGGACAACTTTGGTTGTTAATATATTTAGACCCACAAATGATACAATGATACCTTTTGGTTTATATGATACAGTAACTCATAGTGTTTTGTGCACATCATCAATACACTTCAATGTTGAGCTTTGTTTGTCGCGTGCAGGGCATCAAGGCAGTACATGAGTTCTTGGCCATGTTTGGCCAGCAATGTTTGCATTCACCAGTACACATGCAGCTCTCCTCTGAGAATGAAGATCCCAGCAGGTTTGCCACCTTGGTGTTGTAGACAACATCTTAGACAAACCCCACAGAAAATAAAAATCAAGGGGGTTATGTCTGGAGATACGGGGGGGGGGGCATGGAAGTTGGTCTGTCTTGGCCAATCCAGAGACCTGGAATTTTTCATCCAGGACGGCTTGAAGGACGAAGCCCAATGAGGGGGAAACACTGTCCTGTGGAAAAAATTTAATCGGGT
>CM068962.1:108031112-108068085 GCA_035128595.1 Eptatretus atami | reverse complement strand
CCACACACCACACACACACACACAACACACACACACACACACACACACACACACACACACACTGCATTCGTTTTGTATGATACACAGTAGAAGTGATACAGGGTGTTCAAAAAGAGCTGGACAACTTTGGTTGTTATAATATTAGACCACAAATGATACAATGATACCTTTTGGTTTATATGATACAGTAACTCATAGTGTTTTGTGCACATATCAATACACTTCAATGTTGAGCTTTGTTTGTCGCGTGCAGGGCATCAAGGCAGTACATGAGTTCTTGCCATGTTTGGCTCAGCATGTTTGCATTCACCAGTACACAGCAGCGCTCTCTCTGAGAATGAAGATCCAGCAGGTTTGCCACCTTGGTGTTGTAGACAACATCTTAGACAAACCCCACAGAAAATAAAATCAAGGGGTTATGTCTGGAGATACGGGGGGGGGGGCATGGAGTTGGTCTGTCTTGGCCAATCCGAGACCTGGAATTTTTCATTCAGGACGGCTTGAAGGACGAAGGCCAATGAGGGGGAACACTGTCCTGTGGAAAAAATTATATCGGGTTGCAAGTCTTTAATCTGTGGGAAGGCGAATCCCAAATGGTCATGTTAATTGTTGAGGTCACTGTCTTTTCTGCAAAGAAAAACGCAAAACATGCTGTGGAGGAAGAATCTGAGGCCAGGAGAGCGAGTTTGCATATCTAGCTCACATATCTGGGATGCAGGAGAGGACTCGCCTACTGTGTCTGGGCACCTCAGGGACGTGGCTGCGTGCCCCCATCGTGTCACATCCCACTGTCCATCTTCCCCATCCATTTTCCTCTGCATTCTCTTGTATATTTGGGTTGTGTGAGGTGAGGAGAAAGGAAAAGGCTGCTTTTCTTTTCTCCATGCATTACTTTTATTATATTATTCAAATCTTGTTTTACTCTTCTTCTGAAGTGAATGATGGCCAAGTCTTTTGTGTAGATTGAATAAGAATATGTGTTATGGTTAAATCTGCTCTTACAAGTGCCTATAGAAAGCCTACACCCCTCTCAAAAGTTTCACCTTTTTGTTTCATGAAAGCCTGGAAATAAATTGCATTAAATCAGACTTTTGTCCACCTTTAATTTACACATCGTAACCCACAACTTCCAGTGAAAAGCAAATTCTACAAATTTCAGAAAATTAATTTAAATACAAAACTAGAATATCTTGTTGGATACTTGGTGGAAGCAGCTTAGACAGCAATTACACCTGTGAGTATGTGGGGATAGGTCTGTAACAACTTTGCACAACTTGATTGGGCAATATTTTCCCATTATTCTGTACAAAACTGTTCAAGCTCATCAAGTTGTGTGGGAAGCGTTGATGGACAGCAATCGTCAAGTCATGACACAGATTTTCAATTGGATTTAGTTTGGGGCTCTGACTGGGCCACTCAAGGACATTTATCTTTTTGCTCCTTAGCCACCCATTGTAACTTTAGCTGTGTGCTTCGGGTCTTGTCATGCTAAAGGTGAAACTTCCGTCCCAATTTCAGCTTTCTTGCAGAGGGCAGCAAGTCTTCCTGGAGGATTTTTCTGTATTTTGCGCCATCCATTTTCCTTCACTCAACCTGTCATCCTTCTGAGGTCGGCAGAATGAGTACCCAGCTTGCTGGGATGATTGAGCTATTTAAGTATTCTGCATCGGATTGGCGACCTGTCCAGGATTGAGCCCAATAGCCCTGGAGACTGCTTCAGCAGCACCAATGCTCTTACAGAGTATGGTCCCAATGGAGTGGATGGATTTCACTTTTATTCCTGACAAGTGCCCCAGTCCCTGCTGATGAGAAACATCCTCATCACAGATGCTGCCACCACCATGCTTCACATGAGGGATGGTGTTCTTTGGGTGATGTGCTGGTTGGGTTTGTGCCAAAACGTAACGTTTTTGCATTTAGGCCAAAAAGTTCCATCTTTGTTTCATCAGACAACACATCTTTTACCACATTGCTTCAGATGCTCCGGAATGGATTTTTTCTTCCTCAACGGACTGCAAGGTGGGCTTTTGTGAGTATAGATTTCCTTCTTGCACCGCACCGTACAGGCCAGACTTGTGGTGTGCTTGGGTTGTTTTCACAGCACTCAGTGACCATTCCTTACCATAACGGCATGTGCTCTTTCAAAGTTGCTATTGACCTCTTGGTGGCCTCTCTGATCAGTCTCCTCCTTGCTTGGTCATCCAGTTTGGAGGAACGGCCTGAATCTAGCAGGGTCTTTGGTGGTACCATACGCCTCACACCTCTTAATGATTGTCTTGACTGTGTTCCAAGGGATATTCAAGGCCTTTGAACATGTTTTTTATACCCATTCTTTGATTTGTTCCTTTCCACAACTCTATCTTGGAGGTCTTTTGAAAGCTCCTTGGTGCTCATGCTTGAGACTGTGCTGTGAAACGCACTACCCAGCAGAGGAAAACTACAGGAACAGCTGATTTTATTCTGAATAAGTCAGAATCACTACAATTTTAACACAGGGGGGAGGGGGGGCAATTAACTTGTGTGGTTGTGATTTTTATGTGTAATTGGTTACACCTGAGCTAATTTACAATTGCTTTGTAATGGGGTGGACACTTATCCAACCAAGGTATTCTAGTTTTTGTATTTTTTATTAATTTCTGAAATTTGTGGAATTTGTTTTTATCTTGGAAGTTTGTGGGTTATGACGTGTAAATAAAGGTGGAAAAAGTCTGATTAATGTAATTTAATTCCAGGCTATGAATCAACAATGTCTGAAAATTTTGAGAGGACAATTGGACTTTCTATAGGCACTGTATGTGCCTTTTTTTTGCTTTCTTGCTTGAAATACTTGCTTTTAAATGATTGCTTGCTTGTGTGTTTGCAATAAATATTGTTTGTTGTGATTTCCAATCTGTCTCGGTTGTCTTTTCCTTTATTTGTCCGAACAGTGCACAAGTAATAGTTGGACGGGAAGTTGTTTGCTTGTTCAGCAGCACACACTCACTGTGACGCTCGGTCAGTAATCCGAGTGTGTGCTGAGGCACGTGACTTCAATTAGCCAGCCGTCCACAGGTAAGTATCATGCAAGTAGTGTAACCCTGCCCGGATTGGCTGTGCCAATCGGCGTTCATGGTTGCCTTGCAACCTGCCAGTGCGCATAGTAATCTTTGCCCAGCAGACTCAGGAACGGGCATTCAGGAGGGACCAAGTGTTCCCCGTCGATGACAGGCTCGAACCCCGGATCGTGCGACAGTAGATTGTGTACATATTTGAATGGGCTGCATTGTTTTCCGTATCATCCCTCTTTATGGAGTCTATTGTAACTCCATTGATAAGGAAAGACTAGAATGGCACTCGTGGAGCGCATTCCTCCCACCAGGTTGAACAGTTTACTTTTTTTTTTTTTAATCTCACTGATAGGCCGGATCTGCATCCGGACCTGAACCAAAATCTAGCTGGCTTGTTCTTGTCACCCACAACTCGTGCCACCAATTTTTGTCAAAACACATCCAAACTGCTTTTGAAATATTATCCTATCTATCGTTTCTTGCTCCATCTCTCAATAGTGAAGAATGTCTTCAGAATTATTTTTTTAAATTCTCAGATTCGGACCTGGATCTTCACCAAATCGAAGCAATTTTGTCCTTGTCACACATCCAACCTGCAAAAACGCAAGTATCGGTCCGAATCCATCATAATTTTTTTGAGATATCCTGCTCATAGGCCAACAGGCAGGCGTGAAAACATAACATCCATCCAACTTCCGGGCAGATGTACCAACAAACATAGATAGAGGAGGCATTGGCCCATTTATGTGACGTCAACAATCCTAGCATCCTTCCACTGCGGCAATTGTTAATTAAATATATCTAATATTATAGGTGACCCCACTCATCAGCAATGGCCATCACAAATAATTTTAATATTGACAGCTTGTTCACAATATCAAAAAAAAATAACATGGTAATTATAACTAATGACACAGGGTGCTGAGAAAGAACTGAAGTACACATCGGCTGCTGAAATACTTGTCCATAAACCGACCAATTCGTTCTACCTTACCTTTCGATGAAGCGTATTTAATCCCATTTTAACTTAAGAAATGAATAAAAGTCCCGATGTCCCTCTCGGCATACATGCCATTCACTTTGCATAAACCCCAAGAGCATTGTTTCCTCGTGGTTATTTCAACATCCGTGGTGAAATTCTTTCTGTTATTATGGATGAGCTGTCAGTCATCAAACTGCGGCCACCATTTTTCAGAGGTAGGTTGGGTTGAGCTTTGCAAAAATATTTGAATTAACATTATTGGCAGAAGTGAAAAAGCTGGTGGTGTAGACATGGCACAGATGTGATGGTCAAATAACCTCTTTTGTCGAAGTTTCCTTGGATTTCCTGGTAAAATAATGGAAGCACACTCTCTGTCGGATTAAAACGACAGAGCCAGAAGTGCTAGCGAGAACAGTCAGAAGTAAGGTTTTGGATAAATTTATCATAGCCACCTGCTCTGCGTGTTCAGTTTTGAAGCTGAATGAAACAATCTGTTTTGCTGGAGTTATTGAATGCTCAATTCTTGGCTTGTCGCTTTGAGCCATGCAGTTGAGATTTCTCAGTCAGGGTTCAACTTGGCGTGTCATTTGATTTCGAAGCAGAAGTCCATTGGCCCCAAAACATAATATAATGTTACATGTCGGAGAAAGCGCTGTGGAGGAGAGAGGGGGGGGGGGAGTGTGTGCAAGTGTTAAGGAAAATGTGAATATGAGCTTCATGCTGGGGCTTTGCCTTGGTGGGACAGGGCTTTGTAGACAAGCATATGAGTCCATATTCAATCACTCTAAAGCTGCAAGGAGTCCCATAGCCAGTATGTACTCACCTACCCCTCTTATTTTAAGATTCTAATGCCCCCCCCTCTCCAATGTTAAAATCTGTTATCCATCCCACCAAGTACTTTTGGTCAAGTATGGCCGTGAGTGGGGCTTGGGGGGGGGGGGAGGGGTGTTTGGCATTGCCAAAGAAAAGCACAGAAATGTAACATATACATATCCATTCGCGGGGGATACGTTCTTGAAAAATGACGAGAATGTCGAATCCGCAAATGCCGGGGCATTGGTTCAATGGGAAAAGGGGGGATCGGTTCCTGGCAGTCTTTGATTCATCAGGGAGAATAAAAAATCCCGTGACAATCCATGAAAAGCCCTTGAAAAACTGCGAATAGTCGAATCACAGGGCCACAAAAGTAGAAGCAGGTCAGAAAACCGCGATACATCCACGAAATACCGCAAAAATGTCCATGAAAAACTGTGACTATGCGAAAAGAAAACCATGAATACTCACGCGAAGCACAGACATTCGAAGTAAGCAGGGCATTTTACGAACTGCAAAAACGTGGGTCCGTGAATTGCGGAACGCAAAATGTCACGGTTTATATATTGTACTAGACGACCGGTGAACCTGTTGGGTTCAGTTGTGACAGCGGTTGATGAAAAAACATTTCAAGAAAAAAAAAAAAAAGATACTCCAGCGAACTATACTGCTGAGGTTGTTTCCATTGATCAATTCTCCGAAGAGTACTTCACTGAATCGGGAATTGATTTTTTAATAATTTTTTTCGGTGCCCGATTTGAACGAAACTTGATACTGCACACCTCAGGAGAATGTGGCAAGGTGGCCCTAAAATTTTTGCGCTATCGTGTCCATTTTGGCTGTATTTCGGGAACATACATACATACATACATACATACAGATGAACGTAGTAATATAATATAAGATAATATTATAATATATATATATATATATATATATATCTTGGTGGGTATGCTTACACATTGCAACACAATGAACCGTGCTTCCCCATTGTCTCTAGGTTACTGACCTGCATTGATTTTTTACCCGTGGGGTCTTCCACCCACGGGGACTAAGCGCCGCTCCGTTCTCTCTTTTCTTGTGTCAGTTCATTTGAACGTCTATTTCTCCATTATTCGTGAACAGAATTTGATGAAAATTGACAGGCATATACAAGACACATATGTATGTGCAGGCAATTAACTGAGCCCAAAGTGCGATGCGCCTCGATCTCTCTCTATCGGGTTGCAAGTCTTTAATCTGTGGGAAGGCGAATCCCAACATGGTCATGTTAATTGTTGAGGTCACTGTTTCTTCTGCAAAGAAAAACGCAAACATGCTGTGGAGGAAGAATCTGAGGCCAGGAGAGCGAGTTTGCATATCTAGCTCACATATCTGGGATGCAGGAGAGGACTCGCCTACTGTGTCTGGGCACCTCAGGGACGTGGCTGCGTGTCCCCCATCGTGTCACATCGCCACTGTCCATCTTCCCCATCCATTTTCCTCTGCATTCTCTTGTATATTTGGGTTGTGTGAGGTGAAGGAGAAAGGAAAAGGCTGCTTTTCTTTTCTCCATGCATTACTTTTATTATATTTTCAAATCCTTGTTTTACTCTTCTTCCCTGAGTGAATGATGGCCAAGTCTTTTGTGTAAGATTGAATAAGAATATGTGTTATGGTTAAATCTGCTCTTACAGTGCCTATAGAAAGCCTACACCCCCTCTCAAAAGTTTCACCTTTTGTTTCATGAAAGCCTGGAAATAAATTGCATTAAATCAGACTTTTGTCCACCTTTATTTACACATCGTAACCCACAACTTCCAAGTGAAAAGCAAATTCTACAAATTTCAGAAAATTAATTTAAAATACAAAACTAGAATATCTTGGTTGGATACTTGGTGGAAGCAGCTTAGACAGCAATTACACCTGTGAGTATGTGGGGATAGGTCTGTAACAACTTTGCACAACTTGATTGGGCAATATTTTCCCATTATTCTGTACAAAACTGTTCAAGCTCAGTCAAGTTGTGTGGGAAGCGTTGATGGACAGCAATCGTCAAGTCATGACACAGATTTTCAATTGGATTTAGTTTGGGGCTCTGACTGGGCCACTCAAGGACATTTATCTTTTTGCTCCTTAGCCACTCCATTGTAACTTTAGCTGTGTGCTTCGGGTCATTGTCATGCTGAAAGGTGAACTTCCGTCCCAATTTCAGCTTTCTTGCAGAGGGCAGCAAGTCTTCCTGGAGGATTTTTCTGTATTTTGCGCCATCCATTTTCCCTTCACTCAACCTGTCATCCTTCTGAGGTCGGCAGAATGAGTACCAGCTTGCTGGGATGATTGAGCTATTTAAGTATTCTGCATCGGATTGGCGACCTGTCCAGGATTGAGCCCAATAGCCCTGGAGACTGCTTCAGCAGCACCAATGCTCTTTACAGAGTATGGTCCCAATGGATGGATGGATTTTCACTTTTATCCTGACAAGTGCCCCAGTCCCTGCTGATGAGAAACATCCTCATCACAAGATGCTGCCACCACCATGCTTCACATGAGGGATGGTGTTCTTTGGGTGATGTGCTGTGTTGGGTTTGTGCCAAACGTAACGTTTTGCATTTAGGCCAAAAAGTTCCATCTTTGTTTCATCAGACCAACACATCTTTTACCACATTGCTTCAGATGCTCCGGAATGATTTTTTCTCCCTCAACGGGACTCAAGGTGGGCTTTTGTGAGTATAGATTCCTTCTTGCACCGCACACGTACAGGCCAGACTTGTGGTGTGCTTGGGTTGTTTTCACACAGCACTCAGTGACCATTCCTTACCATAACGGCATGTGCTCTTTCAAAGTCTGCTATTGACCTCTTGGTGGCCTCTCTCCTTGCTTGGTCATCCAGTTTGGAGGAACGGCCTGATCTAGCAGGGTCTTGGTGGTACCATACGCCTCACACCTCTTAATGATTGTCTTGACTGTGTTCCAAGGGATATTCAAGGCCTTTGACATGTTTTTATACCCATTCTTTGATTTGTTCCTTTCCACAACTCTATCTTGGAGGTCTTTTGAAAGCTCCTTGGTGCTCATGCTTGAGACTGTGCTGTGAAACGCACTACCCAGCAGAGGAAAACTACAGGAACAGCTGATTTTATTCTGAAATAATCAGAATCACTAACAATTTTAACACAGGGGGGAGGGGGGCAATTAACTTGGTGTGTGATTTTTAAGGTAATTGGTTACACCTGAGCTAATTTACAATTGCTCTTGTAATGGGGGTGGACACTTATCCAACCAAGGTATTCTAGTTTTGTATTTTTAATTAATTTCTGAAATTTGTGGAATTTGTTTTTATCTTGGAAGTTGTGGGTTATGACGTGTAAATAAGGTGGAAAAAGTCTGATTTAATGTAATTAATTCCAGGCTATGAGTCAATAATGTCTGAAAATTTTGAGAGGACATTGGACTTTCTATAGGCATCTGTAAGGTGCCTTGTTTGTTTGCTTTCTTGCTTGGAAATACTTGCTTTTAAATGATTGCTTGCTTGTGTGTTTGCAATAAATAATTGTTTGTTGTGATTTCCAATCTGTCTCGGTTGTCTTTTCCTTTATTTGTCCGACACAGTGCACAAGTATAGTTGGACGGGAAGTTGTTTGCTTTGTTCAGCAGCACACACTCACTGTGACGCTCGGCAGTAATCCGAGTGTGTGCTGAGGGCACGTGACTTCAATTAGCCAGCCGTCCACAGGTAAGGTATCATGCAAAGTAGTGTAACCCTGCCCGGATTGGCTGTGCCAATCGGCGTTCATGGTTGCCTTGCAACCTGCCAGTGCGCATAGTAATCTTTGCCCAGCAGACTCAGGAACGGGCATTCAGGAGGGACCCAAGTGTTCCCCGTCGTGACAGGCCTCGAACCCCGGATCTGCGACAGTAGCATTGTGTACATATTTGAATGGGCTGCCATTGTTTTCCCGTATCATCCCTCTTTATGGAGTACTATTGTACTCCATGATAAGGAAAGACTAGAATGGCACTCGGTGGAGCGCATTCCTCCACCAGGTTGAACAGTTTACTTTTTTTTTTTTTAATCTCACTGATAGGCCGGATCTGCATCCGGACCTGAACCAAAATCTAGCTGGCTTGTTCTTGTCACCCACAACTCGTCCACCAAGTTTTGTCAAAACACATCCACAACTTTTTGAAATATTATCCTATCTATCGTTTCTTGCTCCATCTCTCAATAGTGAAGAATGTCTTCAGAATTTATTTTTTAAATTCTCAGATTCGGACCTGGATCTTCACCAAAATCGAAGCAATTTGTCCTTGTCACACATCCAACCTGCAAAACCAAGTATCGTCCGAATCCATCCATAATTTTTTGAGATATCCTGCTCATAGGCCAACAGGCAGGCGTGAAAACATAACTTCCATCCAACTTCGCTGGCAGATGTACCAACAAACATAGATAGAGGAGGCCATTGGCCCATTTATGTGACGTCAACAATCCTAGCATCCTTCCACTGCGGCAATTGTTAATTAAATATATCTAATATTATAGGTGAGCCCCACTCATCAGCAATGGCCATCACAAATAATTTTAATATTGACAGCTTGTTCACAATATCAAAAAAATAAACATGGTAATTATAACTAATGACACAGGGTGCTGAGAAGAACTGAAGGTACACATCGGCTGCTGAAATACTTGTCCATAAACCCGACCAATTCGTTCTACCTTACCTTTCGATGAAGCGTATTTAATCCCATTTTAACTTAAGAAATGGAATAAAAGTCCCGATGTCCCTCTCGGCATACATGCCATTCACTTTGCATAAACCCCAAGAGCATTGTTTCCTCGTGGTTATTTCAACATCCGTGGTGAAATTCTTTCTGATATTATGGATGAGCTGTCAGTCATCAAACTGCGGCCACCATTTTTCAGAGGTAGGTTGGGTTGAGCTTTGCAAAAATATTTGAATTAACATTATTGCAGGAAGTGGAAAAGCTGGTGGTGTAGACATGGCACAGATGTGATGGGTCAAATAACCTCTTTTGTCGAAGTTTCCTTGGATTTCCTGGTAAAAATAATGGAAGCACACTCTCTGTCGGATTAAAACGACAGAGCCAGAAGTGCTAGCGAGAACAGTCAGAAGTAAGGTTTGGATAAATTTATCATAGCCACCTGCTCTGCGTGTTCAGTTTTGAAGCTGAATGAAACAATCGTGTTTGCTGGAGTTATTTGAATGCTCAATTCTTGGCTTGTCGCTTTGAGCCATGCAGTTGAGATTTCTCAGGTCAGGGTTCAACTTGGCGTGTCATTTGATTTCGAAGCAGAAGTCCATTGGCCCCAAAACATAATATAATGTTACATGTCGGAGAAAGCGCTGTGGGAGGAGAGAGGGGGGGGGAGTGGTGTGCAAGTGTTAAGGAAAATGTGAATATGAGCTTCATGCTGGGGGCTTTGCCTTGGTGGGACAGGGCTTTGGTAGACAAGCATATGAGTCCATAGTCAATCACTCTAAAGCTAAGGAGTCCCATAAGCAGTATGTACTCACCTACCCCTCTTATTTTTAAGATTCTAATGCCCCCCCCCTCTCCAATGTTAAATCTGTTATCCATCCCCACCAAGCTACTTTGGTCAAGTATGGCCGTGAGTGGGGGCTTGGCGGGGGGGAGGGGTGTTGGCATTGCCAAAGAAAAGCACAGAAAATGTACACATATACATATCCATTCGCGGGGGATACGTTCTTGAAAAATGACGAGAATGTCGAATCCGCAAATGCCGGGGCATTGGTTCAATGGGAAAAGGGGGGATCGGTTCCTGGCAGTCTTTGATTCATCAGGGAGAATAAAAAATCCCGTGACAATCCATGAAAAAGCCCTTGAAAAACTGCGAATATGCGAATCACAGGGCCACAAAAGTAGAAGCAGGTCAGAAAAACCGCGAATACATCCACGAAATACCGCAAAAATGTCCATGAAAAACTGTGACTATGCGAAAAAGAAAACCATGATACTCCACGCGACAGCACGACATTCGAATGTAGAAGAGGTCACATTTTACGAACTGCAAAAGTGGGGTCCGTGAATGGCGGAACCGCAAATGTCACGGTTTTATATATGTACTAGACGACCGGTGAACCTGTTGGGTTCCAGTTGTGACAGCGGTTGATGAAAAAACATTTCAAGAAAAAAAAAAAAGATAGCTCCAGCGAACTATACTGCTGAGGTTGTTTCCATTGATCAAATCTCCCGAAGAGTACTTACTGAATCGGGAATTGATTTTTTAATAATTTTTTGGTGCCCGATTTGAACGAAACTTGATACTGCACACCTCAGGAGAATGGTGAGAAGGTGCCCTAAATTTTGCGCTATCGTGTCCATTTTGGCTGTATTTCGGGAACATACATACATACATACATACATACAAGATGAACGTTTTAGTAATATATATAAGATATATATATATATATATATATATATATATATATCTTGGTGGGGTATGCTTACACATTGCAAACACAATGAACCGTGCTTCCCCATTGTCTTAGGTTACTGACCTGCATTGATTTTTTACCCCGTGGGGTCTTCCACCCACGGGGACTAAGCGCCGCTCACGTTCTCTCTTTTCTTGTGTACAGTTCATTTGAACGTCTATTTCTCCATTATTGTGAACAGAATTTGATGAAAATTGACAGGCATATACAAGACACATATGTATGTGCAGGCATTAACTGAGCCCAAAGTGCGATTGCGGCCCTTCGGGCCAAGGAACGGCCCATTATGGCCCATTTTCTTAAAATTGTTATTTCTCGGTTATTAGTGAACAGAACCGAACCAAACTTGACAGGTATATTCTAGAGACCATTCCCCAGGCACTTACTGAGCCAAAGTGTAATTCTGGCCCTTTGGGCGAGAAACGGCCCTTTCGGCCCATTTTTTTTAATTGTTCTTCAAAAAAAAATGCGCGAGTGACGTCCAATGCAAAATTAAATCGCAAATGATGATATGAAACTAGCCTCGTCTTGTGAGGTGTTCTGGTTTCTTTTTCTGATGCGATGAAAATCTTACCAAATTTCAAAACTATGTGTCATCCATGCTATCGCACACCTGAGTTTTTTTATTTTTTATTTTTGTATACCTTGTCGAGGCTCGTGTGAGAGCTAACACACAACGCACAGCAAGGGCGGCATGAGACAAGGGGCGGGAGTGGGAAGGACAAAACAGTGGGAAACAGAGACATCAGGAGATCTGTGGAAGGGAGAGGGATGGGGTGGGGAACATGGGGAATACAAGATGGACATTACAGGGACTCTCAGGAAGGAAAGCAGGGAATTTGAAGGAGGTGGGCTTGGGTGGATTATCGGGGGTAGAAAAGATCGAGGATTTGGATGGGGGATGATAAGAGGTGGTGGTGACAGCTGTTTTGAAGGCCTGGAGGAAGAATGGGATTGAATAGAATGAGGAGTTTATTCCAAAGGCGGGGAAAAAGAGGAATGAAAGAGTGAAGGTGAGCAGTGATTCGTGATTTTGGTAGTTTTACCAGAAGGGGGTTGTTGGCGGACCTTGAGCACCCTGCGGAAATGTGGGGGACAAATCGCAGAGAGAGCAGGGGGGCGAGGCTGGAGAGGAGACAGTAGAAGACAGAAAGACCACCGACCAGCCTGCGGCGAGAGGGTGAGAGGCCCAAAGACTCAGCCTCATCGCGGGAGATGCTAATGATCCGAAATGATTTAGTTTCCACAGCGTGAAGCCGAGAAAGGTGGGAGGCAGGAGCTCCAGCCCAGAGGGGAGAGCAGTACTCACCAGGCTGCGGACGAAAGTTTGTAAGTGGTCAGGAGCTCAGGTGGGCCGAGGAAGGACTTTGCACGATGGAGGATTCCCAGTTGGCAACTGGCTTTGGAGGCGAGGTTTGAAATGTGGCTTTGCAGGAAAGGTCATGGCAGATAGTGAGACCAGAAGCTTAAAAGAAAGACTTCTTCCAGAGGATTGTTGAGAAAGTGGATGGGGGAGTTTTCTAACGGTCCTTTCGGAGAGACATAGTGAGAGTGTGAGATTTGTCCGGATTGAAAGCAATGTTCCACTTGTTGGACCAGTTTGTGATTTTACCAGATTTTACCTTTATCGACTTCAACTCTCTGTGGAACCCAAGGCTTTTAGGATCATTAGTATCTGCCATGGTGAGGCTGAGTCTTTGGGTCTCTCACTCTCTCATCGCAGGCAGATTGGTGTGTCTTTCTGTCTGCTACCGTCTCCTCTCTGGCCTCACCCCCCCCCCCCGCTCTTTCTGAGATAGAGAGCTCCCACATATTTCTGTAGGGCGCTCAAGGTCTGCCAGCAGCCCCTTCTGGTAAAACTACCAAAATCAAGAATCACTGCTCACCTTCACTCTTTCATTCATCTTTTACCCCATCTATGGAACAAACTCCCACACTCTCTTCAATCCCACTCTTCCTCCAGAGGCTTCAAAAACTGCTATTCACCACCATCTCTTATCTCCCCCCATTCAAAACCACGATCTTTTCTACCCTCACAAATCCACCCCAAACCCACCTCCTTCAAATTCCCTGCTTTCCTTCCTGAATGCCCCTGTAGTGTCCATCTTGTATTCCCTCATGTCCCGCCCCATCCCTCTCCCTTCCACAGATCTCCTAATGTCTCTGTTCCCCACTGTTTTGTCCTTCCCACTCCTGCCCCTCTTGTCTCATGCCCCCCTTACTGTACGCTGTTGTGTTAGCTCTCATACGAACCTCGATAGTGTATGCAAAAAAAATCAAAAAATCTCGATATGTCATTTTCTGTGCGATGGCGATTCATTATTATTATTATTATTATTATTATTATACTTCGCTTCATTCTTGTATGCTTTTGCTGATCTGATTATGACAATTAATGGTGCGCGAGAAACAAGAAATGGCACGCAATG
This sequence comes from Eptatretus atami, assembly GCA_035128595.1. Taxonomy (NCBI): domain Eukaryota; kingdom Metazoa; phylum Chordata; class Myxini; order Myxiniformes; family Myxinidae; genus Eptatretus; species Eptatretus atami. The sequence goes on along the minus strand of CM068962.1, from coordinate 108,054,350 downwards.
TAGGGTAGTCTTTCATGTGGACGCAAATAATGACTCATCTCAGCTCAAAAACCGCAATTGGCCGAAATGAAATACCGCGATAACTAAATCTGAACACAATAGGTTGCCTGCGATTGGTTGAAACTCGTGATATTAGAGCCTGCAATATTTGAGGGTTTACTGTGTTGCTGCAGCAAGGTGCAAATAAATTTTAACCCACATGCTATCCACAGTGGTGCAAGACTTATTGGTCCAAACTTTATGTTACACAAGATAATGATCCAAAACAGTCAGCCTGAATAAAGAAAATGGACACCATAGACCATGAACATTCAACGTCACTTGTAGCACCATGAGGGGAGGGGGAAGTCTGTTAACATCTGCACCACGGGTCATTAAAAGGAGTGTTTTACTGTCATGCTCGCATGCACTGCAGACGGTATGAAGTTCCTGTTAAAGTACAGGACACTGCTGAAGATGAGCTTCCCCTCCGGCATTGTCCTTCATGGTCATTCTAAGAGCTGGATGTACAATTATCGAGTGCAAGACTGGCTGCACACAGCGAGAGCGAAGAGGAATGGCAGGCTGCCCAGGTCGCCAGCATATTGGTACCACAAAAACGAGTCTGTTAATGCAGAGATGAAGAGGATGAACACCGATCTCATCATGATCCCTGGCGGCATGACCTCTGTTCTCCAGCTACTAGACATTGCTGTGTTAAGCCATTCAAGGATGGCCTTCACAGGTGCTGATCAGAATGGATGATGACTTGAGAAAAGTTGTTCACCAAGGGTGGGTGCCAGCGGAAGGTGGATCTGCCAATGATCTGTGGCTGGATATTTCAAGTCTGGCAGAGGCTGCCAAACAACATAATATCTAGGGCATTCCTCAAGTGCAGTATTGCCAACTCACTGACCATCAAGCATCAACTCTGAGGGGAGCGACAACGAGGACAATCTTTTGTTCGCCAACTCTGATGATGAACTCCCAGCTTTCTTCGACAAAGACACTGATGATGAGGAGTTCCTTGGCTCTTGATTCAAAAGCAAATCCCAACAGCCCTTTGAAGGACTACACAATTTCAAGAAAGAATGGGAGAAATAAATATCAAACACATTTTTTGTGTCTTCCTGTTTCTTTTCTCTCCCAACCCACTGTTTAATTAAAAGCAATTTTGGGCTGACAAATCAACCATGCACCTTATACATGGGGATTTACGGAACTTCAAATTCCATGAGCACAAGTTACACTGTGTTCTTTCACAGTTATGTTTGAAATTTGGTGCTTTTGTGTCCATTTCAAATCCCATTTCTCATATGGTCGAGGAAAACTATAATCATGAGATACATTTTAATTTCATGTGTACCCAAGTATGTCTAACCACCCCCTATTTGGTGCCAAACATGAATAAGTGAAACATATTAGATTCGCCTCAAAGTAAATCCTTCTGTATAACATAAAATAACAGAATAGGAGGTGCAGGGGGGAAAAGTGATGAAGTGGGTAAAATGACACTAAGTGTGTGTGTGTATATGTATATATATACACACACACACAAACAAATATAGGAATGCATACAAAACTATCGTAGGAACATAATTGATGAAACATACCATTCAGGGAGTTTACTGATCCACAAAATGCGCATCATATTTTGATTAAATCAAACTTAACTTGTATCCAAGTAACAGAACTTTGTGCTGTAGTACAGTGTAGTAGATGGAAATATAGTGAAGTGCATTTTGTCAATGGCTCATTGCCATTTCGAAGAAGAAAGGCTCCCACAGATGTGCTGCAGAGGAATTTGATTGCTGGCCTGCTTGTGGCTGAAGGAATTAATCCCGCACGTGGAGTCACAGAAAATGATATCATTTCAAGCTGAATAAAATATGTGCCGAAGAAATTTTAGAAGCATTACAAAGTGAAAGAAGTCCAGTACGTCCTATATAATACGTTCACAACCATTGCTTGTATAGTTCAGCAGGCTAAACCTTATTCAAGCCACTAAAAAGCACATTTCCTGCCAAGTGTGGTGTTTGCAGTTATGGCCAAAGCCAGTACATGATGATGTCATAACGTTGCCCTATTTCTGTATTTACACAACTTTGCAAAATACACAATTGTCAGTGTTCATAAAGGAAACTCTCCCACATTTTAATAAATGCTGTGCAATGAAACATGACTAATTAGTACATTTCAACATACATCAACTCAAATGACAAATTTAATCCATTTTGAGAGATATATCTGGAGTACCGTGGTAGATGGATTGCAAGCAACCAAACAAAAGACTCATTCACTTGCACCGATAGAGCCTTGATATTCATTCCACTATTATATCACCAGGTTTTCAGTTTCCATCACATTACCTTTAAAAAAAAAAAAATGAATAAAGTCTTAACTGTTATATCGTTCAAATGAGTGGTAGAAATTGAGAAAAGGTGAACAGAAACCTAAATGTGGCTTAAATGTTGATGTCCTTGACCCTTGAGATAGTTGGACTTGAAAATGTAGTTACATCGGGCATTGCGTGACAAGTCTCATTTTCTGCTCCATGTTTACGGTCCTGCGTACGACTCAGATGTCCTGAGAATTGGACATTGGTTTTTACATTCATTTCAACTTCTCTTCCACCATCTTTTCCTTACTTTATAGCGAAGCGCCAGCCAGTTATTTAATGATGATTCATTGTTTCAAAAAGGGGAATGTAGTTTGATTCAATAAAACATTTGAACGCAATCTGTTTACATCACGTCAAAATATACACAGTAAATACCCTTCAATCACATATCTGCTCTAAATCATTCCATTCATTTGTAGTGGCATAAATAAAATAACAAAAATATTAAAGTGAAGAATATATCTTGTCTTTTCTTACAGGTACTGCAGTATTTATTTGCTAGAGCCAGGCTGTAGACAAATCCAGATTTTACTGTTTAGTCACCGTCAAAAATGTAACTGTGGTGCCATTTCTCAACTCTAACCTGACGCATTAACTTGACTTAAACTGTAAACTGAATATACACTTCAATGATACGCAGAGCTTCCTGTTTTCACACATATATGAATACCTGCTTCACTCATTGCATTGTTTTTAATACATTAAGGGAACTCCAATAAGTTTTTAACTATCATTTTAATGTTCCCTTTCTGTAAGTTTCGCCCATTAATGATGGAATTTTTTGTCATCAATTTTCAAGGTGTGATCTGAAATTGACATTTATCAACATTTACCGATAAACATCAATATTCCTGCAAAGCCTAAGTACAGGGTGTTTGAAAAGTCCAGAATCATAGGGATTTTTTTTATACACAAGGTCAAGGCTCATGGAAGAGCTAGAACACTGAATGGATCAGAATGCAACAGGAAAAATGAAGCAACGGTGGAGAGATGGGGGAAACCCCAACAGCAGGGTTGAAGGATAAAATAGAGAGAGACTTGGACAAATAATGGGTGTGGGGAGGAATGAGGGGTAGTGGAGGTTGCATTGGGTGGACAAGATGGATACAGAAGGAAAGTCTCAGGAAGGAAAAACTGAAAATTTGGAAGGAGGTGGGGAGAAGCGGGAGTTAACGGGGTAGAAAAGATCATGGTTTTGTATGAGTGACGATCTGAGATGGTGGTGAAAAGCTGTCTTGAATTCATGGAGGGGACAATGAGATTGAAGAGAATATAGAGGTTGGTTCCACAGGTGAGGAAAAAGAGGAACGAATGAGTGGAGACGAGCAGTGATCCTGGATTTTGGGGTTTCACGAGAAGGGGAATGATGGTTGACCATGAGCACCCTGAAGAAACCTGTGGTCTGGTGGCACAAATCGAGTGCCATCATATAAAATGTATACATATATGTATATAACTGAATCGAACCACTAAACTTGATGAGGCAGCAGGGCACAAATAGAGTCCCATCACAGAGCTTGTTGCATGACCTGCCAGCAACAAGTGTCGCCCGCCACGCGAGCACATTGTCTCTGTCCTGCTGATCACCAGTCGAGAGGTTTGCAACCAAGAATATTATGTTCAACCAAAGAAGCACACCTCCATGACATGACACTAACATCATGTCCATAAATTATACCAACACATCACCTTCAAACGAGGATGCATCCAGATGGTACTCAAGCCTTTGCAGACTGAGATTAAAGCCCATTGTCTCGAATAGATGAAAGCAGAGATGTCGATCTAGATTTTGCCCTTGTTGTTTGCTCATCAGGACAACATACTGCTGATCGTTTATTCGTCACCATATGAGGCTCATTAATATGAATGAATCGAACCCCCTAACGTGATGAGGCAGTGGGGTACAAATCGAGTCCCATCACAGCCCTTGCTGCACGACCTGCCAGCATTGTGCCACCTGATGTGCTCACATAGCAGGCGACACTTGTTGATATGTATATATACATACACATATATATATATATATATATATATATATATATATATATATATATATATGTATACACACACACACACACATAAACACACACACACATATATATGTATATATGTATATACACACATATATACATACATATTTAATCAATGACTTACAAATATATGTGTTGTTACAAATATATGTTGTAAGAAAATATATGTTGTAAGAAATATATGTTGTACAAATATATGTTGTTACAAATACTTACAAATGTTACAAAATACTTACAAAATACTGTTACAAAATACTTACAAATATATGTTGTAAGAAAATGTTTTCTTTGCATGTTGAGAAGAAGTGGAACAGACTGGCCTTCAGTGTGGATGGATGCTGATATCGGAGATCCCAGCTTCCAGCAAGGGGTAAAGTGCTGTCGCAGTGAAATACTTGCAGATAACGGTGAATTGTGGGACATGTAAACAATCACTATAAAAAGGAGTCCGTGGAAGATATTCTTGAACGATAAGTGGAAAGAGAGATAAGATCCCTTGGAAATGCTTTGAAGTTTGCATGCCATATAAAAATCAAGGAAAGTATTCTCCCTTCTCGGCAGTTATACAAACCTTATGCACGAAACAACTTCGTACCTGAGAAATAGGAACATGGAATTAAAACAGATTATAAAGATATAAAAGTCGTGTATTAACTCAGAAAGCTTTTTGTGAAAATAAGTTTCATTGTTTGTGCAAGTTTTTGAAAGTCAAGCATTCTAACTCTTTCATACATAACATATGAAGATCCACAAACAAATCTGAACAACGATTTGCTCACAATAGTTGAAGAAAGGCCAACTTCTTATTTTTCAATGCACACATTTGTGTAAGTGTTTTTACCTCTACCACCGAAGGTGGATGGAGGTTAAGTTTTCACCCCTGTCTGTCTGTCTATGAGCAGGATATCTCAAAAAGTTGTGGACAGATTCAAACGAAACTTGGTGGGGCAGGTTGTATGCGTCACAATGATGAATTGTTTCGATTTTGGTGAAGATCCACATCCGGATAAAATACATGTTTTTTAAGTTTTCAACTGATTCTTCACCATTGAGAGATGGAGCTAAAAACGTTTTCATGGAATGATTTTTTTTCTTCAAAATGTTATGGACGGATTATGACAAAACTTGATGGCCGACTTGGATGTGTGACAAGAACAAGCTGATGAGATGTTGGTTAAGGTCCGGTTGCAGATGTAGCCCATCAGTGGGATACAAAACATAAAGTGTTCAGCCTGGCCGAGGTGTGCGCTCCACCGAGTGCCGTTCGAGTTACCCTGCGCTCGAGAAGCGAAAAGCAGGGCGACGCATTCGGTTGCGTACGTGCGGCGTACATGCGGCGTACGTGCGTGTCTACATTTTAAAAATTAATTTTCTCAGCAAGTGTGTGGTCCGATTGACACGATATTCGACCACAGGAGTGCCTGAAGATGAAAATTTTTTCACCTGAAGATGAAAAAAAAAAAAATTCAGAACTATGACGTCATAGGTCACGTGGTACAGATGCAAACTTGGAAAAACGTTACACCTCCATATCTCACAAACCGCTCAATGGCAAAAATTGAAACATGGCTCATTGTCAAGTACTCCCAATGCGGAATAAGATTTGTTGTTGATGATGTCATCAGTGCCTTCATTTTGACGTCATAATTCGACAAGTACAACGCTTGATCTGATCAGTATGAAAAAAAATAATTCCTCTGCAACTGTTAGTCCGATGGACACTAAATTTTCAGAATATGAGCGGCTCCTCCTATATAAATTTTTTAATGATAATTATGACGTCATAAATCACGTGGTACATGCGCCATCATGGAAAAAATCAAAAAAGTTACACGTCTATATCTCCGAAACCGCTTCATGGAAAAAAAAGTGATACATGGCTTATTGTCAAGTACTCCCTTTGGGGAATATGATTTGTTAATAATGATGTCATTGGTAGCTTAATTATGACGTCATAATTGGACGAGTACAAAGCTTGATTCGATCAGTATGAATTTTATTTCTCTGCAATTTTTGGTCCGATTGACACGAAATTTTCACCATAGGAGCGCCTCCTCCTGTAGAATATGTAAATGATAATTATGATGTCATAGGTAACATGGTACAGGCGCCATATTGGAAAAACTTTGCACCTCTATCTCTGAAACCACTCCATGAAAAAATTGATACCTGGCTCATTGTCAAGTACTCCCCATGGGGAATAAGATATGTTAATGATGATGTCATCAGTGCCCTCGTTATGACATCATAATTCGACAAGTACAACACTTATCCGATCATTATGAATTTTTTTCTCAGCGACTGTTGGTCTGATGGACATGAAATTTTCACCATGGGAGCGCCGCCTCCTGTAGAATATTTTAATGATACTCATGATGTCATAGGTCATGTGGTACAGATGCCATCTTAGAAAAACCGAAAAACGTTGCACCTCTATATCTCCAAAACCGTTGACTGCACAGGGTAAGTATTCTATGAATACCATCTCGTTATTATTATGCACCATGCTCAAGATGGAGCATTGGTTCCACTGAAGCTGTTTCGTGCATAGCATTACAATCATGGATGGGTTGCCAGTCTGATGTATGATATAAGACTAGGTATGGAGGAAGTTGTAATTTGTTCAGGGTGCCAGCGATAGCTCCCCCACTCTTGTGAAGGACACCATGGGGATTCTTATCGTCCACGAACTAATGCCAGCAGATGGGATGCCCAGTTGAACATCCATCCGAGGGACATCACACGCAGAGATGTACCACCCTGAATGCGAAACACCAGGGACAGTTTATAGTTGGGTCAAGATTGGACATTAGTCCAAAAAGTAAAAGTAGGTGATTGATTGGTGATGCAAAAGTGATTTATAATCATTGTTCAATATAAATGTCATCAACTGCAAGGACTGTCAATATCTGTCAGGTCAGGCCAGATCAGATCTGTGACTTGCTACAGGTATCATATAAACATGTACTAACCTGTTCCATGGTCGGGTTGGGGGCGAATAAACCGTCTCCCCCACCAGGTTTCCTGGTGAGGAGGGTGTTTGGATGTGGACACCCAGCAGGATTAAAAACAAAACCTGTCAAAGAGCAGAGGAGCTCCTTGTGAGCCAATGGCCATCCATATCTAGTGCCCAACTGTGTCTGCGGACGTCCTCCTGCAGTTGGGTTACTTCTTAAAAGGAGGTTGGTGGCAGGATTTGCACTTCGGCCACCGGGAAACCCTTCATTCTGCAAAACATTCTCGAAGCATAAAAAAAATCTGAAAACCCACTCTGTGGGAGTAACTCCTGTGCAGCTTCCCTTCACAGGGCAGCTCACCGGATGACGGGATTGGGGTAAAGCCTTCGGGACCCCCAATCTTTGATGATAGAAGGGAAACCATGGGGTAACATCCCCGGGTCAGATTGCGGGAGATTGTGTCGGAGTGGTGCTGAGGTAACGTCCACTACAGATGGAGGTTCTCCTTGTGTTTACACTGAGGCGTCCCTTCGGGTGGGTGCCTGAAATGTCCTCCCTAAGAAAGGATGAGCACCTATCTCTGTTATCATCTGAGCTCAAGCGTTTGGACGTCGGTATTCGACACTCTCTGAGGTTCGGAGACCGGATTGTGGGTAGATCATGGCAGGTGGTACACCTGCTATTGTCTGGTCACTCTGATGTATACCACCCAAGGAGTTGCTGCAGTTGTGTCCAATAAGCTGATCAAATGATAATTGAGGTAACACGGTTAATGAGCGTATTATGAGACTAAGGATTCGTCACTACTTGGTGTCATTTCCCTGGTTGCCATATGCTCCGACTGAGGCGAGTGATCTCACCGTGAAAGACGCACTCATGCCATGCTCGAGGCTGTGGTTGATCCGTGCCCCAGGCGAGATACTCTTCTGGTCTTGGGGATTTCAATGCATCGACTGAACTGATGATGATGGTTATGAGACGTGTGTTGGTCCCCTTGGGTCTGGAACTGTGACTCGAATAGCACTAAGTTCCTGACTTAACAAGAGTCATGGACTTAGGGTGGCTGGTTCATGGTTTCAGCGCCACAGGCTCATCGCTGGACTTGCTATTCAACGCTGGCGTGTGGCAAAGGAGATTGGCCATGTGTCATTGATGGTCACTGGAGGATGATCCAGAACTGCAGGGTCTACCGGAGGGCTCAGTTCCTCAATACTGACACGGCTTGTTGTAGCAACACTTAAGTTGCACCTTAACTCCAGGAGAATGGTATCATCCCGGCCTTGGTGGATGTTGGAAGCTCAAGGATAATAGGGTAGCTTGAGGAGTTGCGAACAGGCTGAGTGGAGATTTGGGGGTCTGGGTGCTTTGGGAGTCCTGAAGATTTTGTGAAGGACACCATTGGGAGTCCTGAAGAGTTGTGGAGTGCCTTCAAGACCACCACCTTGATGTTGCCGCGTGATGTCTTGGAAACTCACCGTCGGGCGAAGAAGAATTTTGTCTCTTCAAGGAAACTGGATACCATTGACCAGAGTTGCAGGGCCAGGCTTGAATGGCAGACTGCGCTGTTCAGGGAGTTGAGGCGTAAAACACGTGCGTGTGCAAAGGGTGAACGAAGGAGGAGCGTGTGTGCAAGGTATCTGTGGGGGGTGGAGCATACTGTGAGTCTTAAGTGATTTTCGTCCTGCTTACAAAGGAATTCACTGCATTGTGTTCATCAAGCCCATCCCTCGGTGTACTGTAGTTAGTGCAGAGGGTGGTAGGCTCTTTGACGGGGAGTCCAAAGTAAAGCCCGCTGGGCAGGTTACTTTGAGCGGTTAGTAACCAAGCTGATTCCACACCAGCTGTCAAGTGGACAGTCAGGGGTGTTACAATCCTGTTTGCTGACCCTCCAATCAACTGTGGTCACACTTCGCTTATGGAAACACAGGCTGGAGAACCGGTTGAAATGGGGTAAAGCTCCAGGGATCTGTGGCATCCGTGCTGAACTTCTCAAGGCTGGTGGAAATGCTGCACTCGTGTTGTTGCATGCAGTTCTGTGCTCTGCCTGGAACACAATTATCATCCCAACTGACTGGAAGAGGGGCCTTGTTGTCCCTCTCTGGAAGGGGAAGGGTGATCGCAAGACTACCAACACTACCGTGTGGGTGACGCTGCTCTCAGTGCTGGGCAAGGTCTTTGCTCTGATAATTCTTGATTGGGTTCGCCACCATCTGCTTGAGCACCAGCGTCCAGAGCAGTCAGGCTTTACACCAAAGAGATCAATGATTGACCGTATCCTTGCTCTTGGATCCTCACCAAATGCAGATGAGAGTTTCGGCAGGGGCTGCTTGCAGTCTATGTTGACTCTGTAAAGCATTCGATTCAGTGAATCATGATGCCCTCTGGAGGATTCTTGATCTTCGTGGGGTGCCACCAAATTCATCGATCTGATGTCTGAACCTACTCTGGTACTGAGAGTCCTGTGAGATGTGGTGGTCACATCTCCTACTTATTTCCAGTTGTTACTGGAGTTCTCAGGGGTGTGTACTGGCCCCCACTCTTTTCAGCACTTTATGACTGGATTCTAGGTTAGTCCGCGAGAGATCTGACCGAGACCTTATTCCTATTCGCTTCTGTAAAATTTTTTTTCTTCTGATTCCTATTCTATAGTATTTATGATTTAGGGTGGGTGTGGTGATCTCACCTTTGGGCAATTTTTTTTACTGACTTTTTCAAAATGGCCGCCAAACGAATATGATGTTTTACTAATTTCATACACATCCCGTGATATAGTGCGTGTTTATTGTTGAATCCACTGGTTGAACTACATATATAATATATTGCTCCTACTGATTAGTAATATGTTATTTGTCTTATTTACATTGCTAATTAATTTTTCTATCCCAAATGGCACATAATTAATCAGCAGTTTTCACATGTTTTTCTTAGCACAGTTTATGAGCGGTATGGTAATTCAATGAATCTATCAATAGTTCTATTGATTTCATGATATTAAATTTATTTCAGGTGATATTGGAAATACATCCCTTTCCTTTGGTGATAAATGACACTTCAACTATAATCAAATTATTTCATTATTTCATTCAGAATTCATCAATACATCATGAAGTGGATCAGAGACAGCGGATACTACATATATATCATATATATATATATATATATAATATAATATATATTATATATAATTATAATATATAAATTTGTATGATAGGATAAGATTAGATTTGTTGGTGGTTCTCTTTTCAGGTGATGGTCAGTGAATAGATGGACGCAGATTCAGCAAACTGTATATTCAAGGATAAATACAACTGTGATGATCAACCCTGCATCCAGAACAAGGGGCTAAGTCGCGTCCATTCCATTATTTCTGCTAGTCTAGCAATTGAGGACGATCTCCATATTGCTTGACACAGAAGCTCTCTGAAACGAAGGATCTACCATTAATTATAACAAGAATTGTGTGCTCAGATACCGTCCAAGTATAACACTAAACATGGCAAGAAATCTACAGAAGTTCGCCTTCATACTCCAAAGAAGTTACGTCACTCCTTTGCTTCATTTGATTCTTCACACAGTGCCTGTACTGCAGTGATAATTGTGTCCTTGAGAAGGATCGCAAACATCCTGACAGGTGGAAACCTGCTTACTTGTGCAGTCAACCTTGTCCAAGAGAGGTGAAGAGATGGTGTCATACAAGCAGAACATTTGGATGGAAGTGTTAAAGAGTCTACACCAGGAATGCCCACAGTAACAAAGGGTGTAGAGTTTACTCTCTTCTCACTACCACCCGGCTCCTCCACAAAGTTTGCTGTTGTTGTGTCGTCAAACAAGAAGCAGCTGATTGAGCTTATACGAATGATCTGATGACCCACAGAGACACGGTCCGTGGAACACTAATCATCACTGCTACTCATCGCTCCTATCACAGATACAATGAGCGCTCTACTCAAAGAATGGACCTGATGATTACACATGAAGAGGCAGACACCATGATCATTCGACAAATCATTCAAGCTGACATGCGCAAGTCCTAGTTGTAGCTGATGACACTGATCTTCACTCTTCTCTGTCACTTTGTCGTCCAAGGTGATATCAAAGACAGGTAATGATGATCATCCCATCAAAGGTCGAATAATGATCGATATTAATGCAACTGTCAACAAAAGCCGTCCCATCATAAGCAATTCTCTTGCTGCACATGGGCTTACTGGTTGCGATACGGTCGCCACGTACCACGGAATTGGCAAAGGAACTGCCATCAAGGTTCTCAACAAGAAGCAGAATCAACCTGGACAAGATTGGCAATATTGCCTGTCCTTCCCTGAGTTATCGATCAGGCAACCAAATTCCTCTTGTGTTGTTACGGTCGCGAGGAATGTAAAACCATGACAGAAGCTCGCCAAAAAGGTTGTCATCAAGACTAACCCGTAGCATTGGAGGTCGCCCAAACTGCACACTCTTCCACCGACTACTGAAGCAGCCAACGAAACATCGCCCGCGCCCACTTCCAAGTCGCTAACAGCGGCAACATGAAAAACACACCGACCACCACAATTAGATCCTACAAAATTTGTGGCAAAAGGAAGGGACATCTCTAATCCAGTAACTGTTCCACCGACACCAGTCTGGTGCCTCAAGAGTTGTTGAAACTCCTCAAATGCTCCTGCGGAAGTGATTCTCCATGCCAAACAAAGAGATGCGGTGCAGACAGCACATAATTGCATGTACTCAGTTCTGTGCATGCTCTGGTGGCGAAAGTTGTTTCACGAGAAAACACATCGAAGGTCTGCAAGCACAGAATGAATCTGATAATGAAGACACATCAGATAGCGATGAAAGCGATGATGAGCAAATACTCTAAATGTGTTCATTTGTGTCGGTGTACATATCAAATGATACTTGAACGAATGATTAGTCTATACATTTCTGGTTCTGTTTTTTTTCCGTTTTATTATTTGTATTTCTGTTGTATCATTGTATTGTTGGCATGGGTATAAAAATTCTGAGTCAACGAAATTTACTATCAGTATTATATATGCGATAGGGTCATAAATATAACTAACATGCCAGTCAATTGGAATGAAGTGATGCAATATGTATGAACAAATGTTACGCTTATAACTTAAAATAGAGTGATTGTAATTTTAATTGCACACCACAATTATATAATGATAGTATTATATAATGTGATACTAATACTTCAGTTTCTCAAGCAGTAAATATTGTCATATTTTTAGTTGCCATGTGGACGTAATATGTATAAGTCGGAAATGCTGAGTCAGCAAATTGATTATATCTAGTTATATAAATTAAATGCATAATATGATACATATGTGTTTTATCATGTTTATTGTGACCTGATTCATTTTATGACAAAATTTAATTGATAAATATCAGAGTGTTGTTTGAAAAATATTGAATAATATATACGCTTTTACCACAGGAGGGGACATCATAAAAAGTCATGAATATTAAAAATTGCCCAAGGGTGACATCACCACACACACCTGGGGTTGTTTACTGGGACCCTATACAATAATAATCAGAAGAGAAAAAAACTTTTACAGACATTTTGGGGTTGGCGGATTTTAGTCTCTTATTCTGCCGGACTAGGAGGATGTCAGGGAGATCAAGCTGCAGTGCATCGTTTGGGAATGTCAAGATCTCTAATCTAGATTTCGCAGATGATGCAGTCATCTTGCGGAGACTTTAGATATCCTTTTGGGGCCTCGAGGTGCTGAATGAGGATCGGAGCCACTGGGATTAAGGTTTCCTGGGTCAAAACTAAGATCCAGGCTTTCAATGACATCTTGGATGCTGCTGTCCTTTCTGTCCCGTTTGTGGTGAGAATGTGCCCGTTTGTGGTGAGGATGTTGAGGTCGTGGAGAGATTCACTTGCCTTGGCAGTGATATTCATGTCTCTGCTGGCTGTGAGTCAGAGGTCAATAGATGTCTGGGTCGGGCCTGGGAGTCATGGATTCACTGGTCATGGGGTGTGGCACTGCCTACCTGTGTGCGGGGGGATGAAAGTCCGAGTCTTCAGGTCCTTGGTGCTTCCAGTCTTGCTCTATGGATGCGAGACTTGGACTCTGACCAAGATCTGAGACGGAGACTTAATTCCTTTGGTACCAGTGTCTTCGGAGAATCGTTGGCTTTCGCTGTGGGACTTTATGTCCAATGAGCGGTTGCTGAGAGAGGACTCATTTGTTACCTGTATAGTCCGTCAGCGTCAGCTGTGCTGTATGGACATGTGGCTCGTTTCATAACACTGATCCTGCTCACCAGATTCTTTCAGCGAGGGAGTCTCGTAAGTGGAGGAGGCAATGGGCTACTACGTTCCTCGTGGTTGCAGCAGTTGATTCATTCAAGAATGGGATGGACCAGGCATCTGCCTGGGGGATCGCTAGACGGAGTTCCTGGAGTACCGGCAAAAGTGGAGTAGCGACGTGCTGTTCTGGCGCATGCTCCCATACCTGACCCTGGAGGTCAATCAACTTGGTGTGTGATTTTGAAGTTAATTAGTTACATCTGAGCTCATTTATAATTGCTATTATAAAGGGGGCGGGGGGGGGGGGGTGGACATTTATCCAACCAAGACATTCTCGTTTTGCATTTTAAATTATTTTTCTGAAATATGTAGAATTTGTTTTTCACTTGGAAGTTGTGGGTTATGATGTGTAAATAAAGGTGGAAAAGTCTGATTTGATGTAATTTAAATCCAGGCAATAAGGCAAAACAGGTGAATATTTTGAAAGGAGTGTCGACTTTCTATAGGCACTGTATATGTGTGTGTGTGTGTGTGTTAATTATATATATATATATATATATTATATATATATTATATATATATATATTATATGACATTTACACACATGCCTTGCCATTCGTATTGTAGATAGCTCATATTAAATTATCCTTCAGCAATGTTTCAATCCTATAAGCTTCGCATTACACAAAGAGGCATCGATGTGCATTATTAAATTTGGAATGCCAAAGATGGTTGCGTTTGTTCTTTGAACCCGGGGACCAAACGTCAGCTGTTCAATTTCTCCATGCTCGCTGTGATGGCCTGTGCTGGAAGGTCAGAGCTTATATCATGCGATAAGAACACCGAATTTGACCTCACATTGCAGGGTTACAAGCCGACGGTACAAATGCCAGCCGATTGCATCTATGAAGTCTGGACGGGCATTCATGCAGGAAAGCATTGGTGCCATATTTGAATTGCTGAAGGAATGAATTATATTTGAAAAATGGCACCTAATTCATAAAGGACAGAATTTCAAATATTTTCTGCTTTTGATTTGCCAAAAGTCTTTAATGAGATAGATGGAGTGTCTGTAAGGCGAAGCTACTCAGTAAATGAACTGCTCTTGCAAAAGATACGAAGTCATCCTCAAGATGTCCACAGAGTCCTGACTTAATGTTGCTTGCAAAGGACAGCATGCTTAATGATGCTTAAACTTAGATTATAGTTTTTGTAGCAGAGAAAAGCACCCAATGAAATATATCAGATAGGTGGTACATAGATTTTGCAGTAAGTATTTTGAAAAAAGTAAGTTTTACAATTCTTTGGAGAAACATCCACAAAATACCCTATTACGCCTGAGAGTACAGTCCAACTGCTTCCATGCTTGAACCAAGCATTCATTTGTAAGAAAACAAAAAGCAAGTGCTCACTCTGGCATAGAAACAGGATTACTGATTTTGAAGCTTTCAGTCACACTGAACATTGCGTGTTCTGTTACGTTAATGCAAAACAGAAGTTGAAGTGCTGATTATATCTTTGACGAATCACTATTTAATTCCAGGTTATTTTTGGGGGGGGGTTGTTTTTTTTTAATTCAGATGCATGTTTTCATAACAAAAAAAAATAGAAGAAAATAACATTTGAGATCAAGAAATGCAATTTTTTTTTTCTGTTATAAAGAATGACGCACTCATAATGAGAACTAACAAAAAGTTTCAATTGCTTGTGGCAAATCTAATTAATTGAAGAGTTGAAGATGAAATCAAGGTTTTCAATATCATTGGAATCTCTCGCGATGAGCTGAGTCTATTCGCCCATCACTTCGGCATCACCGACAGGTCGCTGGTCTCTCTGTCTTCTTCCACTTCATTTCTGGTCTTGCACCCTCTGCCCTTTCTGTGCTTTCTCCCCCCCCCCACAACCTCCCTTAGGTATCTGCAGGACACATGCGGTCCACCAGCAACCCGCTCCTAGTGAACCTGCCTCGATCCAGAACCGCTGGTCATCTCCACTCATTTATTCCTCTCTTTTCCCACGCTCTCTTCAATCTCATTCTTCCCTCCAGGTCTTCAAGACAGCTGTTTACCACCATCTCAACTCATCCTCCATCCAAAACCATTATCTTTTCTACACCCATTAAACCACTCTGCACCCCTCCCGAAATTTTGCTTATTTATCCACCTTGTCCACCCCTCACGTTCTTACCTACCCCTCATCGTTACCTGCATCCCTTGTTTGTCTGTCTCCGTCTCTACTTTCTCCCTCCTCCCTGTTGTCGGCTTTTTCCCTTTCTCCTGCCGTTGCCTTTGTTTATGCTGTGTCCCGATCTGTTCTGTGTCCCAGCTCTTCCACAAGCCTAGACCATGTATTAAAAAAAAAAGATTCCTTCCGCCACCAAAGATGAATGGGGTTTATGTTTTGACACCTGTCTCTTTATCTGCCTGTCTGTCTGTCTGTCTGTCTGTCTGTGAGCAGGATATCTCAAAAAGTTGAGGGCGGATTATGACAAAACTTGGTGAATGAGTTGGGTAGGTGAGAAGAACGAGCCGATTAGATTTTGGTTAAGGTCTGGAAACACATCTGGTCTGTCAGTGGGATAGGATACAAACAGTGAATCCGACGTCAAAAGCTTGGATCAACTGCACTGTTCTAGAAAGCTGAATGCCCCAACCTATGGGATGTCACTTTTGAGATTCAACTAAAAAATATATTCTTCCTTCAATGCTATAACTATCTATTTGATACACATTTCAAGGGTGTTTAGATCACATTTCAAATGCAAAATATAAATTGAGAAAACACACCATCTCTTCTTTTAAACATTGTTTTCAAGCTCACAATAAAGACATTGATGAAGGGAGTGATGGCAACAGGCATACTGGAAATGGAAATTGAAGAAGCTGATACACTTGAGGTTCCAATGACCACAGATAGACAGAACAACTCAGACAACTATATTGAAGTTCAAGAATGGAAAAGGAATGCGACATGAATTGTTAATTGACCGTCACATTATGAGACTGAAGGAAATGGCAAGACTGGGGAAATATTTTCCCAACGTCGGAGTAGAAGAGCATGAATGTAGAGTTTAGCAGATAATCTAAACTTCAAAAGGAATGAATCACTGCCCATATTTGGCCTGGCAGAGCTTGTCGAAAATGTGTTGGAACTCCACTGAATTACGTGAAGAGCGAGTACCTTTCCAGAATGAGGGCACAACTTCAGTGATAAGGAATACAAGTGACCCTGCAGTTTTAAACAAAGGAACTAATCTATCAGCATCACTCATCATATCCCACTGAAAAACAGATCTTTCCTTAAATTTACCAAAAGCAACACCAAAAATGGAAATGTACAAGTCTGCATTTTAAGCACAGTCTTGAACACATGTTGCTGGCCAAAGGCTTCAACAGGACAAAATCGGTTTACAAAATGTCAGAGTGTCTACCTGCCAGATTCTGTATAGTACTACGTAACACCACATAACGTGCATGGTACCAGGAGGCACAGTGAAGCAGAATGTGTCATTTATACAAGCCAACACAACCTAAGTGACGTGCCTGTGACGACGAGGGACTTTGATGATAATCGGTGGAAGAAAACCAAAAAGCTATCAACCTGTCAGGCGAGAGCAATTAGCTAGCTTGATGTCTTTGCATAATTAGAGAGGGATGACAGCCATGATTTTATATTCTGCAGAATCACTGGACGGAACAACGAGACATCATCCTCCAGCAGTCAGTGGTACTTTTGAAACTTTGCAAAAAAAAAAATAATCGATCTCAAACTGTGAGAAGTTGAATCAATGGCTTTATAAGACCACATCCAGTCAACATCTAGATTTGTTTGTAGATTTTAAGATGTGCTTAAGACTCAAGTACACGAGAGAAGTTCCAGGGACAGGCCATTTGCCAAGGTGTCTGATCACCCAAATTAACATGTCAAGTGCTATACTGTACACAAAAGTTTGGGTTATTCTACTAAACTATAAGCACAGGTTATAATTATTTTGATACTTGTTTTGTTCATGAAAGAGCGATTATTAGCCTCCAAAGGAATTCTTCCGAAATGGGGGCTTATGGATTTGGTCTCGATTTTCTTGTCTGTGTGCGTGTGCGTGTGTGCATGCGTCCGCAACCATATCTCGGACATGTTTGGACCAATTTTATTTATACTTGGCGCAAAGACAACACATGATGGTCTATCAATGCACGCCATTTTTGTTTTCACCATCAGATCCAAGATGACCGACTGGCGGGCATTTTAGATGTAAAAAACCCCAGTGTTGAACACGTCCTCAACCATTTCTCGGACATGCATTTACTGATCTTGTTCAACCTTGGCACCCAGATCATGAACGATGCCTTACATATGTACATCATTTTTTTTAGAGATCAGATCTAAGATGGCCAACGGGCTGCCATTTCAGTTGTAACTAGAAGGGCACTCGGGAGAGCGCATACCTCCACCATGTAATGCTTGATCCACGAGAACATCTCGGGCCCATTACATTTTTGAGATATCGTGCTATATGTCGTTTTACACCCTATCTCTCAATGGTGAAGAATAACTAGAGGTATGCACACTCACCTCTGAGCTGTCTTACCTGAGTTTGAATCTCGACCCAGCTATAAACTGTCATCCAGGTGTTTCGCAGTCATCCAGGTGTTTAGCAGGCAAGTCGAGGCATCGATATGTGTGCTGTCCCTCTGTTGGACATTAAACTAGGTGTCCCATCTGCAAGCATTGTTTGGTGGATGTTAAATATCTATTGGTGTCCTTCATGAAGATTAGGCGAGTTATTGCCAGCACCTTGAACAAATTCCAAAATTCCTATGCTGACTGACTCTTGGGAAGGAAATGGCAAACCATCCAGCATAACCCTTGCCAATAAATAACTCTGGCAGCACCAATTCTCTGCAAAGAGTATGGTATATCTCATCATGCCACACAGAAATGGGGGAAAATAATTAGTTTTTTTTAAATAATTTTTTGAGCAAAGAACAGATTTTAGCAGCAAAATTTTGACAGGTTCAATGAAGAGGAGATATAATTCAGAGTTAAGATGAATTCAGCTTCGAGACAAGAAGACAAAATTGCTGCACACACTCGGGAATAAATATTTGGTCACAAGCAATCACTGATACAGTCTACTGAAAGAGGTAATGGACACAGCAGCAGTGTGAAGCAGGTGCTCTGAAATGTCAGAGGTGAAACAAAGTGTATGTTGGCAGCCAGGTTTGTTAGGACGAGGGAAGAGGGGAAAATGGATGTGGTGGGGTGGGAGGTGGAGAGATTGGGGAGAGAGAGTATACATAACCACTGTCACAGCAACATTATATATTTGGCCAACTTTATAACAACTAGAACGGCAGTTGGTAGAGCACATACCTCTACCAAGTTGAGCAGTTTAAGTTTTGTATCCCATTGATAGACCGGATCTGCAGTTATTCTTGTCACACACCAAAATCTAATGGACTTGTTCTTGTCACCGACCCAACTCATCCAGGCACTAAGTTTTGTCATAATCCGTCCTCAACTTTTTGTGATATCGTGCTACATATCGTTTTTTGCCCCACCTTTGTATCCCTCAATGGTGAAGAATCACTTAAAAATTTTTTATCGTATCTGGATCCGGATTCGGATCTTCACCAAAATTGAATCAGTTTGGCCTTATCACACACCTAACCTGTCGACCAAGTTTCGTCCGAAACCGTGCACAACTTTTTGAGATATCGTTCTATTTATCAGTTTAGCCCTATCTCTCAATGGTGAAGAATCACTTAAAAAATTATAAGAGCCGGATCCGGATCATCACCAAAAGCTAATGAGTTCGTCCTTATCCGACACCCAACGTGTCCATAAAATTTCATCCGAATCCGTCCACAAATCTTTGAGATATCCTGCACACAAACAAACAGACAGACAAGAAGACAACATCGTGCAGGGCACGATACTTGCAAAATCCATAAAACAAATTTCACCTCAAAAATAATTGACTGGTTGAATTAAATGACCAAATATACAACTCCTCTTCAAATTTCAAGTCAATCGGATGAAAATTGACAATTTTAGAAACTCGGTCCATGTTGACCTCAAAAAATAATTTACCGGTTGAATTCAGTGACCTGAAATATAAATCCTCTTCAAATTTCAAGTCAATTGGATGAAAATTGAGGATTTTAGAAATCTCACCTAAGTTGTTGACCTTTGACCGATGTTGACCTTTTGACCTCAAAAACAATAGGCTTCTTCCTTCTGACAAACTCGACCATGCGGTGAAGTTTCGTGAAGATCGGTTTAAAATTGTGACCTGCAGGCGACAAACAGACAGACAGACAGACAGACAGACAGACAGAATAACAAAATTGACTGAACAATATACTTGAAAAATCTTCGACTTTGCGAGTAACAAACAAACAAACAAACAGACAGACAGGGGTGAAAACATAACCTCCTTCACCTTCTGTAGTGGGGGTAAATATTGTGGAAGCTCCCAAAAAATAAAGTCCAGTTTTGTTATTTTCCTCTCGTCACGAATTATTTCGGGTAAACATCGTCGTTATAGGAGACAATTGGAGTAATAAGTCCTTGGGGATGTTCTGTAGAAACGTCCAAAACACATGCAGATCGTTCCGTGACCTAGAATTTTCAAATGATTACTTGGAAAGGCGCACACATCGGATGGTTTTTCAGCTTTCTTAATGTGCGGAGCAGATTTCGCATCGTTTGGCCGTGTGGCCCAAAGTAAACTACACTGCGGATTTCTGCCAGTTTTATACAAGATTGCCAGCTCGATTCTCTGGAATTCATTTTCCCACGGAAATGCGGCGAGAAAAGTGATCTCATGATCATATTCTCAGCTGTTCGGCAATGTCGCGCAGCAGGCGATCTCGCCAAATAGTTCCAATTCATCCGAAGAATACTCGGTAAGCCGGAAATTTTTTATTACACATACGGATTTCACCTAGCGACAGCTGCATTTACATCACTACAAGCGATGGCGAGGGATGGGGGTCACCCGCCTCATCAGCCATTGCTGGTTTACAAATAAATAAACAAATAAAGAAGGAAGGGAATTTTCTTTGTGGAATGAAGGCAACTGCCAAATAAATAAAATAAAACATCATTGCATTGTGTTGCCCCTTGCAGTGAAAGGCATTGCTCGTGCATCGCTGCCAGAGAGATGTTTCATTAACTCAGCCACGCCGGGCTTGTCGCTAGTGCTTTGTCCTGATCCTGGCCCTGGAGCCTGCGGGAGGCACATCTGGGAGCTGAAGGAAAGCTGTCCGCAGGCTTCTGGCCATTGTTTCTCGAAAGCGGTGGCTACGGGCCAAGCTGCATGCAGCATCCACGGCCTTCTGCCAGGACACGTGCCTGCTACAGCCTTCGTCCACACTTCTGGCACCGAGATCCTGGAGTGGGCCTCCATCGAACGGGCCTTCAAATCCCCATGGTCACCGTACTCGGCGCACGGTGCTGCTTCGTGTTTGGACAATTGCTTGGGATGGCTTAAAGGCTTGAGGACCTTGCAAACCCAGAGTATTGGGAGCGACGCCAAAGATGTTGGCACAAACACAATGGCAGGTTTGATCAAACGGGTGCTCTAAGCAACGGAGGCAGAACAAGGAGATTTTGTGGTTTGGTAATTTACGGGAGAAAATACCTATTGTTCCCTGAATTACATTGCGTTCTTGGGCTTTGTGCTCCATTCTTGTTTGTATGTGCATTCAATGATTAATTTACATGACATTCTGCTTTGACCACTGCATATATTAGATGTTCTGCATGTGTAGACGACAAATAAACATCAACACACTACATCTGCTGCACACAAGTTGCACATCATGGAACCACTTGTGACAGTAAAAGACTTCTGCTCATGTCAAATGACAGAGATTCACCAGATCAGAGTGTTTCTTCCCCACCAGGATATTGATCAGTTTTTAGATTTTGTTTGCAGTGTCGAAGCTCGTGGAGGAGCTAGAACACTAAACATAGCAGAACAAATGGAACAGTAGAGAGAAATGGGGGCACTAACGGCAGGGTTGAGGGACAAAATAGAGGGAGACTTGGAGAAATAAGGGATGTGAGGAAGGATGAGAGATTGAAGATAATGTGCAAGTTGGTTCCACAGGTAGGACAAAAAAGAGGAACGAATGAGTGGAGGTGAGCTGCAGTGATTCTGGATTTTGGGAGTTTCACCAGAAGGCAGTAGATGATGCAACGTGTGCACCCTGCAGAAACATGGAAGGATGGGGGGTGGGGGTACATAGTGTGGAAAGAGTGGAGGGTGAAGTAGCAGAAAGGAGGTGCTAGAAGATAGAGACCACCGACCTGTCTGTGATATGAAAGTGGTACCATATGCTCAGCTTCATCCTGGGAGATTCCAATGATTTTTAAGGCCTTGGTTTCCACGGCGTCAACCTGAGCAAGGTGTGAGGCAGGGGAGCCAGCCCAGAGGGAAAAGGTGGAGGGTGGTCAAGTTGAGGATGAAGGCTTTGGAGGTGGACAGGAGTTCAGGTGTGTCAAGGAAGGATTTTGTACAACACAGGATGCCCAGTCAGTGACTGGCTTTGGAGGCCACCTTTGAAATGTGGTTTGCTCAAGAAAGATTGTGGCCGATAGTGGGACACAGAAGTTTCGGTGACTGAACTTCCTCAAGATGATTGTTAAGAAAATGATATTAAAAGCCTTGGATTCCATGTTGTCAAGCTGAGCAAGGTGTGAGGCAGGGGTGCCAGCCCAAAGGGAAGAGGAGTACTCCTCCATCAAGCTGTGGATGAAGGCCTTGGAGGTAGAATAAAGTTCAGGGGTGCCAAGGAAAGATTTTGTATGATGGAGGGTGTCTAATCAATGACTGGTTTAAATTTGTTGCTTTGTCCTCACAATTTTTTTTGATTTTATTCTTTGTAATTCAAGAATAACGAGCAGAGACATGCAGAACATACGCAGAATGCAAAATGTGACTTCAAGTCCTCAAGTTCCTCCCTCCCCCCACTCACGAACCCCAAGTCATCAACCCCCATCCCAAACTCCAAGTCCTCAATCTCCCCTCCAAACCTTCTCATGGCTCCAAGCCTTCAAACCCGCTCCCAATCCCCCCACCTCCACCACAACTTCTCAACCCTCCCCACCCAAAGTCTCAACCTCCCCCTCCCAACTCTATCCCATCTCTTCTCTCTCCCCTCCTCCAAACCCCAATTCTTTGGCTTCTCCTACCACCCTCCCCTCCTCCCACTCATAAAAGCAAAAGTGCATCTTTACATCAATCATTGCACAGTACACACTTAATATTGTGTCACCACAATCACTGAGTTTGAAATTTTCTTACCTAGAACCTCCTGATCATGATTCGTCAATAAATTTTAGCATGGAATAAAAGACATCGGAGACGTTCGGATTCCAAATCAATTATTTTATTCAATCACAATGGCAAAAACTCTCAAAACCCCTGTCGGGAAACCCTGTGACACCAAAGCCAAAGCGAATTCACATATTACGAAACCAAAAGGCAAAATAATGCCGCCACAAAATGACTATCTCAGTGTTGTGATTCATTTTGTGTCACTGGCAATTAAATTGCTCAAACAGCGTTTTTACCAGGCTTGGTGAAAGAAA
>CM068962.1:107989760-108005388 GCA_035128595.1 Eptatretus atami | reverse complement strand
AATCTTTACTTAAGCTGTTTCTATATTTTTGTTAATCCCAGTTCCTGGGGAATGCCTTTGTGTCAACTATTTCACACTACGTGACCTACGTCACCACTCAACTTAATCTGTGGATTTTTCTTAAGACCTCCAAGTTACTAATGACTGATTCACGACGGTCTTTTCCTATAAGTCCTATTCTCATCGTGTCACTGTGTTCTCAGGAGTAGCATCACTTGGAGCAACCATGGACAAGATGTTTTTCGACATCGACCGCAGTTCAGGATGAGTTGAGTTGCATCATCGAGTCGACCTCGCGCCTCCAGTAGTAGTCAGCGGTCATAAAACAATCAAGGTAGTCGTGATGCTTCACCATGTGTAAAAGGTTGACAACAGGCCCACCTTTAGACTTTTTTTTCTTCTTTAACACGTCATTGCCAAATGTCTACATTGAGATCCATGAAATTGTGCGACTGTTGCATCCATTTGTGTTCCCATGACTTGTGTCTGATTGATCCAACTGTGCCCATTCGCTGCTTCATTTTCCACCCAGAGGTTCAAAGTTCTGATGTTTTTCATTCATTTACAGTTAGGCTGTGCCGATTCTAAATGTCTAAATGGGGCTCCTGGGCCTGGTTCAAACATCTGTTATTTGCTTACTTTTTCCACAAACAGCTAAGTCTCTTGATTGGATTTAATTGTCAACCACCTGTGTTAATGATTCTTCCATCAACTGAAGATGCTCGTGTCTAATGCCGCCACTCCTATCTATTAACTAGTCACCGTCGCTGCTTTTGGATCATTTTTATGTGGTCCAGTTGCCTTGTTTGTCCATTTTCTTCTGCCCCACTCTGCTCTTATCCTTCTCCAATACTGCTCTTTTGTCCACTTCCCTCCCTCAAATTCTTCTCTTATATCCATCTTGTTAAAAAAGATGAAACTACTTGTACTTGCCACCCCCACCCTCTTAACACTACTTTTTACAATCGTTTCCCTGATCCAAGACCTCTTATAGCTATCTGCCTATCTCTTTCTTTTTCTTTTTTTTGCTTGTCTTATCCTCTCTCCAGTTTCTCCTTACTCTTATCAATTTTGGCTGCCTCCACCCCAATTCCAAACCCCACCACAAAAAAGGTTTATAATTTTTTTCATTCACCTCTTCATTCTTTCATTCTATTGTTAATTCTGTATGTTGCTGCCTACTCAATGAATGATGGCCAATCTATCTAACTTTTCTCTCCTCCTCTGACCTTACCTTTCTCCAACCATGCTACTCCTTGTTCTGCTTCCTCCTACCCTGGGCAGTAGTTTATACCCATTCTCATTCAATTTCCACCACACAGTTAGCGCAACCTTCTTCCCACATGTTCATTTATCCCTTTCTCTTCATTCCCAACCATGAGCGTGTGTCCATATGCGCTTATTGGTGGTCTAGAAAAAGTTTATCCACCTTGTTGTAATAAACGCGCACACTTTCAACCCCTCAGGTTTGCTCCTACTTCTTCACAGCTTTTATCACTGTCCATGCTTCCATCCCCATTCCCACACTCCTCCTCCCCCACGACCCCCCCACTCCCCCTTTTGCTGCCGGTGCTTGTTTTATTGCCTTCAACCCCAGCACTCTTATACCATACACAACCCCCCTCATTCCCCCTATTCCTCTCTCACCCAGCTTCCCACCACCATATATTCACCTATCACTATAATACAGATGCCTACACTTCCAGTCCCACAAGCTAATTCTCACAGGCACTGCATCTATCAGAGATATAATCTGTTCTTAACCAGAAACCTTTCTTCATAGGATATCCCAGTACTTGTCCATCTTACTCCCTGATTATCCATTTATTACTTGGATAACTCAATGCTTATACTGGTTATTGTTCGGTCTACATCAGAACACCCTTCCCACCCTTAAACCCCTTGAAGAAGATCTTTGGATCTTGTCAATCTCAGCAGCAAAATTGTGTGCGGTATGTGTTGTGGTTTCTTACTACCCTTCCAAATGTAAGCTCAGGTAGTATAACGACACAGACTCCTTTATTAACCCCCAGCTGTATGGTTCCAAAATAATGTAGCGACTTTATAACTTACCAAATTGCAGCCCGGCATCAGTCCTCATAAACAAAAAAATGCAAAAAGTCTTTTAGGCCCTTACTCAATCTGTTGTATCCTCAATTCACATTCCTTCTCCCTAATGCTCCCATTTTCTGCTGACTTTATATTTTCCAACCTCACTCAACATTTCTTCTCTTCCTCAAGTTGCTCATAATGTTCCTCAGATCGTGACACCTCATAAAGGTCGTCCGACTCTTGGCAAGTTTTGAGGTTCCCACAAGGCACCGCGGCATTCTCGGCAGTTAATCAGAAAGGTTAATCTGAACTGCAGTCCGCCATCTCTTCCACTAATTGCCGAATATCTCTTCTTTCCTGATAACAAAGACAGTGCCTGGCACAGTTTCTCGATGTTTCTCTTCTCTATCCTTTACAGCTGAGGCATGGTATTGTTTATTCAATGGCAAGTAAAAACCAAACACCAACCCCTGAGGCGTTCATACCAAGTCCGAACAAGATGGAGAATTGAAACCTCTTTCAATTTTTACCATCACACTTCACAATTGAGTTTATAATTTTTGTTTGGAAAAGTGAGCACCCATAAATCTGTGCCACCCACCTGTAAACCCACAATATCCTATTCCTTTGACCCACTACAGCCAAGAAGGATTGATTGCCCCCATAGTAGGTCCATTTGCCCAATGCCCAATGAAATGTTCATCTTGAACACAGGTTAAACATGATGCTTGCTGCGCCCAATAGCAGCATGTGCCTACCTCTCAACATAATCCACATTACCCATAACACCGTCTACCGACGCGGATCTTCGGCTATGAAGCCATGGAATTACACTTCCAAGAAGGAGTCCTTTCAATACGACTCAACTCGTCCATACTACGTCGAAAGAATCAGCAAGCACCTTGAAACAGTACGATACTGGTTATTATTCAACATGCAAAGAAAAACCCAACAAAAACAAAAACAAAAGTTTTTCATTTTCTTCAGTATGCCTTCATATCTGAGAATTCTTTTAAAAGTCGCCAACCAATTTTATATTTTCCTCCCAGGCATGAAAACATACCATATGTACAAATTAGATGCACATGAATCATATAATATGCGTCAAGTGTTGTCACCTAAACTTGAGAATACTGAAACAGAGTGAGAAGTTTCTTCTTTATGAGTTGCATTTCCTTCAATGGTGCTGTTGTGTTCCAATTGCACAGAACTTAGCTGAGAGGACACCGTGCGTCTCTCTGTTTTGTGCGCCGTCGTACGTCGTGTCCGTACGTAGTTATCTCGGACTACGCCAAAAATGGAATAATTGGGCAATATAAGCATTACAGAATCCAAACAAATTCCATCAGCTACTTCTATCGTGAATCAATTTCGGTTCACTGGTGGTGTTGCACAATACTACGACTGTTTTCGTGATTTTTCCTGTGTGGTCAGCCTTTCGATTCCTCGGCAGGCAAAATTACCTGCTTCCCCCATGTTCGGTCGCCTCACCGTCATATATATTATTTCATTTATTTTTTCATTAAGCATATTATGTTCCATTGTAGAAGACTTCATGATGAAGAAAAGAAAAATTCACAAAAGCACAAGTAGGTAGGGGGTCTGAAAGATACATCTAAGGAATTGATTAAGGAGCCTGTCAGCTCTCAGTTGTTCATGAAAAATGCTGAAGTTGATGAAGCCGTCATTCCTAAAGAAAGGCAATTTGTGGTACTTCTGACATATATAGAATCGGAAAAAGTGGCCGTGCCAATTCTCCAGAAATTTTTCATTACGTCCTCGAGTAACCCAATGTCAGGTCATCGCACCAAATAATCCCACCCCTCCCTCACCCCCATTGTCCCCCATGAGAAATAGGGAGACGACTTGCTGATTTCACTGTACACAGAAAATATAGTCAAGTGGTCTTCTATCCACTGATACCGAGCAAAGGAACATGGTATTGACACTTTCTCTTTGCTCCATGAGGAACGGGGTTACGATTACTAAAAGATGACGCGTCCGTCTGTCCTCCTCACGCGAAAGAAGAAGCAGGACTTCAAGCAGGAAGGTCCTGACACCACATTTCATTGCATTGGAGAGGATATCTTCAGTTAAAGTACAGAACTGTTCAGGTCGAAATACAGTGCCATAACTGTAAAAGACAACATCAGAATCAGAAATATGAACAAATAGGTATCTGACTGGGGACCACCGTGAATCAACATAAATGTCTATAAGGTTACTTGTTTATAATTTACTGTTCTCATTGTAG
This sequence comes from Eptatretus atami, assembly GCA_035128595.1. Classification (NCBI taxonomy): domain Eukaryota; kingdom Metazoa; phylum Chordata; class Myxini; order Myxiniformes; family Myxinidae; genus Eptatretus; species Eptatretus atami. Next base: position 108,001,082 of record CM068962.1, on the reverse strand, counting down.
TAAATATAACAAAAGAAAATCTTATGAAAGGTCAGTAATAGACCAATTATGTTGACCGCTATGTTACTCTAACTGAGGGATCTCACTGTACAATGGAGAATAATGCAAACAACACTTAGATTTGGTTTTTCGCGAAGTAAGCTTTGAGTAAACTTTCCCCTTTTATGACCTACATTATAGACATAAAAAAAAAACACACCAATTTCAGATATAAAACTTCAATCAGTATATCTTATAAGAATTGCTTTGAGGAAGACTAAATCATTGTTATTTCATAATCTTCCCGATGTAAACTTATTAGTAAATATACACCACCCGTTCATTGAGTTGCTTGATACATGATGTGAGTAACAACAATTGATTATTACAAACTTCTGCCATGTAATGTCGATGAAAAGTCAATTCCATATGGCTTGTGTGTGTCCTGATACGTGGAGCAGAAAACTAGAACGTACACCACGTGCGGACACACTCCCTTTGTCGTTTTTATCAGTTTATTAATTTATTATTTACAGTGAAAGTTATTATTTTAGTGAGCGTCATCACCTGCCACCCAAGGTGCCTACGGAGTGATGTTTCTACCAGTCTGTCTGTTGTTGCTTGGGAGAAAAAAGAATTCACAAAATTGTGTTCTTGAGCGTTTGTCTGTACTATCTGTTTGTCTACACAATTGCTTGCCACCGTTTTTCAAGCTTCGTTTCTGCATTTTTTCGGGTTGTATTGACCGTCCAAACAGCAAAACGCAATGGTGAAGATCCGGAAGCCGGGATCCAATTTGATAATTTTTTTTAAAGTGATCTTCATCATTGAGGAGAAAAGGCCAAAATTGATAATGAATCTAGCGAAATATCCAAGAAGGATTATGATGGATTCACACGAAGACTGGTGGAACAGGTGGAGTGCTACTAAGAAGAATTTATTTTGGTGAAATCCAAATCCAGATGTGATTACGATGAATTATTATTTTTCCTGATTCTTCACCCCATTTTGGAAGGAGATATGACTAAAAAACTATGTATCGTCATGATTCACAAAATAGTTGTTGATGATTCACACGAAACTTTGTGGACAGTTGGGATGCCACGAGAAGAATTGATTCAAGTTTTGATGAAGATCTGAAATCCAAATCTGGAAGTCGTTGGAAAGGATTCCGAAAAAAGTTTTTCATGTTGATGGATTCGGAAGGGAAATTTGGTGGACGAATTGATTTAGATTCTGGTAGATCCAATCAGGTTCCAGAATTTTTAAAGTTGATTCTTTACTATTATGACCGGCCAAAAACTATATCTAACACATATCTCAAAAAAGTCACGTATGTTCGCGATGAAACTTGATGGACAGTATTGCTCGTGTCACAAGGATGATTGATTGGATTTGGTAAAAAATCTGAAACCTGATATATAACTTTATGAACCGATTCTTCGCCATTTGAGAAGATAGGACCAAAAATTGACATTATATTGGCACGATATCTAAAAAGTATGATGGATTTCAGGACGAAACTGGTGATGAGTTGAAGTAGGTGACAAGAACCAAGCTGATGAGATTGTGGTTAATGTTCCGATGCAATTCGGTCACCAGTGGGATACAAAGCGTAAACTGTCAGCCTGGTGGAGGTATGCGCCTCCACCGAGTTGTCGTTATTGTCTCCTTTTTTAAAGGCCACAATTTTCCCATCTTTCTTGTGGCTCGTTGGCGGAACGGTTAGAACAGTCCCCAATGTCTGGAAACTGCTGCCAGGCCTGGCATTGCAACAGGCAGATCATTTGAATTTCGTTCAACGGTGTCCGGCAAAAAAACTCGCCGACTTCACAAAAGACATTCATAAGAATCTTAATGTCCACCAAAGAATGAACTGATGCCAGCAGACGGATCCTCCTGCTGAACATCTCTTGATGAACGAGCCCATTGATGATCACCTGCAGTTTATAACATTCAGACCGACAGTAGTGGTTCGGGCCAAGATTGGAACCCAAGCTTTCTGCTAAGACAGCTCCAACAGTCAAAAGCTGAGTGTGCATATCTCCAAGCGATCCCACCAGCTCTGCTGTGAAATATCTTAATCTTAGAATAATCTCCCAGGGCCAATGTTCGGTCAAACAGTGCATAAAACGCTGTGGCTTGACATAAGCTTACAACCAATTCGCACTGAATACCCCAGTTTTATAACGATTACATCTCGTAAGTTAAAAGACAAGAACCAATCTTTTACCCTCATAGATAAAACAATATAATAAGAATAATAAAAACAATCCTCTTCTCGAGGACCTTCGGAAATAGTCTAAGTTGCTAGTCGTGAATTTATGAAGATTGTGTTCTAAAAATGATTATGTGTGTAAATTCAAGCTTTGTGAAGACGACAACTTTACCAACATATATAATATATAATTATATATATATATATATATATATAAATATAATAATAATAATATAATTAAAGTCATACTATTGAAGTTGATATCGTTGCAATGGCTCATCACATTTATTCTGATTTATTCTCCCTCTCATCTTCTCCTCTCTACCCTAAGATTGCTCTCTCTCTCTCCTCTCTCTCTCCTCTTCTCATTCCTCTCTCTCTCTCTTCTCTCTTCTTCTGTCTCTCCTCTCTCTCTCTCTCTACGTCTCCTTCTCCCTAAGATTGGTCTCTCTCTCTCTCTCTCTCTCTCCTGTCTCTCTCCTAAGATGTCTCTCTCCTCCTTCTCTCTCTCTCCTCTCTCTCTCTCTCTCTTCTCTCTCTCTCTTCTCTCCCCATCTGTTCTCTTCGTCCCTCAGATTGTTTGACTTTCGAGTATCCTTTTCTGTGTACAGCACTACATAGGCAGCCCCGGCTGCATCTCTTTTTCCGCTGGCTGAACTTACTTCATAACCCAAGTAAATACCCATGAAAAGCACAGCGGACGCCAAAGCTTGGAGGATCACACATGCTTGGTGAGAATGTCAAGTGTTGACCACCACAAATATGGACGTAAAAATGCATGATCGAGTTATGTTCTTTTTTCAAATAAAATAATATTGCCACGACAATCGCGGTGAAGGCTATCTATATACCACAAGTTGGAGATCCCCATAAGATATTTGCAATAAATTAGCATGAAGCTTATCACTTTGTCGTTTGACCTGCTGAAAGATTAGTGGGAAAGCCTCTTTGGAGTTATTTTAAGAAAACAAAAATACAACACAGAGTAGCATGGACTTAATTAATCTGGCAATACAACCAACTGTAAGACAAAATTTATGAGATAGAATGAAAATTTAGTAGCGGATGTCCGGAAAACAATGAAATAGAACAGGAGAGGGAGAGAGTGGGGAGAGGAGAGAGAGAGAGAGAGAGAAAGACGAGAGAGAGAAGAGAGAGAGAGAGAGAGAGAGAGCAGAGATGAGAGAGAGAGACCAAGAAAACAGAGGAAGATCAGGCAGAAAGAACAGAGAGGACAGAGAGAGAGACCAGAAGAGAGATCAGAGGAGAGAAGTGGAGAGAGAGAGAAGAAGAGAGAGAGAGAGAGAGAGATGAGAGGGAGGAAACCAAGAAACAGACAGAGGGAGAAACAGACAAGAAGAGAGAGACAGAGAAGAGAGACAGGAGAGAGAACAGAGGAAGAGACGAGAGACAGAGACAGAGAAGACAAGAGAAGACAGAGACAGACAAGGAAGACAGAGAGAGAGAGAGACAGGAAGAAGACAGAGAGAGAAGAGACAAAGACAGAGAGAGAGACAGAGATCAGAGACAGAGACAGAGACAGGACAGAGAATCGTAACCTGCAAGTTAAAAGTGGTGCGTTGTGGAAGCTAAGAAAAAGGTAAGTAAAACAATGGGTACTCTTCTTGTTTCTTGCTTATGGAAGCTTCACTACCAAAGGTATATCATTTCTTAAGACGCTTGCTGTTGATTCTGTGCCCCAATACCAATACACTGCTAAACTCATTTCACTGATCCTGTGACGATACGATGACGCTAAAGTCGATCCACCCGTTTAATTCAGCAGCTAACAGGGCTCAAAACTCAGGACAATAGCGTCCCAAGCAGCTACCCTAACGACTAACCAACACCAGTTATTAATGGTACTGATAGAAGAAGATGAAATGACGATGCATATTGTCTGTTTTGAAATTTTGATGAAGTGTCAGTAGCTTTCTGTTTATTACAGATCATAACCCATATAAACAAGTACACCTGATAGTGGGTCAAACATCAAAGAATTACACGATACAGAAAAAAGGAGATTGGAGATAATACTGACTACTACCAAGTAAAATATCAGTTCTGATTCTATTGTAACCATACTCTGTTACAAGAAGGCTGTGCGCCCAGCAGTAGATGCAGAATTTGTATTTGGACGTTTGTCAGCGATTCACCTTACCTTCAATGAGCACCATGGGTGTTTAACATCCACCACCTAATGCCAGCAGACGGTTACACACATGTTTAACTCCATCCGAGTTGGCACACACGTGATTAAATCACACGCCTGTGAAACACAGGTGACAGGTAATAAGCTGTTGATTCGTACCCAGGCAGGACAGCTCAGAGGGCGTGTCATACTCGGGCCATTCCTGGCCAGCACGATGTGATTTAGGAATGTTAATAGTAATTCACACCACATTGCCACAGTTAACTATTGTCATCAAGTCTGTTTCTTTCAGTCTGTGTCATCAAAGTGATGGTTAAAACAAACATGTGGTTCAGAACCACGGGCAATGTATACCTGTAGATGACACGACACGAATGTATACCTGAGAGAACCCACGGTACACGAATTATACCTGTAGATGACCACGGACACGAAGTATAACCTCCGTAATGACCACGACACGAAGTAACTGAGATGACACGGACACGAATGTTTATACCTGTAATACCCGACACGGAATGTACCGAATGACCCACGACACGGAATGATACCTGTAGAGACACGGACATGGATGTAACCTGTAATGACCACGACACGGAATGTATACCGTTAAGGACCACGGGGGACACGAATGAACCTTGTAGAGACCCGTACACGAAGTATACCTAAGATAACACGGAACGAATGTATACCTGTAGCATGACCACGACACGGAATTATACCTGAGATACACGACACGGTAAATGTATACCGTAGATGTACACGACCGAATGTACCTGGTAGATGACCATGGACACGGAATGTTATACTTATGGCCACGACATGAATGTTATACCTGTAAGATACACGACAGAAGATAACCTGTAGATGACCACGACATGGAATTTACCTGTAGGATGACCACGGACACGATGAAGTATACCTTGTAGAGACCACGACACGAATGTTACCGTAATGACCACAAACCACGAATTAACCTTAAATGTGATGACCAGACACGGAATGTACCTGAATGACCACGGACATGGAAGTAACCTGTAGATAACCACGACACTGATAATACCTTAGATGACCACGGACATGAAGTATACCTGAGTGACCACGGACACGCAATGAGATACCTGTAGATGACCACGGACACGAATTATACCTGTTAGATGACACGACACGAATGTATACCTGTAGTTGACCACGACACGAATGTATACCTGAGATGACCACATGTATCGTGTGTACACACAATGCATGTCGCCTGGAGATATGTGTTTAAACGAGATTTTTCCAGCTGCCGAAATCGTACAATCAAAACGGCAATAAACAAGTCTGTTCTCACGAGATGTTTGTCCGACCTTGTATTTTCAGAAGCAAAGTCGAAGCCAAATGGAGTCCTCCGTAAATTGGAGGTTTGACAATTGCGTACATACATATACTTATATATATTTATTGTACACACACCTTAAAGGCAAAAATCTCCTGTCTCTCTTCTCTGTCTCTCTGTCTCCCACTGTCTCTGTTCTCTCTTTTTTTGGTTTGGTTTCTTTCTTTTTTTTTTCTTCTTTCTCCTTTTTTTTCCCCTTTCCTTTTTTTCTGTTTTTTTTTTTTTTTTCTTTTTTCTGTTTTTGGTTTTTTTTTCTTCTTCTCTTTTCTGTCTCCTCTTCTCTCGTCTGTCCTCTCTCTGTCTCTCTCTCTCTCTGTCTCTCTCTCTCCCTCTGTCTATCTCTCTCTGTCTCTGTTCTCTCTCTCTGTCTCTCTCCTCTCTCTCTCCTCTCTCTCTCTCTCTCTCTCTCTCCTCTCTCTCTCTCTCTCTGTCTCCTCTTGTCTCTCTCTCTCTCTCTCTCTCTCCTCTCTCTTCTCTCTCTCGTTCTCTCTTCTCTCTTCTCTCTCTCTCTGTTTCTCCATCTCTGTCCTCTCTCTTGTCTTGTCTCTGGTCTCTCTCCTCCTCTTCTCTGTTTCTTCTCTCTCTCCTCTCTCTCTCTCTCTCTGTGTCTCTCTCTGCTCTTGTCTCTCTTCTCTCTCTCTGTCTCTCTCTCTCTGTCTCGACTCTCTCTGTCTCTCGGTCTCTGGTCTCTCCTCTCTCTCTCTCTCTCTCTCTCTCTCTCTCTCTCTCTCTCTCTCTCCTCCTCTCTCTCCCTCTCTTCTCTGTCTCTCCTCTCTCTCGTGTCTCTCTCTCTGTCCTCTCTCTCTCTCTCTCTCTTCTCTCTCCTTCTCTCTCTCTCTCTCCTCTCTCTCTTCTCTTTCTGTCCTCAGGCAACAACATGATAGCTAGAATAGCTTAAGTGACCCTCATCCTGCGCCAGACCATGGCAAGACAGGGCAGCGAACGGTCGCAAGAGGGTGATCCATAGTTTGGTACAGGCCCGGTTTGCATTTTGCTTATGAGCCATGGTGCGGGAAAAGTTCGTTCTATTCGACATTCAGACTGCACTCGGAGCAGTTCAGGGTGGTGTCCGTCTTATGAGCACACCCTAGTGAGCAGAGCTTCACTGGTGTGCCAAACTGGAGGCAACAGGACAGTTTCCGCCCCGAGCCTGCAGGCATGCTAGCCACTGTTGGCGCATCCGGACAAATCGTTCACAGCACGCCTTTCGGAATCACCAACTCTCGCCGGGCTTATATAAAGCGGAATCCGTTCGCCCTCTTCTCTCGTTGCCCACTCTCTCTTTTTACTCTGCTCTTCATTGCCTCTCTTCGCTGCCTTCCCTTCACAGTGCTCTTCTTCTTCCCACCCTTGGTTGTGATTGCCAATGCTGCATTCTTCTTGAAGCCGATCCGGGGCACTTCGAGACTCCTGTCATGTTTACGTTCCGGCACCCTGTGCAAGCCAGACGGACCAGCGCAGAGCGCACGTGCACGACCCCGGCAATGTGAACAAGCCGAAAACCGCCACATCTGAGGTGAACCTCAGGCGGAGCATCCCACTGAAGTACACCTACACAAACAGACCTTATAGGCGTATGTTTAAGGATTCTTTCGCCTCAACTCTCTTCTCCTCCTCTCTCTCTCTACCACCTCTCTATCCCATCTTTTTGGATCACCAAAGGCATCATGCTTGACCGCCAATCCATTTTCCTCTGGCACACACCGCACCCCCCCCATATTGACTCCCCACACCTTCCATTCCACATCTTCGCCACCACCATATCCTCCCACCTACTCCCTCACGTTCTGGTTCGTGGTCTTGCCGACCATGCCAGATATTTGGGCCTTTATCCTCATCTGCTCTCTTTTCTCGGGCATATCTAATCTCTCAGGTTTGTGGTTGGTGGTGTGGTTCGTGTGGTGTGTTGGTGTGGTTTTATTGGTATTGAGCGCCTCTCTTAAATTAAATTGTAGATTTATAAAAGGATATAAGTCTGCTCTGTGTCTTATTTTGAACTGTTCCTTTTGCCACCCCCCCCCGCTATAATCGTTCTATCCTGCTTACAACAAAATAAACCCCATTCAAGTCTGATTACTTTCCCAGCTCGTTTTTGAAATGCTCCCAGAAATAACATAGAATTTCCAGCCGTTTTTGTCTTTCCTCCATTCATCCACATGTTCGCACCCTAGTTTACCGGACTTATGCCCCAACTAATATGTTCCAGCCGGCACGTGCTGCATCCCCTGCTGCATCTATCTGTAAGTATCCGGTTTACAAGTGTGGACAGAGCATGTCCCCTGGTAATTAATCACGACCTTTCGGTAACAATTCATGACGAGGAAGTAGTCACGTTGTCGAGTTATTGCATTCATGCAATTAGATTCCGCCGCGTCACAAAGTTATTCATGGTCGACGGCCTGACTATTCCGGAAGTCTGTGAACCGAGGGTATTCACCACTGTGTCTTCCTCGCCCGACCCGGTCCGCAACACTTTGGTATTCAGGAGTGCGATTCGGACGCTGAACACTTTGTGTTCAGAGGATCAAACCTTGGTGTCTAACGCACCCCCAAATGAAAGCAGTTAGAATAAAAAATTTATTTAATGTTGGCGGACCATGGCAGACCAAATAAGCTTGTCCATGGTTTTGAAACAAAATTTAGAAGAATTCCAGTCTAGATACAGCTTGAGGGGATCTTCCCTGTCAGCATTATCCCAGAAGTAACATGGGGGCAACGGGACAGCAATATTTTGGGACCCCCTCACCATAATTCCCTCATGAGACTTATGCGATTCCCCTGAATTCACACCTGATCATCGCAGATTGGCTTCGCCAAAGCCATTTGGACGAATCAGTTATGAAATGATGAAACAATAGGAATAAAATGGAATGGAATATGCAAGCAGGACAAAACCAACATAGAGAAATGAAGGTCGATAGGCAAACACTAATGATGAAACAAAGGGAATATCGAGGAAAAGGATGAATGAATGAATATACCAAACACAGTTAACAGCTGATCAGAGGAAATTAAGCAGAGCTGGAAAAGTAAGGAGGATAGCAAAGCTTGAGCAGCTGCAAGGGAAATGAAATATGCAAAACATTACCGGATGATGCAATGAGATAGACAGTATGCAAGGAAATTAAACAGGGTGAAGGAGAATGCAATGTTTTGACGTGATGAAGACGGTAAAGAAAATGACAATATAATAATCGTAACGAGAAGAGATAAACTCGCCACAGGGAATATGAAATAAAGAAAGATAAGCAGAATCAGATTGGGAAAAACACAACCGAAGCAAAATTTTAAACAACGCCCACAGAAAACAAAGGGAATGGGCCGTAAAGAGAATTACAAGACACAAAGGAGATGGAATAGGTGAAGAGGTTACATAAAGTAAAAAGGAGTTAACACAATACAAAAAAAAGGTGAAAGACAGAGATTGAGCTGTGAATTCTTGATACCTGTAAGTCAGTATAACCTCCTTCAGGAACAAGGAGAAAACCTTCCTCAAGCAGACCACGCCAGGTTCAGTAAAGGTAAGCTGTGCCGCGTGGTGCACATATCGAAATGTACATGCTAGTTTGGGTAGAAGCCCCGGGTCTTGAACTAACACAACCCCCGGGATATATTCCAGAGTGGGCAGAGGTGTTTTACCCATGGCATGGATAGTGTGTGAGAAGTCGGGGCGCGGGCATCACCAAAGACGAAGGTAGCGTTAGTGTGACACGAATAGGCAAGCCTTTCCCGAGCATGATAAATTTGTTTGGAAACCCCCCAGCCCCACGGATTCTGCGTACAGTACGTGTGTACAGATGGCCGTGTCCGCTGAACAAACCGCCCAATGCTGGAAGCATGCTTGAAAGTGTAATCTGAGGAACGGGCCAAAACGCATCCCGTCAATAAATTACCCGGAGTGCCTAAAAGGGAGAGTGAACAAAGTAGGAATTTGAAAAAAAGAAATTCCCGATGGAGCCCATGTCCGATGCTCGACGCCTGGCAGACATGAATCGTGCTGCGGCATGGCCGCACATGTTAAATAAATATAAATATATATTATATATATTATATATAATAAAATATAACATGTCACAATATATGCCTGGTTTTATTGACTTAATGGTTAGTGTGTGGTTTGGATCTAGACCTGAGTTCAATCCAATCACTGTTAATTAATACCAGGTGGTTACTCGCCTGTCATCTTCGAGGTCGAAAAATGAGTCCAGGCATCTGTATACTGTGTTGGATGGACCCATCCAGATTGTGCCCAACGAACAAGGACTGCTTCGGCCAGCACCAAACTCTCTGTACGAGATGGTCGCATTGGAGGATATGTAATATATATAATATATATATATTATATATATATATATATATATATATATATATATATTGTCGGGCGGTCTGTGTATACGTTAAATCCTCCTGACGTAAATATACATTGGAAGGTCGGGTTAAACGCACAGCCAGCTAGTCCCGAAGCCGAGTGGTTCTTCTCGTGACGGCAGCATTTCTCGAGATATTGATCACTAATGCGAACGCAGAGGTTGGGACGGCAGATGGCAGCGACGAAGGTCTGGGAAAGACTCACAGCAGTGCGATGGGAGGTTACTCGAACCCCACGACAATCATCACACAGCAAATTTAATAATGCGAGATTTAACATGCAATAGACAAATATTACAAGACAAGCATAATCTAAAAGTCCTGGATAATAAGGAAGCTAAAGTATTTCAAGTCAGGCACCTCTACACACAGACTTAAATACATACAGAGGGGAAGACCAAACAGTAAAAAGCAAATCCTTCTTTATCGTCGGCATGCCTACCGTAGCCTTTGTCACGAGATGGTCTTTCTATGAGATTGGATCGAGCGCTTTGAGATTTTGCACGTTAGACTGCAGCTGCAAAATGGACCGAAGTCGCGTACTCATCCAGCGGGCAAGGATGTCAGGCGTCAGGCAATTTGTGAGTGTACTCAACACCAGGCTCACCGACGTGCGTGGCACTTACTTGTCTAATGCGCCTGTCTGATACACTCTTTGCGAAGTGGCACCTATCCCTTCGGTCACAAATACACGAGCGTTCCAAATTCCGTCCCACACGACTCACGATACACGAGGCCAGCGTATATGCCTTCAACCACGCGACCAAGTCGCTTCACAGGAATACAAGAATATCGTCTTCTCATGTGTTGAGGAAAGCCAGCACGTGAAGCCCTGTTCTCGTTAAGGCCATTCTTCGATCTAATCATACGTCTCTCGACTCGCGTGCGTCCCATACTCCACACTCGTGCGTTCCTCCTTGCTACAAAGCTAGTTCCCCGTCCTCTCTGACGCCTGAGCCTCCTAGCACTCCTCTCTTCTGCTACTAAACGCCGCACCCATCAAATCATCAGCCTCGGGGCGTGACTTTGCTGCTTCACCCTTGGACGCGGGCTTCAATGCTGACATTTGTCATGTAATAACAGACAAATGGTCAAAGCCGTCCAAGAGCCGCGTCCTAAAGGTTTTGTCTTCACCAGAAGAAGAGGAACAGGAAGAGGAAGAAGAAGAATAAGAAGAAGAAAAAGATAAAAAAACAACAACAACAACAACAACAACTTCCGATATTT
>CM068962.1:107964200-107980243 GCA_035128595.1 Eptatretus atami | reverse complement strand
CGTATCCTTGCTCTTCGGGTCCTCACCGAATGCAGACGAGAGTTTTGGCAGGGGCTGCTTGCAGCTTATGGTGATCTCTGTAAAGCGTTCGTTTCATTGAATCGGGATGCCCTCTGGAGGATTCTAGGTCTTCGTGGGGTGCCACCAAAACTGATTCGATCCTGATGTCTAAACTCTACTTTGGTACTGAGAGTGTGCGAGATGTGGTGGTACATCTCTGACGTTTTCCAGTTGTTACTGGAGTTCGTCAGGGGTGTGTACTGGCCCACACACTTTTCAGCACTTGTATCGACTGGATTATTGGGAGGATGTCGGAGAGAACAAGCTGCGGTGCATCGTTTGGGAATGTCAAGATCTATGACCTTGATTTCGCAGATGATGCAGCCATCTTTGCGGAGACTTTAGATATCCTTTCGGGGGCCCTCGAGGTGTTGAAAGAGGAATCGGAGCCGCTGGGATTACGGGTTTCCTGGGTCAAAACTAAGATCCAGGCTTTCAATGACATCTTGATGCTGCTGTCCTGTCTGTGCCTGTTTGTGGTGAGTATGTTGAGGTCGTGGAGAGATTCCACTTACCTTGGCAGTGATATTCAGGTCTATGCTGGCTGTGAGTCAGAGGTCAATAGACGTCTGGGTCGGGCCTGGGGAGTCATGGATTCACTGGATAAGGGGTGGTGGTGCTGCCGGTACCTGCGCGGGAGGACGAAAGTCCGAGTCTTCAGGTCCTTCGTGCTTCCAGTCTTGCTCTATGGATGTGAGACTTGGGACTCTGACCAAGGATCTGAGACGGAGACTTAATTCCTTTGGTACCAGGTCTCTTCGGAGAATCCTTGGCTATCACTGGTCGGACTTTGTGTCCAACGAGCAGTTGCTGAGAGAGACTCAGATGAGATTTGTTACCTGCATAGTCCGTGAGCGTCAGCTGCGGCTGTATGGACATGTGGCTTGTTTTCCTGACACTGATCCTGCTCACCAGATTCTCTCAGCAGGGAGTCTTGTGAGTGGAGGAGGCCAATGGGCCGACCACGTGCCTCGTGGTTGCAGCAGGTTGATCGGCATCTAAAGGCGATGGGGATGGGCCAGGCATCTGCCTGGGGGATGGCCTGATGGAGGCCCCTGGAGTACCTGCGGAAAGTGGACGCAGCGACGCGCTGCTCTGGCGCATGCTCCCATACCTGACCTGACCTGTCCTTATTACACACCCAACCTGTCCACTAAGTCTCATCCAAATCCATCAGTAAGTTTTTGAAATATCATGCTATATATCGTTTTTGGCTCTATCTCTCAATGGTGAAGCATCACTTGTAGAATTCTCGTATCCGGACCCGGATATTCACCAAAATCGAATCCTTCTCACACACCCAACCAGTCCACCAAATTTCGTCCGAATCCATCAACAACTTTGTGAGATATCCTGCTCACAGAAGCAGTTCCTCACCCCAGAAATGATGCAAACACTCTGTTCAGGTGTTGCATTCGCAATCAGGAATTTCACTTTTACATTGACATCAAATATTTGACTAATCTCTTATTGAATATTTCATGTAGCTACTACGGCTTTGGGCCATAAACATCTTGTACATATATGAGGGGAATGGAATGGAAGTGGGGTGGGTTTGGGAAGGAGGGCATTAAAGTTTTCTTCCTATTTTTCAATGTATACTGCAGATTGCTTTTGTGCAGAAGTGAGTGTGAATGTGACTGCTTTCATTGGAATAAAATAATTAAAATGGCATGTTGAAATTGTTTTATATTTCGTCTTAACTTCAGACAAACACTATCTGAATCTACAATATACTGTAATATATAGTGCAGTATACATATGAATACATTGTCACTTTTATATGAAGACAAGGATATTGGTAATCTGGTTCAACATGCTCCCCATGCAACTGCATATTCATCATTTCTATATTCGATGTTTCGATGTACAAGCTTTGGCTTGATTTGTTGTGCATTAGTCCAACAGAACCATCTGCACGCCACAAAGCCAGGCAGAGCTCACCTTTCATCCCGAGCCTCCATATTGCATAATTTTCTGACATAGCGGAAGATCTTGAGTTTATGCAGTTGTATCGTGTGACACAGAAATGTATAATTTGCTTACTCTATTCAATACGCGGTGTTCACTTTTTGGCAAGTGAAGGAAGAGCTAGCAAGATTTAGTTGTGCATCAGCTTTCTTATTTTATTTGTTTACATGTAAGCAATATTTTTCTTATGTAGGCCAGCAGCTTCAGACAAACAAAAAAATTACAGCACTGAAACAGAATGTTGTTAAAGTAATATCTCTATACCTATTATGCTGGCCGACATCTTACGTGCCTGCCAGGCAAGAAGACATATTTCTATATGAGGTTTATCTTCTATACAAATAAAAGGCAGTGTGTGTGTGTGTCCTCCATAACTCCAAAACTATAACACCTAGCAGCCTGAAACTTTGCATGCATACCAAGAAAACTCCAAGGAAGTGCAGGAGTGAAAATTGGGTGTTTGGGTTAATTAAAACACCCTTTTTGAGGATAATTAACTGCCTTATTTAATTATATCCTTCATCAGGCAATCCTCAGTCACCTTGCTCTCTGGGGTCTCAAGGCGTTTAGTGGGAACCCGAGCTGGGGTTTGAGGCCGCCATGTTTTTTGGCCTGCTCAACCATGTTTTGACTTGTGACAGGCCACCACGATTTCTTAACGATAGTTTTTTTTCACTTTCCTCACTCATATTTATCGAATGCCTGTTCATCATAGCTACAAATCGATGGGTACATTGCAATGCTTATAAACACCCGGAGACGTCAGTGATCGTTGCATTATTTCATTTCTACTCATGCGATTGCCACAAGTGTCTCTTAAATTAAGGAGAATTACAAAATTTAAGCTCAAGAATCGAACTTACAAGCAGCTCTGACTCCGGGAAAAGTGTTCATTCGTCCAATTCGGACATATTTGACATTTTGGGCGTCTCTGGGAGGTTTATGTTTAATATGACGGTTCAGTGATTGCCAAATGCGTACCAAGGGAGCCGTTTCATATCAACTGTTTCGTTGGAGTGCTTTCTTTTTTTTTTTGTATACTATTTGAGGCTCATATGAGAGCTAATACAACACACAGCAAGGGGGGCATGAGACAAGAGGGGCGGGAGTGGGAAGGACACAGTAGGAAACAGAGACATTAGGAGATCTGTGGAAGGCAGAGGGATGGGGGGGAGCATGGGGTATACAAGATGGACATTATAGGGACTTTCAGGAAGGAAAGCAGGAAATTTGAAGAGGTGGGGGTTTGGGGTGGATTAATGGGGGTAGAAAAGATGGAGGTTTGAGAAGGGGATGACAAGGGTGGTGGTGAGCAGCTGTTTTGAAGGCCTGGAGGGAAGAATGGGATTGAATAGAGTGAGGGAGTTTATTCCAAAGGCGGGAAAAAAGAGGAATAAAAGAGTGACGGTGAACAGTGATTCTTGATTTTTGTAGTTTACCAGAAGGGGGTTGTTGGCGGACCTTGAGCGCCCTGTGGAAATATGGTGGGAGACAAATCGCAGAAGAGCAGGGGGGGGGGGGGGGGAGATCGGAGAGGAGATGGTAGTAGACAGAAAGACCACCGACCTACTGTGTTGAGAGAGTGAGAGGCCCAAACCTCAGCCTATCGTGGGAGATGCCAAGATACCGAAATGCCTTGGTTTCACAGCGTGAGGCAAGAAAGGTGGGAGACAGGAGCACCAGCCCAGAGGGGAGAGCAGTCTCCATCAGGCTGCGGACGAAAGCTTTGTAAGTGGTCAGGAGGTGGGAGAGAGATGAAGGAGGGGAGGGTTGGTGGGCCGAGGAAGGACTTGCACGACGGAGGATTCCCAGTCGGGACTGGCTTTGGAGGCGAGTTTGGAAATGTGGCTTTCCCAGGAAAGGTCATGGCAGATGGTGAGACCAGAAGTTGAATGAAAGGATTTCTTCAGAGGATTGTTGAGAAAGTAGATTAGTGGGTGGGCGGGGGGGTTCTAAATGGTCCTTTCGGAGAGACATAGTGAGAGTGTGAGATTTGTCAGGATTGAAAGACATGTTCCACGTGTTGGACCAGTTTGTGATTTTATCCATCTGCAGTGAGCGAAGAAGCTGCTGCTTGCCAGTCTGAGGATGACAGAGGGTGGAGTCGTTAGAAAGGATTAAAGAGGGTTTTCCAGAGGTCGGAGAGATCATTGATAGAAACTAGAAAAAGAACAGGGCCTGGAATGTTGTCTTGAGGAACTCAGCCTGGAAAGGAAGAGGGGTGAAAAACTCCATTTAGGGCCACACCTTGGCTGCGACAGAGAGGAGTCTGCGAGACATGAGTGGAGATGGCCTTGGATACCATAGGAAAGAGTTTGGTGAGCAGGGGAGGGTGCCAGACCTGTCAAAGCACGTGACATGTCGATAGATATGGTCTGATTTCATGTCTGGCATTGACGACCTCCATCCATTGTTGGGAGAAGCAGAAGCAGAATATCAGGGTAGAGTGACCTGGTCTGAAACTAAGTGAAGATCGGAAATCAAGCCATTGGAGAAGAGGAAGGATTTAATATCTGAAGCGATGATAGATTCCATAACCTTGTGATGATTCGGAGAAGGCTGATTGGTCTGTAGTTGCAGGGATCTGTTTTTGCATTTTTTATGCAGAGCGGTAATGTTTGCTAATTCAAGCGAGATGGTAGATGGCTGAACAAATGAGAGGGTAAATAGAACAGAGAGAGGGTGAGCAAGAGCAGAGGAGCAGGTTTTTAGGACACGTGGGCTGATGCCGTTGGACGGTTGCAGAATCTGAGTCGAGGTTTGACAGCTAACTCTCCACCTTGTCAGAAGAAAGGAACACAGAGTCTGTTGTGTGCGAGACTGGGTAAGTTGGGTACAGAAAGCGATGTGTTGGACACAAGATTTCGATGCAAACACCGAGTTAGGCATTCAGCTTTTTCACATGTGGTATCAGCAGTGCAGCCATTTGAGGTAAAGAAGGGGGTGGAGGTGGAACATACTCCAGAAACAGATTTAATTAGATACCTCCAGCATTTGGAGGGGGAGCGAGGTTTAAGAGTTCAGACTTGAGCTTAGAAAGATTGTTTTTCCTGGCTTCTCTGAGGGTAGATACCACTTGTTCGATCTTTATGGAGGAACTGAGATTACACTGTGTTGGTTTGCTTTTAATGAGGCAAGAACAAGTTGTTTCAGGACAACTGCCTCACCACAGCTTCAGTGAACCATGGGCGAGAGGAAGCGTAGGACAACTGAAGATGAGAGGGGATAAATCTGTGCATGAGGGAGAGAGAGCAAGTTTTTTGAAAGAATCAGGATGAGTTATGTTGGAGAAAGTAGTGATGGGAGACCAGTTCAGAAGTTGATGGCTGCTTGAAGACCCTGCCAGTCGGTCTGAGTGAAATGCCAGACTCATGGTGCTGAGGTGAGGTGAGGGTGGAGGGGAAACTAGACTGACGGTGAGGGTGGAGGGGAAGCCATAGCCAGAGGTATCCTGGGGTGTGGGGGAGTGAGAGTGCATGGAGAGTGAGGAATAGTCTTTGATGAAGAGAGCAACTCCTCCACCAGGACGAGGTCCAGGTCTGTCATACCGGAGAGGGAAATAACAAGGGAGTCAGAGAGTCTTTGAGGGAGGAAAGCTTCTGTTCGGCAGATTATGTCTGGTTTGTCAGTGGCAACCTGTATGGAAAGATCTGTAAGGCTGAGCGAAGTCCCCAGATATTTGAGGTCCACACTTGTAATGAAGAGGGAGGGAGGAGCTTTGGGTGCACGGGAGGGGGAGGGAGGGAGGGTTGGACAAGGGAGAGGGGGGGAGGTAAGGAGAGTTGTTGAAAGAGTGTGGGGATTGCAGAAGAGCTCGGGGAGGGGGGAGATGATGAGGAGAAAAGGCTCCATAGTGCTGGGTTGAGGCACATGGGGAGTAATAAGAGAAGGGGAGAAGGCAGTTGAGGATTTGAGGAGGTAAGTGATGAGATGAGGAGAGAGGGCAGGGGAAGAGGCAGCTTTGTGGATGTGAGGGTGGGCGCAACTTTAGAAGGGTGAGTGAGGTGGTGAGATGGAGGGAGAAGGGTGAGTGTGGAGAGTTGAGGGGAGAAGGAGAGGAGTTTGTAATGAGGAGAAAGGTGAGAAGAGACTTGGAGGGAGAAGAGTGGATGGTTGCTTTGAGAGTGAGGGTGAGAGGGGTGAGTTGGCACTGAAGTTGAAAAAAAGGATGATTGATGGAAAGCGAACATTCATAGCAAACTGGTTTTTTTAATTTTTAGGTCAGAAATGCGATTAAGACGTTTCTTAATTGATGCAATAAAGGCAAATTCAGAGAATGAGAGAAAGAACATGTAACAGTTGGATTTTTTAGGCAAGGGATGAGGAAAGGTCGAATTGAGCAGTTTTTTTAAATAGAGAAGAGTATGAATTATGATGTACAGAGTAACAATGTTGAAAGAGGAAGATGAAGCATATAAGAGATCGTTTTTATTATTTATTATTAATTATTATTATTTTTAATTATATTATTATTTATTTGATAAAGATTGCATAAGATTAGGTAAAGGAAAGGTTGAAGAAAAATCGTGAGGTGAATGATGAATTTGGATCGGAAACACAGAGGGTAGAAATGGATCACGTGGTTATGGGAGGTGTATAGTTAAAAGTAAATTTATTTATTTATTTATTTTTAAAATAAGGATTGCGTAATATTTGGAAAAGGAAAGGCTGAAGTGAAATCGTGGGAGGTGTTGATGAATTTGGTTTGGTAAAGCAGAGTGAAGCTGATGGATCAATGAAAAGTTAGGAAGAGGGTGGAGAGACATGTGGTTTCAGGAGGTGTATAGTTAGAAAGGGTACAGAGAAATTATTATTATTTCATTTTTTTTTGGATTCTTTAGCTTCCTGTATTTTTTCACTTCATTCATGAGGTTTGGTATTTGTCATTTTCTTGATTTCTGCATCGTTTAGTCCAAAAATATAAACCTCAATTGACAATCCCTCTTCTTTTTTTTGTGCTAAGTGTGAGTATCTGGTTGCACACGCTGTTGTTGTTCGATGTTATCGACGTGGACGATGGAATCATAAGGTCATATGTGAGCGGATAGGTTAATTCTGTTTCATGATTGCTTTTGGTTCAATGTTCCACAAATTCTCTGGAACTGGTAATAAGTTTTTTGCAGAATGTGTAGAGCGAGTAGTTCTGTTGAACACCGTTGTGTAGATTGTATGTACAGCTTGTTACGATGATGAGTTTGTTTTTTTGTTGTCACTCTATGAAGCATAACCCACCCTCTTTGCTAACACTCACAACATACATTACTCTTTTCCTCTACCACCTCTCTTTTCCCTCTTCCTTTCCCCCCCATCTTTCCCCTCTTTCCCTTTCCCTCTTTCCCCCTTTTCCCCTCTTTCCCTCTTTTCCTCTTTTCCCCTTTTTCCCCCCTCTTTCCCCCCTCTTTCCCCTCTTTCCCGCCTCTTCCCCCCCTCTTAATCTCTCTCTTCATATACCTCCTCGCTCTCCTCCGAATAAATGCAGCACTCTCCTCCCACATCTCTTGTCTCTCTGTTCTCTGTTCTCTGTCTCTCTGTTCTTCTGTCTCTCTGTTGTTTGGTGAGGCGTCGCTGTCCATCCCACTCTCTTTTCTCACACCTCCTCTCCCTCCTTCCTTCCATCCTCTATACATATAATACTCATTATACATTTATATATATATATATATATATTATATATATAAGCGGGTGTGCTTTCATGTGTATAGTAAAAATTTATTTATATTTCATATATGAATAGCATAACGCGCTCTGCCGGCGACTGTTTGGGGTGGGTGTGTTTGAGAAAGGAATGATGCAGAGTTTAGTAATAATTTTACTTTAATGCAGTAGTGGAATAAGATTTAACTGTTTCAGAACCATTTTATTTACTTTTTTTTGTACATGCACTCTATGGTCTTTGAGATAATGTAAGCGAAATCATGTACTCACGCGCAGACAAGTGAGAATAGCGCGAACGAAACCAACTAGGAAATAATATATAAGATGCTGCACAATGATTCTGTGATTTTTCCCGGTGTATCGGCTTCGATGTCCACTGACATACAAAATTACCATGCTTCCCCATTGTCTCGGGATGCTCACCTGCATTTGATTTTTCATTTAATTATTTTAATTTCTTTTTCATTTATTTATATTTTCATATGTGAATATTGTACGATGATTCTGCGATTTTTTTTCCCCAGTGTAACCAGCTTGGATGTCCGTTGGCACACAAAATCACCGTGCTTCCCCTTTGTCTCGGATTGCTCACCTGCATTTCATTTTTCATTTATTTTTCGATTTTTATTTCTTTAATTTATGTATATTTTTATATATGAATGTCGTACAATGATTCTGTGATTATTTTTCCGTTGTTACTGGCTTCGATGTCCATCAGCACGAAAAAATTCAGCTTTCTCCGTCACCTGGAAAGTCCCCATCATAATCAGTCAGTCAGTTAGTGGTTCGAAAGAGCTTTACATTATATTGGTGGTCGCTAGACTACCGTTTTTCTCAGGTTTTCCATCTGTCTGTATGTCTGTCTGTTTGTTTGTATGTAATGGACAGCTCTGGAGGCCAGAGGAGTCAACCGATTTTGATGAAACTTGACTGGTAGGTTCATACCAGGATCTAGTTGTAGTCCTTTGAGCACCGTTGCTATGGACGCCACCGTTATATAGCGACCACCCATGTCGCCTACCGGCTTGTTTTCATATATATTATATATATATATATATATATATATATATGTGTGTATTTTTTTTCTTCAAATATCATGTTGTATATAGTTTTGGTCCCATCTCTCAATGGTGAAAGATCACTTTAAAATTTCAGTGATTTTTCACCATTGAGAGATGGGATTGCTTTTGAGCAGAAGTGAGTGTGAATAGAACTGCTTTAAATACAAAATTCCCTGGTTATATACTGAAACGCAAAAGAAACTTACCACCTTTTAAACCTTCAAATATCAACAATAACACTGTGTGTAGTAAATGTGTGAACTTATTTGTGGACAATAGTGTCCTCACTGTCAGACAAAACGGTCATGGATGGTCCCTTGAACCTTCAATGGTCACTTCATAGCACAGCTGTTGAACAGCCATTTTTGACTGTCAGTGATTAGCCAAAGGTACGGGATGATTTTAATGAGCTGCACGTGATGTCTTGATATTGCTTTAAAAAGGCCAGTGCAAAATGGCACTTCAATCAATATGCCACGATTGTCAAGAGATCAACCGCAGTGTGCCTTGGGCATATTGCAAGGCAGATTGAGCTACCGTGAGGTGGCACTCGCCTTGGCTGTTCACACCAGACGATATCGGCCCTGGTGGACAGAGACACCCTCCACAACTCTGCAGATGACAGACCTCGATCAGGGAGGCCAAGAGTCACCACTGCAAGGCAGGACAGGCAGAATGGTCCTAAGTCAGATGGCTTCAGACATTGAGGACTGAGTGGGACAGAATCCAGCAGCAATCCATCCAAAGACTGGTAGGCAGTATGCCCGACGATGCACTGCCTGTATCCAAAACAATGGTGGCCACACACGCTATTGAAAAGGGGACTGACATTGCACCCTGTGCTGTTCTGTACTGTAGAACAAACTTATGAGATGGTGTATCTTGGGCAAAAACTTGACATGTCATCAATAAAATGCCAATGTTTCAATTAGCAATTGTTGGTTTGTTTTATTTTGAACTGTTACAATTTTATTACATTTCAAACAAGTGGTAAGTTTCTTTTGCGTTTCAGTATATAATATACAAAGCTCTTTTTAACCACTGATTGGCTGACTGATACTAAAGATATGATGGGGACTTTCCAGGTGACATCGAAAGCTGAAATTTTGCGTGCCGATGGACATCGAAGCCAGGACATCAGAGAAAAAAATCACAGAATCGGTGGAAAGCATCTGTAAATGAAAACATATATAAATGAAAAAAAAACAGGAAAATAAATAAGTGAAAAATCAAACGCATGTGAGCGACTCGAGACAATGGGGAAACACGGTTCATTTGCTTGCACGATGTGTCAGCACACCCTGCTAGTATATGTTATATGTATTCAAACCAACCAAATAAGCACATTGACTCTATGACACGACGCTGACATCATGCACCTAAGTTATACCATCACATCACCTCTAAACTAGGAGGCAACCCCATGGCACTCAATCCTTTGCAGAGCGAGATTAAAGCCGATATCCAACGTCTCTGCAAAGATGATTGTACCATCGACTAAATTCTGAATAACCCGCTCTTGATTTGGTTATCTATCTTGTCATGCTATAATTTGAGAAGTGTCTGTTTGTGTGTTTGTTTTACTTCCATGCAATCCAGAACCACAGGATGGAATGAGATGAAAACTTTAGCTTTTACTTGGTATGTGCTCTTGTACGTTTTAGGTGGTAAAAAATGTAAATACGTCTCATCTCTCTGTAAATATGTATTGTATTGCGCCGCTTCCGGTGAGAGTGGGTATTGCAATTCATGCTCCCATACCTGACCTAACCTGACCCTAGGATCCCAAGCCCACCACCCTAACCATTAAGCCAACACCAGGCATATACCAAGTTAATAATCAATAAGTTTGTTGTGTACAAACTCAGAAGTTAAACCTACCATGATAAAGTTGGATATTACCAAAGGCATGTTTACATTGTGCTAAAGTTGCCCATCGTTCCTGTTGGGTAGGCCACTCATGAACATTTATATGCAATTCAACTCCATGTGAGTGGCCAACCTGGCAGGAGCTTTTCACAAAGCCGAGCGAGCCTGCAGGGACTCTAATCTTAATGTTTGAACACTCATCACACCATATACAAGAAAGGTTG
Organism: Eptatretus atami; assembly: GCA_035128595.1. NCBI lineage: Eukaryota > Metazoa > Chordata > Myxini > Myxiniformes > Myxinidae > Eptatretus > Eptatretus atami. The sequence continues at coordinate 107,969,403 of CM068962.1, read as the reverse complement.
AATATAAAAAGAGCAGACACAGGGGTAGAAAAAGCAAATATCGTAATCAACAGAGCTGGTCCAACTGAAAGAATTTATCAAGATGTTCGACTGCATGTGGGAAAACATCCTCAAAGGACGTGTGACTCAGTTGAAGTGAGTTTAGCCACCCATTTACAAAGATGATAACCAAGCTGTCCTGGCCGGCCTCATCATTTCGCTCTGCCCGGTCAGGCTTGCCGGACTGGAGCAATATATTATAAACACACCAAAAGTGGACATTGTGCCCAACTTCGAGAGGTCTTCCAGGCTTCACTTTCATGCTTTGCACCCTTGGAATGCTTGGTGAGCAGAGATCCCGAACCAACATCTGAGCATTTTCAGATCTTTCAGCACAACCTGCAGGTGATGACCATGATTGTCTTGCTATCAGTAGGGAAAACGAATGCACCATTAGTATATGTCATCATGCACTTTTAAAATAAGAGAATATTTGTTTTTGGTTTGGACTAATTCAGTGTTTTTCTTAACACACTTGTAGCTCTGGAATTAAACTACTACTACTACTACGACGACGTCGACCCAGGACTAAAGGGCCAGCATCGGGCACGATGACAGACTCTCCACTCCTCCCTCTCCCTCATCAGTGTGTTCAGTTAATCTACATTAGCCGCGCCACTGTCTTCTAGGACCGTGTTAACCATAGTCTTGGGAGGGCACCCAGGGTTCATCCTCCCGTGCTTGGGCTCCCATGTGATGACTAGGCTGGCAGGTAACTCGTGGTGGCGTAAACAGTGCCCTGCTAGTTGCAGTCTTCTCGCCTCGATTTTAGTGGCGAGCATCGGTAGGTCGTCATAGAGCTCGACGTTCGTCATGTGCTGTTGCCAACTGACGTCAAGAGCCATCCGGAGTATTACAGTAATTAAACTACAGTAATTTTTATTTTGGCTTATTTCATCCAGTTACGTCGTTTAAAAAAAAAAAGCAAGAGCGTATAAGGAGATATTTAGGGCATTTGCAGAAAGAGAGAAACCTTTAGAAACTGCACCATATTTGTTTCCATTCTCACGACATGTGTGATAGTTCATGGCCCATAGGAACTCTGAGCCTGCCTTTGTTGCGGCCAATGTGCCCAGTCTGTCTCACATTAAGAAGCTGTAGCACACGACTTGGCTTGAAAGTCACTGTGCATTCCACAATCCGATTGTTCACCCATGTGTGCTGTACTCAATAGCTGCATTCCAGGCACCGTGTGTGTGTGTGTGTGTGTGTGTGTGTGTGTGTGTGTGTGTGACAAGTTGGTGGTCTGGTGAGGTCATACCACATCAAATGGTGATATTACCATAGCTTGTGATACAAAGGTAATCAATCTGTTAGAGGTGGATCAAGGAGAAATAGGAAGGTGTGGGAAGGGATGGAAGGTGTGGGAAGGGATGGAAGGTGTGGGAAGGGAGGGGAGGGGTGGGCTCCAAGACACTAGGGGTCAAGACCCCCCAAAAATACATTTTTATCCACTAAATCAACATTCAACTCAAATTGTAAAAGAGGAATACTAAGTTTTGTCAATGCTAAGGTCTGTCCACATCGGTGGAAAATTTGAATGATGAGTTTTATTAACTGAAACTCAACAAAGACATGATACTGGCCTTGGGAAGCAAGGTGAAGCTGATGTTTTGGGCATTGGCCTTTGGTCAGAGCAACATAGTGTTCCTGCTCAGGCGAAGGGCTGATGCTCGGAATGTCGGCTTTATATTGCTCCCCACAGCATTTGGAATACCTTTTTGAACCTTCAGCTGATAAAACCTGTCATTCAGGTTTAAAATATTTTTTATGAGCAAATAACATCCATCATTTCACTGCCGGTAATAATAAAGGGGGGAGGGAGGACAAGAGGGGGAAAGAGGGAGAGAGAGAGAGAGAGCAGGAAGAGTGAAGAGGTGGAGGGGAACGGAGAGAGGAGGGGTGGGGGAATGGAAGACAGTGTGAGGTGAGAGGAAGGGAAGGCAGATGTCTGGTGGAGAGTTAATTATGATTCACTGTTTCATCAAAAATGATTCTGTATGGAACAACAGTGAAGATGGAAACAAAATAATGTCTGAAATCCATTCTCTACCGGAAATACCATAAACATGGTCTGGAGACAAACTCCCGTCCAGACATAAACACCACCCGGACACGTGCGGAGAAAAACATTGTCCAGACATAACCACAGAGACAGAGAGAGAATATGTTATGCTTTATGAACAACACACACACACACACACACACACACACACACACACACACAGTTGCTGTGTCCGCTTATTTGTCGTGGGGTTCGAGTATAAACTCCCCTTGTGCTATGCATCAATCCATCGGTGCCTCTGACACTCCGCCATTGCGCCCCACCCCTCCCGCACTCGTTATAATCTCTGAGGATCAACGTGTCTGCCTCCTAAGGAAAACTGCTCGGTTATCCGGGCTGGCGGTGTTAACCACCCGTCACCACAATTTGGGTCAGGGGGATTAACCTTAACCGGACACTCACTCATAATAACGTAGCACGGTACTGCTATCGACAATGGGCGCTCGGCAAGTGGCTTAAGCACTCAAGCAAGCATTCCAATTCAATGGTTTGATAAGTAACGGTTGGCCAGGCTGTCGCTGCATACAATAAACTAAATAAAGGATCCCTTTAACTTTAAAGCCCGTCTTCACCGCGCACGCAGCAGTTTATGAAATAAAATGACTTTATCCATAAAAGAGATGCTGCTTAATGCAGAACAACCCTGGAGACATTACAAAGTTCAATCGCCCATGAAATAAACATTGCAGAAAATCCACCATTTCGCCTGCTCGTCTGTGCATAGCACATCATGGTACATCAGTTCGGGGTCCGCACAAATGTTATAACTTATTTTTAAAACGTCTTTTTTTTAAACCAGATTTGCTTTGATTCCCTGTAGAGCTCCTCACGAAACCTCGGAAAATATAGACACAGATCTGGCAGCCGCTATGGGGCAGTTTGTTCCTCTGGGGGACAGGGCACGTGCGAGGTGTATCTGTGAATGCATAAAATCATACAGCTCAACGCAGCTGGTTAATTTTGTTACGTTCCTAAATTTTTTGTTCACTCTATATAATTCTCCAAGCAGTAGAAAAAGATAAGTTTAATGCTTTGGAAATTTCACATTTTCTTGTTTATGTATGGAGGAGGGAACATCGCCTTGCTTGCTCAAAGTAAATATGTATATCAGCTTAATTATTGGACTTGTTGTTTCTAGAATTTTCAGATTTCACAAGAGATTTCGACACTTGTTTCGTCCGGACAATATCCGATCCTCGTAACCGAAATAATATTTTGATAACGCACTTCAATTATTCCGTGAGAGTAGATCGTCGTGGAAAATCGCATCATATAATGCATGAAATCACTCGAAGTTCCTGATTTGAAAGCTATTGCACTTACAAAGGCGATGTAAACAGCGATTCGTAGCTATGATGAACGGGCATTTGATAATATGAGTGAGGAAAGTGGAAATCAAAGCTTTATCGTCAAGAAATTATTGTGGCCTGTTCCAAGTCAAGGCATGGCTGAGTAGGCCAAAAAACATGGCAGCTTCAGCAAGGTTACCCTGGAAACACCTAGTATGCATGCAAAGATTAAGGCTGCTAGGTTTTATGGTTTTGGAGTTATGGAGGACACACACACACACACAACAAACAAATACAACACTTACATTGGTTAATTATATAAAATTATTGTACTTTGTATTTTTTAACAGTTTATTTTTTTTTATTTTTTACTATTTTATATTTTTTTTTTTTATAGATATTTTATTCCTTTGGATAATGCCGACACAATTTCGAATTATTGCTTCGCACCGACTGTGTTGGCCATTCATCTTTCAACAGAATTTTGGCAACACGGATGTGCCTCTTCTTCTCTCTCCCTCCTCCCCCCCCCCCACCGTTCCAAAATTGGAACCATATCTTCGTTTAACCGCTTTTGTGAAATGATCTCATCTCATTTTGATTGAGTCAGCATTTGCAGCGGAGCTGTACTCTGGTCATATGAGATGGGGGTGGTGGGGAGGGGGTGTAATCATGTAAGTTACTGGATTTTAAAGCAATCAAAGGTTCTAACGTTCAATATCATCAATAAATATTGAGTGCAAGGTTCTACATCATACTGTTGCGGGCCGGGGACCGGTGGCGAGAACGACCGCTAGGTGGGGGAAGTTACGTTGTCTCCCACCAGACTCCCGGAATTGTAGGCCGTCGCTCACGGATAACTCCGTGAGGCGGCGGGTCGCTTAACCGACCGTGGACGCCAATACCCCCACCGCGTAGCGAAGGGTCTTTTTGTCTCAAACCAATTTACCTAATTAACCACGCGGTGTCTACCGGGGAACTACGCCCTCGGTACGTCTTGCTCAAACCGGGTCACTCTACCGACTGTGGTAGAGTTCCAACTACCAACTACCAACTCCGGTTCGGGTGCAGTCGGAGCGTAACTTGCCAAAGTCGTGCCGGCTAGGATGAGCAGATTAACGGAACAAAGACCCGGCTAAAACTCAGATCCGAACCATGCTGGACCAATGAAAGAAAGACGGAAACGAACTGGGAGCATTTCTATAAATGTTTTATTTACAGCAAGAAGGACACAGAGCAAGCTTATCACGGATATACAGGAGATTTACAATGATTGAAAACACTTATGCAGGTGAATTCCAAGAACCTCGTAGCCAGGAGAGAGACAGCTGGGGTCGCGGCTCGGCTGGGTACCTGCACGTTGGAGGGAGGGGGTGCTCCATGGTGCGGGCACCTGCCAATGGTCGTGCAGCTCGGCCCGCAGTCACACGCGTGGGGCTCGTGTCCGTGCGAGGAACCCGAGCGGAGTCCCAGGCAGGGATCAGGTCGCGGAGAGGACCCAGCGAGAGACCGGTCGAGTGTCCTTGGTCGTTATCGAATCGACCAGACTGATCGCTCCATCAATGAAGAACGGCCATGCCACCACCCACAGACTCGCTGAAAAAGCTCTCAGTCTGTAATCCTCCTCATACACCGAACTCAACACTCCAGCCAAAACTCCAACGAACGCTCCCCGCGAATGCAGAACTGAACTGAGCCTTTTGACTGAACTCTCACGAACACGCGTCTCAGAGGGACCCTTCGTGGTCCATCGACCTCCCTCAGCGGGCCAGGGCCTTGGTCAAAACTGACGTCACTGTCCGCCCTGATT
>CM068962.1:107893180-107920768 GCA_035128595.1 Eptatretus atami | reverse complement strand
ATTCAATTCAAATCAAATGGAAGACCAAATATGTACCCGATGTGCAATTTGGTCTTTCATTTGATTTGAATTGAATTTATTTTTGTACGTCTTCCCTAACCCTAACTGCATTGGAGTAATCAGAAGGAACCCAAACAAGGAAAAAGCAAAGATGAAGTCATCAGGAGGAATCTGGATAGGATTTGCATTTCAGCTGCTACTCCTCTACTCTCAAACCCATCCAGGCACAGAAAAGTGAGCCATATTCAAAAAACTTAAAAATAAAAAAACAAAAATAACCCGTTTCAAACAAGTGAGCCTTATTCAAAAAAAGAAAAAAAGAACCTATTTCAAAATATTAAATTATTCTGGCTGCCAGACCATGCATCCAATCAAGTTGAAATTTAAGACCTGTATTCCCCATCAATACTACATCATAAATGTGACGTTTCACATTGCTTGATTAAGCGGTTTCAGAGAAAACATTATTTTGGTTCGCGGGCACCAGCAGTGACCACTATTTTCGTTGTGTCTGTCTATCTGTTTGTGACTCTCTCCAGAGCATAGCTCCGTGACGTTTGATGCGATCTTGATGAAACTTGGACACAAGCTAGATATCATTATCTAGTTGTGTCTTTTTGTATGAGTGGCATCCCACGCCCCTTGTGGGCGGAGCCACGCCCACTTGAACTTTTTATTCATTTTTATTTTTTTTTCTCTTTTTTTTTCCTCGCAATTTCATTTCCTAGAAGCTGTGCATAATGTCCATAAGTACAACATATAAAAAATCCGATTTGATTTGGTCAATTTTGAGGGAAGAGATAGGTTTTTACGGTAGGGCTTCCTCAAAAGCTTCCACTAACTCAATTGTACCTATCGTGGCATTGTTCAATAATGGCTGCGAACCATCGTCGCCTCCCGGCTAGTCATATTTTTCTTCAATCCAATATGGCTAACAAACCATGTGACCTATCAATTATTCCTTAACAATATTATTCCTTAAGATTTTTATAGGTTTTAGGGTAAATCCAATATGGCTGCCTAACCATATGACCTATGATGTCAAATGTGTAAACATTTTGTTCCTCATGGATAGGCAGTCATACATGTAAAGTTTTGCCTCGATCTGTTTGACCACTTCAGAGAAGAAGATTTTTGAAGGTTTAAAAAAAACAAAAAACAATATGGCTGCTGAATCATGTGACTGATGACGTCGTCAATTTTTTTTCTGTGGACCATTTTGTCCCTAGATGACCCTCAAAAATGTTCATACTGATCAGATGTAGCGTTCTACATATGCAATTATGTCATAACAAAGGCACCTATGATGTCATAAAAATCACCATGATTAGATCATGCAGATGATGATACCGCCATGAGGAGTACTTGCTATGTGCCAAGTTTCAATTTTTTCGTTGGTGCAGTCTCAGAGATAGAGGTCCAAATTTTCCATTTTCCAACATGGCTGCCACACCACGTGGCCTATGACGTCATAATTGTCATTAAAACATTCCACATGAGGTGTCACAGAAATGGTGAAAATTTTGTCTCGCTCCGCCAAGCAGTTGCGGAGAAAAATGAAAGTTCTGTACAGACAAACACAAACAGACAGACAGACAGACTAACAAACAAACAAACAAGAAAAAGAGGTCATGCAGAGCACAATACTTGCAAAATCCATACCCCCTCTCCATCGGTTGTCATGGATACATCAAATTGTCTATTTCATCTATCTATAATTCCAGAAGTGTGTGTGTGTGTGTGTGTGTCTGTGACCGCTGTTTCTCGACAGCCACTGGTCCGATCTAATTGAAACTTGCCAGGTATATTGCTGGGGACCTGAGGATGTGCCTTTTCAAGGATTGATGTTAATCGGACAAGTGCTTCCCAAGTTATGGCCATTTATTTTCCAACCAATGACAGGACACGTTGCTGCGTAGGCGTGGCCGATGGGATGAGACCTCAGCTGCGTTCGCCATTACGGGTTTTCTCTTCTTCTTCCTTCTTTTGTTTTTCTTGCGAAAGGCAAAATACGTTGGTGCTAATTGAATAATTGGCCATTAAAACTAATAATTTATCAAAACGTTGGCAGATCCAGCAGCCTCCGCATTCTTGCCCTGGACGAGAAACAAAGAAGAAGCGCCGTTTCTCAGCAATGTTGTTTATGAAGAGGTGCTAACGAGATAAAGGTGTGTACATGGAGACAATTTTTATTTTATTTATTGAAGAAAAATTGTTCCGAAAATAATTTATCAAAAAAAGTGCACAACTTTTTTTTGTTTCCAAGTGTCAAAACGGTGTGGCCTTGAAGTGTTAAGGAATTCAGCTCTACTCAACATGCTTGCCACGAAATACATCTCATTTGGTGGTATGCTTTGCAAACTATTTTTTTTTTAAACTATTTTCAAACTAAACAATTCGAACATGGAATACCTAATGCACTGATTTTCAGGTCTCCTACAAATCCTACCTGTGCCTCACCATGGCATAGGATGGCAATGGTCAATGGCAGCGAATGTCATGGCGAGCAAAGACAGGGAGGTAAAGTTGATTTTAATTTGGATTTAATTAACTCTGTGTGTGTTAGTATCACAGCATTTTGTACTTCAATGAAAGTGATAATTCGTGGAATGATGTGAACATTCCGTACGGGCACGCACTACTTCTGGATCGTGATGACTTACTGTATTCTAATAATTTCTCGATTTCTTATGTGCATTTATAGATAAACACAATACCCCAATCCAGTCGTCGTTTACAAGAGCGAAGGAACGGCCTGTGTGGTTGTTTGAAAGTTTTTTTTTTTTTTGCACGTACAGCCACGCACGTACGAGCATGCGAGAGCGAAGGAACAGCCTGTGTGGTTGTTGTTTCTGGCACGCAGTTTGAAAGATTTTTATTTTGTATGTACGGCCACGCACGTAGGGCATGCACGTACGGCCACGCACGTACGGGCACGCACGTACGGTCACGCACGTACGGGCACGCAAGAGCGAAGGAACAGCCTGTGTGGTTGTTGTTTCTGGCACGCAGTTTGAAAGATTTTTTTTTTTGTATGTACGGACACGCACGTACGGCCACGCACGTACGGCCACGCACGTACGGCCACGCATGTACAGCCACGCACGTACGGGCATGCACGTACGTCACGCACGTACGGGCACGCGAGAGCGAAGGAATGGCCTGTGTGGTTATTTGTGGCAGTGGTTTGAAAGTTTTTTTGGGGGGGTTTCCACGTATGGCCACGCACCTACAGGCACGCACCTACGGGAATGCACTATTTAAGATTAAAATTGACAATCTTAGTCAAAGCTCAGGTCAATCGGTTGAAAATGATTATTTTTTCAGATTGAAATGGTATGCTTTGCAAACTATTGAAATGATTGAGTTGACCTTTGACCTTTTGACCTCAAAAATAGTTGCTTTCCCAATTCAGTGATTCAATATGCAATCGTTTTCAAATTTCAGGTCAATCAGATGAAAAATGCCGATTTTAGAAATCCGACCTCACGATGGCCTTTAACTTTTGACCTCAAAATCAATTGCTTCTCAGCTGAGACTACCTCTACGACTTAGTAAAGTTTTATGACAATCGGTTTAGAATTGTGACCTGTAGGCGATTGACAGACAAACAACAAGAAGAAGACGTCGTGCAGATCATGATACTTGCGAAATCCATAAAACAAATTTCACCTCAAAAATAATTGGTGGTTGAATTAAATGACAAATATGCCACTCCTCTTCGAATTTCAATCAATGGGATGAAAATTGAGGATTTTTGAAATTCCAGCTTAGTTGTTGACCTTTGGCTTATGTCGACCTTTTGGTCTATGTTGACCTCGAAAACAATTCGGTGGTTGAAGTGAGTCATCAGAAATATAAATCCTCTTCAAATTTCAAGTCAATAGGATGAAAATTGAGGAATTTAGAAAATTGACAAATTTGTTGACCTTTGTTGACCTTTTCACCTTTTGACCCAAAACATAGCCTTCTCCTCGCCAAACTCCACTATGTGGTGAAGTTTCGTGTAGATTGGTTGAAAATTTTGACCTGGACACAGACAAACAAACAGACGGAATAACAATCGATTGACCAATACACTTGAAAAATCTCCGATTTTGCAAGTAACAAATGGACCCAAACACATTACCCTCTCCTTTAGTGAGGGTATCTAGAAAGAGCAATCAGAGAGTGCAAACCCTCACCAGAACTTGTTTTGTGTGGTGTATTTTGCGTGGCGTTTGTGTACTGGTGTGTTACATAATTAATGAGATAATTAGAATTGCCACTTTATAACTGCTGGTAGTGATGACCGCTTTGGACAACCGTTGATGCAACCCCGCTTTGATTGGACATCTGATCCTGACCCATGATGTTTATTATTATTATTCAATTAAATTTAGAATGGGATGAAAAATAAATTCAATCAAATCAAATGGAAGACCAAGTAGGTATAGTCCTGCATTGGAGTCATCAGAAGTAACTCGAACAAGCAAAAAGCAAAGATGAAGTCATCAGGAGGAACCTGGATACGATTTACATTTCAGCTGCTACTTCTGTACCCTCAAACCCATCCAAGCACAGCCAAGTGAGCCTTATTCAAAAACAAAATAATAATAATAATAAAAATAGAACCCATATATATATATATATTTATAAATTCTGGCTGCCAGACCATGTGTCCAATCAAACTATATTCCCCTTCACTACGAAATCATAATTAATTGTAAGTTTTCATTTGGGGCTGCCCGCAACATGGCTGCTGAATCACGTGACCGATGACATCGTGAAGTTTTTCTCTGTGGACCATTTTATCCCCATATGACCCTCAAAATTTTTCATACTGATCAGATGTATGTGTAATACAGTGAATCAGATTCAGATTCTCATTCTGCCAACAGTCCAGGAGACCTTCTTCGGCAACACTAATGCTCTCTATAGAGCATGGTCCCAATGGATGAAATGGACAGGGTGTCCACAAATTACTGTTCCACATTCAATCTGTGGTGAAATAATAAAAAAACACAAGTCTGAAGATTGACAATGGTTCACGAGTGGTATTTGACGATGTAGATTGTTTCAGACGTCAAGGATGAGACAATGTGATAATTTTTGACCAGTTATAATTAATTATAGTGGCCTTCAATCAACAGCTGCAAAATGTCGAAAACCCAGTTTCCTTCAACAACTTTCAAAATTTGACCTTTGCATAAACCTTTAAAGGTCACAAAACAATGTTGTGCACATTAAAATAAGGAAACAGGATACGTGCTATAGCTTATTGGAGTTAGTGCATCGAAGAAGGTCGAAAACCCGGTTCGATTCCCACAACTTTTGAAAATTTTGACCTTTGTGGCCTTTAAAGGTCAAAGGTCAAGGATTATGACCTTAGGTGCAAAACTTCCTCCGGAACATTCCAGGAACATATAAACGTCATATAGGCTATATGGCATTTCGCACTCCTCGGATTATCATATTTGATGAAATCAGTGTAAAAACAAGCTTGAAGGGGCGCCCACGGGCAAGGTGTTTCGAGATAGAGCAAAATGGTTTCAAGACTTTAGGTGGGGAATGACCTCAAGATTATGCATTAAAAATATTTGTCATCCTAGCTCTCAAAGTTTGGGCGGTCATGATTTTCATGTCAAATTTGCATTTTTCTAAGTTTTTGACCTTGTAACCTTGACTTGGGATGAAAATGAAAAATCGGACAACGCTAAGTTTTAGATAATTCATTTTGCTATTAAATACTCGAAGAACCATTCCATTCAGTCAATTCCCTAGGAGAAGATAGATTTTTAATCCGACTACCCCCTAAAAATGGCTATTTTTTGGGCGTGGCTCCGCCCTATTTCCCCTCATCCAGGAAAAACACAACTAGACATTGATATCGAAACACATAACCCAGTTTCATCAAGAATCGGATCAAAGTCCACGGAGTTATGCTCTGGACAGACAGACACACAGACAGACAGATGGACAGACAGACAGACGGACAGAACACAGACATAACGAATATAGTGGTCACTCTGGCTGGTGCTCGTGAACCAATAACAAACATATGCTGCCACGCTGATCTCAAGTACATCTGGGCTTGGTGAAAGGCATGCTAATGCTCAAGCATTACAGTGGGCGAGTATGCAACAAGGCTGTGAAGACCAAATTAAAATTGGGTCCAATGGACCAATGGGGCCACTAGTATTATAAAGGAAGCCGTGCTTGTCTGTCGGTCTGTTTGTTTGTCATGTTGCTCACTTGAGAATGGATTAACGGATTTCAATGAATCCAATGACGGTGGATTCAGGGAATCCCAGGAAGGTTTGTGATGAAAAAAAACAAAGGACGGTTGTGCATGGGTACACATGGACCACCGTAGCACAACTGCCAAACGCCAACTTGTGAGCGCTGGGTGACAATAATGGAGTTGACAAACGATAGTGATTATGATGATAATAATGACAATAATGGAGCATCATGATGATGACTGTCTGTGTTGGAATATGCCTGATGTTGGCTTAAATGGCTAGAGTGGGTGGCTTGGTATCCTAGGACCTGAGTTCAAATCATGCTTCTCTGTTGAATTAATACCAGGTGGGGTTGACTCTGCCTGTCATCCTTCCAAGTTGGCAAAATGAGTCCCAGCTTTCTGGTATCCTATGTTGGAGTGGTGACCTGTCCAGGATTGTGCCAATCGCCAAGGAGACTGCTTAGGCAGCACCAATGCTCTGCACAGAGAATGGTTCCCAATGGATGGATGTCTGTCTGTCAAGGCCCTAACTTTTTTTTTTTACCATTTGAGCTTTTGTCATAAAATTTTCAACAAACCTTTATTATGAGAATATGAAAGAATATAATTGATAATTGGGGTGAAAATGTTAAAGCACAAAGTCACAGTAAGCACAAATAGGCCTCATCAGCCCGTCCGCAGTGCATCAAGCGTAAGATGCACAATTTATTAATCGCTTCAATGTTTATTTATTGCATTAAGCTTCAGTGTTTGTTTCCATGCCATAAACATTTTTTTACCATTTAAGCTTTTGTCATTAAATCTTTCAAAAAAAAACCTTTATTATGAGAAAAGGGAGAACACAAATAATAATAAAAAAATTTTTGGCTGTTGTCGTTTAGTTTTAGTACAAGCAGATGTGTTTGCATTATTCGATATGCTTTCTCGTTGCATATTGTTTAGATGGCTTTAAAGGCCATATCTCGTCCGAGTTTTTTGATTGTTTCACATTTTTCAATTTTGACTTGTAGTTTTTGCCACAAATAGTTCATGAATCTGTCTCACAGTCTGTGCCTGGCAGAGTGTTGGCAGATTGCACAGCACTTCTGCATCTTCTGTTGATTATAATGTAGTCATTCTGATTTCAATGTTTCCATCAGGTGAAGTCAATGTGTACAGTCTATACTTGGGTTGTTTGACCACGTGTTTGTAATTACGAGCTCATCTCCCACACACAACATAAAACTCCTCCCCATTTTCTTCATCCACTGCAAAGTTGGAGCATACATCTGAATGATAATAATGGTACATCCAGTGAACAACAGCACGATCTGAATGATGGTTTCGTCGGATGTCCTTTCAACCTCAGCATAATTAACCTAGCATTGACTGGGTTGTATCCAGGACTGACCCTGCCATCTTCTTATTGCAAATCACTGCCACTCCATTTTTTTACAGGTTTTGTGACCAGAAAATAACACTTTGCAATTGTCAGATTGAAACTGCTCCAAACCAGTCCATCTAAGTTCACTTATCCGCCAAAATTTCAGTTCTTGTCCCTCTCTCTCTCTCTCTCCTCTCCTCTCTTCTTCTCTCTCTTCTCTCTCTCTCTCTCTCTCCTCTCTCTCTCTCTCCTCTCTCTCTCTCATCTCTCTCTCTCCCTCACATCTAATTTTCCATGATTTATTGATCTTACGTCCCATGTCCAAATTCTCTGAACGTTTGAGAAGCTCAGAGTTCGACTTTCAATTCTAGCGACCTCAGCAACTGGATTTCCTTACGGTTTTGATCTAGTCCGATCATAATGGCTGGTCCGACTCATGAAAACACTTTGCTCTTCCCCGGTAGCCTTCTGGGTGTTTTAAAACCTGGTGGGGTGAACATCCGGCACCGCAAGCTTTATCTCTTAGATTTCTGATCATGATTGTGTTATTGGTACTCCAGAGTTGGTTTGCCATTGCCTTCTTCCAGGCAGGTGTCTATAGGAGATGGGTGATCTTAGCCATTGTTCTCCATCAGAGACTCTCTGCCTAGCATCAAGGCCGTACAGCCATTAATGGCAATGTGTGCCAGTTGCCTGCATGGCTATCCACCACCTGCTCTGATGGCTTTCACGTAACTTTGATCGAGAGGCTAAAATGGGGTATTACACCTTGGCCAAAGATGGCCCACCAGTTAACGAATGCAAAGCTCACCTCCTTTTAAAAGGATTTCCGCTTTTGCCGATTAAACCCTTAACCTTTGGTTTCAAACCTGGACCGCAAAGCAGCGACGGATTTGATTCAAGTTCCTTCTCCTACATGAGCTTGCCTACCAAGGCTAATGAGCCCTATCTGCCCGAAGAAACGTGGATTGTAAATTACCTTTTCACCTGATTTGCATTGAGCGACAACCCCACTATGAGTAGGCTAATGCCAGACTGAACTGTCAGAGGCTATTTAAGACACTGAGCCTTGGAGCATTTTATACACCTTGAACACTTATCCTCAAATGTCACTCCATAGCAAATAGAACAGTCCCTGGTGGTCTAAACACTTCATGGGGGCCATACACCATGGAGGTATAACAGTCGATGTTTACTTGTTGGTGTGTGTGCTTAACATAATGTACAGCAAACGTTAAATCTATATATAATGTTTGAGGAATAGGCCATTACTGTACAATAATAAGTGAATTATTAGGAAGCAGGGGCCATTTGAAAAAAAAAATAACACTAAGAGTCGTGGGTGTGATGTGTGTGTGTGTGTGTGTGTGTGTGTGTGTGTGTGTGGTGTGTGTGTGTGTGTGTTGTGTGTGTGATATATTGTTTTAAACTATTTTACGGACCTTGCGTGAAATGTGAGATTTAAGACTCTATCTCAGAATTAAGACCTGTTTGATTTGGCTTGGACTCGTGAATTCAGCATGACCTCGAACAGTTTCTTGGATTTTGAAAATATTGCAGCTCCAAATTTGACAGATTTGACCGTTGCAACGAAAAATTAGCACTTTAGTGCTTTTGGTCGTGTTTTTAATGTCCTATTCAGTATATGTGGCCAAACCAGGTGTACACTTCAGAATCACATCTGCCAACTTGTTTCTGAATTAAGCTTCTACTTTTCAAACCTAAGACAGCAGAAGATAAATGAGCCATGCCATGTGACCCTCCATAACAATCTGGTCAGAAAGGCCTTCCCTGCTGAGGGCACTCCAGGGGAAAAAAATAAGGGACAAATGATGCCCCAGTCGAGAACTCAATAAGCCTCCTTATATATTGCATTCCAGCATGTTTACTATGAGTATGTTCGGTTTCGTTGTAACTGTTTTACTTCAAGGTGCCTCGAATTTTGTTTGTATTCTAAACTAACATTGTAATAGTACAAAAGTGACAAGTTGCATTACCTTTCCAGGTATTCTTCAAATCAGGACACAAACACTTTCCCCCACCAGGTGTGGAAACCTTAGTTATGGTTAGAGTTTCTGTAGTGTGTGTATGATGTCCAACAGTGTATGTAGAACGTAAGCAGAATGCGTAGCTATTGCAGGACACCATTCTTAATAACCTGAATCCAAACCTATGCACTAAGGTGCTACTTTAATCCAGATGTGCTTGTCAGATAATCAATTATCATATTGTGCAGTCAACGATCACCTGTATATCTGAAACAGGACTCATCGTTTTCATTGTCCAGAAATTTTCTGGTGTTCCACATTTCATATCTATCTACTATCCATACATATATATCAATATATAATTCATATATATATAACTATATATATATGTATATATATATTCAAACTTGACCTCTGATGGAGGAAACAGGAGCCTCACACAGGTTTATCACACCCATTAACTGCGTAAGGGCAGTAATGACCCACCAGAAAGAAGGAGGCTGGACCACACTGACATGTATCTACATTGCTGATTGGGGCAAAGTCATCAAATGCCAACCATTAACATTAACTTTGCCATCATGGCTCAGCGATTGGTTGCGTTTAAGCTCCGGTCCTGATTGGTGCCTGTGGAACAAGACTTTGAAACACTGTTTTGTGATGGTTCATCCAGCATAGTCCCAGCCCCTCATTTCACATTTACGGGAAATTCAAGGAGGTTTTTTACTCCTGAGAAAAGTCAACGGATGTGTTGTGTTGATCGAATGTGGTGCCAACCAATTTTTTTTTTTTTTTTGTTCAATTGTAAGGGGTTGGAGAACCATTCGGAATTATACATATATATACGCATTATATATATAATACATATATAGTTATATTATATATATATATATATATATAATATATAACCGGCGAAGTGGCGTGCGCCTGTAATCCGGAATACTCGGAGGCTTTGGTTGGAGGATCACTTGAGGACGGGAGCTCTGCACTGGGCCGCACTATGAGAGGGTATAGGGCAGCCCGACGAATCATGGCGAAACCCAATCCTTATCCCTGTGTCGTAAGAGGCTACCAGGGTTGCGTCAGGAAGGGCATCCGGCGTAAAACCTGTGCCAAATCAGTATGCAGATCATAACGGATGATCGCTGTGGCGACCCCTAACGGAGCAGCCGAAAAGGACGAACAAAAAAAAAAGAAAAAAATAATATATATCTCATATCTACATAAATACTGTAATATATATATATATATATATATATATTATATATATATATATATATATAGTGACAGTTAATATATATACTATTATATGTTTGGCACTTGCTACTTTGGTTGGTTGTCAGCATAAATAGCATAAATAAAACTGAAAAAACATATAATTGTGGTATTAGTTTAAAATACTGTAACAGCACAATTCTCTTGAATATCATAAACTGTTATGTATTGCCTGTGTTTTTATAAATGAGAGTCCAGGTTAAAATTATACCACCCTCATAGAAATTTAAATAATTACTGCCTTGGTGGATATCGACTTCTCCATAATCCATCCAACATGGAGTGACACCACCGATGAGGAGTGCAATTTGCAGTTTTCCGCTGGGGAGAACATTGGGGATTAGCGGAATAAGATGGGTCAGTGCAATCTTACTCCAGGAGTATGTCAACTGTGAACGTAAAGCACCGACGCACAAAACTAGTAGGCAGGTTTTCAGGAACTGCAAGGTGGGAAGTGGTGGACATTGGGTGAATCAAACTTTTTGTGGCATGGATAACGTAGCAATTCATGAAAGCAGGTTTCGTTTTCCCAAGTAATATTAAAATGACATTCCACCGTTTGTGTCACACCAACAAGAAGACATCGGTCAGGTGGGTTTTATATATCCACGTGACTTGTGTGATTTGATTCGTAATTGCTCCTTCGTGTCTCGATATTCTCATTAGACTATTCAGTGGGAGTAGGCATGGAAAGAAAATATGCAGAACTGTGTCGACTGCACGCAACATGGGACAATATAAGGGTCATGAAGATCATTCAGCAAACATGGATCATCCCAAATGTTCATTAATAAACGATTGTATCCATTACCAACTTTATCGTTGTACGTTAAATCTCAGTCCCTCTTCAGCACGTCGTCCGACGGTCAAACCAACTTTCCGATCCCAAAGCAGAAGCTGTCTTCCCAGCGGACATGACTGTGTTAACTCTTTAGCAGATTGCAAGATGTCTTCCTCTAACTGAGGTGGATTGTTTCCAACCCTTAAAATATTTTGGTGGATTTCATGTTTATTCATATTCTTCCTCACCATACATTAACAAGAATTTGTGGATGTCCATACTGGAGGTTTTCCACAGCCAGATTCTTGTCCAATTTTGTAATATTATTGTTATCCTTGAGAAACAACAACACAATAGTGTGAGAAACCTGAGTTAAATATCCTCGACCTTATACTTTATTAAAGTCCAAGCAAGGTGACAGCACTTTGCTCCGCGCCCTCTTAAATTGTGTTACAATACATCGCCCAATACCTACTGATAAGCATTTTCAATCTGCAAAGAATTTGATTTCGGTTTCTCAAATTAGAATCTAGTTTGTGTTTAAGATATACTCGCAACCAAGAAAGGGTATTTTCACCTTTTCTTTTTTTCTGGGAGTTTAAGGACGATTCGATATAGCAAAGTGGCCGGCAAACCGAACTGTTTAGGGAAAGGGGAGAGATATTGGACGGAGAAAGGGAGAAGGGGGAGGATTGAGTCACCCCGGAATCAAAAGTGTTTAGTTGTCTGGGGAGGTACCAGAACAAGTGGGGGGATAGGATGGAGAAGTTGAAGAACAGAGATGGGACGAGGTGAAGCAAGGAGGAACTGTTATTTGGTGAAGATCGGATCCGGGATCCGACTACTAGAGATTTTTTATGTATTCTTTACCATGTGAGAAAGGTAGGGCCAAATGATCACTATGCACAATATCTCAAAAAAGTTGTGGACCCAATTATGTTCTCGTGGATCAGGCAATTCCGAGTGGTCTTCTAATTTTAATAATGATGAGACCTGAGTCGTTTTAAAATAATCAACTTATGTATAAACATTAAGTTTGATTTGATTCCATCATCGTAATTAATTAGCTATTGTTGAAAACAAATTTCATACCTTTTATGTAATTTTGAATATAGATGCAAAATGTAAATGTTGTGTACAATTAGGAATAAACTGTTGGGTAAAAACTGAAATAACATGGAGCTCTTTCTGAATGACACGTGGATAAATGTAATCCATGGAATAGCGAACACTTCTTGTTCTCTCTCAAAGAGGCGAGGAGAGGAATGTTTTGACATTAACTTGACATTTGCAACATTGACTCCTGCAATGTATCAATAGCTTGTATGTGTGGCTCAAAAACAAGTACTCTTCTCTCTTTTGATGTGTTGTGCTCGTAATTCCTGTAAAAAAAATATTTACAAGCCACCGCCATTTAGTGATCCAAAGCTACAGGGGTTGGAGGAGTCGGAGCACAAATCACCTTTTTCTTTGTCGACGGAAAAAGTGACACGAAGCAGGTTTACGGACACAGCATCCTGCATGCATCTCATTTGGCTGAAGAGGAACAATTCATACATATATTACCATATATACATTATAAATACATATATATACTACATACATATATATAATATACATATATACATACTATATATATAAATATACAATAATACATATGATATACATAACGATATATATATAGAATATACATATATATAAATATACATATATTAACCTATTTGTACCTATACTATATAAATATACATAATATATATACGATCATATACTATATATATATATATATATAGGATAATATATATATAATATATAGATATAATATATATATAAATATAGATATATACATATATATGAAGATGAGAAGGCGCTCCAAAACCAAAAAGTAAAACTAGATCGACTCCGCTAATTTGGCAGAAAAATGCGAAGCAGACCCAGTCACACTATGTACACACACACAATATTAATATATATATAATATATTATATAATATATATATATATATATATATATAATCTCTATATAGTCTGTGAACCCTAGGAAAGACCAAGCACATGCACATGGGGCTTAAAGCTAGTTATGCCTTAATATTCTCTTTAAGTCAATAGAATACTCGTTTTCATGGTGGATACATATGTATGTGTTGCGCGAATGTGAGTTGAAATAAGTTCATGTCTTTCTCTTTCTTCACTTTCTCAACTCTAACAATTTCAAGTAATTACTTATACACTGGCAAAACAACGTATTTTCCACATCCTTCCCCTCAGCGGATAATTTTGCCACAACTGCTACCAACCACTGCCTCGTCTACCTCCCATCCAACTGACACAGGTGGGCGATGAGTTATTGCCCCTCCCCTCTCCCCAGATAGGAACCTCGGCAAAGTCCCCCTCTACCAATGAAACCTGTGTTTCCAGGCAGAAGCGAAACCCAGCCAATCACTGGTCTGTGCTTGGTGCTTGCTCACTCGCTTGTTGTTCCAACCTTTCTTCTTAACTTTCTTTCAACTTTTTTTCTCTTATTCGCTTTCTGACATGCTCTATCTTTCTTCTTTCCTCAACTCATTATTATCCATATCTCTGCAACTTTCGCACCCTCACTCATGGACACAAGCACACGAGCTGCGTGCCTTCACTCAGACTCAGCTGCCCATGCCGCCATGAAGCTGCCTCGCCTTCATCTCACAAGACCGGATATACTTCACCTCCGCCACAACAGTACAACCAACATCCGTGTCCCTACACGACCGGAAGCTAACGGAGCAAGAGGTGGAATCCAAAGTGAGTACCATAAGGCGAACCTCAACGCACCAAGGCTTTGGGGCACAAACATCACAGCTGGGGTTGTGGAAGGCTGTGTCGGGCTCATAGATGACCGATCACCAACCTCTCTCACCACGACCTTCTCACCCCTCTCTCCACACTTTCTGTCATCTCTTCAAGTGTCTGGATCCATTTGCATAGAGGTGCTCAGTAATTGTTTTCAGGATCTGATGGTGGGTATATCGTGTTAAGGATAATGGGAATGTATACGTGCTTGCACATTTGTGAATATTGCTTGCCTGCCTTTCCTGATTTCTCCCGCCATTTTCCATTTTAAATGTCCCTCCGCCACCTTTTCTCATTGCCAAACTTCTGCTGCGTAATAAATTTATGATCTGACAATCGCGCTCCTTGGAGCCAATATGGCCCAAATATTAATTTGTCTGAATGGACGATAAGTTTTGCAGCCACATAACGCAGGTTCACTCGGCCATCGGTATTCATTGCGCAGCCACCGCACTGGTTTCCCATCTGCTTCATTCATCTCACAGGTTACGTAAACCGACCGCTGGGCGCGAAGAATTTCGAGGCCAGAGCGTGAGTGTTGAAGACGGCATCCGTGGTCTTTGGTCTTTTAGACACGCCGCTTTCCGGATTATCTGCGGCCATGGTCCGTAACAACATATATATAGTATATAATATATATATATATATATATATATATAGTATATAATATAGTATAATTTCGGAGCAGTCTGTTCTTTTTTCGACATTTAATTCTGATTGGTTTAAGTTACATAGTTGGCATCACTCAATGGCAATCGCCATCACAGCAATTGCTGCACGATCTTTACATATCAAGTTCATTGGCTCACTGCGATGATAATCACTTCAATGGAACTCCTGACGCGTAACGATATGGTGGTGTCCTCCTGATTGTGATTGGTGGGGGGAAGACAAAGTTGTGCATGTGGCAGGGTGACACTGTTGTTCCTAGATCATGCAGCAATAGCTGCGATGTGACTCGATTTAGGCGCCGTTACAAATCACGATTAGCGGTTTATCCACAACTCTACAAAAATTCGCATCGATAGCAAATATATATATATATAATATATATATTATATATAACTTATTATATTTCTATGATCTTATTGAACTATATTACAACTTTGAAATTCATAATTAAATCTCAATGTGGTAAGAAAACAGCATACATCTGCCAAACATAACTCTCAGTTTATAGATATCAGACATAACATCGGCTGAAATAAAGTGGATAGATTAGTGCAGAGGATGTTTAGCTCGGTCGTTTTCAAGAAGACAACTTTAACAATGATTTTGTGGAGTTGGTGTTAAGAATTCTAGCTCACGGAGTGTTGGCAGAGTGATTGGCCATAACATATCTACACAAGTTCCTAAATATCATTGCCAGGAGTAACAGTTGGCAGCAGTTGGCCACAATATTGGCAGGTGCTGTTACAGTCACAGCACGGAAGGAGGGGCGTTGGACCTGGCCTCAGTAAATGGCCCCAAAGCCAAAGGAAGACAATTAGACCTCACATCGGGTTTTCTTCGTCATGGAAGGCAGGCGGCTGGCAATATTTATGCCTTCAAAAGTGTGAGCAGAACACATGGGTTGCTGTTGAGTGAAGCAAGAAAAGAGGGTGGCGGTGTCGGAGGAAGTGGGGTAGGGGAGGGGGTGGGGGGGAGATAGTGGATGAGAGTTCTTGGAAGGTGCAGAAAGATACAGTAGTTGCAGAGAAATAATATGGATCGCTTTGATGGTAATGGCACCAGCATATTGGGGTGATGAGGTAATTGTAATGATTAATATCGAATAAGTAGTTTGGAACTTTTTTTGTAGAATTTTTTTTAGGGGGGGGGGGGACTTTGCATGGTTGCTTCATAAGACAAAGCAGATTGTGACGAATAAACCGAACTTAAAGTTTGCAAAGGAAATGTCTCGCATAATAAAAGGTTGAATGATAATGGTTTATATCACTGCTGTTTGCACATTCCTGTTGAAATTAAATTTTTGCCAAAAACAGCTTGGAGTAAGTTGGACTTGCAAGTTGCAAAGTGTTTCCTAACGTGAGATGGGCAAGTTTCCTAGGAAAGCTGTCTTTGCAATGACCCCCATATGATGGTTATACACGCCAGCTTTGTTATTAACTAAGCAAAAAAGTTAAGTTTAAAATCAAATCTGTAACACCAAACAGATGCACAGATTGTGTCGGCTATAATAACCTCTGTACCCAAACTTTCATTCCATCTTCATAAGCTTGGAAGGTGGTTCTTAGTTCTTATCAGTTAATGCAATTCAAATGTCATTTTTACAAACAGGGCCTCATATTTCACTGAACCGGCACAGGTTGCAAATAAATTACAGCCCAAGGCACCTGGGCAGGTGGGTCAATGCCTAACCCAATCCTGAAGCAAAATCTGTTACAACAAGGTCCCTCGGACGTAGATGCCGGAATAAAACACGGCCATTTCTGCTAGCTGCTGAGTATTGAAGATCGCAAAAAAAATAGTAGCCTAGTGGATAAAAGGGCAAATTTAGGAAACAATTTTGATTTGATGTTGCCTTACCCCCCCATCCTTTCCACCAGAAAAAGAGGTCCATCGCTTTAGAAGCTTTGGAAGGGTGCCACCATTGTAATTATATACTCAGAAGGGTCTAATGAGCAAGTGTTAATCCTATATCTTGCCTCATATAATGAAAATGATAATCTGACTGGAACTGATCAGGTCATACTGAAGGTGATGTAAAAATAATAATTTATCAAACAATGTCTTTGATCCTATCGTTGTGAATTGAAGGTTCGGAGGACCTGGAATGACTCGGTGGCTTTTTTTTTTTTGTATATGTGCTCGAGGCTCGTGGATACTTGCTGTTTGTCCTGACACTGATTCTTTCTTACCTTTTTCTACGGAAGGGTGAAATACTATCGTTTTCGTAAGGTTACCTGGCTTACACCGATTCTGTTGTCTTGACAGCCAATTTATAACTACAAGAGGATTCTGTGATCGAGACTTGGCAACGCTCTTGGCAGACAATCAGCATGCAATGCCCATATCAGTATGTTCTGAGGATAATGGCTGACCGCCCCAGGTCATAATTCCTCTGGATAGGAAATGATTCACAACAAGGCACATGCGTCAAATAACTGACCAAATACACAGCTGGAAGTATCAGGAGGAAGCAAATAGATAAAAAATGGAGGCATCAGGAGAAACCTGAGATAGGATTCGGGGTTTGGCTGCTATCCTGCGAACATTCAAATCCATCCAGGTGCAGCCAGGTAGAACCTTACAAAAACTACAGTAGTTGCAAGATTCACCCCCTTCGTAGAGAAAGAAAGTTAAGATGGAGAGATGGAGGACAAATAAGAAACCATGCACACCGAACATAAAATCATATCACGAACACACACCACACCTACCACACACACACACACACACACACACACACCTTATTGTCCAAAATACACTTAGCCAAGCCGACGTTTACATTTTAGGCCTTTGAATCCGTGATACAATTGCTGTATTTTATTTGGTTGACAGCCATTCCTTATTCAATGGTTGTCAAATGGGGTGCTTGCTTGAGTGCTTTAGTCATTCGGTGAGCACTCTTCAAGCTTAGTTGGTCATAGAACACACTCCGAGTCGTAGGTGAATCTGTCTATACGGCTGCAGAAAAAACATTTATACCAACAAAATGTAGTACGGGGTTGTTCTCCCTTACGTCTCCCGGTTAACGTTGCCTCGTCATACGTCTGTAATAAGGTAGAGTCCAAGGCTTAAAGGACGTCGTGATTATTTACCCATGAACCTGCTACCCGTCGTTGGTCAGAGTGGACTACTACCTAAATGCATGGCTGTTTGCATTCAGCCATATTGAAGAGGGAACTGCAAGTGTTCACGGATGACCCTCGCAGGAGAACGGGTCTCTCGGACTCTCGGGTAACTCGCCCCGGACGTCTCGGTGGACTCGGCACCCTCAGACTCAACATCCACACAGTAGATTGTTTTTATTTCACTAAAGGGTGATGTTTTTTTTGTAGTATATTTTACATTTATTTACAGTACTGTATTTACAAATGTACAATACATAATATACCATATAAATAAATGAAAATTGTAGAATTTATGAGATTGAGACCGCATTTTAACGGGGCGAAGGAAACCTCACATTCTATTTCTTTCTGTTCTTCTGCTCACCGTAGGTGGACAGAGGTTATGTTTTCCACACCCCTGTCGTGTGTTGTGTTACTTGTCGTAAAATTGAACAATTTTTTCGAGTATATTGGTTGGTCACGTGTGTTATTACTTGGCCCCCAAAATTTTTTTTTTGCCAGCAGTATGTTGATCTGTTCTGAGTTTGTTTGTTTTGGTTGCTCTGTCCACTCGCGCCTACAGCCCAAACCGCTCAGCTGATCGTTCTAAAAACTGTCACTCTATGAGTGTTTCACCTTGTTCACAAAAAATGTCACCAAGTGATCACTCTATGAGGTCAAAGGTCATCTTGAGGGCCAAATTTCAAATTGTCAATTTTCATACCATTGAAATGAAATTTAACAGCCTCTTCATAGCACCACATTGAATTCAACCCACCAATTATTTGAGGTTAAACATGGGCCAAAAGGTCACATAGGTTCGAATTTCACACAATTGGGAGATGGGGGCCAAAAACGATATATACTGTATATCATGATATCTGAAAAAAAAGTGTGGACCGAGTTTGTGACCAAAACTAGGGGATGAGTTGGGTTAGGTGACAATAACAAGCCGATTTAGACTTTGCGTTCCAATTCCAAACCGATTGTCATGAAGAGTTTACCAAGCTGGTAGAGGTAGTCACAACTGAGAGAGTACACAATTGATTTTAAGGTCCAAAAGGTCATATTCAGGTGAAGTTTCTGAAATCATTGGTTTTTCATCTGCTTGACTTGAAAAGTTGAACAGGATTTGCATATTAGGTCTCTGAATTGGAAAACCAACTATTTTTTTGAGGTCAAAAAGGTCAAAGGGTGTCAACTCATGGTCAAAGTTCTAAAATCATAAAATTAATCGCAAATCTTTAAAAATTTCCATCCGATTGACTTGAAAATTAAACAGCACTTGCATAGTGCATCACTGATTTGTAAGCAACTATTTGAGGTCATCAGGTCAAAGGTTCAACGTCAAGGTCAAACTCTAAAATCATCATTTATTGACCTAGCTTTTATTAAGATCCTCATTTATCTGAATGAAATGGACAAATTTGATGAATGCATGGACAATCTTTTTTTTTGGTGGGGTGGGGGGGGGGGATGTTGGACAAGCTAGGATTCGAAAATTGTCAATTTTTGTCAATTGTCAAAAATTCAAAATGTCAACTGAAATTTGAAGACGAATTGCTATTTGGTCATTAAATTCAACCACCAATTTATTTTTTATGGTCAAAATTTGTTTATGGATTTCACAGTATCATGTTTCTGCACGACATCTTTCTTCTTTGTTTGTCTGTTTGTTTGGTGTGCAGAATATCTCAAAAAGTTGTGGATGGATTTGGATAAAATTTGGTGGGCAGGTTTGGTGTGTGCCAAGATGAATTGATTAGATTTTGTTTTTTCCTGCCTCCGGTCCGGATACATATCTGGCCTCTCAGTGGGATAAGCAAAACATGAAACCGTTCAGCCTGGCAGAGAGAATGGGTACGCACTCTACAGAGTCCGTTCTACGTTTCTATGAGATTATGTTGGATCCATTTAACGTCGTTTCCACTTCACGACGTGGTAATTTCAAGAATGTAACCACGACGTTAACCGAGGACCAAGTATAATATAACACCCCAACGTGATTCATGAGTCTAATGGGATGTTTTGTGTTAGGTACATTGTGCCAACCTATTGCTTTACCTCAATACCCTTCCCTTTCACCCCTTCCATTATCCTCACCTTGCCCGCTTGCATTGCTACATAACGTGAAGTGGCTTTCTCAGTGGTTTAAACCACTTCAGTGCAATCTTCAGGAGTGGAAATGAGAAAACAAAACGTGCGGCCATTCCATCTTGCTACCGATAGTGCCGGTGTTACCCGCATGTCTCAAGATTCCAATCCCTGGTACGTGCTGGATGGAGCTGAGTGAATGAGGAATGTATCAGATTCTACGCCTCATGGGGATGATGGAATGAACAGATGCTTTTTAAATCTCTCCTCCCACTCCCCAGTAATCTGCCTTGTGAAAGCAACACTGTAATAATACTCGTTTGGAGATGTTTCAAATGCTCTACTGAGATCATTAATCAAGAGTTATTTTCTTTGAGCTTAATCGCAATTGCGTTGATGAAATTCCAATGTAATAATGGAAATATTTGGATTATAACTAATAGCAGTAACATGGCTCCTTCCACCACCAATCAGTGGTAATTAGCTTACATTTAAAAGTTAGTTCCAGGGTATTACATGATGCTCTTGTGTCGTTCTGTCTCTTGCGTAGCAGCATAATGGCTGCAAGGTTGTAAGTCCATTGTCATGGGGGGGGGAGGGGCGGGGGGAGCAACCTGTGCTGGGACGTAGTTCACTCACGTGCCCACTGTAGTTATGGTCAAGGCAGGGGAATCTGCATTTGTGGGTAAGTGTATGTTGCAGTGGTGACTTGGCGACAGCTACCCGATACTGCTTTTCTTGCGTAAGCACACCGGTGAGATGTTATAAGCGTCCACCCAACGGATGCCGGTGGATAGTCAGTGTGCGAGCAGATCCACCAGGACTGGGCAACGCATTAGATCTGTGGGACTAAATGAAAGTTGTCCTAGCAGTGAAGGACGGTACCAGGATGACGTCTGTCATGACTAAGCTGAGATTACCAAACCCAGTGTAACAGCTCAGTAGTCGGCCTCTGGCTAACCTTGGTAGTCTTGGTATTGAGTCCCGACACATCTGCTTTCAATAGTGAACCTAATCTCTTGAAGGTATCTCTCACTCATTGCACTCACAGTCAAATGTCTAAGGACAGGCAGACACTATGAACAGGCAACAGATCCTCAAGGCTATAGGGTCGATCACGTCTCAATGAACACCTCGCTGAACAGACACAAATTGTCTCCCACTTTCTTGAACCTGCTATGAATAACATTCTTCAAGGTAGCGCCCATTCTCGCCTGAAGACAGATTAGGGTGTCGCGCCATATGACTACTATGAGTACGAATGGCACTCGGTGGAGCGCGCATTACTCCGTCAGGCCTGAACAAGTTACGTTTTGCAACCCAAGATAGACAAGATCTGGATCGCAGACCTGAACCTATCGAATTGGACTTGTTCTTGGCGCACACCGTCAGCCAACCTGTCAAAACACAAGTTTCATCTGATCATCCATAACTTTTTGAGATATCGTGCTCTATATAGTTTTTGGCCCTCAATATCTCAGTCGTAAAAATCACTCAAAAAAATAAAGAAAAATTCCAGTATCTGGATCAGGATTAGGACCTTCCAGAATCGGAGATCAATTCGTCCTTCTCACTCATCCACAAAGTTTCCATCTGAATTCGTTCATCTAACTTTTTGATACGTTCTCACCAACAAATGACAGACCAGCCAATGAAAAAAAATCATTCATCGGGTTGACAATTGGGCGAAGCGGGAGGCATTTGGTAGGCGGACGTTTTAAGGGTCTAATTATTCGAGAAGGGTTTACAGGGTCTTAAGCGTGTAACTGGGGTTTATTGGGTTTTCGGAGCCGTAACGGGTTTATGATTTGGTCTAAAGAGCATAATGGGTCTCCCATCCGGGATTCATCCTTATCAACAACACCAAACTGTCGCACCAAGGTTTTGTCCAATCCGTCCTTGCTTTTGAATAAATCCTGCTCTCATTTTTTGGCCATTTTCTCTTCAATTGGTGACGATTCACCTTGAAAAATTCTCAGATCGGATTCCCGGATTCCGATTCTTCAACAAAATTATGTGTTGCCTGTCCTTGGCTGGTACCTACAAACAAACAAAAAATTCAAGAACGATTGCTTGAAAACTTGGCAGAAAAATCGTAGTGACAAACAGACAAACGTTACAGACCAACATACTGTGGCAAAAAAAAAATATATATATAATATATTAGTTATGGCTGTGAGGGTAGATGGAGGGATTTAAGGAAAGTTAGTTGATTGAAAGAGTTGTTTGGTCCGGGAGTGTAGGAACATCTCATGTATAAGGTTGGGATGACTGTGAGCTTAAGTGTTATGTGTCCCACATGGGGTGGTGCAAGTGTTAATTAGATCGGGCGATTAGGATATATATATATATATGTTATGTGTTTCCCCCCTGTAACCTATTCCGATGTTTTTTGCATTCACAGCGAAGCCAGGACAGCGTGCGAGCATGGCAGAAGACCCGCCACTTGCCTAAAGAGGTGACTGCCCGCGATAGTACGCCCCCGAGGCTGATGATTGATGGTGTTGACTCAGAAGCGAGGCGCAGGCGATCAAGAGGAGAGGAAGCAGCTCGATCGCGAAGGAGGAACACTTACGATTTTCAATCTCTTATACCGAGGAGACATACGAGTATAAATCTGGATCTCCACTTTGCGGTTGCGAGAGAATGTAACTAGGAGATGGACCACTGAAAGAACAGGCTTTCCAGATGAGTTTCCTTCGATAATGAAAGAAGACGGCAAACGATTCTCATATTCGTGCCTGAGGCGATTTGGCTCTCATATTGAGCAGGGACATTGGCCATCGGCTCTTGTTGGGTCCGTGAAAGAGACATACCCGAGCCTTAGTGTTTATGTCAAACAGGCGGGTCGTGAGAGACGACGAACGGTAAACGGAGCAGCGCACGGGGTATCTGAGCCTTCGTGTGAAGCAGCCGCTCACAAATTTGCTTGACGAACAATTCCCAGCTAGCGAGAGAGCGGCTTGTAGACATTTGCATGCGTCTTTACCACGTGCAAAAGGAAGCACCTGCAATTCCAAGTTCCACAAAGCAAGTGCCGGAAGAAAGGACAGGATTTTCTTTTTATGTTATGGTTCGCCCTTGATCGTTAGTTTAAGTTGGGTGTGCGAGGCATCCTCGACTTCCGACTATTAGTTTCGACACCTCAAATGCATTATTCTATTCTGGTTTATTGTCCTTTGGTAAATTTTGTCTATTTTCATTAAATCCGGTTTATTTTAAGTGCTGTACTGTGTATGTTTAAGTTGTATGCTCTTGGGTACAATCCTGGACGGGTCGAGCCGACTCCGGACTTACCTCCGACACAGGACTAGCCAGCAAGCTGGCAACTCTCTTGCTGACCTCGGAAGGGATAGAGCACGCGGCAGAGGTCAATCCCACTGTATTAAGGGGATTTGAACTGAGGAATCCAAGCCGACTTAACCTACCATTATGCCACGAACAGGCAATAATTGTAAGCCGTTTTTTTGAAAAAAAAATTTTTTTAAAAAATCTCATCATCATCCATCATCAATCATCATCATCAATCCATCATCATCATCTCAATCACACGATTTGAAAGCTTATCCGCTGAGCAGAGGGTCAGCCTTTGCAGGGCTCAACCTGGTACCTTCTTGTGGAACTGTTTTACGGCCGGATGCCCTTGCTGATGCCAAGCTTTAGTCACTTCGAGCCCTGGAGGGATAAATTACCCTTATTACGGTGCTCATTTTGCCGACTTGGAAGGATGACAGGCTGAGTCTACCTCCCTGACTCCTAATCAACGCCAGCGGGGCTCGAACATCTCAGGACCGGCCCGAGGATCCCCGAACAACGCTTAACCACTAGGCAACACCAGGACTTCATTGATTAAATCCCTTCAGTGTTCTCAAATTGTTACTAGTTCTCCGAGATCAACGTGTTCCGCCACCTTAAATAGGGAAAAAAAACGCTTGACCATCGGCGCTGACGGTGTTGACTCGCGTCACATTTTGGTCGGGGGAATAACCTGGACTGCTAGCCTCCACGACAATATACATGTATAGTGTGGTATGTAATTATATATTTATATATTATATATATATATAATATATATATATTATATATATTTTGTAAGGGTACAAGCAACCTTTGGGCGTTTCCTTCCCATAGTGTACATATGTTGTTCGGTGGTTCAACTGGCTCGTTCTCTAACGACTGCAATCCAAGGTTAATGAACGAACGTATAGGTCAGCTACCGATCTAATGGATCTTTGTCAGTTGGTGGCCTGTGAATTTTTGAGTGGTGTTGCAGAACTTACATTCAACAAGCTAATGTTTTTTGAAACTTATAGCGAACGTAGTGAAGCTTTCATACTTACACGCGTGCACATGAGAGAATAGGAAACAACACAACAACAACGACACAATAAACCCTGGCAATTTGGAATCCGTGGATCCGTCGGGTAATGACTTTTGCTTCCGTTTTGTCATGCGGAATGATGGCGTCCCGGGAAATAAAGGCATCGTCGGAGACATGAAAGACCCAATATCAGACATGGTGTTATATTCCTCACTGAATATTTAATAAAGATATCTCCCGCATCATCAAAAATATTTTTTAATCCGTCGAATTTAACATTTTTGAATCGGTTGATAACGCATCCAGGCAGAAAGATAACCGGAAATTGCAGCATCGAATGTAAGAAGAATTCTACGTTCGCTTCTAGTATTTCAAATAAACAGATCCAAAAGTCAATGAGGAAGTTCACCATTGCATTCCAATGTTTAACGATTGCCGCGTTGAGTGTTTCCGCAGCCCACTGTCGCCATGTCCTGGGCCGGCTCAACTCACGCATGTTTCAACCTCATCTACCGTGGCTGTTGAACCATCGAGTCCGTCGCCGTTGTTCTCTCTCATTGCTGGCCTGTTCAGGATGATTGAAGAGCTCCAAATAAATTAATTGTCTCGATACACCAATTTTAAATAGTTTAATCAAACCTGATTTAATCGGCTCCATGCGTTAACAACCGTTTGGGACTTAACCACTTATTACACTCAGAGTTAAATCGAGCACTAGGGGGACGGATTGAACGTCAGCTTCGTCACATGTACCGTCTCTGTTCCTACACACCTCCATCTTGTGGGTTTTTAATAGTAACAGAACAATCCGTGCCTTCCAGCAAATTGCGATTATGTCCATACTGGAATTTCATTTGAGAGCGTTCTCGGAGCACCTTCACGATCTCACGAGGCAGTTTTTCAGTGCAATACTGTCACGTACAGTCAAAATTTAGCTCATTACAACGATCACACGTTGTATATTATAAATTTACCGATTTGTGCTAATTGAAATTATAACATGTTAACCGTACCATTTTTAGTCATTCATGTATAGGCATTTATAAATGCTTATACAAATACCACAACATCTACTTTTAACTGACATATACACGAGCCGTGGTATGCTTACAATTGTAAAGCATTAATGACCGTGCCGCCCCATTGGTCTCGTGCGGGGGTCGCTCACCTGCATTTAATATTTCATTTATTTATTTTTCTCATTATACAGTATATATTTTCATTTACAGATGCTTTCTCATGGTTCTGTGATTCCTTTCTGTGTATCGGCTTCGATGTCCGTCGGCATTCACCAAAATTACGTAGTCGTGCTTCCCATTGTCTCTGGTCATCACTCTGCATTTTTTAATTTATTTTTCATTTGTTTGTAATTTTCCATTATGGATGTTTTCTGATGATTCTGTGATTTTTTTCCTGGTGTAACGGCTTCGACGTCCCACCAGCACACAAAATTTCACGCTTTCTAAGTCCTGGAAGTATCGTCTTTTAATATCAGTCATTAGTTAGTGGGTTAGAAATATATATATATATGGGTGTCTACACTATCAAAATTATTCCGGTGTAACCGGCCATAATCTTCACCACATTGCTGCTGCATGGCCAGAGACCTGGTCCATTTTGATGATCAACCAGGCAGTCGATGGGTTCCTTCTGCAGTCTCTGTGAAACTTTCACCTGAAATGGTGGGAAGATAAGTGCCGAACACCGAGGTCTGACTCGAACGGATGTAAAAATGAAAATTAACTCTGAAGGTTATCGTCTCACTCTCTCAATCTGTCTTGACAGTAACTACTGTGATTCTCGTGTGATGTTCGTATCTCATCTCACCTCAGAATCCATCTCTGAATCTCATCTCAATCTTTCAACCCTCCCCCAACCCTCTCAACTGTAATCTGGTTGGATTACAACCACTTTTGGAGACCCTGGCATGTTCTGAAAATAGTTCTCCGCCATGCCATCCCATAGCCCAAATCATAACCGCCCTTATTCCTTATCGAAGCAGCCCACCAATCAGCCCGCTGGCTCGGCACAATCGATTTGAACCGAGCCAATTGACAGCCTCCAATCTAATGCAAGTTCAAATGTTCAGAACACTCCGAGGCCAACAGTTTTTGTGCAACTGAATGTAAATTCTGGAAATAAATCTGGCAACAGAAGACAAAATAAAACACCGATCTGGCTGGTAATGGACAACTTACTTTGTATGCTCCGCTAATAGTAATATTCACATTTTTCACTAACATTATGCACAAAATATCAGTCTTTCCAAACACACACACACACACACACACACCACACACACACACACACATATGAACACACACAACACACACATTTTATTTATAGAATATAGTCATATTTCATAACCATGAAGAAGAAAACGTTTGAACCACAAGAGATCGCAAAGTAATGGCTTTCAAACTATTAACGCCATTCTTTGAAATTGTCCCCAGTATGGAATCAAGACAAATCTGTTTTCTTTCTGAGCAAAACAAAGTAATTTTTGGAATAAGCGAGAAGGGCACTCAGCGAGAGCACATACCTCTGCCACGTAATGCCTGATACAGTCGAACATATCCGGGCCTAATCAATACATTTTTGAAATATCATGCTAATTGTCGTTTTTTGGCCCGACTGTTCAATGGTGAAGATCACTACTGAAAATTAAATAATTCTAGTATCCACATCCGATTCGAATCTTCAGCCAAATCGAATCATTCTTTCTTGTCGCATACCACCCAAAGGTCCACCAAGTTTCATCCAAATCATCGAGAACTTTTTGATATATCGTGCCATATATCATTTTTGGCCCTGATCTCTCAACGGTGAAGAATCACTTAAAAAATTATCGGGTCCGGATTCAGATCTTCCAAACCAAAAAATTGAATCAGATTCTTCCTTGTACACATCCAATTTGTGTCACCACGTTCGTCGAATCC
>CM068962.1:107881308-107893155 GCA_035128595.1 Eptatretus atami | reverse complement strand
AAAAGAGAGAGATCAAGCTTTGGCACTATACTACGGTGCTACACATTTATGCGCGAGACATATTATGAACTTGGCACCTCACACACCATATGTGTAGGTTTACAACAACTGTTTTTTTACATGCTTATGGAAGACTGACTTTCTTTAAATAAAGGCACCAGCAAGGAACAAACAACAAGCTGTGACTAAACTTTCAGTTCCGTCGTTGTATCGCATCAAGTGGGCTCGGACGAGAAAGAAAAGAGACGGAACTGAAGCCGTTCCACAAAGGTGATAATCAAATAAACCATCGAGCAGCTCACCGCACAGTGGGATGATCTCTCTTTGAAGAGCGATGCAATTTTTCGAGCAGATTGCTTCTGCGGCAACAAATTTTCGCTTCTGCTATTGCTGTTGACACCGCTGGCTGGGGATGCAGGGGTTTACATCCTTTACGCGTTCAGCCATGAGACATGACGGTATCTTGTATGATGCTTCAAGTTGTTGCCATTCTATAGAGATACAGCTGCTGTCTTAACGGTGCTTTCCACATTTCACACATCTATGTCATCTCCTCATCATTTGTGTTCTTTCAAAAGGGGTTATTTTATTTAATATATAAGGCTCTTTCTAACCACTGACTGACTGACTCACTCACTGGGCTCACTGACTGACTGACTGACTGATATTAAAGATATCAGGTGACTTAGAAGGCACGGTGACCGGGTACCTTCCGCGTGACTTAGAAAGATGAAATTTTGCATGTGAATGGATATATCGAAGCTGTACGCTGGAAGATTCACAGAATCGTGCTTCTGTGTCATACATAAACCCCACAAGTGTAACACTGTTCCCATCCTTCCTCCAGAGCCACCCGGCTCTGCCTTATATCTGTTTATGTAAATGCGGGTCCCTACTCCACCCTGCTTAGTCCCTCGAACACACAACACATACACAAAAATTCAAAACATAGGGACCATAGCCCTCCATCACTATATTGCCGCATGCATAATTCAAAAAGTAAACACAAAAAAAAACTGTTGGTCTTGATGGTCTACACTCTACAGGATTCAAGCGACAACAAGCAAGGTCACCAGTATGCATCCCTCCCTCTCTCCTCCAACCTTGAGGCGAAGATGGGAGAGTGATGCCACGAGGGATCTTGCAAGCAGTTTCACTGAATCTAGGAAGAGAAGAGGGGAAAAGGACAACATCACTCCAATAGACCTATCCCCGCATCCTCTCAAGTAAAGTCATAGTCGCAGAGATAGGCTGGGCGCTGAATATTGCGCTTTCCCTTCCACTTGGTTCGGCCAAATTGTTCTTATCGATTCCATCCTCATGGGTCATGCTTTATATGGGTGCAGGTATTGGAGTACGGTTTTTCACTCCCTTCCCCAGCTATTTTGCCTAATCATACCACTCAGGGATGGAGTCCCCATTGTATTCCCTCACCTGTTCGAGTGTAGGACACGTGACACAACTCGCTGTCCTTGCCGCACTCGATAAGTGATGTCAATTTCTGCTTCATCACTAAGCACGGACCTGCCAACGATCGGCAAACTTGCAACAGAGCCTTTCCGCCAGCTCATGTTGCTCCCCCACACCACATCTCCGTCCTTAAACTGTTCCCCTCGTGTTTCTGGAAAGGTTTTGTAATATCACAGCCACTCTCTCCAGGGGTGCGCCCATTGGTATAATTGCAATGGTTGATTCTTTCCTCGAGCGGCCTTTTTTTTTTATCAGAACACTTATCATAGATGCGACCAGGCTCCACATCTTTTTGCAATGAATCCAATAAAAATTTTGTCGGATCTTCTTTAGCATTTTATTTACCCCAAAGTGGCATCGCCTTTGGTCCGTGATAGCGCCCCAGGATTTCAGATTTCTTCTGTTGTGGTGTTACCAATAACCACACATGCTTGTTAGTGGCGGACGCCACCCCACTCCCGGTAGAGTACTACATCACCTCAGCTGAGACTTTCCCATTGCCCCCAGTACACTTTCAAGTCGGGCGTAAGAGCCACTACCTCCTCCCAGTCTGGTCGTCTGTTCGCCTCCTTCCAGGTAATGACCATGTTCAAATCGTCTTCTCATTGTGCACACCAAAGTCCATCAGCAGACCGTTGTCACTCTCTGTGGGTTGCACACTTCCATGTTTTTACACAAACGTGATCATTCCGGTTGTTCTCCTCCTCAATAGTAGTTTTCCTTTGCCAAATGGTAGCCGTATTTACTGTGTGCCTTAATCGGTTCGCCACCCCTGTCTCATATCGATGGTTTACCATTTTTGTCCAGCACAGCTTCTTGCCCCCATCTCTAACTACCCTTGGCTGTTTGGTGACGTTTAGCACCTGCACTGGTACCTGTGTCCCTTCGGACCCTGCTAATGTTCATGCTACTGCGATTCTGTAAGTCATTGGCTCTTCCATTGGCTTAACTAATGCAGTGGGGATGATCACATCCGCCGACAGCTCGCTGAGCGATGATCAGCATTTCTGATTTTGGTGGAACAGTCACAGACACAGGTGGCAATACACTTGCATACTTTGGATCTTTTCTTCTCTGATCCTCAACAGAACCATGTCCTTCCAATCTCATCTGATCAAAATCCAACTGGCAGCCATTCTCGGCCAGGAAATCCAGTATACATCAAGCCGGGTCCATAGTTTCGCCACCCACACTTTTATATGTACTCCATCCCAGCCAACCACAACTTGATGACTCCACTCCTGAGTGTTGGCACTGTTTTCCCCATTGGCCAATTTCAAATGGTACCTTGATCCAGGGCGAGTGGTTTCCATCCTTTGTTGTCTGTCCACAATGTCTGGATGAACAAACAGTTGCATTTGCCTCCATGTCCACAATTGTTTGAATCTGTTTCCCCCTACTGCACACAAAACTGCAACATTGTGCAGCTATTCACCACCTCCACCAAACTGAACATCATGACTGATGCTTCTCTACATTCACAACTGGCTGTCACCCCACACAACTGGCTATGTCCGGTTTCCCTGACCGACTAACCCCATCTTGTCTTGGGGCCTCTGATCACACTCCTGAGAACTCTTGTTGACATCCATAGCACCTGCACTCCACCTGCAAGTGGCCCGTACTCCACCCCCCCCCCCCAAGCATGTATTCCGCGGGATCAGAAAACACCCTGTCTCCTGGTGGTCACCCCAAGGTTGCTTCCCTAAAGTCCCAAAACCTGCGGTATCATCTCACAAAGCCTCTGCACATCCTGTTTGGTGGCGTAACTTTCACCCGCTCTCGATACCATCGTCCGGTCCTTCTTACTGCTTGGGAGTCTCCACTTCTTTGGTCCTAGGTGCTGTGCCTGACGAAATACAGTCTGTTGCATTAGGGACATTGTGTATTAATGATAAGCAACTCAGAAGCAATTCGCAGCACATAGTACAGACACTGAGGATGCTGTGGATGAACTTGTGATTGCAATTCCCCACTTATGGCTGCTATGAAACACTCATGGCCGATTTTCAAATCCTGGTTCCTTTACCTCTGGGTAAACCAGCTTTACTTAGCATTCAACGTCACCCACCAGATTATGGAACGTCTCCCCCCCCAGCCCCCCCCCCCTTCTGCTGTGCGAGCTGTACCCATGCCAACTCGACCTGATGTGTTGTCTCAAAATGTCTTGTGAAGCATGTGGCACTTCATCCTAGCATGGGTCTTACAGCCGGCCATTCAGGTTCACCAATGCCTCCCCCTCTTATGAGGCTGACCAGCTTGGCTGCCTTTTGACTAACTGTCCAATTGTTCAACCTGGCTACGCACTGAAATTGTGTAAATATGCTTCGAAGTTTTCTTTCCCATTATAGGGGCCACATGCTAGGTCTCGACTGCACGCGTCACCCTTCATCATCCCCATGGTAATAGACGGTTAAGCCCATTTGGCCGACAGCAATTTGGATTCTGTTCACTATGTATTCTGTTATTTAATTTTATCTGTTTTAATCCCTTCCAATTCTTCTCCATGACTTGGAAACGAGTTTCTATTCCCTCCTCAAGTCCAATCATCTGTCTTTTCATGGTTTGGGCTTAGCCCTCTGAGCATCAATCTTCTCATTTTGAGCATCAATCTTCTCATTTATTTTGTCTCTCTGAACACCACCTTTCTCTTTGGACTTTCAGAGCATCAATCTTCTCATTTATTTGGCTGTTGCTCCACTTTGCACCCCAGTATGGCCATGATAGCACTCAACTGTGCCGGCCAATGTCCCTCGGCAGGAGCCACACAAACTCACTCCACTGCTTGTGCCTGGGCTACTATTATCGAATGGATGGCCAGGAGAAAATTTTTCAGCACCCGCCAGCTGGCTGGACCCAGTTACCTCTTCCATGATGTCAACGCCCAATCCAAAAAACCACGTCCATCCACCTCTGGATAGAGTGATTTTGATTGTCCTCTTTGGCAAAGCTTGCCGCATTGTTTTCACCATTTCCCAATTGAACTTCGGACTTGTCCATATCAATACTTTCCTCCTTTCTCTATGCCTCTGAAGACGATCTACAAACACTCTTTTTACACCGCTGACATTGGGATCACGTTTTCTCAGCTCTGCCTAAGATCAACGACACACCAATTAGCGAGTT
Source organism: Eptatretus atami (assembly GCA_035128595.1). Taxonomy (NCBI): domain Eukaryota; kingdom Metazoa; phylum Chordata; class Myxini; order Myxiniformes; family Myxinidae; genus Eptatretus; species Eptatretus atami. Next base: position 107,888,559 of record CM068962.1, on the reverse strand, counting down.
CTTTACCTTCTACAGATGCTACCATCTCGACATTCGCCATTCTAACACTCATTTACCAATCCGGGCTAGTATCCCATTCCTGACACACTTGTTATGACCTGGCCCTGGTAAGGGCTCGAGGTACAGCTTATTGCTCCAGAGTCCGAATTGACGTGCTCGGGAGACCAATACATTCCCATGTGTGGTTGCGCCGTATAGCAGTCGGATGTGACCGAGCGAAGTTACCATCCAAATGCTGACTCAAATTTAACACCCTCCCCACTCTTCAACACACACACACGATGCAAATGTATGCAAATCCAGTAATGCAATGCAAATTCAACAGTGGAATGAATGCAAATCCTTTGATCAGGATAAAGAAATCACAGGGTATACCACCAAGCAATAGTTAAATCATATTGATAAGAAATCTCGCTGATATGCCCGTGGAAATAATGAAGTAATTAAAGGACAGACAGGTGCCAAGACAATATGGAAAAAAATTAAATGGCCCACCAGATATCTGTAGATAACCCAAGGAGGGGAATAACAAAGGAAAATTTGCGAGATATAAAAAGATAATGGGTAAGGAAAAAGAAGGAAAAAGGTGGGGGGGGGGAGAAGAATTCAGGCCTGTTTGAGTCAGCAGCCTCACAAAGCCACAGGCCGCAAGGATGATGCTCTCCCACACCCTTCTTTCTCGCTCTCTGGATGTGTTCTAAACTTCACCAACAAACAAACCAGAGCAATTACTGCAGCACATTGAAGCTGAAGTTGCCTCAGGTTGGCTCAGACAAAAGTCAGGAGAGTAAACGCTTCTGCTCCTCTCCCTCTTTACGACACATCCACAGCACAAGAGGCTCTCCTCTGCACCAGTCTCTTCAACACGGACGGTGCCTCAACAGGCAGCCCTCGGAGAGATCACTCAAATCCTCAAAGAGTTCTTACAGGCCAGGTTTCTCGTCACAAGCCAGACCGCTCATCCTGCATTGTTCCTCCTCTTGCCCCCTCCTTCTACTCCATCTCTTCTTTTCCTCTTTACTACACAATGCCACATGCACTGTCGTGGTTTTTGCCCATGAATATGTGGAAGTTCTTGAGGGAGGGAGAAAGTTGATAAGGAAGAATCTTTTTAACAAAGAATAAAATAAAATTGTAGAGAAAGGGAGAAAGAAAGAGCTATTCTGGTTCCCACAGCCGACCCTGCATTCCACATGAGATACACTATAGCGGTCACAGCTTCTCATCATTGCAACCCAGCCCACGGGTGCACCATCATTAAACAATAACCCCCATGAGTGTAACAATCACCACTCACCGGGTGATATGTTTTGTCAGCAAAATGAGAGCCCAACTTCCAGTGCCCTGTCTCTAAAGATTGTGCATCCATGTTATCTGGGGCCCCTTGTTCTCTCGCGCCCGTGCAATTGCATTGATTGCATGCCCCTAAACGCCGCTCTGTCTTGTGTTTGTGTGATTTTTGTCATCAATTTTCATCAAATACCCTTTTTAACATTTGAGCTTTTGTCATCAAATTTTAGTCAAACCAGTTAAAGGACAAAGTCATAGTAACTATAATAGCACTTATTAGCCCAGCTGCAGATTGCCAAGGAAATAGTTCCAGAAAAGTGGTTTGTGAGGGAAAAGTGCTAAAACATGGACGTCCTCCCATATAAACTGTTTATTTCTGGACAGGAAAATGATCAAAAGTGTTCAGGGCTTCTTGGGGAATGCAGAGTGATAGTGATTGAAAATAATGATAATTGTGCATAATAATAATGATAATGTATGTTATAAAGGAGCTGTGTCCGTCCGTTTGTTTGTTTGTTGTTATATAACTTGAGAACGGATTAATGGATTTCAATGAACCTACGACAGTGGATTCGGGGAATTCGCGGGAAGTTTGTGATGCAAAAAAAAAAAAAAGGGAAGGAAAGTTCTTGTTGGATGGGTACATGGGCACACGTGGCAAAACTGAAAATGAAAAGTGGCAAATCAAAAAGGGATACAAAACGGAAACTGCAAATGCAAATGAATCACCACATGAGGGCAGGATATTCCAGAAATCCTTTTGTTGTTAACGTGAGAACAGATTCACGGATTTCAATGAAATACCAAAATTTCAATGATATGTTGTGCTTGTGTACATACTGAGACAGGAAAATGATCATCATGACTCCTGAGTTGATTAGGCTATTCCTTACAATTTTATTCCTCTGTTTTAAATGCAACGGCATGTTAATGTATATAAACGCAGCTTCATACGTCTTCCACCATGCATGGCATTCTAATTGCAAAATAAACAATAAAAAGAGCAATCAGAGATTGCAGACCCTCGCCACGACTTCTTTTGTGTGGCGTTTGTGTACTAGTGTGTTGCGTAATTAATAAGAGACATAATTAGAACTGCCACTTTATAACTGCTGGCAGTGATGCCTGGGTACCAAGATGTCCTGATTTGATGCAACCCGCTTCGATTGGACACCTTACCCTGACCCATGACGTTTTAAAAAATTATTATTCATTATTCAATTGAATTTAGAATGGATGAAATAAATTCAATTCAAATCAAATGGAAGACCAAATATGTACCGATGTGCAATTTGGTCTTTCATTTGATTTGAATTGAATTTATTTTTGTACGTCTTCCCTAACCCTAACTGCATTGGAGTAATCAGAAGGAACCCAAACAGGAAAAAGCAAAGATGAAGTCATCAGGAGGAATCTGGATAGGATTTGCATTTCAGCTGCTACTCCTCTACTCTCAAACCCATCCAGGCACAGAAAAGTGAGCCATATTCAAAAAACTTAAAATAAAAAAAACAAAATAACCGTTTCAAACAAGTGAGCCTTATTCAAAAAAAGAAAAAAAGAACTATTTCAAAATATTAAATTATTCTGGCTGCCAGACCTGCATCCAATCAAGTTGAAATTTAAGACCTGTATTCCCCATCAATACTACATCATAAATGTGACGTTTCACATTGCTTGATTAAGCGGTTTCAGAGAAAACATTATTTGGTTCGCGGCGACCACGCAGTGACCACTATTTTCGTTGTGTCTGTCTATCTGTTTGTGACTCTCTCCAGAGCATAGCTCCGTGACGTTTGATGCGATCTTGATGAACTTGGACCACAGCTAGATATCATTATCTAGTTGTGTCTTTTTGTATGAGTGGCATCCCACGCCCCTTGTGGGCGAGCACGCCCACTTGAACTTTTTATTCATTTTTATTTTTTTTTCTCTTTTTTTTCCTCGCAATTTCATTTCCTAGAAGCTGTGCTAATGTCCATAAGTACAACATATAAAAAATCCGATTTGATTTGGTCAATTTTGAGGGAAGAGATAGGTTTTTACGGTAGGGCTTCCTCAAAAGCTTCCACTAACTCAATTGTACCTATCGTGGCATTGTTCAATAATGGCTGCGAACCATCGTCGCCTCCCGGCTAGTCATATTTTTCTTCAATCCAATATGGCTAACAAACCATGTGACCTATCAATTATTCCTTAACAATATATTCCTTAAGATTTTTATAGGTTTTAGGGTAAATCCAATATGGCTGCCTAACCATATGACCTATGATGTCAAATGTGTAAACATTTTGTTCCTCATGGATAGGCAGTCATACATGTAAAGTTTTTGCCTCGATCTGTTTGACCATTCAAAGAAGAAGATTTTTGAAGGTTAAAAAAACAAAAAACAATATGGCTGCTGAATCATGTGACTGATGACGTCGTCAATTTTTTTTCTGTGGACCATTTGTCCCTAGATGACCCTCAAAAATGTTCATACTGATCAGATGTAGCGTTCTACATATGCAATTATGTCATAACAAAGGCACCTATGATGTCATAAAAATCACCATGATTAGATCATGCAGATGATGATACGCCATGAGGAGTACTTGCTATGTGCCAAGTTTCAATTTTTTCGTTGGTGCAGTCTCAGAGATAGAGGTCCAAATTTTCCATTTTCCAACATGGCTGCACACCACGTGGCCTATCGTCATAATTGTCATTAAAACATTCCACATGAGGTGTCACAGAAATGGTGAAAATTTTGTCTCGCTCCGCCAAGCAGTTGCGGAGAAAAATGAAAGTTCTGTAGACAAACACAACAGCAGACAGACAGACTAACAAACAAACAAACAAGAAAAAGAGGTCATGCAGAGCACAATACTTGCAAAATCCATACCCCTCTCCATCGGTTGTCATGGATACATCAAATTGTCTATTTCATCTATCTATAATTCCAGAGTGTGTGTGTGTGTGTGTTGTGGTGGTGTGTGTTCTGTGACCGCTGTTTCTCGACAGCCACTGGTCCGATCTAATTGAAACTTGCCAGGTATATTGCTGGGGACCTGAGGATGTGCTTTTCAAGGATTGATGTTAATCGGACAAGTGCTTCCCAGTTATGGCCATTTATTTTCCAACCAATGACAGGAACGTTGCTGCGTAGGCGTGGCCGATGGGGATGAGAACCTCAGCTGCGTTCGCCATTACGGGTTTTTTCTCTTCTCTTCTCTTTCGTGTTTTTCCTTGCGAAAAGGCAAAATACGTTGGTGCTAATTGAATAATTGGCCATTAAATAAATAATTTATCAAAACGTTGGCAGATCCAGCAGCCTCCGCATTCTTGCCCTGGACGAGGAAACAAAGAAGAAGCGCCGTTTCCTCAGCAATGTTGTTTATGAAGAGGTGCTAACGAGATAAAGGTGTGTACATGGAGACAATTTTTATTATTATTTATTTATTGAAGAAAAATTGTTCCGAAAATAATTTATCAAAAAAAGTGCACAACTTTTTGTTTCCAAGTGTCAAAACGGTGTGGCCTTTGAAGTGTTAAGGAATTCAGCTCTACTCAACATGCTTGCCAACGAAATACATCTCAATTTTGGTGGTATGCTTTGCAAACTATTTTTTTTTTTAAACTATTTTCAAACTAAAACAATTCGAACATGGAATACCTAATGAACACTGTACTTTCAGGTCTCCTACAAATCCTACCCTGTCGCCTCACCATGGCATAGGATGGCAATGGTCAATGGCAGCGAATGTCATGGCGAGCAAAGACAGGGAGGTAAGTTGATTTATTTGTTTTAATTAACTCTGTGTGTGTAAGTATCACAGCAGTTGTTACTTCAATGAAAGTGATAATTCGTGAATGATGTGAACATTCCGTACGGGCACGCACTACTTCTGGATCGTGATGACTTACTGTATTCTAATAATTTTCTCGATTTCTTATGTGCATTTATAGATAAACACAATACCCAATCCAGTCGTCGTTTACAAGAGCGAAGGAACGGCCTGTGTGGTTGTTTGAAAGTTTTTTTTTTTTTTTGCACGTACAGCCACGCACGTACGAGCATGCGAGAGCGAAGGAACAGCCTGTGTGGTTGTTGTTTCTGGCACGCAGTTTGAAAGATTTTTATTTTGTATGTACGGCCACGCACGTAGGGAATGCACGTACGGCCACGCACGTACGGGCACGCACGTACGGTCACGCACGTACGGGACGCAAGAGCGAAGGAACAGCCTGTGTGGTTGTTGTTTCTGGCACGCAGTTTGAAAGATTTTTTTTTTGTATGTACGGACACGCACGTACGGCCACGCACGTACGGCCACGCTGTACAGGCCACGCACGGTACGGGCATGCACGTACGGTCACGCACGTACGGGCCCGCGAGAGCGAAGGATGGCCTGTGTGGTTGTTTCTGGCGCCGCTTTAAAGTATATATATATATATATATTTTTTTTTTTTTGACGTACGGCCACGGCACGTACGGGCACGGAGAGTGAAGGAACGGCCTGTGTGGTTTATTTGTGGCACGTGGTTTGAAAGTTTTTTTGGGGGGTTTCCACGTATGGCCACGCACCTACAGGCACGCACCTACGGGCATGCACTATTTAAGATTAAAATTGACAATCTTAGTCAAAGCTCAGGTCAATCGGTTGAAAATGATTATTTTTTCAGATTGAAATGGTATGCTTTGCAAACTATTGAAATGATTGAGTTGACCTTTGACCTTTTGACCTCAAAAATAGTTGCTTTCCCAATTCAGTGATTCAATATGCAAATCGTTTTCAAATTTCAGGTCAATCAGATGAAAAATGCCGATTTTAGAAATCCGACCTCACGATGGCCTTTAACTTTTGACCTCAAAATCAATTGCCTTCTCAGCTGAGACTACCTCTACGACTTAGTAAAGTTTTATGACAATCGGTTTAGAATTGTGACCTGTAGGCGATTGACAGACAAACAAACAAGAAGAAGACGTCGTGCAGATCATGATACTTGCGAAATCCATAAAACAAATTTCACCTCAAAAATAATTGGTGGTTGAATTAAATGACCAAATATGCAACTCCTCTTCGAATTTCAAATCAATGGGATGAAAATTGAGGATTTTTGAAATTCCAGCTTAGTTGTTGACCTTTGGCTTATGTCGACCTTTTGGTCTATGTTGACCTCGAAAACAATTCGGTGGTTGAAGTGAGTCATCAGAAATATAAATCCTCTTCAAATTTCAAGTCAATAGGATGAAAATTGAGGAATTTAGAAAATTGACAAATTTGTTGACCTTTGTTGACCTTTTCACCTTTTGACCCAAAAAACAATAGCCTTCCTCTCGCCAAACTCCACTATGTGGTGAAGTTTCGTGTAGATTGGTTGAAAATTTTGACCTGGACAAACAGACAAACAAACAGACGGAATAACAATCGATTGACCAATACACTTGAAAAATCTTCGATTTTGCAAGTAACAAATGGACCCAAACACATTACCCTCTCCTTTAGTGAGGGTATCTAGAAAGAGCAATCAGAGAGTGCAAACCCTCACCAGAACTTGTTTTGTGTGGTGTATTTTGCGTGGCGTTTGTGTACTGGTGTGTTACATAATTAATGAGATAATTAGAATTGCCACTTTATAACTGCTGGTAGTGATGACCGCTTTGGACAACCGTTGATGCAACCCCGCTTTGATTGGACATCTGATCCTGACCCATGATGTTTATTATTATTATTCAATTAAATTTAGAATGGGATGAAAAATAAATTCAATCAAATCAAATGGAAGACCAAGTAGGTATAGTCCTGCATTGGAGTCATCAGAAGTAACTCGAACAAGCAAAAAGCAAAGATGAAGTCATCAGGAGGAACCTGGATACGATTTACATTTCAGCTGCTACTTCTGTACCCTCAAACCCATCCAAGCACAGCCAAGTGAGCCTTATTCAAAAAACAAAATAATAATAATAATAAAAAATAG
>CM068962.1:107858560-107873560 GCA_035128595.1 Eptatretus atami | reverse complement strand
GATTGATTCCATTCTATGTAATTAATTAGCTATTGTTGAAACAAATTTCAACCTTTTATGTAATTTTGAATATAGATGCAAAATGTAAATGTTGTGACATTAGGATAAACTGTTGGGGTAAAACATTGAAAATAACATGGAGCTCTTTCTGAATGAACGTGGATAATGTAATTCCATGGAATAGCGAACACTTTTGTTCTCTCTCAAAGCAGGACGAGGAGAGGAATGTTTTACATTAACTTGACATTTGCAACATTGAACTCCTGCAATGTTATCAAAGCTTGTATGTGTGGCTCAAAAACAAGTACTCGCTTCTTTTGATGTGTGTGCTCGTAATTCCTGTAAAAAAAAATTTACAGCCACCCCTTTTAGTGATCAAAGCTACAGGGGTGGAGGAGTCGGAGCACAAATTTCACCTTTTCTTTGTGCGGAAAAAGTGACACGAAGCAGGTTTACGGACACAGCAATCCTGCATGATCTCATTGGCTGAAGAGGAACAATTCATACATATATACATTATATACATATATATATATATATACTACATACATATATATATAATATACATATATACATATATATATATAATATATACATATATACATATATATATACATAACGATATATATATAAATATACATATATATAAATATACATATATACATATTTACCTATACATATATAAATATACATATATATATATAATATATACATATATATATATATATATATAATATATATATAATAATATATAATATAATATATATATATATATAGAATATACATATATATGAAGAAGAAGGCGCTTCCAACCAAAAGTAAAAACTAGATCGACTCCGCTAATTTGAGCAAAAAATGCGAAAGCAGACCCAGTCACCACTATGTACACACACACATAATATATAATATATATATTATATATATATATATAATATATATATATATATATATATAATCTCTATATAGTTGTGAACCTAGAAAGACAAAGCACATGCACATGGGCTTAAAGCTAGTTATGCCTTAATATTCTCTTTAGTCAATAAGAACACATCGTTTTCATGTGGATACATACTGTATGTGTTGCGAATGTGAGTTGAAATAAGTTCATGTTCTTTCCTTTCTTCACTTTCTCAACTCTAACAATTTCAAGTAATACTTATACACTGCACAAACAACGTATTTCCACATCCTTCCCCTCAGCGGATAATTTGCCACACTGCTACCAAAACCACTGCCTCGTCTACCTCCCATTCAAACTGACACAGGTGGGCGATGAGTTATTGCCCCTCCCCTCTCCCCAGATAGAACCTCGGCAAAAGTCCCCCCTCTACCCAATGAAACTGTGTTTCCAGGCAGAAAGCGAAGACCCAGCCAATCACTGGGTCTGTGCTTGGTTGCTTGCTCACTCGCTTTTGTTCCAACCTTTCTCTTAACTTTCCTTTCAACCTTTTTTTCTCTTATTCGCTTTCTGACATGCTCTATCTTTCTTCTTCCTCAACTCATTATTCCATACTCTGCAACTTTTCGCACCTCACTCATGGACACACACACCGAGGCTGGCGTGCCTTCACCTCAGCTCAGCTGTCACCATGCCGCCATGAAGCTGCCTGCCTCATCTCACAAGACCGGATGATACTTCCTCTCCGCCACACAGTACACCAACATCCGGTGTCCCCACACGACCGGGAAGCTAACGGAGCAGAGGGTGGAATCCAAAAGTGAGTACGCATAAGGCGAACCTCAACCACCAAGCTTTGGGGCAACAACAATCACAGCTGGGGTTGTGGAAGGTGTGTCGGGGCTCATAGATGACCGTTCACCACCTCTCTCACCACGACTTCTCACCCCTCTCTCCACACTTTCTTTCATCTCTTCAAGTGTCTGGATCCATTTGCATAGAGGTGCTCAGTAATTGTTTTCAGGATCTGATGGTGGGTATATCGTGTAAGGGATAATGGGAATGTATACGTGCTTGCACATTTGTGAATATTGCTTGCCTTGCCTTTCCTGATTTCTCCCGCCATTTTCCCATTTTAATTCCCCCGCCACCTTTTCTCATGCCAAATTCTTGCTTGCGTAATAAATTTATGATCTGACATCGCGCTCCTGGAGCAATTGGCCCAAATGATTAATTTGTCTGATGGACGATAAGGTGCAGCACATAACGCAGGTTCACTCGGCCAATCGGTATTCATTGCGCAGCCACCAGCACTGTTTCCCATCTGCTTCATTCATCTCACAGGTACGGTAAACCGACCCTGGGCGCGAAGATCCGGCCAGAGGTGAGTGTTGAAGACGGCATCCGTGGTCTTTGGTCTTTTGAGACACGCCGGCTTTCCGGAGTTATCTGGGCCATGTCCGTAACAACATATATATATATATATATAATTTCGGAGCAGTCTGTTCTTTTTCGAACATTAATTCTGATTGGTTAAGGTTACATAGTTAATCACTCAATGGCAATCCCATCACAGCAATTGCTGCACGATCTACATATAAAGTTCATTGGCATCACTCAATGAATCATCTTCATGGAACTCCTGACCGTTAACGATAATGGTGATGTCTCCTGATTGTGATTGGTGGGGGTGGAAGACAATGTTGCATGTGCAGGTGACACTTGTTGTTCCTAGATCATGCAGCAATAGCTGCGATGTGACTCGATTTGGCGTGTTACAAATCACGATTAGCGGTTTATCCACAACTCTACTCGCATCGATAACAAATATATATATATATATATATATATATATATATGTATTTCTATGCATCTATTGACTATATTACAACTTTGAAATCATATTGAAATCTCATGTGGATAAGAAAACAGCATACATCTGCAAACATAACTCTCAGTTTATAGATATCAGACATAACATCGGCTGAAATAAGTGGATAGATTAGTGCAAGGATGTTATAGCTCAGTGTGTTTTCAAGAGACAACTTTAACAATGATTTTGTGGAGTGGTGTAAGAATTCTAGCTCACGGAGTGTTGCAGAGTGATGGCCATAACTATCCTACACAGTCCTAATATCATTGCCGAGTAAACAGGTGCAGCAGTTGGCACATATTGGCGGTGCTGTTACAGGCACAGCAGTGAAGGAAGAGGGGGTTGGACCCTGGCCTCAGTAATGGCCCCAAAGCCAAAGGGAAGACAATTAGACCTCACATCTGGGTTTTCTTCGTCATGGAAGGCAGGCGGCTGGCAATATTTTATGCACTTCAAAGTGTGAGCAGAACACATGTGGTTGCTGTGAGTGAAGCAAGAAAAGGGGGTGGCGGTTCGGAGGAGTGGGGTAGGGAGGGGTGGGGGGGAGATAGTGGAGAGAGTTCTGGAAGGTGCAGAAGATACAGTAGTGCAGAGAAATAAATGGATGCTTGATGGTAATGGCCCAGCATATTGGGGTGATGAGGTAATGTAAGATTAATATCGAATAAGTAGTTTGGACTTTTTTGTAGAATTTTTTTTAGGGGGGGGGGGACTTTGGCATGGTTGCTGCATAAGACAAAGCAGATGTGACGAATAAACCCGAAACTTAAATGTTTGCAAAGGAAATGTCTCGACTATAATAAAAGTTTGAATGATAATGTTATATCACTGCTGTTTGCACACTTCCCTGTGAATTAAATTTTTGGCCAAAACACTTGGAGTAAGTTGGACTTGCAAGTTGCAAGTGTTTCCTTAAACGTGAGATGGGCAGTTTCCAGGAAAGCTGTCTTTGCAATGACCCCATATGATGGTTATACACGCAGCTTTGTTATTAACAAGCAAAAAAGTTAAGTTTAAAATCAAATCTGTAACACCAAACAATGCACAGATTGTGTCGGCTAACTAACCTCTGTACCCAAACTTTCATTCCATCTTCATAAGCTTGGAAGGTGGTTCTTAAGTTCCTTATCAGTTAATGCAATTCAAATGTCATTTTACAAACAGGGCCTCATATTTCCACTGAACCGGCACAGGTGCAAATAAATTACAGCCCAAGGCACCTGGGCAGGTGGGTCAATGCCTAACCCAATCCTGAGCAAAATCTGTTACAACAAGGTCCCACGACTAGATGCCGGAATAAAACACGGTCCACTTTCTGCTGAGCTGCTGAGTATTGAAGATCGCAAAAAAAAATAGTAGCCTAGTGGGATAAAAAGGGCAAATTTAGGAAACAAATTTTGATTTGATGTTGCCTACCCCCCCATCCTTTCCACCCAGAAAAGAGGTCCATCGCTTTAGAAGCTTGGAGGGTGCACCATTGTAATTATATACTCAGAAGGGTCATAATGAGCAAAGGTGGTTAATCCTATACTTGCCTCATATATGAAAATGATAATCTGACTGGGAACTGATCAGTCATACTGAAGGTGATGTAAAAATAATAATTTATCAAACAATGTCTTTGATCCTATCGTTGTGAATTGGAAGAGTCCGGAAGGACCTGGAATGACTCGGTGGCTTTTTTTTTGTATATGTGGTCGAGGCTCGTGGATACTTGCTGTTGTCCTGACACTGATTCTTTCTTACTTTTTCTACGAAGGTGAAATACTATCGTTTTCGTAAGGTTTACCTGGCTTACACCGATTCTTGTTGTCTTGACAGCAATTTATAACTACAAGAGGATTCTTGTGAATCAGAGACTTGGCAACGCTCTTGGCAGACAATCCAGCATGCAATGCCATACAGTATGTTCTGAGGAATAATGGCTGACCGCCTCCAGGTCATAATTCCTGCTGAGATAGGACAATGAATTCACAACAAGCACATGGTCAAATAACTGACCAAATACAGCGCTGGAGTATCAGGAGGAAGCCAAATAGATAAAAAATGGAGGCATCAGGAGGAACCTGGATAGGATTCGGGGTTTGGCTGCTACTCCTCGAACATCAAATCCATCCAGGTGCAGCCAGGTGAACCTTACAAAAACTACAGTAGTTGCAAGATTCACCCCCTTCGTAGAGAAAGAAAGTAAGATGGAGAGATGGAGGACAATAAGAAACCATGCACACCAACATAAATCATAATCACACACACACACACACCTATTGTCCAAAATACCTTACCAGCTGAGTTACATTTTATGCTTTGAATCCGTGATACCAATTGCTGTATTTTATTTGGTTGACAGCCATTCCTTATCAATGATTTCAAATGGAGTGCTTGCTTGAGTGCTTTAGTCATTCGGTGAGCACTCTTCAAGCTTATTGGTCATGGAACACACTCCGAGTCGTAGGTGAATCTGTCTATTACGGCTGCAGATAAAACATTTATACCAACAAAATGTAGTACGGGGTGTTCTCGCTTAACGTCGTCCCGGTTAACGTTGCCTCGTCATTACGTCTGTAATAATTAGATACCAAGGCTTCAAAGGACGTCGTGATTATTTACCCATAACCTGCTACCCCGTCGTTGGTCAGAGTGGACTACTTACCTAAATGCATGGCTTTTGCATTCAGCCATATTGAAGAGGGACTGCAAGTGTTCACCGATGACCCTCGCAGAGAACGGGTCTCGGACTCTCGGTAACTCGCCCTCCCGGTCTCGGTGACTCGGCACCCTCAGACTCCACCATCCACCAGTAGATTGTTTTATTTCACTAAAGGGTGATGTTTTTTTTGTAGTATATTTTACATTTATTTACAGTACTGTATTACAATGTACAATACATAATATACAATATAAATAATGAAAATTGTGAATTTATGAGATTGAGACGCATTTAACGGGGCCGAAGGAACCTCACATTCCTATTTCTTTTGTTACTTCTGCTCACCGTAGGTGGACAGAGGTTATGTTTTCACCCCTGTCTGTGTGTTTGTTACTTGTGTAAATTGAACATTTTTTTCGAGTATATTGGTTGGTCACGTGTGTTATTACTTGGCCCCCAAAATTTTTTTTTTGCCAAGTATGTTGATCTGTTCATGAGTTTGTTTGTTTTTTGTCTGTCCACTCGCCTACAGCCCAAACCGCTCAGCTGATCGTTCTAAAACTGTCACTCTATGAGTGTTTCACCTGTTTCACAAAATGTCACCAAGTGTCACTCTATGAGGTCAAAGGTCATCTTGAGGCCAAATTTCTAAAATTGTCAATTTTCATCCCATTGATATGAAATTTGAACAGCCTCTTCATAGCACCACATTGAATTCAACCACCAATTATTTTTGAGGTTAACATGGGCCAAAAGGTCAACATAGGTCGAATTTCAACAATTGGGAGATGGGGCCAAAAACGATATATACTGTATATCATGATATCTAAAAAAAGTTGTGGACGAGTTGTGACAAAACTAGGTGGATGAGTTGGTTAGGTGACAATAACAAGCCGATTAGACTTTGGTTCCAATTCCAAACCGATTGTCATGAGAGTTTACCAAGCTGTAGAGGTAGTCACAACTGAGGAGTCACAATTGATTTTAAGGTCAAAGGTCATATTCAGGTGAAGTTTCTGAAATCATTGTTTTTCATCTGCTTGACTTGAAAAGTTGAACAGGATTTGCATATTAGGTCTCTGAATTGGAAAACCAACTATTTTTGAGGTCAAAAAGGTCAAAGGTCAACTCATGGTCAAAGTTCTAAAATCATAAATTTTAATCTGCAAAATCTTTAATTTTCATCCGATTGACTTGAAAATTAAACAGCACTTGCATAGTGCATCACTGATTTGTGAAAGCAACTATTTTGAGGTCATCAGGTCAAAGGTCAACTCAAGGTCAAACTTCTAAAATCATCAATTTATTGACCTGAGCTTTTATTAAGATCCTCAATTTTAATCTGAATGAAATGGACAATTTGATGAATGCATGACAATCTTTTTTTTGGTGGCGGTAGGGGGGGGGGGATGTCTGGACAAGCTAGATTTCGAAAATTGTCAATTTTTGTCAAATTGTCAAAAATGTCAACTTGAAATTTGTAAGAAGCATTTGCATATTTGGTCATTAAATTCAACCACCAATTATTTTTTATGGTCAAATTTGTTTTATGGATTTCACAAGTATCATGTTCTGCACGACATCTTTCTTCTTTGTTTGTCTGTTTGTTTGTGTGCAGAATATCTCAAAAAGTTGTGGATGGATTTGGATAAAATTTGGTGGGCAGGTTTGGTGTGTGCCAAGGATGAATTGATTAGATTTTGGTTCAGGTCCGGATACATATCTGGCCTCTCAGTGGGATACAAAACATGAACCGTTCAGCCTGGCAGAGAGAGGTACGCACTCTACAGAGTACCGTTCTAGTTTCTTATGAGATAAGTTGATCCATTTAACGTCGTTTCACTTCACGACGTGGTATTTCAAGAATGTAACCACGACGTTAACCGAGGACCAAGTATAATATAACACCACGTGATTCATTGAGTCTAATGGGATGTTTGTGTTAGGTAACATTTGCCAACCTATTGCTTACCTCAACTACCCTTCCCTTTCACCCCTTCCATTATCCTCACCCTTCCCGCCTTGCATTGCATACATAACGTGTAAGTGGCTTCTCAGTGGTTAAACCACTTCCAGTGCAATCTTCAGGAGTGGAATGAGAAAAACAAAACGTGCGGCCATTCCATCTTGCTACCGTGTGCCGGTGTTACCCGCATGTCTCATCCATCCCTGGTACGTTGCTGATGGAGCTGAGTGAATGAAGAATGTACAGATTCATACGCCTCATGGGGATGAATGAATGAACAGATGCTTTTTAAATCTCTGCCTCCCACTCCCCAGTATCTGCCTGTGAAAGCAACACTGTAATATATCGTTTGGAGAATGTTCAAATGTCTACTGAGATCATTAATCAAAGTTATTTTCTTGAGCTTAATCGCAATGCGTTGATGAATTCCATGTAATATGGAAATATTTGGAATTATAACTAATGCAGTAACATGGCTCCTTCCACCACCAATCAGTGGTATTAGCTTACATTTAAAAGTATTCCAGGGTATTACATGATCTTTTTCTTCTTTCTTCGTAAGCAGCATATGGCTGCAGGGTAGCATCATTTCCATGAGGGGGGGGGGGCAGCTGTGCTGCTGATGCAGTGCCCACTGTAGGTTAGACAGGAATTTGTAAGTTGTTCAGTGTGATGGCGACAGCTCCCATCCTCTTCGAAGCACACCGTGAGATCTTTAAGGTCCACCAACTGATGCCGGCAGATCCCAGATGGGACATCCATCTGAGGGACTATGAATTGTCCTGCATGTGAAACACCAGGATGACCGTTCATGACTAAGCTGAGATTCAAACCCAGGCTGAACAGCTCAGAGGCCTCCTGGCTAACCTTGGTAGTCTTGGTACTACATCTGCTATCAAGTGACCTAATCTCTTGAGGTTCTGCACTCCATTGCACTCCAGTCAAATGTTCTAACAGGCAGACACTATGAACAGGCAACAGATCCTCAATCATAGGGTCGATCACCTCAATGACCTCCTGAACAGACACATTCCCCACTTTCTTGAACACTGCTATTGAATACATTCTTCAGGTACCCATTCTCGACACTTTCCCATGACTACATGAAGTAACGAATGGCACTCGGTGGAGCGCATACCTCCGTCAGGCTGAACAGTTTACGTTTTGCAACCCACAGATAGACCAGATCTGGATCCAGACCTGAACCAAACTCGAATTGGCTTGTTCTTGGCGCACACACCCAACCTGTCAAACAAGTTTCATCTGAATCCATCCATAACTTTTTGAGATATCGTGCTCTATATAGTTTTTGGCCCTCAATATCTCAGTCGTAAAAATCACTCAAAAAAATAAAAAAATTCCAGTATCTGGATTCCAGGATTAGGACCTTCACGAAAATCGAATCAATTCGTCCTTCTCACTCATCCACAAAGTTTCATCTGAATTCGTTCATAACTTTTTGAAATATCGTTCTCACAGACAAATGACAGACAGCCAGATGAAAAAAATCATTCATGGGGTGACAATTGGCGAAGCGGGACGGCATTTGGTAGGGACCTTAAAGGGTCTAATATTCGAAAGGGTTTACAGGGTCTTAGCGGTGTACTGGGGTTTATTGGGGTTTTCGGAGCCGTAACGGGTTTAACGGGTCTAAAGAGCATAATGGGTCTTACCCAATCCGACGATTCATCCTTATCACACACCAAACCTGTCCACCAAGTTTTGTCCGAATCCGTCCTTGACCTTTTGAGATATCCTGCTCTATATCATTTTTTGGCCATTTCTCTCAATGGTGACGATTCACTTGAAAAATTCTCAGATCCGGATTCCGGATTCCGATCTTCAACAAAATTATGTGTTGCTGTCCTTGGCTGGTCACCTACAAACAAACAAAAATTCAGAACGATTGCTTGAAAACTCTGGCCAAAAATCGTGTGACAAACAGACAAACGTTACAGACCAACATACTTGGCAAAAAAAAAAAATATATATATATATTGTTATGGCTGTGAGGGTAGATGGAGGAATTTAATAGGAAAGTTAGGATTGAATAGAGTTGTTTGGTCCGTGGACGTGTAGGAGACATCTCGATGTAATTAAGTTGGGAGACTGTGAGCTTAAGTGTTATGTGTCACCACATGGGGGTGGTGCAGTGTTAATTAGATCGGGATTAAGGATAAATTCCCCCAGTATGTGATTTCCCCCCTGTAACCTATTCCGATGTTTTTGCATTCACAAGCGAGCCAAACGTGCCGAGCATGCAGAAACCCCGCCACCAAGGGTGACTGCCCGCGAAGTCACGCCCCCGAGGCTGATGATTGATGGGTGTGACGTCAGAAGCGAGGCAGGCGATCAGAGAGGATGAGGAAGCAGCTCGTCGCAAGGAGGAACATACGATTTTCAATCTCTTATCCGAGGAACATACGAGTATAAATCTCGGATCTCACTTGCGGTTGCGAGAGAATGTAACTAGGAGATGGCCTGAAAGAACAGGGCTTCACAGATGAGTTTCCTTCGATGCATGAAGAAGACGGCACGATTCTCATATTCGTGCTGAGGCGATTTGGCTCTCATATTGAGCAGGACATTGGCCATCGGCTCTTGGTTGGGTCGTGAGAGACATACCCCAGAGCCTTGTGTATGTCAAACAGCGGGTCGGTGAGGACGACCGACGTACGGAGCAGCTGCACGGGGGTCTCTGAGCCTTCGTGTTGAACGCCGCTCACAAATTGCTTGACGAACATTCCCGCTGCGAGAGAGCGGCTTGGCACCATTTTGCATGCGTCTCCACGTGCAAAACGAAGCACCTCAATTCCAAGTTCCACAAAGCTAAGTGCCGGAAGAAAGGAAGGATTTTCTTTTGTTTCGCTTTCCCCTTGTCTGTATTTAAGTCTGGGTGTCGAGGCATCTCGACTTCGACTTTAGTTTACCTCATGCATTATTCTATTCTGGTTATTGTCCTTTGTAAATATTTGTCTATTTTCATTAAATCCGGTTATTTTAAGTTGCTGTATCTGTGTATGTTTAAGTTGTATGCTCTTGGGTACAATCCTGGACGGGTCGCCACTCCGACACAGGACACCAGCAAGCTGGCACTCATCTTGCTGACCTCGGAAGGATGACAGGCAGAGTCAATCCCACCTGGTATTAAGGGGGATTTGAACTGAGGATCCCAAGCCCACTACCCTAACCATTATGCCACCACCAGGCATAATTGTACCGTTTTGATTTAAATCTCCATCATCATCATCATCATCTATTCATCATCATCATCATCATCATCATCACCATTTGAAAGCCTTTATCCCTGAGCAGGGGTCAGCTTTTTGCGGGCTCCAACCATGGTACCTTTCTTGTGGAAATGTTTTTACGGCGGATGCCCTTCCTGATGCCAACGCTTATCACCTTCGACCCTGGAGGGATAATTACCCTATACTGGTGCTCATTTTGCCGACCTTCGGAAGATGACAGGCTGAGTCTACCTCCCTGATGCTAACTCAACGGCCAGCGGGGCTCGAACTCAGGACCCCGAGGATCCCAAGCCACCGCCTTAACCACTAAGGCACACCAGGCTCATTGATTTAAATCCCTTCAGCTGTTCTCAAATGTTATATTCTCCGAGGATCAACGTGTCCCACCCTAATAAGGAAAAAAACGCTTGACCATCCGGGCTGACGTGTTGACCTCCTGTCACAATTTTGGTCGGGGGAATAACCTGGACTGCTAGCTCCACGACAATATACATGTATGTGTGTATGTATATATATATTATATATATATATAATATTATATATATATATAATATATATATTTTGTCAGGGTTACACGCACCTTGGGGTTTCCTCCCATCATGTACATATGTTGTTCGTGGTGTCAAACCTGGCTCGTTCTCTAACGACTGCAATCCAAGGTTATGAACGAACGTATAGGTCAGCTACCGATCTAATGGATCTTTGTCAGTTGGTGCCTGTGACTTTTGAGTGGTGTTGCAGAACTCACATCAACAGCATAATGTTTTTGAAACTTATAGCGAACGTAGTGAGCTTCATACTTAACGCGTGCACATGAGAGAATAGGAAACAACAACAACAACAACGACACAATAACCCTGGCAATTTGGAATCCGTGTCGTCGGCTATGACCCTTTTGCTTCCGGTTTTTGTCATGGGGAATGATGCGTCCCGGGAAATAAAGGCATCGTCGGAGACATGAAAGACCCAAATATCAGACATGGTGTATATTCCCTCCACTGATTTTAATAAAGATATCTCCCGCATCATCAAAAAATATTTTTTAATCGTGATTTACATTATTTGATCGCTGATAACGAATCCAGGCCGAAGTAACCGGAAATTGCAGCATCGAATGTAAGAAGAATTCTACGTTCGCTTCTAGTATTTCAAATAAACAGATCCAAAGTCAAATGAGGAAGTTCACCATTGCATCGAATGTTCAACGATTGCCGCGTTGAGTTGTTTCCGCCACCCACTGTCCCAGTCCTGCCGGCTCAACTCACGCATGTTCACCTCATCTACCGTGGCTGTTGAACCATCGAGTCCCGTCGCGTTGTTCTCTCTCATGTGCTGGCCTGTTCAGGATGATTGAAGAGCTCCAATAAATTATTGTCTCGATACACAATTTTAATGAGTTTTAATCAACCTGATTATAATCGGCTCCATGCGTTAACAACCGCTTTGGACATTAACACTTTATTCACTCAGAGTTAAATCGAGCACGGGGACGATTGAAACTCACGGCTCGTCACATGTCACCCGTCTGTCTACACCTCCATCTTGTGGGTTTTTATAGTAACAGAACAATCCCGTGCCTTCCAGCAAATGCGATTATTGTCCATACTGGAAGTTTCATTTGAGAGCGTTCTCGCACCTTCACGAATCTCACGAGGCAGTTTTCAGTGCAATACTGTCACGTACAGTCAAAATTAGCTCATTACATCAAACAGTTTATATTATAATTTACCGATTTGTGCTAATTAAAACTTATAACATGTAACCGTCCATTTTAGTCATTCATGTATAGGCATTTACTAATGCTTATACAAATACCACAACATCTAGCTTTTAACTGACATATACACGAGCGTGGTATGCTTACACATTGTAAGCAATAATGAACCGTGCTCCCCATTGTCTCGGGTCGCTCACCTGCATTTAATATTTCATTTATTTATTTTTCTCCATTTATACAGTATATATTTTCATTTACAGATGCTTTCTCATGGTTCTGTGATTCTTTCTGGTGTATCGGCTTCGATGTCCGTCGGCATTCAAAATTACCGTGCTTCCCCATTGTCTCTGGTCACTCACCTGCATTTTTTAATTTATTTTCATTTGTTTGTATTTTCACTTATGGATGTTTTCTGATGATTCTGTGATTTTTTCCTGGTGTAACGGCTTCGACGTCCACCAGCACACAAAATTTCAGCTTTCTACGTCACTGGAAGGTATCGTTCTTTAATATCAGTCCATTAGTTAGTGGTTAGAAATATATATATATATGGTGTCTACACCATCAAAATTATTCCAGGTGTACCGGGCCATAATCTTCACCACATTGCTGTGCAGGCCAGAGACCTGGTCCATTTTATGATCAAACCAGGCAGCTCGATGGGTTCCTTCTGCAGTCTCTGTGAAACATTCTTCACATGAAATGGTGGGAGAAAGTGCCGAACACCGAGGTCTGACTCGAACGGATGTAAATTGAAAATTAACTCTGAAGGTTCATGTCTCACTCTCTCACTCTGTCTTGACAGTACTACTGTGATTCTCGTGTGAATGTTCGTATCTCAATCTCACCCTCAGAATCCCCATCTCTGAATCTCATCTCAATCTTTCAACCCTCCCCCAACCCCTCTCCAACCTGTAATCTGTTGGATTACAACACTTTTGGAGACACTGGCATGTCTCCTGAAATAGTTTCTCCCCATGCTCCATCACCATAGCCCAAATCATAACCGCCCTTAATTCTTATTCGAAGCAGCCCACCAATCAGCCCGCTGGCTCAGGCAACAATCGATTTGAACCAGCCATTGACAGCCTCATGCTAATGCAGGTTCAAATGTCTCAGAACACCCCGAGGCCAACAGTTTGTGCAGACTGAATGTAAAAGTCTGGAATAAATCTGCAACAGAAGGACAAAATAAAACACCATCTGCTGGCTATGGAAAACTTACTTTGTATGCTCCGCTAATGTAATATTCACATTCTTCACTAACATTATGCACAAAATATCAGTCTTTCACAACACACACACACACACACACACACACACACACACACACACACACACACACACACACACACATTTTATTTATAGAATATAGTCAATATTTCATAACACCATGAAGAAGAAAACGTTTGAACCACAAGAGATCTGACAAGTAATGGCTCAAACTATTAACCCCTTCTTTGAAATTGTCCCCAGTATGGAATCAGACAAAATCTGTTTTCTGAGCAAAACAAAGTAATTTTGGAAATAAGCGAGAAGGGCACTCAGCAGAGCACATACCTCTGCCACGTAATGCCTGATACAGTCGAACATATCGGGCCTAATCAATACATTTTTGAAATATCATGCTATATGTCGTTTTTGGCCCGATCTGTCAATGGTGAAGAATCACTCTGAAAATTAAATAATTCTCGTATCCACATCCGGATTCGAATCTTCAGCCAAAATCGAATCAAATTCTTTCTTGTCGCACACCCAAAGTGTCCACCAAGTTTCATCCAAATCAGTCGAGAACTTTTTGATATATCGTGCCATATATCATTTTTGGCCCTATCTCTCAACGGTAAGAAAAACTTAAAAAAATTATCGGATCCGGATTCAGATCTTCACCAAAATTGAATCAATTCTTCCTTGTCACACATCCAATGTGTCCACCACGTTTCGTCGAATCCGTCCACAGCTTTTTGAGATATCCTGTTATATATCGGTTTCGCCCGATCTCTCAATGGTGAAAGAATCACTTAAAAAAAAAAAAACTAGAAGGGGACTCTGGTAGAAACGTAGAGCGCGTACCTCTGCCACGTAATGCCTGATCCACGAGAACATATCAGGCCAATACATTTTTGAAATATCATGCTCGACATCACGACATCGTTTTTGGTCTTCTCCCTCAATGGTGAAGAATCACTTAAAAAATTAAATAATTCTCGTATCCAGATCGGGATCCAGATCTTCACCAAAATCTCATCAATTTGTCCTTGTCACACTCCCAACCTGTCCACCAAGTTTCATCCGAATCCGTCCTCAACTTTTTGAGATATGCTGCTCACAGACAAACGGACAGAGGTGCAAACATAACCTCCGTCCACCTTCGGTAGCGGAGGTAATCAGCTGACATTGAATATTTCATTACATATCCAAACAATGCACTACCTTTTCATTCTAATCATTACTTACGCTTGAGACAGACTATACAATATTGATCAAAGTTGGGAGGCCTCAGCACCAAACAAAAAAGCAGCCACCTTGACAAAAATATTAAAATTATAAACACGTCATTTTATTCATCCTTTGATAACTTGTGATACAGTAGAAAGAAGAAGCTTAACATTGACTGAAGAACATGGTCAGGTTTCACAATTCAACTG
>CM068962.1:107834014-107851121 GCA_035128595.1 Eptatretus atami | reverse complement strand
TATGGTCATGTAACATGTGGTAAAGTTTTAATTTCCTCCATTAAACTGTTTTCGATGTACACTCAATATGCCCGATATCAAATGGTCATGTAACATGTGGTAAAGTTTTAATTTCCTCCTTTGACCGTTTTTGATGTACACTCAATATGTGCTATATCAAATGGTCATGTAACATGCGTTAAAGTTTTAACTTCCTCCTTTGAACGGTTTTCGATGTACACTCAATATGTGTTATATCAAATGGTCATGTAACAATGTGGTGAATGTTTAATTTCCGCCATTAGAATGGTTTTCGATGTACACTCAATATGCCTGATATCAAATGGTCATGTAACATGTGGTAAAGTTTTAATTTCCTCTTTGAACCGTTTTTCCGATGTACACTCAATATGTGTGATATCAAATGGTCATGTAACATGCGTTAAAGTTTAAATTTCCTCTTGAAGGTTTTCGATGTACACTCAATATGTGTATATCAAATGGTCATGTAACATGTTAAGTTTTCAATTTCTCCATTGAACGGTTTTCGATGTACACTCATATGTGCAGATATCAAATGGTCATGTAACATCGTTAAAGTTTTAATTTCCTCCTTTGAACGTTTTCGATGTACACTCAATATGTGTGATACAAATGGTCAATGAACATGGGTAAGTTTAATTTCCTCCATTGAACGTTTTCGATTATGCCTCAATATGCGATATCAAATGGTCATGTAACATGTGGTAAAGTTTTCAATTTCCTCTTTTGTTGACACGGTTTTCGATGTAACGCTCAATATGTGCGTATATCAAATGGTCATGTAACATGTGGTAAAGTTTAATTTCCTCCGTTGAACGGTTTTGATTACACTCAATATGTCTTATCAATGGTCATGTAACATGTGGTAAAGATTTAATTTCCCTCGTTGACACGGTTTTCGATGTACACTCAATATGTGTATATTAAATCATGTAACATTGTTAAAGTTTAATTTCCTCCTTTTGTAAGGTTTTCGATGTACACTCAATATGCCGATATCAAATGGTCATGTAACATGTGGTAAAGTTAAAATTTCCTCCTGTTGAAATCGGTTTTCGATGTACACTCAATATGTGCTGTACTCAAATGGTCATGTAACATGCGTAAAGTTTTAATTTCCTCCGTTGAACGGTTTCGATTTTACAGTAATATGTGCTATATCAAATGGTCATGTAACATGTGGTAAAGTTTCAATTTCTTCGTTGAACGATATTCGATTACAACTCAATATGTGTGATATCAAATGGTCATGTACATGTGTAAAGACTTAATTTCCTCCGTTGAACGGTTTCGAATGTACACTCAATATGTGCGATATCATATGGTCATGTAACGTGGTAAAGATTTAATTTCCCCGTTGAGCGTTTATGATGTACACTAAAATACTTCTCTTCTTCTTCTTTCGGCTAGCTCCGTTAGGGGTCGCCACAGCGGATCAACGCGTCTCCATTTCGCTCTATTCCTCCACATCTTCCATTGACACCCAACCACCCCGCATGTCCAGCCCTCACCGTAATCCATGAAACCTCTTCTTTGGCCTTCCTCTTCTCCTCCTGCCTGGCGGCTCCATCTTAAACATCCTTCTCCGATATACTAACCGCTTCCCTCCTGTGCACATGTCAACCATCTCAATCTCCCTCTCTCAACTTTGTCTCCAACCGTCCTAACCTGCGCTGTCCCTCTAATATACTCATTTTATCCTATCCATCCTCGTCACTCCCAACGAGAATCGCAGCATCTTTAACTCTGCCACCTCCGCTTCTGCTTCCTGTCTTTTTGTTAGTGCCACCGCCTCCAGACGCATCAAATACTGGTCTACACTAACCGTCTTATATATACTTTCCCCTTCACTCTTGCAGCTACCCTTCTGTCACAGATCAATCTGCCTGCAACTCTTCTCCAACCACTCCTTTCCACCGCCTGCACTCTCTTTTTCACTTCTCTCATCCACACTCTCCGTTACTTTGGACAGTTGAATCCCAAGTAATTTAAACCCATCCACCTTCCCACCTCACTCCTTGCAACCGCACCATACCCACCCTCCCTCTCATTTACGCCATGTACTCCGTCTTACTCCGACTGACATCAAATTCCCCTTCTCTCCCAGTGCGTACCTCCCACCTCTCGAGGCTCGCCTCAGCCTGCTCCCTACTCTCCTACGATCAATGATTGTCATCCCGAACATCAATAGTCCATGGAGACTCCAGTCTGATCTCGTCGTCAACCTGTCCATCACCATGCAACAGGAAAGGGCTTCAGAGTCGATCTTGGTGCAATCCACTTTTAACCTTAAAACCGGTCCGTCATACTATGCACACCCTCACCGCTGTCACACCTGTCCTCATACAATCCTGCACGATCCTCACATACTTCTCCACATTCCCGCTCCTAGAACTTCCTCATAAGCAAGCCACAACTCCCCTCTCTTGGCACCCTATTCATAAGCTTCTCCAAATCCACAAACACACAATGTAATCCCTTTCTGGGCATCCTATCTTCTCCATCACATTTCAAACAAAACACGCAATCAGTGGTGCTCTTTTCCTGGCATAAAACCACATATTCGGCTGCCTCACAAGATCTCACCTCTCTTCTCAACCTAGCCTTCCACTACTCTTTACCCACAATTCAATGGTGTGGCTTAACAACTTTATCCCTCTGTAATTTCCAACAGCTCTGCCATCACCCTTATTCTTGAAATCGGAACCAGTACTACTTAATCTCACTCACTCGGCATCCTCTCAACTTTCCAAGACTTTAATTAAACAATCTGTTAAACAACCCCACTGCCATCTCTCCTAAGCACTTCCATGCCTCCATGGTATACCATCTGGGCAACGCCTTTCCCTTTCAATCTTCTTCAATGCAGTCCTCACTTCATCCTTACTGACCCACCCCACATTCCAGATTCACGTATCTCCACCTCTTCCAACCTTCTCTCTCTCTCATTTTCTTCATTCATACACTCCTCAAAGTACTTACCATCCCCTTCTTCAACACCTCTCCTCGCTCGTTCAGCACATTCCCATTTGCGACTCCTTTATTACCCGAACCTCAAGCACATCCTCCCCACAGCTCGGTCCTCTGTCTTGCCAATCGCGTATAAATCCTTTCCCCTTCTTTTGTATCCAACTTCTCATACAAGCTCGTCAATTGTCCTTTCCTTGGCCTTTGCCACCTCTCTTTTTGCCTTTCGCCGCCACTCTTGTACCCTGCCTACTTCTCATCTCTCTGACTATCCCACTTTCCCTTTTTGCAACCCTTCTTTCCTTATACTTCCTGTACTTCCTCGTTCCACAGCCCACCAAGTCCTCCTTATCTTCCTCCTCTGTCCAATGTCACATCCAATACCTCTTCTAGCTACTCCTCACCCCAACTTCTGCTGTGTTCCCCAATCACCCACCCATCTTTACCAACCATCCACGCCTGTCTCACCTCCTCCCAAATTTCACGCAAACAGTCCTTCCCTCCTTCAGCTTCACATCGTCCTTGGTTCAGCCCTCACTTCTCTTCGCTCACCTCACCTCTAAAGTCATCCACAAGCCCCATCGATGCTGCCGACTAACCTCTCCCCTGCCACCACCGCTACAGTCACTAATCTCTTTCAGGTTGCATCTTCCTGCTTAAGATGTAATCCACCTGTTGTGCACTTTCTCCACTCTGTATGTCACCCTGTGTTCCTCTTCTTCTTGAAATACTATTTACCACTGCCATTTCCATTCTTTTTGCAAAACTCTACAACCATTTGCCCTGCCAATTTTTCCTTGTGAGACGTACCTACCCATCACCTCCTCATCCTCTTTATCCCTTTCCCCAACATGCCCATTGAAATCTGCTCAATCCCACTCTTTCATCCTTGGATACACTCTCCACCACTTCATCTAACTCACTCCAGAAATCTTTCTTTTTACTCCAATCTCACACCCATTATGTTGGGGACAATAATGCACTGATGACATTCATCACACCCCCTTCAATTTCCAAACTTCACACTCATCACTCGTCCAGACACTCTCTTCAGCCTCCCAATACCCTCTTTGATGTACACTCAATATGCCCGTACTATAAATGGCATGTAAACATGTGTTAAAGTTTTAATTTCCTCCATTGAACGGTTTTCGATGTACACTCATATGTGCTGATATCAAATGGTCATGTAACACGTGTAAAGTTTCAATTTCCTCCTTTGAACGGTTTTCGATGTACACTCAATATGTGCTGATATCAAATGGTCATGTAACATGTGTAAAGTTTAATTTCTCCATTGAACGGTTTTCGATGTACCTCAATATGTGCGATATTCAAATGGTCATGTAACATGTGGTAAATTTAATTTCCTCCTTGAACGGTTTTCGATGTACACTCAATATGTTGTTATCAATGGTCATGTAACAGTGGTAAAGTTTCAATTTCCCTTAACGTTTTCGATGTACACTCAATATGTGTAATATCAAATGAGTCATGTAACATGTGGTAAAGTTTAATTTCCTCCATTGAACGGTTTTCGATTACACTCAAATATGCGATATCAAATGGTCATGTAACATGTGGTAAAGTTTCAATTTCCTCCGTTTGAAGGTTTTCGATGTACACTCAAATGTGCTGATATCAAATGGTCAGTAACATGTGGTAAAGTTTCAATTTCCTCCTTTGAACGGTTTTCGATGTACCTCAATATGTGTATATCAAATGGTCATGTAACATGTGGTAAAGTTTTAATTTCCTCCTTTGACGGTTTTTCGATGTACACTCAATATGTGCATATATCAAATGGTCATGTAACATGGTTAAACGTTTAATTTCCTCCTTGAACGGTTTCGATGTACACTCAATATGGTCATTAACATGTGTTAAAGTTTTAATTTTTCCCACTTGAACGTTTTCGATGTACACTCAATATGTTATATCAAATGGTCATGTAACATGTGGTAAAGTTTCAATTTCCTCCTTGAACGGTTTTCATGTAACCTCATATTGTTATATCAAATGGTCATGTACATGTGGTAAGTTTTAATTTCCCCTTGAACGGTTTGATGTACACTCAATATGTGCTTATCAAATGGTCATGTAACATGCGTAAAGTTTAATTTCCTCCTTGAACGGTTTTCGATGTACACTCAATGTGCTTATATCAAATGGTCATGTAACATGTGTAAAGTTCAATTTCCTCCGTTGAACGGTTTCGATGTACACCAATATGTGTATATAAATGGACATGTAACATGTGGTAAAGTTTAAATTTCCTCCTTTGAAGGTTTTTGATGTAACCTCAATATGTGTGATATCAAATGTCATGTAACATGTGGTGAAGTTTAATTTCCTTTAACGGTTTTCGATGTACACTATCTGTGCTAATATCAATGGTCATGTAACATGTGGAAGTTTAAATTTCCTCCGTTGAACGGTTTTCGATGTACACTCAATATGTGTTATATAAAATGGTCATGTACATGTGGTAAAGTTTAATTTCCTCCTTGAAACGGTTTTCGATGTCCACTCAATATGTCTATATCAATGGTCATGTAACAGGCGTTAAAGTTTCAATTTCCTCTTTGAACGATTTTCGATGTACACTCAATATGTGTATATCAAATGGTCATGTAACATGTGGTAAGTTTTAAATTTCCTCCGTTGACCGGTTTTGATGTACACTCAATAGTGTTATATAAAATGTCATGTAACATGTTAAGTTTTAATTCCTCCTTGAACGGTTTTCGATGTACACTCAATATGTGTTATATCAAATGGTCATGTAACATGCGTTAAAGTTTTAATTCCTCCTTGAACGTTTTGATGTACACTCAATAGTGTTATATCAAGGTCATGTAACATGTGGTAAAGTTTCAATTTCCTCTTGAACGGTTTTTCGATGTAAACTCAATATGTCTATATCAAATGGTCATGTAACATGTGTTAAAGTTTAAATTTCCTCCGTTGAACGGTTTTCGATGTACACTCAATATGTGCTGATACAAATGGTCATGTAACATGCGTTAAAGTTTTAATTTCCTCCTTGAACGGTTTTCGATGTATCACTCAATATGTTTATATCAAATGGTCATGTAACATGTGGTAAAGTTTCAAAATTTCCTCCTTGAAGATTTTCGATAATACACTCAATATTGTGATATCAAATGGTCATGTAACATGGTGAAGTTTCAATTTCCTCCGTTGACCGGTTTTCGATGTCACTCAATATGTGTTTTACATAAAACGGTCATGTAAATGTGGTGAGTAAATTTCCTCCTTGTTAACCGTTTTTCGATTGTACACTCAATATGTGTTATATCAAATGGTCATGTAACATGCGGTTAAAGTTTTAATTCCTCCTTTGAACGGTTTTCGATGTACACTCAAACCGTCGTTAATCAATCGTACATGGTTAGTTATTCCGCCCGTCATCTGCGGGTTTTCCCTGATTTACGTTAATAATGTTTATATCAAATGTCCCAGGTACATGCTGGTAAAGTAATATTCATACCTTAACGATTATTTGCATACATAATTATACGCGTGTTGTGGCTCACGTACACAACTGCCGAGTGAATCAAATTTTCCGTCGTTGACTTCGGATTTTCGATGTACGTTCTCCAATGTGTACAAACGTCATAGTAACTGGCTTTAAGTTTTTCCTCATGACAATGTTCAGCACTATAGCCTATTCATCTTAACTGAAGTTTAACCTCCTGAGGTTTTCGGTCACTATAGCACAAATTCAGTATGACATGTATTATTCCTCCATGAAGGTTCGATCTCAGAGGCCAATTGGTCCTGGAACCAGTCTCCAGTGAAGAGTTTAACCGTGAAACATTGTGTCGATATATGCTTGGTGATAAAGGATCAGAAATGGTGATTTTAATTCCTCCGTTGACACCTTCTCTTATACCTCATGTCACCTTCAAACTGATCATGTACCATGATTCCGGTAACAGTAATCTCCACCCTGTCAAAAGACCAACGACCAGTCGTTCTCGAGCACATCAAAGCTTTCCATAATGGTCAACGTACATGCCGTTAGTCGTCTGCCCTCATAATTCCCAATCCTGCAAAACCTTCGATTTACCTAGACAGTCGATCATCCAATGGCATGTCGATGTGGTAAACAATTCGCTCCGTGAAACGACAGACCATGTACCACGTCTAGTGCATCAACTCAATCATGCTCACCGTAACATGACCAGCTCAATCTCTCCGTGCACCGTTCATGACGCTCAAATAGTTGTAATCAACCGTCCAATTGTACAAGTCGATGATTTGGAGGCAAGTCCATTTGCGGATTTCACGCGGGGATTGAAGTCCCGGGAGATTATGTACACTCAATTATGTTGCTATATCAAAATGGTCCATGTAACATGCTGGTAAGTTTTAATTTCCTCCGTTTAACGGTTTTTCGATGTACCCTTCAATGTGTCAATATCAAATGGTCATGTAACATGCTTGAAAGTTTTTAAATTTCCCTCCATTGAACGGTTTTGATGTACATCAGATAGTGCTATATCAGAATGTCCATGTAACATGTGGTAAAGTTTAAATTTCCTCCGTTGAACGGTTTTCGATGTATCACTCAAATAGTGCATTGTAAATGGTCATGTAACGATGTGGTAAGTTTAAATTTCCTACTGTTGAACGGGTTTGATGTACATCAATATGTCTTTAACCAACATGGTCTATGTAACATGCGTGCTAAAGATTTTAATTTCCTTGTTGACCGGTTTTCGTGTACAAACTCAATATGTTCTTTATCAAATGCATGTAACATGTGTAATTTTCCCATAACGTTAGAGTACATAGTGCTATTACAATACTGTCTTGGTAAAGTAACCCGTTGGAACAGGTTTTCGATGTAACACTCAATATGTGTTATATCAAATGGCCATGTAACATGTGCGTAACAGTTTAAAATTTCCTTCCGTTTGAATCGGTTTTTGATGTACCTCTATGGTGCTGTATACTCAAATGGTCATGTGACATGTGCGTAAAGTTTTAATTTCTCCAGTTGAACGGTTTTGATGTAACGCTCAATATGCCGTTATATCAATGGTCATGTTAACAATGTGTTAAAGATTTTAATGTTCCTCCATGAAACGGTTTTCCGTGTACATCATATGTTCGATATCAATAATGTCATGTAACAGTGATAAAGATTATTTCCTCTCCGTTGACCGGTTTTTCGATGTACACTCATTATGTTCTTTATCAAATGGTCATGTAACATGTGGTAAAGTTTTAATTTCCTCCATTGACCGTTTTTTATGTACACTCGATATGTGCTATATCAAATAGTCATGTAACATGTGGTAATTTGAACGTTTTATATCAAATGGTCATGTAACATGCGTTAAAGTTTTAATTTCCTCCGTTGAACGGTTTTCGATGTATACTCAATATGTGCTATATCAAATGGTCATGGAACATGTGGTAAAGTTTCAATTTCCTCCGTTGACCGGTTTTCGATGTACGCTCAATATGTGTTATATCAAACGGTCATGTAACATGTGTTAAAGTTTTAATTTCCTCCATTGAATGGTTTCGATGTACACTCATTATGTGCTATACAAATGGTCCATGTAAATGCTTTAAAGTTTTAATTTCGCTCCTTTGAACGGTTTTCGATGTACACTCAATATGCACATATCAAATGGTCATTGTAACATGTGGGTAAGTTTAATTTCCTCACTTGACCGTTTTTGATGTACACTCGATATGTGCTATATCAATGGTCATGTAAATGTGGTAAGTTTTAACATTTGCCCTCGTTGAACGGTTTTTCGAATGTACACTCATACATGTGCTGTAGCAATGGTCATGTAACATGCGTTAAAGATTTATTTCCTCCGTTGAACGGTTTATGATGTACATGCAAATATGTTCTTTAATCATATGTCATGTACATGTGGTAAACGAATTTATTTCTCTGTTGACGTTTCGAGTACCTCAATATGTTCATTTATCATATGGTCATTGTAACATGTGTAAAGTTTTATTTCCCCATTAAACTGTCTTTCGATGTACACTCAATTGCCGATATCAAATGTCATGTAACATGTGGTAAAGTTTAATTTCCTCCTTTGACGCGTTTTTGATGTAACTCTCTCAATATGTGCTATTATCAATGGTCATGTAACAGCGTTAAAGTTTTAACTTCTTTCCTTTGAACGGTTTTCGATGTACACTCATATGTGTTTATCAAATGGTCATGTAAATGTGTTAAAGTTTTAATTTCCTCCTTTAACGTTTTCCGATGTACACTATTATGTTCTTTATCAATGGTCATGTAACATGTGGTAAAGTTTTTAATTCCTCCATTGACCGGTTTTTTTATGTACACTCGATATGTGCTATATCAAATAGTCATGTAACATGTGGTAAAGTTTTAATTCCTCGCGTTAGACGGTTTTCGATGTACGCTCAATATGTGTTATCTCCCAATGGTCATGTAACAGCGTTAAAAGTTTTTAATTTGCCTCCGTTGAACGGTTTTTTCGATGTATACTCAATATGTGCTACTATCAAATGGTCATGGAAATGTGGTAAAAGTTTCAATTTCCTCCGTTGGAACCGGTTTTCGATGTACGCTCATATGTGTTATATCAAACGGTATGTACATGTTGTTAAAGTTTTAATTTCCTCCATTGATGGTTTTCGATGTATACCCAACACTCATTATGTGCTATATCAAATGGTCATGTAACATGCATAAAGTTTTAATTTCCTCTTGAACGGTTTCGATGTACACTCAATATGCACAATATCAAATGGTCATGTAACATGTGGTAAAGTTTTTAATTTCCTCCATTGGACGCTTTTTGATGTACACTCGATATGCGGCTAATTCAAATGGTCCATGTACATGTTGTAAAGTTTAAATTTCCTCCCGTTGAACGGTTTTCGATGTACCTCAACATGTGCTGTAGCAAATGTCATGTAAACATCGCGTAAAGATTTTAATTTCCTCCGTTGAACGTTTATGATGTACACTCATATGTTCTTTATCATATGGTCCCATGTAACATGTGGTAAAGATTTAAATTTCCTCTGTTGACCGTTTTCGATGTACACTCAATATGTTCTTTATCATATGGTCATGTAACATGTGGTAAATTTTTAAATTTCTCCATTTAAACTGTTTCGATGATATCCTCAACATGTGCTATATTAAATGATCATGTAACATGTGGTAAAGTTTAAATTTCCTCCGTTGAAATAGGTTTTCGATGTACACTCAATATGTGTTTATACAAATGTTATGTAACATGCGTGAAAGTTTTAATTTCCCTCCTTTGAACGGTTTTTCGATGTCACACCAATGTGTGTTATATCAAATTGGTCATGTAACTGCGTTAAATTTTAATTTCCTCCTTTGAAAAGGTTTTCGATGTACCTCATTATGTTTTTCTCAATGGTCATGTAACATGTGGTAAAGTTTTAATTTCCTCCGTTGAACGGTTTTCGATGTACGCTCAATATTGTTATATCAAATGGTCATGTAACATGCGTTAAGTTTTAATTCCTCCATTGACGTTTTTTCGATCTACAACTAATATGTGCTAATATCAAATGTCAGGTAACATGTGGTAAAGTTTCAATTTCCACGTTGAACGATTTCGATGTACACTCAATATGTGTGATATCAAATGGTCCATGTAACATGTGGTGAAGTTTTAATTTCCTCCGTGACGTTTTGAAATGTACACTCAATATGTTCTATATCAATGGTCCATGTAACCTGTGGTAAAGTTTAAAATCTCCCTCCGTTGAATCGGTTTCGATGTACACTCATATATGTGGCGTCCAAATGGTCATGTATACACTGCGTTAAAGTTTTAGATTTCTCCATTGAACGGTTTTTCGATTTACGCTTAATATGTGTATATCAATGGTATGTAACATTGTAAAGTTTCAATTCCTCCGTTGAACGATCTTTCGATGTACACTCAAATGTGTGAATCAAATGGTCATGGTAACATTGGTGAAAGTTTCAATTTCCTCCGTTGACGCGGTTTTCGATGTACGCTCATATGTGTTGTATCAAACGGTCATGTAATACATGTGTTAAGTTTAATTTCCTCCATTGAAATGGTTTTCGATGTACATTCATTATGTGCCTATATCAAATGTCATGTAACATGCAATTAAAGTTTTTTAAATTTCCCCCCCTTCCTTTTTTTGAACGGTTTTTCGATGTACACTCAAAGAATGCACAATATCAAATGGTCATGTAAATGTGTTAAGTTTATTAATTTCCTCCATTGAACGGTTTTCGATCTACACTCAATATGTCTATATCAAATGGTTCATGTAACATGTGTAAAGGTTTCAATTTCCTCGTTGAACGATTTCGATGTATCACTCAATATGTGTGAACTCAAATGGTCATGTAACATGTGGTGAAGTTTAATTTCCTCCGTTGACCGGTTTTGATGTACACTCATATGTGCTATAGTCAAATGGTCATGGTAACTGTGTAATAGTTTTAAATCTCCTCCGTGAACGGTTTTTCGATGTACTCAATATGTGCTGTTCCAAATGGTCATTGTAACATGCGTTTAAAGTTTTAATTTCCTCCATTGAACGGTTTTCGATTTACGCTTAATATGTGTTAACTCAAATGGTCCAGTAACATGTGGTAAAGTTTCAATTCCTCCGTTGAAGCGATTTTCGATGTACACTCATATGTGTGATATCAAATGGTCATGTAACATGTGGTGAAGTTTCAATTTCTCCGTTGAGCCGGTTTCGATGTACGCTCAATATGTGTTGGTCAAAACGGTCATGTACATGTGTTAAAGTTTTTATTTTCTCCATTGCAACTGGTTTTCGATGTACACCACATATGTGCTATATCAAATGGTCCATGTAACATGCATTAAAGTTTTAACTTCCTCCTTGAACGGTTTTTTCGATGTACACCAAATATGCACAATATCAAATGGTCCATGTATACATTGTTTAAAGTTTTAATTCCTCCATTGAAAGGTTTTCGATCTACACTAAATATGTGCTATATTAATGGTCCATTAAACATGTGGTAACAGTTTCATTTCCTCCGTTGAACGATTTTCAGATGCGTACACTCATATGTGTGATATCAATGGTCATGTAACATGTGGTGAAGTTTTAATTTCCTCCGTGACCGGTTTTTTGATGTACACTCAATATGTGCTATAATTCAAATGGTCATGTAACCTTGGCTAAGTTAAAATCTCCTCCGTTGAAACGTTTTCGATGTACACTCACTAGTGCTGTTCCAAAACCTGGTCATGTAACATCGTTAAAGTTTTAATTTCCTCCATTGAACGGTTTTCGATTTACGCTTAATATGTGTTATATCAAATGGTCATGTAACAACTGTGGTAAAGTTTTCAATTTCCTCCGTTGAACGATTTTCGATGTCACAACTCAATATGTGTGATATCAAAATGGTCCTGTAACAGTGGTGGAAGTTCAATTTCCCGTTGACCGTTTTTCGATGTACGCTCAATATTTTGTTGTTATCAAACGGTCAGTAACATGTGTTAAAGTTTTAATTTCCTCCATTGAATGTTTCGATGTACAACTATTATGTGCTATATCAAATGTCATGTAACATGCATTAAAGTTTTAATTTCCTCCTTTGAACGGTTTTCGATGTACATCAATATGCACAATATCAATATTGGTCATGTAACATGTGTAAAGTTTTAATTTTCCTCCATTGACGTGTTTCGATCTAACTCAATATGTGCTATAATCAAATGGTCATCGTAACCTGTGGTAAAGTTTCAATTTTCCTCGTTGAACGATTTTCGATGTACACTCAATATGTTCTGATATCAAATGGTCATGTAACATGGTGAAGTTTTAATTCCTCCGTTGACGGTTTTTTGATGTACACTTCATTATGTCTATATCAAATGGTCATGTAACCTGTGTAAAGTTTAAATCTCTCAGTTGAACGGTTTCGATGTACACTCAATATGCTGTCCAATGGTCATGTACATGCGTTAAAGTTTTAATTTCCTCCATTGAACGGTTTTCGATTTACGCTTAATATGTGTATATCAAATGGTCAATGTAACATGTGGTAAAGTTTCAATTTCCTCCCGTAACGATTTTCGATGTACATCTCAATATGTGTGATATCAAATGGTCAATGTAACATGTCGGTGAAGTTCATTCCTATTACCGGTTTTCGATGTAACGCTTCCAAATATGTGTGTATCAACGGCATGTAACATGTTGTAAAGTTTTAATTTCCTCCATTGAAAATGGTTTTCGATGTACACTCATTATGTGCTATATAAATGGGTCATTAACATGCATTAAAGTTTAATTTCCTCTTTGAACGGTTTTCGATGTATCACTCAATATGCACAATTCAATGGTCATGTAACATGTGGTTAAAGTTTTAATT
Source organism: Eptatretus atami (assembly GCA_035128595.1). Classification (NCBI taxonomy): domain Eukaryota; kingdom Metazoa; phylum Chordata; class Myxini; order Myxiniformes; family Myxinidae; genus Eptatretus; species Eptatretus atami. The sequence continues at coordinate 107,837,707 of CM068962.1, read as the reverse complement.
TCCTCCATTACCGTTTTTGATGTACACTCGATATGTGCTATATCAATGCGTCATGTAACATGTGGTAAGTTTTAAATTTCCTCCGGTTGAACGGTTTTCGATGTACACTACAATATGTGCTGTACCAAATGGTCATTAATCATGCCGTTAAAGATTTAATTTCCTCTGTGCGTTTAGATGTACACTTCAAATGTTCTTTATCATATGGTCATGTAACAGTGCTAAAGATTTAATTTCCTCTGTTGACCGGTTTTCGATGTACACTCAATAATGTTCTTTATCATATGGTCATGTAACATGTGGTAAAGTTTTTAATTTCCTCCATTAAAACTGTTTTCGATGTCACTCAATCATGTGCTATATTAAATGATCATGTACATGTGTGTAAAGTTTAATTTTTCCTCCGTTGAAAGGTTTTCGATGTACTCAATATGTGTTCATACCAAATGTATGTAAATGCGTGAAATTTTAATTTCCTCCTTTACCGGTTTTTCGATGTACACTCAATGTGTGTTATATCAAATGGTCACTGTAACATGTGGTAAGTTTTAATTTCCTCCTTGAAACGGTTTCGATGTACCTCAATATGTGTGATATCAAATGGTCATTAACACGTGTATAAGTTTTCAATTTCCTCCTTTGAAGGTTTTCGATCTAACTCAATATGTGTGATATCAAATGGTCATGTAACATTGGTAATTTCAATTTCTCCGTTGAACGGTTTTCGATGTAACTCAATACTTGTGGATATCAAATGGTCATGTAACATGTTGGTAAGTTTACATTTCCTCCTTTGACACGGTTTTTCGATGTACACTCATATGTGTATTATCAAATGGTCATTAACATGGGTAAAGTTTCAATTCCCTCTTTGAATGCGTTTCATTATCACCACATATGTGTGTTCAAATAGTCCATGTTAACATTGGTAAAGTTTTAATTCCTCATTGATACGGTTTTTCACTTTACCCTACATATGGTTATATCAATGGTCATGTAACATGTGGTAACGTTTTCAATTCCTGCCGTTGACGATTTTTCGATTACACTCAATATGTGTCGATATAAATGGTCCATGTAAATGTGGTAATTTTCAACTTTCCTCCTTTGAACGGTTTTTCGATGTAGCACTCAATATGTGTATTATCAAAATGTCATGTAACCTGTGGTAAAAAGTTTAATCCATTCCTCCTTAACAAGGTTTTCGATGTACACTCAAATATGTGCTGTTCCAAATGGTCATGTAACATGCGTTAAAGTTTTAAATTTCTCCATTGAACGGTTTTCGAATTTAACGCTTAATATTGTTATATCAAATGGTCATGTAACATGTGGTAAAGTTTTTCAATTTTCCTCCGTTGAACATTTTCGATGTAACTCATATGTGTGATATAAATGGTCATGTAACATGTGGTGAAGTTTCAATTTCCTCCGTTGACCGGTTTTCGATGTACGCTCAATATGTGTTGTATCAAACGGTCATGTAACATGTGTTAAAGTTTAATTCTCCATTGAATGTGTTTTCGATGTAACAACCTCATTTGTGCTATATCAAATGGTCATGTAAGATGCATTAAAGTTTTTAAATTTCCTCCTTTGAACGGTTTGATGTACACTAATATGCACAATATCAAATGGTCATGTAACATGTGTTAAAGTTTTATATTTCCTCCATTGACGGTTTTCGATCTACACTCAAATATGTGTTATATCAAATGGTCATTAACATGTGGTAAGTTTCAATTTCCTCCGTTGAACGATTTTCGATGTACACGTCAATATGTGTGATATCAAATGGTCATGTAAACATGTGGTGAAGTTTAACTCCCTCGTTGACCGGTTTTAATGTACACTCAATATGTGCTATATCAAATGGTCCATGTAACCGTGGTCAAGTTTAAATCTCCTCCGTTGAACGGTTTTCGATGTACACTCAATATGTGCTGTTCCAAATGGTCCATGTAACATGCGTTAAAGTTTTAATTTCCCCATTGAACGGTTTTCGATTTAACGCTTAATATGTGTTATATCAAATGGTCATGTATACATTGGTAAAGTTTCATTTCTCCGTGAACGATTTCGATGCTAACACTCAATATGGTGTGATATCAAATGGCCAATGTAACATGTGGTGAATGTTTCAAATTCCCTCCGTGACCGGTTTTCTGATGTACGCTGCAATAGTGTTGTATCAAACCGGTCATGTAACATGTGTTAAAGTTTTTAATTTTCCCCTCCATTGAATGGTTTTCGATGTACCACTCATTATGTGCTATATCAATGGTCTGTAAACATCATTAAAGTTTTAATATTCCTCCTTTGAACGTTTTTCGATGTACATCCAATATGCCACAATATCAAATGGTCATGTACATGTGTTTACAGTTTTAATTCCTCCATTGAAACGGTTTTCGATCTACACTCAATTGTGCTATATCAATGGTCATGTTAACATGTGTAAAAGTTTCAATTTCCTCCGTTGAACGATTTCGATGTAACACAATAGTGTATATCAAATGGTCATGTACAATGTGGTGAAGTTTAATTTCCTCCGTGACCGGTTTTTGATGTACACTCAATATGTGCTATATCAAATGTCATGTAACCTGTGGTAAAGCTTCAATCTCCTCCGTTGAACGGTTTTCGATGTACAACTCAATTGTGCTGTTCCAAATGGTCATGTAACATGCGTTTAAAGTTTTAAATTTCCTCCATTGAACGGTTTTTTCGATTTATCGCTTAATATCGTGTGTATCAAATGGTATGTACACATGTGGTGAAAGTTTCCATTTCCTCCGTTGAACGATTTCGATGTACACTAATATGTGTGATATCAAATGGTCATGTAACATGTGGGTGAGTTTCAATTTCTCCGCTCGACCGGTTTCGCGATGTACGCTCAATATTGTTGTATCAACGGTCTGTAACATTGTGAAAGTTTTAATTTCCTCATTGAATGGTTTTTCGATGTAACTCATTCTCGTCTATATCAAATGGTCATGTACATGCATTAAATTTTTAATTTCCCTCCTTTGAAACCCCCAAAAAAAACACGGTTTTTTGATGTACACTCAATTGCAACAATATCAAATGGTCATGTACATGTGGTAAAAGTTTTAATTTCCCTCCATTGACCGTTTTTGATGTACACTCGATATGTGCTATATCAAATGGCATGTAACATGTGGTAAAGTTTAAAATTTCCCTCCCGTTGAACGGCTTTTTTTTTTCGACTGTACACTCAATATGTCTGTACCAACATGGTCATGTAACATGCGTTAAAGATTTAATTTCCTCTGTTGACGGTTTATCTGATGTACACCCATATGTTCTTACATATGGTCATGTAACATGTGCTAAAGATTAATTTCCTCGTTGACCGGCTTTCGATGTACACTCCCACTAATGTTTCTTTATCATATGGTAGTACATGTGGTAAAGTTAATTTCCCTCCATAACTGTTTTCGTGTACACTCAACATGTGCTATATTTAAATGATCATGTTAACAATGTGGTTAAAGTTTAATTTTCCTCCGTTGAAAGTTTCCGATGTACACTCAATATGTCGTTATACCACTGGTTATCGCTAACATGCCGTGAAAGTTATTAATTTCCCTCCTTTGAACGGTTTTCGATTGTACACTCAATGTGTGTTATATCCAAATGGTCATCGTCACATGTGGTAAAGTTTTA
>CM068962.1:107787020-107825943 GCA_035128595.1 Eptatretus atami | reverse complement strand
ATATATATATATAATATATATATATATATATATACATACATATACACATATATGATTGACCTTCCACACTCTTCTCGCCAAAGGAGCTGCACAAAGCAACCCAAGAAGCTTACATAAGGTAAGTGCTAACGCTGTTTCAAAGCCCTTCCAGAGTTCCTCAACAACTACAAAGATGTTCACACATAGTGCACACATGAGAATCACATGCTATACACCCCCTCAGCTCAGGTGTGTCTTTCTTTATTCATATATTAATTACTTTTGACGTTTGCATGTGGTACATGCGTAAGAGCCTCATTGGTATGCATTGCTCTCCACATGATCACTGACGATCTGCCAATAAGCGATGAAACCGATCCAGAAGCTGAGGGGATGTATAGCATTGGGATTCTCATGTGTGCACTATGTTTGAATGTCTTTGTAGTTGTTGAGGAACTCTGGGAAAGGTTCGAAACAGTGTTAGCACTTACCTTGTGTAAGTCTTCTTGGGTTGCTTTATGCAGCTACTTTGGCTAGAGGTGTGTGGGAGGAGTTAATAATTTATATAATCCAAGCCACCTGGGTGTAGTCGATTAGGTGAGAGCTGATTTGCTATTCCCTCGATTCACAGGTGAGAGATGTTGGTGGGTCTTTATATATATATATATATATATATCTATATATAATATATATATATATATATAATTATATATATAATATATGAGTGTGTGCATGTATATGGTGCAATGTACTCAATAGACAGGGACGAAGGCCCTAAAGTGGGAACATCAGGTTTAATGCAGACAAGGGCACAACACAGCACAGCAGAGCACAGCATCGGGACTCTGTTAACCACCCCCCCCCCGGTACACCATGTATGCATGAATAAGCATACCCTACTGATACATCTCGTGTGTGTGTGTGTGTGTGTGTGTGTGTGTGTGTGTGTGTGTGTGTGTGTGTGTGTGCACGCACATGCACGTGTTTAACCCCAATGAATCAAATATCCATCTGCAAATGAGTGATTTCATTGTGGTAGTCATCGTCTGGTGGTTCATACTAAAGTTGCTCTCAGTCCGATTTTATCTGACCCATGACACCATTATGGTAAGTTACAACTATTTTGTCTAAAAAATAGCAAGACAAGATTTGTCCAGGGTACGAGCTTACCATGTTGACTTACTCTTGTAACTATTTGACATTAAGTTGCAGATGCGTGTAATTCTCAGTTGTAAACTTCAATGCGGTGATGCCATACTGAGATGTTCAAAGAGGGAAAAACATGTCGAAAGTGGTTGCTTTTTGAATGATTTCCAACATTTCTTGCGGTTTAAACCTTTTTTCCAGTCAATGGAATGCAGTTCTGTTCGGAGGAAAATTGAGACTGTCCTTTTTGTACATGATGTGTTTCACAATTGTAATGGGAGCCATTGAATGTGCATAACCGTGTAATTATGTGACTTACATCTCCCTGGACACTTACCAGACAATCTTGTCCTTACATAGCAAAGTGTGCAACTGGTGATGCAGGTTGATAATGGGTTAAACCCCCTCTTCCCACTCTCCCCCTTCCACACAATATTATCACATTGATCTAGGCTCATGGAGAAGCTTGTAAATATATCCCATGCAGGACAAGAACCATAGTAGACATTCGTGTGCTATAACATGAATCGAAATGATAGTGGTAGACAATGGACAAAATATGCATGGCTTTTTGAACCTAGGTTTCCATTATCATGAGCTATCGGTTCAGATGGGAGCACTAAACAAGGCAACCTAGTTTATTTCCACACTTTCATTGCGCTATGGCCACCATACGGCTCCAGCCTGACCATCTACCATGTAAATGAAGGTGATTCATTGCAACACCTTTGTGACGTGTCCACTGTGGTGGGTGTTTGCAAGTACAGGGCACTCTGCAAGATCCTTAAAAAAGCACGTTAAAGATGCTACATGTATATTCAAATTGGCTCAGGTCGGTGTGTGGGACAAGAGCCATGCTTTGGTGTGTGTGGGAGTGCAGGCCGGAAGGCTTTACTAGGACATATATGAATGTGCACAAAGGAATCATTTCTCAAAGGCTTTCCGGCCTGTTTCCTTTCTGCCTCCAAGCTCAGGCCTAGCCAGAGTGGATTAGCAGCTGTGATGGCAGGTTTTACTCTTGCAAGTTCCAGCAAACATTGACAGAGATTCATACGAAACAGGAACCTGAACACTCTTGGTGTCCGATCCTATAACAGGTACACCATGGTCAGCGAAGATCGACTGTACGTGTCTATCACTGAAAGATGTGAATTTCAATACATACCATTTCTAGAATTTCAAAAGACTCTGGATTTGAAATCCCAATATCGCAATTTTTGAAATCCCACAGCTAAATCTGGATATTGTCCTGTTCGTTAACTTCAAAATTTTTGACTTTATATTAATAATCGTGATAATAATAAAAATAAATGATGATGGTCATTGTTATTATGGCAGGGTAGATGGGTATGTATGATTTCCTTTAATGTGTGGTTTCCTCTTCCTGTTAGCATCTTGCATCAGTTCCTGTCAGTGCGGACCTTAGGCCGGAACAAGGCCACGACAGTGACAAATTGGCCTGACAAACGCGCAGAAAATAGCACAGATTTTTGTTCATGGTCATTTCGGAGCACCAGGACATTTCAGCCAAAGTGTCGTCATATCCACTTCTCACCCATCAAGTAGTTTTTTGACAATGGCCATGTTGCATTTTCTTACAAAACGCGCAATCGAGGACAGGTTTTGTTCATGCTCATTTGGGAGTGCCATGACATTTCGGTCAAAGTGTCATCATGTCCGCATCTCACCCATCATGGAGTTTTTTTTTTGATAATGGCCATGTTTTGGAAAGCAAATCCAACATCACTTTGATCAAAAAACTACTCGATGGGTGAGAAGTGGACATGACAGGAGGAAAACCACGGGGTAACCTTCCGGGTCAGATTGCAGAAGTATTTGTCGAGGTGTTGATGAGGTGTCATCCACCATCTTGGGTTGTTAACCTGAGGCGGTCCCTTCTGGTGGGTGCCTGGAATGTCTGATCCCTAAAAGAGGATGATCACCTGTCTCTGTTATCATCTGAGCTCAAGTGTTTGAACATCAGCATTGCAGCACTCTCTGAGATTCGTAGACAGGATTGCGGCGAGATCATGGTGGATGTTACACCTACTATTGGTCTGGTCACTCTGATGGTTACCATGCCCAAGGAGTTGCTGTAGCTGTGTCCAATAAGCTGAATCCAATGACAATTGAGGTAACACGGTCAACAAGCGATTATGAGATGAAGGATTCGTCACTCCTTGGGTGTCGTTTCCCTGGTCTCTGAATATGCTCTGACTGAGGCGAGTGATCTCACCGTGAAGGACGCATTCTATGCACGCTCGAGTTGCTGGTTGATCAGTGTCCCAGGCGAGATACTCTTCTAGTCTTGGGGGATTTCAATGCATCAACTGGAACTGATAGGGACTATTTATGAAACATGTGTTGGTCCCCATGGGTCTGGAACTATGAACCTGAATAGCACTAAGTTCCTTGACTTTGCAAGAAGTCATGTACTTAGGGTGGCTGGTTCATGGTTTCAGCGCCACAAGCCTCATCGCTGGACTTGGTATGCCAAGCTGGCGGTGTGGCAAAAGAGATTGATCATGTCCTCGTTGATGGTCGCTGGAGGATGATCCAGAACTGCAGGGTCCACCGAGTGCTCAGTTCCTAATACTGACCCCAGGCTTGTTGTAGCAACTCTGAAGTTGCAGCATAAATCCGGGAGAATGGTACCATCCAGCCTCAGCTGGATGTTGGCAAGCTCAAGGATGAGAGATGACTGAGGAGTTTGCGAACAGGCTGAGTGGGATTTGGGGGGGGGTCTGGGTGCTTTGTGGAATCCTGAAGTATTGTGGAGTGCCTTCAGACCACCGCCCTTTATGTTACCGGTGGATGTCTTGAACTCACCGGAGGGTGAAGAAGAATTTTGTCTCTGAAGGGACACTGGTATACCATTGATCAGAGTCTATGAGCATGGATGCCATTGCATGGCAGTGCTGAGCTGTTCAGGGAGCTGAAGCATAAACTACACGTGCACTAAGGGTGGACAAGGAGGCCTATGTGTGAGGAATCTTTGAGGGGTTGAGCATCACACTTGTGATCAAGTGATTCTTGTCCTGCTTACAGGTTATTTGCGCATTGCGTTCCTCGAGCCCATCCCTCGGTGTACTACAGTGAGACTGGAGGGTGGTAAACTCTTTGAAGAGGAGTCTGAAGTGAAGGCCCGCTGGGCCGGATACTTTGAGCGGTTGTACCAGGCTGATCCACCCGCTGTCGAGTTGATGTCAGGGGTGTTACTATCCCAATTGCCGACCCTCCAATCAACTGTGTCCACCTTTGCTTGTGGAACACAGGCTGCAGTGAACCGGTTGAAATGGGGTAAAGCTCCGGGATCTGTGGTATCACGCTGAACTTCTCAAGGCTGGTGGAATGCTGTATCCATGTTGATGCATGTAGCTCTGTGCTTTGCCTGGAACACAGGCATCATCCCAACTGACTGGAAGAGGGGCCTTGTTGTTCCTCCTGGAAAGGGAAGGGTGATCGTCAGGACTGCAAAAACTACCAAGGGGTGACGCTGCTCTCAGTGCCGGGCAAGTTTTTGCTCGGATAATTCTTGATCGGGTTCGCCACCATCTGCTTGAGCACCAGCGTCCAGAGCAGTCAGGCTTTACACCAAAGAGGTCAACGATTGACCGTATCCTTGCTCTTCAGGTCTCACTGAACGCAGACAATTGTTCAGCAGGGCTGCTTGCAGCCTATGTTGATCTCTGTAAAGCGTATGATTCAGTGTATCGGAATGCCCCGTGGAGGATTCTTGGTCTTCGTGGGGTGCACCAAACCTAATCGATCTGATGTCTGAACTGTAGTCTGGTACTGAGAGTGCTGTGAGTGGTGGTGGTACCATCTCTGATATATTTATAATTGTCACTGGAGTTTGTCAAGGGGGGGGGGGGTGTACTCACACTTTTCAGTGCTTGTATGGACTGGGTTCTGGGGAGGATGTCGGGCGATCAGCTGTCGTGCATCGTTTGGGAATGTCAAGATCTCTGACCTTGATTTTGCAGATGATGCAGTCATCTTTGCGGAGACTTTGGATATCCTTTTGTGGGCCCACGAGATGCTGAATGAGGAGTCGAGCCACTGGGATTATGGGTTTCCTGGGTCAAAACTAAGATCCAGGCTTTAATGACATCTTGGATGCTGCTATTTTGTCTGTGCCAGGTTGGGGTGAGGATGTAAGGTCACGGAGAGATTCACTTCCCTTGGCAGTGATATTCATGTCTCTGCTGGCTGTGAGCCAGAGGTCAATAGACATCTAGGTCAAGGCCTGGGGAGCCATGGATTCACTGGATCATGCGGTGTGGTGCTGCCGGTACCTGTGCAGGAGGACGAAGTCGCAGTCTTCAGGTCCTTGGTGCTTTCAGTCTTGCTCATCGGATATGAGACTTGGACTCTGACCAAGGATCTGAGATGTAGACTTAATTCCTTTGGTACCAGGTCACTTCATAGAATCCTTGGCTATCGCTGGTCAGATTTGTGTCAACAAGGGGTTGCTGAGAGTGACTCAAATGAGATTTGTTACCTGCATAGTCTCTTTTGAGCGTCAGCTGCGGCTGTACGCTGATCCTGCTCACAGATTCTCTCAGCGAGGGAGTCTCGTGAGTGGAGGAGGGCAATGGACCGACCACGTACCTTATGGTTGCAGCAGGTTGATCAGCATCAAGTAGATGGGGATGGGCCAGTATCTGCCTGGAGGATGGCCAGATGGAGGCCCTGGAGTACTGGTGTAAAGTGGATGCAGACGCGCTGTCTCGGTGCATGCTCCCATACCTGACCTGCCAAGCTGGATTTGCTTGCCAAACACGCCTCGAGGACAGGTTTTGTTCATGCTCATTTGGGAGTGCCATGACATTTCGGCCAAAGTGTCTCATGTCCACAACTCCACATCAAGTAGTTTTTTGATCATGGCCTGTTGGATTTGCTTGCCAATCTCGCTGAATATTGACAGGTTTTGTTCATGCTCATTTGGGAGTGCCATGACATTTCAACTAAGAGTATCGTCATGTCCACATCTCACTCATCAAGTAGTTTTTTCGATAATGGCCATGTTGGATTTGCTTGCCAAACTCGCCATCGTACAAATGGTGAGACTCATTACTGCCACATTCTATAAAATCCATATTTTTATGTTTCTTAAAAATGTGTGACCCGCACAATATATTTTTTTTACTCAAACCCAAACTGCAGTGACCAACCAGCACGACCATAGGAAGTGGCAGGTTGGCATCGCAGACACAGCTTTACCATCGTTTGCAAAGTCATCATTGCTGGTGGGGCTGACAGGATAGCTGACAGATATCGTACACTCACTTTGAGCTTCTTCCTGGCTTTGAATCTTGTCCCAGCGATAAGCTGTCATCCTCACGTTCACAGACATGGCGAGGCATCAATGTGTGTGCTGTCCCGACACATGAAACTGGGCATCCCATGTTCTGGTATTAGTTGGTGCAGACATAGAATATGTCACGGTGTCTTTCATGAAGAGTTGGCGAGCTTTCGCCACCACCCTGAACAATACCAAATTCCTGCCCTAACATACATGGGTACTCATCTGCAGCACAGCTGCACCCCAGCAAATTTTATATGAAAGAGGACCTTTTTCTGATAGACATTAAAAAAATATGGCTGCTGCGCTGGTATCGTACTAGTTTGCGGGACTCCACATCGAGATCCTATCTTTAAAGAAACACAATGTGCCTCTGTACTAAGTTTCATGCTTTTACGTTAAACGCACACATCCGAACACGTATTGATTCGACTAATATGCTTCCCTCTTTGAAATGGATCGCCTCCTTCTCATTGGTCACCCAAGTTTCCTATGAGTCCAAAAGCATTGGTTGTTATTGATATTGATCCTGGTGAAGCCGGAGCACAAGAAAGATCTTTTGTTCCCGTTCTATATTGTTTCCAGGCCAGTCTGTTTTATACAAATTGCTTTACGGCCTCCATCCATCTCCTCTCAATGCTTTAGATCCACCATCTGCTGCTGGGGGTAATGTACATTCTTCTGATTCTTTTCTTGTTTGTCGCTGTCATTGCACAAGTCACCAGCACTTTTGTCTCTTTGCATTCTCCTTTGTGTAACTACTTACTTTCTATTCTCTCTCTCTTTGGTCTCTGCGACCTCTGCAGTTTTTACATCAAGGTATTCATCAGAACTGTTGCTTTTTTTGTCGTGATGTCATGTTTTTCTTGTTTACGTGAAATGTGCATGATGTTTTTGTCTCCTCCGTGATGGTGAAACCAGGAGGACTGAATTAAGAATGAATCCCTCTCCAATATGCATTCGCTAACAGCATTATTAACATGCGTGATATGTTTCATTGGCATGTCATTTGATAACATCATCATGATATTCACAAACAGTAACGTATAGATTTAATTGATGTTTCACTTGATACAGTATTGTTAACATAATGTGATGTGTTGATGATATCTCATAATATCATGAATTTATTTATTTATTTTATAATCGTTTTAATTGTTTGCTTTTTTATTGACATATCATATTTGTATGTGTTTTCCCCATTTCATGTTTATGTTGTGCACATGTGAAAATATTGGGCTTGGCAGGCCAGCTCAGAGGGAGCGTATTCACCTTTGAGCTGTCTAGTCTGCGTACAATTCCCACACGACCATAAACTGTCATCCGGGTGTTTCGCAGGCAAGGCAATGAATGAAGAAGTGTGCGCGCCTTCCAAGTAATGATAAGCCAGGTGTGTCATCTCACAAGAATCTTCCTGTGGACATTAAAGATTACAGTGTCCTTCCCAAGAGTAGGGCATTGTGTGCTGGAATCCTGGCCAAATTCATGCCCTAACCTGTACCTCTGTGACAGAGTGGAGACCCTTCCATGGTTTGTTCTCAGTCTACAACATCCATATGTTGAGCACCCCAATGCTCTGTGAGAATGGTCTTCACCTAATGCTCATTCACATGGGCCTATCTTACAGGCTTTGTAATGTGACATGCTGTTTTATATATTAGCAACACACAAAACGAATAAAGAACAAGTAAATGAGATATAAAATGTCATCGGCCCCGTTGCTTTAGTAATTTTGCTCTATGGAGTTAAGGCTAGCCTATATTTATGTACAACTAAAATGGCCGCAGTCTACCAGTCGTCCATCTTTGATCAGATCACAAAATAAAGTGAGGTGCACGTGTATTTCCATCATGTATGTGCTTGTGCCAAGTTTGAACAAAATCTGACGTGCATGTCTGAGAAATGGTTGGGGACACATTTAAGTAACAAAATGGCCGCCAGTCGGCTTCTTGGATCTAATCTTGAAAAAAAAAATGGACGTGCGTATGTAAGCCCTCAGTCATTATCTGTGTACAAAATTTTAACACACATCGGTAAATGCATGTCCAAGAAATGGTTTGAGGACGTGTTTCAACATCGGGGTTTTTTTAACAACTAAAATGGCCGCCAGTTGGCCATCTAGTTCTGATCTTGAAACAATATGAGTGCTATGTAAACTCACTTCTTTATCTGTGTGCCATTTTTGACAACATCAGTAAATGCATGTCCGAGAAATGGTTGGAGGTATGTTGACACCGGATTTTTCTTTATAATTAAAATTGCCACCAGTCGGCCATCTTGGATCTGATGTCGAAAAGAATGACGTGCTTATGTATACCAACATTTGTTGTCTTTGTGTCAAGTACGAATAAAATCGGTCCATCCATGTTCGAGATAGGTCGTGGACGCACACATGCAACACAAGACACAAACGAGACCAAATCCATAAGCCCTGTTTTGGACTAAGTTCACAGAGGCTAAAAATCACTCACAGAGTGACACTTGGTGAAAATGGAATGCCACTCGGTAGAGCGTATATGTCCGCCTAGCTGAACAGTTTACATTTGGTATCCCAATGATAGGTCGGATCTGAATCCGGACCTTCACGAAAATCAATTAACTTGTTATTGTCACTAACCAACTGGAGCCTGGTGTTGGCTCAGTGGTTAGGGTGGCGGCTTGGGATCTTAGAGTCCTGAGTTCAAGCCCCGTCGGCTTGAATTAATACACCAGGGGTTTGACTCAGCCTGTCATCCTTCGCGAGGTCGGCGAAATGAGTACCAGTTCAGTGTGTGTATCGGTAGAGGGGCACTGCATCAGCGACACAGTCACGCCTCAAGAAATGATAGCTACCCGGCAGCTAAGCTGCCATACGACCACACACACCTAAACAACTCATCCACCGAATTTGTCATGACTTGTCAGCACGGTCTGAGATATCGTGCTATACATTATTTTTTGGCCTTCTCAGCCTGAATTTACAATGGATTGAATTTAATTTTTTTGTCACCGATCTACACAAAATACCAAATAATATCAAAGTGAAAACATGTTTTTTGGAAAATTTTCAACTTAATTAGAAAGGAAAAGTGAAATGTGTTGCATCAATATGTATTCACCCCTTTGCTATGATACTCCAAATTAGCTCAGGTGCATCCAATTTCCTTTGATCATCCTTTAGATGTCTCGACAACTTGATTGGAGTCCACCTGTGGCCAATTAAATTGTTGGACATGATTTAGAAAAGAAACACCTTCTGTATAAGGTCCCACAGTAAACAGTGCATGTTAGAGTTGAACCTCTATCATGAAGTCAAGGAACTGTCTGTAGAACACTGAAATAGAATTGTGAGGAGGCATAGATCTGGGAAGGGTATAAAACAATTCTAGAGTGTTGAAAGTTCCGAAGAGCACATTGAGCTCCATCATTCGGAAATGCAAAGAATATGGAAGTACCCAGACTCTTCCTAGAGCTGGCCGTCCGACCAATGAGCTAATGGGCAGAATGGACCTTGGTCGGGGAGGTGATGAAGAACGCAATGACCACAAGGACAAAACTACAGAGTTTCCTTGGCTGAGATGGAGAACCTACCAGAAGGAAAACAGTCTCTGCAGCACTTCACAAATCTAGGCTTTATGGAGAGTGGCCAGGCAGAAGCCAATCCTGAGAAAAGGCACAGGCTGCATGCCTTGGAGTTTGTAAAAAAGCATGTGAAAGACTCTGAGAGAATGAGAACAAAAGATTCTTGTGGTCTGTTGAGACGAAAACTGAACTCTTTGGCCTGAATGCAAAGCACTGCATCTGGTGGAAACCAAATAAGCTCATCACCCATCTAACACCATCCTCACCGTGAAGCATGGTGGTGGCAGCATCATGCTATGGGATGCTTTTAGCAGAAGGTCGCTGGGAGACTTGTAAGGATAGAAGGAACAATAAATGGAGCCAAATACAGGGCAATCTCTGAGGAGAACCTGCTTCAGAGTGCAAAAGACCTTCAACTGCAGTGAGGATTTATGTTCCAATAGGACAATGTCCAAGCATACAGCTAAAACAACCCTGGAATGGCTTCGGAACAAGAACGTGAAAGTCCTTGAGTGACCCAGCAAAGCCGCAGATTGAATCCCAATGAGAATCTGTGGGAAAGACTTAAAGATTGCTGTTCACCGACACTCCCATCCAACTTAATGGAGCTTGAGCAAATCTACAAGGAAGAATGGGAGAAAATCCCCAATCCAGATGTGTAAAGCTGAATACAGGACAAAAACACGCAGAAGACTCGAAGCTGTAATCGCTGCCGAAGGCGCTTTATAAAGTATTGACTCAGGGGTTGAATACTTATTGACGCACAGACATTTCAGCTTTTTCATTTTAATTAATTTTGAAACATTTCTAAAACATGTTTTCCTTATGTCATTATGGGTATTTTGTGTAGATCGGTTAAAAAAAAAATTATTTAATCTATTTTTTTAAATTCAAATCCATAACACAACAAAACATGAAAAGTCGAGGGGTGTGAATACTTTCTGAAGGCACTAAAAGTGCATAAGTACGTACTATAAAAATGTTTGCCGTCTATAAAATACATATATACATCTATAAAATACATACGATTGAAACGTAAATCAATACCATAAAACTGAAAAGTTCTGCTTGTCTGCTTTATGTACATTAACCTACATCGTCAATGCATTGTCTACAACACCACACAGCACAATCACACAAAACCACAGAAACACCACACAAAAACAGAATTCCTGGGGGAGTGTGTGCGATCACTGATTGGTCTTTCAAGTTAATTTTTAGATTCCTCGGGCAACTTGGAATGGCAGAGAAAAATATACTGATAAAATGCAATGCATCTTACTCCTCCCCAACGAAATATATATTATTCACATTATTCTCAGCCTACCTACCACCAATTTGTGCTTAAAGTTGCTCTATTGTTCAACAAGGCTAATCTCGAAACCACCTTAGCAAAATGCCTTGATAGTGGGGCAACTTAGCATAACAATTGTGCATTTTGTGAGGAAAGCACCAATTTGCACACTAGTAGCCTATCATATTATGAACAGATTGGATATTGGGCCATCTCAAAATTTTTGATGGCGTAGGAAAATGCTGCCACAGCCATCAGCGCTGAATTTGATGTTATGGCCATAATATTAAGTGGGCCATAATAGTGGCGTGTTCTAGTCAACGATGGTATTTTTTGTTCAGAATGAGCGTGCGAGATGAGACAATGTGCTCCACCGAGTGCCGTTATAGGTTGAGGAATGCCATCACATTTATGCTGAATTCACATTATGTTTGTCATGTAGTAGCTTATGTGGAGCATAATTGGAAGAAGGCATTACCTGTAAGTTCGGGGGCTGTTTTCATATTACATTACTTGCAGGCAAAGGGGAAGGTGTATTTAGAATTTAGGGAAAATTTTTAAAAGCAAGAAGGCATGAGCGGAGAGAAGGATAGGATTGTAGGGTGGAGATGGAAGCCAAGGAAAGAAACGGAGCATGTATAGGGGAAAGGGATCACTGGTGGTGGACGGGGGGAGGGAGGGGTTAAAATCTACCATATTAAGTGCCCAGATGGCCCTGACAGCACAACGAGTTGATGAACATACAAACAACATGCGGTTCAGCTAGCTCATGTGGCTAACATAGCAAGTTCCTAACACTATCAATAATACAGTAATCATAATCACGATATATACAATGGATCACACTTTGTGCAGCCATACATGCTAATGAGTCATGAATTTTTTTTATTTTTTTTTATAATTTAGCCATTAAATATCTTCAACGTTTAAAAAAAGTTATACGTACAAATCAAAACTTGTACAGTTGACATGGGGTATTTCTTCTTTCATATACAGCACATGGTGCAGGTAGCATCATTGCCAGAGGGTGTGGCTGTGCTGCTAATGGAGCACCCTCGTAGGTCAGGGCAGTAATTTTGTAATTTTTCAGTGTGTCGGCGATATCTCACCTACTTCTTCACAGAGGACATCATGGATCTTTAATGTCCACCAACTAATGCCAGCAGAGAGGACACCCAGTTTAGCTTCATCTTTGAAGGCAAGCACAAACACTTGATGAAATCAACCTGCCTGGGAAACCAGGGATGATAGTTTATATCTCAGCCAAGATTCAAACCCAGGCTAGACAGCTTAGAGGAGAGTGTGTGTACCCTCTAGGCCATCATGCTAGCCGTTAAGAGTAGTGACCGGCATGACAGTGAAAGAACATTTTGGGTGAGGACTAGATAGCTTTGGTATAAGAGAGGTGGGAGGGTTTGTGGAATTCAAAGTGTGGAAAATATCATAGGAAGGGATGGGACACGAGATGGAATGATGAGAGGTGCACTGGAGGAAGAGAGGGATTATATCGGCACAGGAAGAGTTTCCACACGGTGGGACGAAGAAAGACAAGGTTAGCCAAGGATCGGGTAGTGCTTGGACTTCAGGAGTTAAACAGGATTGTGATGTGGTTCCTAAATGTATCCTGGTAGAGTTTGTGATGGGAGGAGGCCTGAAAGGCAGGAAATGCAAAACGAGATAGATGCGACAGCATTCGGAGAAACTCAACCTATCTGCAGGCAACAGAAAAATCAGGAGCTTATTCTTCAGCTTCATTCTAAGTGATGCTAAGGATGGACAGATGTCTCAATAGCATCTGCAATTGAGAGGTGGGATGTGGGCCCCAGTTTGGTGTGTTTGTCCCATTTGAGGTTACATTGGAAATGTGGCTTCCCAAGAGAGAGATCATGGCTGATGGTCAGGACAGGTCGGGTGTGGGAGTATGCGCAGGAGCAGCACGTCACCACATCCCAACGTCCACTCCAGGGGCTTCCATCTGGCCATCCGCTTCTAGGCAGATGCATGCCCTTTCCACCTCCTTAAGATGCCGATCAAACCTGCTGGAATGATGAGGTACGAGGTCGCCCATTGGCCTCTTCACTCATGGAGGCGCCCTCGCTGAAAGAATCTAGTTGAGATAGGATCAGATTAGGAATCGAGCCACATGTCAATACAGCCTTAGCTGATGCTCACGGACTATAGAGGTCACAAATCACATCTGAGTCTCTCTAGCAGCCGCTTTTTGGACACAAAATTCTGACCAGCGATAGCCAAGTATTCCACGAAGAGATCTGGTAACAAGGAGTTAATCTTTGTCTCAGATCCTTGGTCAGACTCAGTCTCACATCCTAGAGGAAGACTGGAAACACCAAGGACTAAAAAGACTTGTCCTTTCGTCCTCCTGCATAGGTACCGACAGCGCACGCCCCATGATCCAGTGAATCCATGACTCCCCTGGCCCGACCCAGACGTCTGTCGACCTCTGCGGCATAATGTCCGAGACATGAAATCATTGGTTTCAAAGCCCTTCCCAGAGTTCCTCAACAACTACAAAGATGTTCACACATAGTGCACACATGAGAATCACAATGCTATACACCCCCTCAGCTCAGGTGTGTCTTTCTTTATTCATATATTAATTACTTTTGACGTTTGCATGTGGTACATGCGTAAGAGCCTCATTGGTATGCATTGCTCTCCACATGATCACTGACGATCTGCCAATAAGCGATGAAACCGATCCAGAAGCTGAGGGGATGTATAGCATTGGGATTCTCATGTGTGCACTATGTTGAATGTCTTTGTAGTTGTTTGAGGAACTCTGGGAAAGTTTCGAAACAGTGTTACACTTACCTTGTGTAAGTCTTCTTGGGTTGCTTTATGCAGCTACTTTGGCTAGAGGTGTGTGGGAGGAGTTAATAATTTATATAATCCAAGCCACCTGGTGTAGTCGATTAGGTGAGAGCTGATTTGCTATCCCTCGATTCACAGGTGAGAGATGTTGGTGGGTCTTTATTATATATATATATATATATATCTATATATATATATATATATATATATATATATATATATATATATATGAGTGTGTGCATGTATATGGTGCAATGTACTCAATAGACAGGGACGAAGGCCCTAAAGTGGGAACATCAGGTTTAATGCAGACAAGGGCACAACACAGCACAGCAGAGCACAGCATCGGGACTCTGTTAACCACCCCCCCCCCCGGTACACCATGTATGCATGAATAAGCATAACCTACTGATACATCTCGTGTGTGTGTGTTGTCGCATAGGTACATTGTGTGAGGCTGGTTGGCGTGGTTTGTGTCTTGTTGTAGGTAGTGCGTGTGGTAGGTGTTAGGGAGTGATAGGGGTGTACGGCGTGTGTGTTGCAACGCACATGCACGTGTTTAACCCCAATGAATCAAATATCCATCTGCAAATGAGTGATTTCATTGTGGTAGTCATCGTCTGGTGGTTCATACTAAAGTTGCTCTCAGTCCGATTTTAATCTGACCCATGACACCATTATGGTAAGTTACAACTATTTTGTCTAAAAAATAGCAAGACAAGAATTTGTCCAGGGTACGAGCTTACCATGTTGACTTACTCTTGTAACTATTTGACATTAAGTTGCAGATGCGTGTAATTCTCAGTTGTAAACTTCAATGCGGTGATGCCATACTGAGATGTTCAAAGAGGGAAAAACAATGTCGAAAGTGGTTGCTTTTTGAATGATTTCCAACATTTCTTGCGGTTTAAACCTTTTTTCCAGTCAATGGAATGCAGTTCTGTTCGGAGGAAAATTGAGACTGTCCTTTTTGTACATGATGTGATTTCACAATTGTAATGGGAGCCATTGAATGTGCATAACCGTGTAATTATGTGACTTACATCTCCCTGGACACTTACCAGACAATCTTGTCCTTACATAGCAAAGTGTGCAACTGGTGATGCAGGTTGATAATGGGTTAAACCCCCTCTTCCCACTCTCCCCCCTTCCACACAATATTATTCACATTGATCTAAGGCTCATGGAGAAGCTTGTAAATATATCCCATGCAGGACAAGAACCATAGTAGACATTCGTGTGCTATAACATGAATCGAAATGATAGTGGTAGACAATGGACAAAATATGCATGGCTTTTTGAACCTAGGTTTCCATTATCATGAGCTATCGGTTCAGATGGGAGCACTAAACAAGGCAACCTAGTTTATTTCCACACTTTCATTGCGCTATGGCCACCATACGGCTCCAGCCTGACCATCTACCATGTAAATGAAGGTGATTCATTGCAACACCTTTGTGACGTGTCCACTGTGTGGGTGTTTGCAAGTACAGGGCACTCTGCAAGATCCTTAAAAAAGCACGTTAAAGATGCTACATGTATATTCAAATTGGCTCAGGTCGGTGTGTGGGACAAGAGCCATGCTTTGGTGTGTGTGGGAGTGCAGGCCGGAAGGCTTTACTAGGACATAATGAATGTGCACAAAGGAATCATTTCTCAAAGGCTTTCCGGCCTGTTTCCTTTCTGCCTCCAAGCTCAGGCCTAGCCAGAGTGGATTAGCAGCTGTGATGGCAGGTTTTACTCTTGCAAGTTCCAGCAAACATTGACAGAGATTCATACGAAACAGGAACCTGAACACTCTTGGTGTCCGATCCTATAACAGGTACACCATGGTCAGCGAAGATCGACTGTACGTGTCTATCACTGAAAGATGTGAATTTCAAGTACATACCATTTCTAGGAATTTCAAAAGACTCTGGATTTGAAATCCCAATATCGCAATTTTTGAAATCCCACAGCTAAATCTGGATATTGTCCTGTTCGTTAACTTCAAAATTTTTGACTTTATATTAATAATCGTGATAATAATAAAAATAAATGATGATGGTCATTGTTATTATGGCAGGGTAGATGGGTATGTATGATTTCCTTTAATGTGTGGTTTCCTCTTCCTGTTAGCATCTTGCATCAGTTCCTGTCAGTGCGGACCTTAGGCCGGAACAAGGCCACGACAGTGACAAAATTGGCCTGACAAACGCGCAGAAAATAGCACAGATTTTTGTTCATGGTCATTTCGGAGCACCAGGACATTTCAGCCAAAGTGTCGTCATATCCACTTCTCACCCATCAAGTAGTTTTTTGACAATGGCCATGTTGCATTTTCTTACAAAACGCGCAATCGAGGACAGGTTTTGTTCATGCTCATTTGGGAGTGCCATGACATTTCGGTCAAAGTGTCATCATGTCCGCATCTCACCCATCATGGAGTTTTTTTTTGATATGGCCATGTTTTGGAAAGCAAATCCAACATCACTTTGATCAAAAAACTACTCGATGGGTGAGAAGTGGACATGACAGGAGGAAAACCACGGGGTAACCTTCCGGGTCAGATTGCAGAAGTATTTGTCGAGGTGTTGATGAGGTGTCATCCACCATCTTGGGTTGTTAACCTGAGGCGGTCCCTTCTGGTGGGTGCCTGGAATGTCTGATCCTAAAAGAGGATGATCACCTGTCTCTGTTATCATCTGAGCTCAAGTGTTTGAACATCAGCATTGCAGCACTCTCTGAGATTCGTAGACAGGATTGCGGCGAGATCATGGTGGATGGTTACACCTACTATTGGTCTGGTCACTCTGATGGTTACCATGCCCAAGGAGTTGCTGTAGCTGTGTCCAATAAGCTGAATCCAATGACAATTGAGGTAACACCGGTCAACAAGCGTATTATGAGATGAAGGATTCGTCACTCCTTGGGTGTCGTTTCCCTGGTCTCTGAATATGCTCTGACTGAGGCGAGTGATCTCACCGTGAAGGACGCATTCTATGCCACGCTCGAGTTGCTGGTTGATCAGTGTCCAGCCGAGATACTCTTCTAGTCTTGGGGGATTTCAATGCATCAACTGGAACTGATAGGGACTATTTATGAAACATGTGTTGGTCCCATGGGTCTGGAATATGACCTGAATAGCACTAAGTTCCTTGACTTTGCAAGAAGTCATGTACTTAGGGTGGCTGGTTCATGGTTTCAGCGCCCACAGCTCATCGCTGGACTTGGTATGCCAACGCTGGCGGTGTGGCAAAGAGATTGATCATGTCTCGTTGATGGTCGCTGGAGGATGATCCAGAACTGCAGGGTCACCGGAGTGCTCAGTTCCTCAATACTGACCCCAGGCTTGTTGTAGCAACTCTGAAGTTGCAGCATAAATCCGGGAGAATGGTACCATCCCAGCTCAGCTGGATGTTGGCAAGCTCAAGGATGAGAGATGACTGAGGAGTTTGCGAACAGGCTGAGTGGGGATTTGGGGGGGGGTCTGGTGCTTTGTGGAATCCTGAAGTATTGTGGAGTGCCTTCAAGACCACCGCCCTTTATGTTACGGTGGATGTCTTGGAACTCACCGGAGGGTGAAGAAGAATTTTGTCTCTGAAGGGAACTGGTTACCATTGATCAGAGTCTATGAGCATGGATGCCATTGCATGGCAGTGCTGAGCTGTTCAGGGAGCTGAAGCATAAAACTACACGTGCACTAAGGGTGGACAAGGAGGCCTATGTGTGAGGAATCTTTGAGGGGGTTGAGCATCACCTGTGATCAAGTGATTCTTGTCCTGCTTACAGGGTTATTTGCGCATTGCGTTCCTCGAGCCCATCCCTCGGTGTACTACAGTGAGACTGGAGGGGTAAACTCTTGATAGAGGAGTCTGAAGTGAAGGCCCGCTGGCCGGATACTTTGAGCGTTGTACCAGGCTGATCCACCAGCTGTCGAGTTGGATGTCAGGGGTGTTACTATCCCAATTGCCGACCTCCAAATCAACTGTGGTCCACCTTTGCTTGTGGAAACACAGGCTGCAGTGAACCGGTTGAAATGGGGTAAAGCTCCGGGATCTGTGGCATCCACCTGAACTTCTCAAGGCTGGTGGAATGCTGTACTCATGTTGATGCATGTAGCTCTGTGCTTTGCCTGGAACACAGGCATCATCCCAACTGACTGGAAGAGGGGCTTGTTGTTCCTCCCTGGAAAGGGAAGGGTGATCGTCAGGACTGCAAAAACTACCAAGGGGTGACGCTGCTCTCAGTGCCGGGCAAAGTTTTTGCTCGGATAATTCTTGATCGGGTTCGCCACCATCTGCTTGAGCACCAGCGTCCAGAGCAGTCAGGCTTTACACCAAAGAGGTCAACGATTGACCGTATCCTTGCTTTCAGGTCCTCACTGAACGCAGACAATTGTTCCAGGGCTGCTTGCAGCCTATGTTGATCTCTGTAAAGCGTATGATTCAGTGTATCGGAATGCCCCTGGAGGATTCTTGGTCTTCGTGGGGTGCCACCAAACCTAATCGATCTGATGTCTGAACTGTAGTCTGGTACTGAGAGTGCTGTGAGTGTGGTGGTACCATCTCTGATATATTTATAATTGTCACTGGAGTTTGTCAAGGGGGGGGGGGGTGTACTCACACTTTTCAGTGCTTGTATGGACTGGGTTCTGGGAGGATGTCGAGCGATCCAGCTGTCGTGCATCGTTTGGGAATGTCAAGATCTCTGACCTTGATTTTGCAGATGATGCAGTCATCTTTGCGGAGACTTTGGATATCCTTTTGTGGGCCCACGAGATGCTGAATGAGGAGTCGGAGCCACTGGGATTATGGGTTTCCTTGGGTCAAAACTAAGATCCAGGCTTTCAATGACATCTTGGATGCTGCTATTTTGTCTGTGCCAGGTTGGGGTGAGGATGTTAAGGTCACGGAGAGATTCACTTCCCTTGGCAGTGATATTCATGTCTCTGCTGGCTGTGAGCCAGAGGTCAATAGACATCTAGGTCAGGCCTGGGGAGCCATGGATTCACTGGATCATGCGGTGTGGTGCTGCCGGTACCTGTGCAGGAGGACGAAAGTCCGAGTCTTCAGGTCCTTGGTGCTTTCAGTCTTGCTCTACGGATATGAGACTTGGACTCTGACCAAGGATCTGAGATGTAGACTTAATTCCTTTGGTACCAGGTCACTTCATAGAATCCTTGGCTATCGCTGGTCAGATTTTGTGTCCAACAAGGGGTTGCTGAGAGTGACTCAAATGAGATTTGTTACCTGCATAGTCTCTTTGAGCGTCAGCTGCGGCTGTACGCTGATCCTGCTCAACAGATTCTCTCAGCGAGGGAGTCTCGTGAGTGGAGGAGGGCAATGGACCGACCACGTACCTTATGGTTGCAGCAGGTTGATCAGCATCAAGGAGATGGGGATGGGCCAGGTATCTGCCTGGAGGATGGCCAGATGGAGGCCCCTGGAGTACTGGTGTAAAGTGGATGCAGCAACGCGCTGCTCTGGTGCATGCTCCCATACCTGACCTGCCAAGCTGGATTTGCTTGCCAAACACGCCATCGAGGACAGGTTTTGTTCATGCTCATTTGGGAGTGCCATGACATTTCGGCCAAAGTGTCATCATGTCCACAACTCACACATCAAGTAGTTTTTTGATCATGGCCATGTTGGATTTGCTTGCCAATCTCGCTGATATTTGACAGGTTTTGTTCATGCTCATTTGGGAGTGCCATGACATTTCAACTAAAGTATCGTCATGTCCACATCTCACTCATCAAGTAGTTTTTCGATAATGGCCATGTTGGATTTGCTTGCCAAACTCGCCATCGTACAAATGGTGAGACTCATTACTGCCACATTCTATAAAATCCCATATTTTTATGTTTCTTAAAAATGTGTGACCCGCACAATATATTTTTTTTACTCAAACCAAACTGCAGTGACCAACCAGCACGACCATAGGAATGTGGCAGGTTGGCATCGCAGACACAGCTTTACCATCGTTTGCAAAGTCATCATTGCTGGTGGGGCTGACAGGATAGCTGACAGATATGTACACTCACTTTTGAGCTGTCTATCCTGGCTTTGAATCTTGTCCCAGCGATAAGCTGTCATCCTCACGTTTCACAGACATGGCGAGGCATCAATGTGTGTGCTGTCCCTCGGATCGACATGAAACTGGGCATCCCATGTTCTGGTATTAGTTGGTGCAGACATAGAATATGTCACGGTGTCTTTCATGAAGAGTAGGCGAGCTTTCGCCGACACCCTGAACAAATACCAAATTCCTGCCCTAACATACATGGGGTACTCATCTGCAGCACAGCTGCACCCCCAGCAAATTTTTATGAAAGAGGACCTTTTTCTGATAGACATTAAAAAAAATATGGCTGCTGCGGCTGGTATCGTACTAGTTTGCAGGGACTCCACATCGAGATCCTATCTTTAAAGAAACACAATGTGCCTCTGTACTAAGTTTCATGCTTTTACGTATAAACGCACCATCCGAACACGTATTGATTCGACTAATATGCTTCCCCTCTTTGAAATGGATCGCCTCCTTCTCATTGGTCACCCCAAGTTTCCTATGAGTCCAAAAGCATTGGTTGTTATTGATATTGATCCTGGTGAAGCCGGAGCACAAGAAAGATCTTTTGTTCCGTTCTATATTGTTTCCAGGCCAGTCTGTTTTATACAAATTGCTTTACGGCCTCCATCCATCTCCTCTCAATGCTTTAGATCCACCATCTGCTGCTTGGGGGTAATGTACATTCTTCTGATTCTTTTCTTGTTTGTCGCTGTCATTGCACAAGTCACCAGCACTTTTGTCTCTTTTGCATTCTCCTTTGTGTAACTACTTACTTTCTATTCTCTCTCTCTTTGGTCTCTGCACCTCTGCAGTTTTTACATCAAGGTATTCATCAGAACCTGTTGCTTTTTTTTGTCGTGATGTCATGTTTTTCTTGTTTACGTGAAATGTGCATGATGTTTTTGTCTCCTCCGTGATGGTGAAACCAGGAGGCTGAATTCAGAATTGAATCCCTCTCCAATATGCATTCGCTAACAGCATTTATTAACATGCGTGATATGTTTCATTGGCATGTCATATTGATAACATCATATGATATTCACAACACAGTAACGTATAGATTTAATTGATGTTTCACTTGATACAGTATTGTTAACATAATGTGATGTGTTGATGATATCTCATAATATCATGAATTTATTTATTTATTTTATAATCGTTTTAATTTGTTTGCTTTTTTATTGACATATCATCGATTTGTATGTGTTTTCCCCATTTCATGTTTATGTTGTGCACATGTGAAATATTGGGCTTGGCAGGCCAGCTCAGAGGGAGCGTATTCACCTTTGAGCTGTCTAGTCTGCGTACAATTCCCAACACGACCATAAACTGTCATCCGGGTGTTTCGCAGGCAAGGCAATGAATGAAGAAGTGTGCCGCCCTTCCAAGTAATGATAAGCCGGGTGTGTCATCTCACAAGAATCTTCCTGTGGACATTAAAGATTACAGTGTCCTTCCCAAGAGTAGGGCATTGTGTGCTGGAATCCTGGCCAAATTCATGCCCTAACCTGTAACCTCTGTGACAGAGTGGAGACCCTTCCATGGTTTGTTCTCAGTCTACAACATCCATATGTTGAGCACCCCAATGCTCTGTGAGAATGGTCTTCACCCTAATGCTCATTCACATGGGCCTATCTTACAGGCTTTGTAATGTGACATGCCTGTTTATAATATTAGCAACACACAAAACGAATAAAGAACAAGTAAATGAGATATAAAATGTCATCGGCCCCGTTGCTTTAGTAATTTTGCTCTATGGAGTTAAGGCTAGCCTATATTTATGTACAACTAAAATGGCCGCCAGTCTACCAGTCGTCCATCTTTGATCAGATCACAAAATAAAGTGAGGTGCACGTGTATTCCATCATGTACTGTGCTTGTGCCAAGTTTGAACAAAATCTGACTGTGCATGTCTGAGAAATGGTTGGGGACACATTTAAGTAACAAAATGGCCGCCAGTCGGCCTTCTTGGATCTAATCTTGAAAAAAAAAAATGGACGTGCGTATGTAAGCCCTCAGTCATTATCTGTGTACCAAATTTTAACACCATCGGTAAATGCATGTCCAAGAAATGGTTGAGGACGTGTTCAACATCGGGGTTTTTTTTACAACTAAAATGGCCGCCAGTTGGCCATCTTAGTTCTGATCTTGAAACAATATGAGGTGCATATGTAAACCATCATTCTTTATCTGTGTGCCATTTTTGATCAACATCAGTAAATGCATGTCCGAGAAATGGTTGAGGATATGTTTGACACCGGATTTTTCTTTCATAATTAAAATTGCCACCAGTCGGCCATCTTGGATCTGATGTCGAAAAAGAATGACGTGCTTATGTATACCAACATTTGTTGTCTTTGTGTCAAGTACGAATAAAATCGGTCCATCCATGTTCGAGATATGGTCGTGGACGCACACATGCACACACAGACACGAAAATCGAGACCAAATCCATAAGACCCTGTTTTGGACTAAGTTCAACAGAGGCTAAAAATCACTCACAGAGTGACACTTGGTGAAATGGAATGCCACTCGGTAGAGCGTATATGTCCGCCTAGCTGAACAGTTTACATTTGGTATCCCAATGATAGGTCGGATCTGAATCCGGACCTTCACGAAAATCAAATTAGCTTGTTATTGTCACCTAACCAACTGGAGCCTGGTGTTGGCTCAGTGGTTAGGGTGGCGGCTTGGGATCTTAGAGTCCTGAGTTCAAGCCCCGTCGGCTGCTGAATTAATACACCAGGGGGTTGACTCAGCCTGTCATCCTTCCGAGGTCGGCGAAATGAGTACCAGTTCCAGTGTGTGTACTGGTAGAGGGGCACTGCATCAGCGACACAGTCACGCCTCAAGAAATGATAGCTACCCCGGCAGCTAAGCTGCCATACGACCACACACACCTAACCAACTCATCCACCGAATTTTGTCATGACTTGTCAACAACGGTCTGAGATATCGTGCTATACATATTTTTTGGCCTTCTCAGCCTGAATTTACAATGGATTGAATTTAATTTTTTTGTCACCGATCTACACAAAATACCAAATAATATCAAAGTGAAAACATGTTTTTTGGAAAATTTTCAACTTAATTAGAAAGGAAAAGCTGAAATGTGTTGCATCAATATGTATTCAACCCCTTTGCTATGATACTCCAAATTAAGCTCAGGTGCATCCAATTTCCTTTGATCATCCTTTAGATGTCTCGACAACTTGATTGGAGTCCACCTGTGGCCAATTAAATTGGTTGGACATGATTTAGAAAGAAACACCTTTCTGTATAAGGTCCCACAGTAAACAGTGCATGTTAGAGTTGACAACTCTATCATGAAGTCCAAGGAACTGTCTGTAGAACACTGAAATAGAATTGTGAGGAGGCATAGATCTGGGAAGGGTATAAAACAATTTCTAGAGTGTTGAAAGTTCCGAAGAGCACATTGAGCTCCATCATTCGGAAATGCAAAGAATATGGAAGTACCCAGACTCTTCCTAGAGCTGGCCGTCCGACCAAACTGAGCTAATGGGCAAGAATGACCTTGGTCGGGGAGGTGATGAAGAACGCAATGACCACAAGGACAAAACTACAGAGTTCCTTGGCTGAGATGGAGAACCTACCAGAAGGAAAACAGTCTCTGCAGCACTTCACAAATCTAGGCTTTATGGGAGAGTGGCCAGGCAGAAGCCAATCCTGAGAAAAAGGCACATGGCTGCATGCCTGGAGTTTGTAAAAAAGCATGTGAAAGACTCTGAGAGAATGAGACAAAAGATTCTGTGGTCTGTTGAGACGAAAACTGAACTCTTTGGCCTGAATGCAAAGCACTGCATCTGGTGGAAACCAAATACAGCTCATCACCCATCTAACACCATCCTCACCGTGAAGCATGGTGGTGGCAGCATCATGCTATGGGGATGCTTTTTAGCAGGATCGGCTGGGAGACTTGTAAGGATAGAAGGAACAATAAATGGAGCCAAATACAGGCAAATCTCTGAGGAGAACCTGCTTCAGAGTGCAAAAGACCTTCAACTGCAGTGAGGATTTATGTTCCAATAGGACAATGTCCCCAAGCATACAGCTAAAACAACCCTGGAATGGCTTCGGAACAAGAACGTGAAAGTCCTTGAGTGACCCAGCCAAAGCCCAGACTTGAATCCCAATGAGAATCTGTGGAAAGACTTAAAGATTGCTGTTCACCGACACTCCCCATCCAACTTAATGGAGCTTGAGCAAATCTACAAGGAAGAATGGGAGAAAATCCCCAAATCCAGATGTGTAAAGCTGATACAGGACAAAAACACGCAAGAAGACTCGAAGCTGTAATCGCTGCCGAAGGCGCTTTATAAAGTATTGACTCAGGGGGTTGAATACTTATTGACGCAAGACATTTCAGCTTTTCATTTTTAATTAATTTGAAAACATTTCTAAAAACATGTTTTCACTTTGTCATTATGGGGTATTTTGTGTAGATCGGTTAAAAAAAAAATTATTTAATCTATTTTTTAAATTCAATCCATAACACAACAAAACATGAAAAAGTCGAGGGGTGTGAATACTTTCTGAAGGCACTAAAAGTGCATAAGTACGTACTATAAAAATGTTTGCGTCTATAAAATACATATATACATCTATAAAATACATACGATTGAAACGTAAATCAATACCATAAAACTGAAAAGTTCTGCTTGTCTGCTTTATGTACATTAACCTACATCGTCAATGCATTGTCTACACACCACACAAGCACAATCACACAAAACCACAGAAACACCACACAAAACAGAATTCCTGGGGGAGTGTGTGCGATCACTGATTGGTCTTTCAAGTTAATTTTTAGATTCCTCGGGGCAACTTGGAATGGGCAGAGAAAAATATACTGATAAAAATGCAATGCATCTTACTCCTCCCCAACGAAATATATATTTATTCACATTATTCTCAGCCTACCTACCACCAATTTGTGCTTAAAGTTGCTCTATTGTTCAACAAGGCTAATCTCGAAACCACCTTAGCAAAATGCCTTGATAGTGGGGCAACTTAGCATAACAATTGTGCATTTTGTGAGGAAACCACCAAATTTGGCACACTAGTAGCCTATCATATTATGAACAGATTTGGATATTGGGCCATCTCAAAATTTTTGATGGCAGTGGAAAATGCTGCCACAGCCATCAGCGGCTGAATTTGATGTTATGGCCATAATATTAGTGGGCCATAATAGTGGCGTGTTCAGTCAACGATGGTATTTTTGTTCAGAATGAGCGTGCGAGATGAGACAATGTGCTCCACCGAGTGCCGTTATAGTTGAGGAATGCCATCACATTTATGCTGAATTCACATTATGTTTGTCATGTAGTAGCTTATGTGGAGCATAATTGGAAGAAGGCATTACCTGTAAGTTCGGGGGCTGTTTTCATATTACATTAACTTGCAGGGCAAAGGGGAAGGTGTATTTAGAATTTAGGGAAAAATTTTTAAAAGCAAAGAAGGCATGAGCGGAGAGAAGGATAAGGATTGTAGGGTGGAGATGGAAGCAAAGGAAAGAAACGGAGCATGTATAGGGGAAAGGGATCACTGGTGGTGGACGGGGGGAGGGGAGGGGGTTAAAATCTACCATATTAAGTGCCCAGATGGCCCTGACAGCACAACGAGTTGATGAACATACAACAACAACATGCGGTTCAGCTAGCTCATGTGGCTAACATAGCAAGTTCCTAACACTATCATAATACAGTAATCATAATCACGATATATACAATGGATCACACTTTGTGCAGCCATACATGCCTAATGAGTCATGAATTTTTTTTATTTTTTTTTATAATTTAGCCATTAAAATATCTTCAACGTTTAAAAAAAGTTATACGTACAAATCAAAACTTGTACAGTTGACATGGGGTATTTCTTCTTTCATATACAGCACATGGCTGCAGGGTAGCATCATTGCCAGAGGGTGTGGCTGTGCTGCTAATGGAGCACCCTCTGTAGGTCAGGGCAGTAATTTTGTAATTTTTTCAGTGTGTCGGCGATATCTCACCTACTCTTCACAGAGGACATCATGGGATCTTTAATGTCCACCAACTAATGCCAGCAGAGAGGACACCCAGTTTAGCTTCCATCTTTGAAGGGACAGCACAAACATTGATGAATCAACCTGCCTGGGAAACACAGGGATGATAGTTTATATCTCAGCCAAGATTCAAACCCAGGCTAGACAGCTTAGAGGAGAGTGTGTGTACCCCTAGGCCATCATGCTAGCCCGTTAAGAGTAGTGACGGCATGACAGTGAAAGAACATTTTGGGTGAGGACTAGATAGCTTTGGTATAAGAGAGGTGGGAGGGTTTGTGGAATTAAAGTGTGGAAAATATCATAGGAAGGGATGGGACACGAGATGGAATGATGATGAGGTGCACTGGAGGAAGAGAGGGATTATATTGGCACAGGAAAGAGTTTCCACAGGTGGGACGAAAGAAAAGACAAGGTTACCAAGGATCGGGGTAGTGCTTGGACTTCAGGAAGTTAACAAGGATTGTGATGTGGTTCCTAAATGTATCCTGGTAGAGTTTGTGATGGGAGGAGGCCTGAAAAGGCAGGAAATGCAAAACGAGATGAGATGCGACAGCATTCGGAGAAAACATCAACCTATCTGCAGCAACAGAAAAATCAGGAGCTTATTCTTCAGCTTCATTCTAAGTGATGCTAAGGATGGACAGATGTCTCAATAGCATCTGCAATTGAGAGGTGGGATGTGGGCCCCAGTTTGTGTGTTTGTCCCATTTGAGGTTACATTGGAAATGTGGCTTCCCAAAGAGAGATCATGGCTGATGGTCAGGACAGGTCGGGTGTGGGAGTATGCGCAGGAGCAGCACGTCACCACATCCACCACGTCCACTCCAGGGGCTTCCATCTGGCCATCCCTCTAGGCAGATGCATGGCCCTTTCCCACCTCCTTAAGATGCCGATCAACCTGCTGGAATGATGAGGTACGAAGGTCGGCCCATTGGCCTCCTTCACTCATGAGGCGCCCTCGCTGAAAGAATCTAGTTGAGTAGGATCAGCATTAGGAACTCGAGCCACATGTCAATACAGCCTTAGCTGATGCTCACGGACTATAGAGGT
This sequence comes from Eptatretus atami, assembly GCA_035128595.1. Classification (NCBI taxonomy): domain Eukaryota; kingdom Metazoa; phylum Chordata; class Myxini; order Myxiniformes; family Myxinidae; genus Eptatretus; species Eptatretus atami. The sequence goes on along the minus strand of CM068962.1, from coordinate 107,798,658 downwards.
CACAAATCACATCTGAGTCTCTCTTAGCAGCCGCTTTTTGGACACAAATTCTGACCAGCGATAGCCAAGTATTCCACGAAGAGATCTGGTAACAAAGGAGTTAAATCTTTGTCTCAGATCCTTGGTCAGACTCCAAGTCTCACATCCCTAGAGGAAGACTGGAAACACCAAGGACTTAAAAAGACTTGTCCTTTCGTCCTCCTGCATAGGTACCGACAGCGCCACGCCCCATGATCCAGTGAATCCATGACTCCCCTGGCCCGACCCAGACGTCTGTCGACCTCTGGCGCATAATGTCCGAGACATGAATATCATTGCCAAGGTAAGTGAATCTCTCGTTGAGGTAAGACCTCAACAACCTCGCTACACACAGGTACAGACAAGATAGTAGCATCCAAGATGTCACAAAAAAGCCTGGATCTTAGTTTTGATCCAGGAGACCTGTAATGCCAATGGCTCTGACTCTTCATTCAGCACCACGAGAGCCCCATTAGGATATGCAGGGTCTCTGCAAAGATGACTGCATCATCTGCGAAATGTAGGTCAGAGATCTTGACATTCCAAAACAATGCACCGCAGCTTGATCTCTCCGACATCCTCCCCAGAATCAAGTCCATACAAGCACCGAAAAGTGCGGGGGCCAGTACACACCCCTGATGAACTCCAGTAACATGGATGTGGGTACATCACACCTCACAGCACTCTCAGTACCAGAGTATAATTCAGACATCAGATCGATCAATTTTGGTGGCACCCACGAAGACCGAGAATCCTCCAGAGGGCATCCCGATTCACTGAATCGAACGCTTTGCAAAGATCAACATAGGCTGTGAGCAGCCCTGCCGAAACTCTCGTCTGTGATCGGTGAGGATCCGAAGAGCAAGGATACGGTCAATCGTTGACTTCTTTGGTGTAAAGCCTGACTGCTCTGGGCACTGGTGTGAAAGCAGATTGTGGCGAACCCCATCAAGAACTAACTGAGCAAAGGCATTGCCCAGCCCTGAGAGCAAGGTCACCCCACGGTAGTTGTTGCAATCCTGGCGATCACTCTTCCTTTTCTAGAGAGGGACAACAAGGCCCCTCTTCCAGTCAGTTGGGATAAGTCCATGGCCAAACAGGTTGTGAAGCTACCACGGATGCTGGAAAAAGCAATTACACTGAGCCAAGTCCTCATGTCCACAGCCGCGTTACCTACTCATTGGTATACAGTAACTACCTGAGCTGGGGTCTACACCTTCAGCACACACTCGTATCGCTGCTGAGCGGAACAGAGAGTGCATCACTGGCTAACCTGCAGAGCCAATTAATGTAGTATAAGCATTCCATTAATCTATTACGTACATCAATGGAATGTTGGATCAATGGAATGGAAGAAACAACACGGACGTTTCCGATTTTAAAGATAACAACTATTTATTTGCACACACAAGCAGGCAAACATCAAATCACATTTATAGGCAAGCAACAGCCATTTTTATTTACACAGGTGCGTGTTGCTCTTCCTTTGTACTGTGATGATGGTAGTTGATCCTTTGTACTGTGATGATGGTAGTTGATCCTTTGTACTGTGATGATGGTGGTTGATCCTTTGTACTGTGATGATGGTAGTTGATCCTTTGTTCTGTGATGATGGTAGTTGATCCTTTGTACTGTGATGATGGTAGTTGATCCTTTGTAATGTGATGATGGTAGTTGATCCTTTGTACTGTGATGATGGTAGTTGATCCTTTGTACTGTGATGATGGTAGTTGATCCTTTGTACTGTGATGATGGTAGTTGATCCTTTGTACTGTGATGATGGTAGTTGATCCTTTGTACTGTGATGATGGTGGTTGATCCTTTGTACTGTGCGTATATGTAAGAAGCGTTGTCCCGCATGATGAATGTAGAAATGCAGAAAGCAAGAATGTGGGAAGGTATTTCGATACCGGTCCGGAGGATGAATTGTCTCTAATGGTGAGGGACGGATGGTTGTTGGTGAATAATTAATAAAAGAGGAAAGAGTCAGATCAAGTGTTGAGGGAGATGGATATATATGGACTGAAGGACGAGACCAAACCGACTGTGTGGTTGAAAGAAAAACCGACGGGATGAAGGAGGGGGAGGGGGGGTGGTTATTGACGAGGTTTGGTGAAGTGGATTATTGGTGGATTGAGGAGATTAAAAGCGGGTATAGAATGGGAAGATCATACTGGGAATACACAGACTAACCTCAACGCATTTCCCCCCAAAACTCCTGGACAAGGGGCAAAGGTCTACCGACCACATAAACTAATGAAATAACTCATACTTGGGAGCTCCACGTGTACATGAACGCTCTCCTCCTTGGGGTACATTTCCAAAACCATTAATATATGCATATATATCAATAAAAAAAAACAAAGACCCACCAACATCTCTCACCTGTGAATGGAGGGAATGACCAATCAGCTCTCACCTAATCAATTAAACCAGGTGGCGAGGATTATATAAATATATCGACTCCTTCCATGCTCTTCTAGCCGAAGAAAGCTGCATAAAACAACCATGAAAGGCTACCCAAGGTAAGAAACCATGAAAAGGCTACACAACAGCAAAGGGCAAACCAACAAATACAACAAAACACTACTCTCCCAATTTGCAACAACTTAGAAAAAGCTGACTAAGCCTCAGGTGCCATTTTGTTCATGGTCCAGGAATGAAGAACACGTTGAACACACATGGCCTAACAGTTGCACCAAGCAAAAGAGTCCATTACAGAACTACAATTTAAACCTTGAAAGACTGAGGAGTAGTGTGAGAGAATATCTGAGTAGGAACTCTATTTTATCCCCATTTTGACCCCAAAATTTGTAGGCGAAGATGTCTTTTATCTTGTACCTTACCACTTATCGTGATTGTGCATTAATAAATCATTTTGAAGTTGTTTTGTGCCATTGTGAGAGTGAAGACAATTCTGGAAGGAGATATATATTGTGGAAGCCAAGTATTTTTCTATGGGAGGAGAGGGGAGGTGGGATGGGGGTTGGGAGGGGGGCGGTGGGGATCAAGGGAAGCATCACCGGAAAGGGGGGATTTGGGGGTGTCCAAAAACGTACCAAGGTGCCACACACAAAATGTGACTCTTTTTTGGCAATCACAACTAGGGGTCTATGCCCTGTATTACTGCAGCACTGAAAGTACAATCGGCCTTGTTATGTCACCTGACGGGTGTGATTGAGACTGTACTGCTGCAAAGTGGTTTATTTTATGGGGGTCACATATTTAGTGTGAAGACCTGGCTTGCAAAGTGAAGACAACAGAGAGGAACATGAGGAATGAAAATTGGAAAACATTTCTGCCTCAAACAATTGTGTTTGAATATCTGTTCTGGTTTACGCACCCAACCCATCTTCACATCTTGTTTCTTCCTCCTCCCAACTGCACTCCTCCCTCCTCTCAGTCTTTCTTTTTCCTCTCCCCCTTCTTTCCTCTGCTCCTCACACTTACAATCCCCGTAGATCATGGTCTAATGAATTCCGTCACAACATGGATAGGACAACCAGAACTGGTAAACGGCACCTGTCAGCAGAATGGCATCTGGCGGCCTGTCAACGACACACGGCTTCCTTCATAAAAAGTGCCACAAACAGAGGAGGCAAAGTCAAAGAAGTCCTTTGGGGGAGGCTCGTAAAATGTTTATGTATTTTGGAAGGACAACCGAGATCACTCATCACACGGCATAATGAAGGAACGCTGGCTGCATATAAATGTGCGGCTGTTTGTCGGTGCCTTGCAACACCTGCGTTGTACAAGGAAGGGTACAAGATCTAGAAATAATGCATCTTGCATGCTCAAAGTTGGTGGGAGCTAGAGCTTAAGCAGCAAGTTAGAAATCCTGATTGCAATGAACTCCAGCGCACTAAGTCTATAGTTTGTTTGAGATAGAAATAAATGAATGATAGTTTGAAAGAGGGGCTGTGGAGTAAAGGAAAAAGGACAAAAAGAGGACTTCTATACAAAAATAAATAAATAAATACTGGTTGAAAGATGGGGAGGGGGCAATGTTGGTTTGCTTATTAAATACCAGCCTAGAGAACCTCCGCTACATCCTTTAAGAGGTTTGGATGGCTGCACCCTGGAACCCATACGCATTGCTTGAGGGCTGGACAGTGCAATAGGAGGAGGCATAGATAGATGCAATGACGTTCAGACAGAAGAGACCACTCATGATTGTGGCTGGTCACCAAGCCAAGGATGGCTGAAAATATAATAACATCACATACAAGAAGAGGTCAGTTTATGAAGTAGGATACAAAATGGTGGGAAACACCCCTTACTCCTCTTTCCCCATGCACCCCCAGACATGCCTGCACACCCTTCTTCCTTCACTCCGATCTGTTCCAAACCTTCTGTTGCTACTCCTCCACCATTCTCATTCTCTGAATCTCGTCTCTCTCTCTCTCTCTCTCTCTCTCTCTCTCTCTCTCTCTCTCTCTCTCTCTCTCTCTCTCTCTCTCTCTCTCTCTCTCTCTCTCTCTCTCTCCACCCCAACCACTCACCCTGTGCATGAATAAGTAAGAGATGGACGGCTCAACCCAAAGATAAAAACAAGACGTTTCATGTAACGGGACGATTTCTGCGTCTTGTACAGAAACAACGTGGAAATTGGAAAGGTAATAACAGGCAATAATATAACCCTCTGGCAGGGCAACATGCTGGAACTTCGTTGGAACTCTTCTGCAAAGGGGGAACCAAAACCCTCTCTAAATGGGCAGAGATATTAATTCAAACCAGATGTCCTGACCGTGTCCCACAGCGTTCCTCTGAAGTTCCTGAAATGTTCCCATGAGGTTGACACGTGAGTGACCCAGGGTCGCGAGGTGAAGTGGCCGGGGAGAATTTGCAGTTTCTAGAGCTTTAAGGGATGAGATTCTCCTGAGCTGCACCCTCTTTGATGGAGTCGCTCTCGATCATTGCCTTCGAGTGACAAAGTGACGCAGATAACGCGTGCGGAGCACGCAGCGAGACCATTTCAGGTGATGTTTGGAGAGTGCTTACCTCTGTAAGAGCCTGATAATCAAAGTACTTACTCCTTACGATATATATTTTAAAAAATGAATGCACTGCTTGCTTTTCTGGATTTAGATTACGATAATCTGGCTCTGGATGCGAGCACAACATCAGCACATCCATTAGGACATGGGCGCAATGCCCCAGTGAAAATTCGAACCGATTATAATCGTTTCTCTCCGACGCATTTCCAAATGTTCTCCCTTTAATCAGGTGTTTCACAGGCAGTGAGTTCGGAGGTCACACGAGCAACTCGGTGGGAGCGGATAGGAATGGCGTTGAGTCGTCCGTCCCATCTGATGGCACAAGGTTAGTGGCTCCTCAATACCTTTCGAAAACAATGGACCATTGTGTGAAAGTCCTTTGCCTAATTAAAAACAATAATTTTATTTTAAATGCCTTCCTCTTCAAGGGATGCTGCACCAGTTGCGCAGCCGTGCCTCCATAAATGATGCAACGAGCAGCCTGGTGCTGCATTACACACGTGAGAAGAGAGCGAATTTTAGGCATCATTTAATTAGCTTTATCTCCATGAGGAGGGATATATTGAAATATTACCATGATGGAACTAATTGTACCCAGGTAGGAGATAAACAGAAGTAAATCGGAACAACTCTACATCAACTACAGTTAACTGTAGTAATGCTTAGTTAACTAGAAAGGCACTCGGTGGGGCGCATACCTCCGCCAAGCTGAACAGTTTACGTTGTGTATCCCACTGATCGGCATGAACCAAGATCAAATCGGCTTGTTATTGTCACCTACCCAATCTAATGTACGCAATATAATCCGCTTGTTCTTGCCATCTAACCAGGATCATCCACTAAGTTTCATCATAGTCACTTCACAACGTTTTGAGATATAATGCTATATATCGTTTCTGGCCCTATCTCTAAATGGTGAAGAATCACTGAAAAATTAATATAATTCTCATATCCGGATGTTTCCCAAAATCTAATCAATTCTTCCTTATCACCGCCCCAACTCATCCACCAATTTTCATCTAAATCCATCAATAACCTTTTGAGATATTGTGATACATATAATTTTTTATGTTTTTATTTATTTGCATTTTTTATTTTATTTTTTATTTATTTTTTATGTATTTAAAAAATAATTAAAAAATTATATTATCTGGATCTGGATCTTCACCAAAATCTAAACATTTCGTCCTTGTCACACACCTAACCTGTCCAGCAAATTTCATCTGAATCCGTCAATAAGTTATTGAGATATCGTGCTACACAAACAGACAAACAACGATGAAAACATAACCTCCATTGACCTTTGGGGGTGGAGGTAACTATAGTTCTACAGTGGTGTATTATTTCTGTAGTTAATGTGGTCGACAGTTCACTGCAGTAAGAATACATTAACTATCTCATCATACTACAGTGTATATAATTCGGTTGTGGGTTTGTTTAGTTGTTTGTTTGTGGTTTGACTCGTATGCATTCCGAAACTGCGGACAGAGTGAGTTGGAAACTGGTGGTTCTACTGGATATTTGACTGGGTATGTTTTAGGAGGTAAAATAAACGACTGTAGTAAGGGTGAGTGAAACTGCAGTGATACTGTAGTGAGGTGAAGTAAGGCTATAATGGTACTGTAGTTAACTAAAGTATAACTATGGCGGTAATGTGGTGATCTGTAGTTGTATTGTAGTGAAGTGAAGTGTATTGTCATTTTCAGAGTATATTATATTGTAGTACAAAGGAAGTCCAACTAAGTATTTGTCCAATCTACCAGTGTAGAACTAGTGGAATACAATTGTACTACAGTACATCTATAGTACTGTATAGTACATTATAGTTACTATCGTATACAAAATGTACTGCAGTAATATCATATTTAAACTGTCGTACTTTATAATTACCGTAGTAACCTACTATTACTGGAATACTCTTTCCTGGACAATAAAGTCCAAAATCAATTTGCTTCACAAATACAAATTCGTGTGAAGGACCCAGGTTTGAATGTGCTATTTTCACTATTGGTTAGTCTATCTATATGGTGTTGATCTACATTGTTAAAATTTTGATTCGTAAACTACAGCAGTCAGTGTCCCCCACTGAAAACGTCTGCTAATGTGAATGCCAGAAAAGCCAGGACAGATGATGGGAAATGATTGTGCTTCGAGTCCCCACACATACAAGTAAATCCACAATTCTCTTTCATTCAATGTACTCGTGGGCCCGTTGGTCTATTGGAACAAATATTCATTGCTCTTCACTGCCTTGTAGCATACCTGCCTGATGTAGTGCTGGAGTATGAGCTCACCTGCTCACCAAGCCCAGATGTGCTTGGGCCAGGGCAGGGATTATACAGTACGTTCGTTATTATTATTGCCAATGATACGACAACTATTATTGTTGTTAATATTATTATTAGTATTACTAATACATACTTTGTTGCAATGTTATCATTCTTTTTGTTATTTATTTTGTAATTAGAATGCCATGCCCATGGTTGCCAGTTTGGCCATTTATCAGCCAAATTTGCCGATTTTGGCCTTTTTCGGTGTCGTTTGACCGACAAGGAAAAAAGGTGCCGGCGAAATCATTTTTTGACCTTTTTGACCTTCATTCAATAACACTTAGCCTTTTCTATTTCCTGATGAAAGGCCAAATTGCTTTTTGCCGTTTCTGGCCGGTTTGCGACTGCAGGTGTCCATAGCCAATCAGAACCAAGAGTCCCAAGCTCCCCTTTCCCACCTGTATGCGTAAGTTCCCCATGCACTAGCGTAATGTCCGCGAGCGCTGGTGCTACCCGGTGCGCATGCACCTGATTGAGAGGTCAAGTGTCGCAATTGTGGTGTGCAATTCCAAATATGTGTGGCTGGAGTTAACTACTCCTCTTGTAACTACACATGTAACTCCTCCACATGTAATTGTAGGAGATAACTCCAATAATTACATGTGCACATGTGTGGCTGGAGTTAACTCCTTTATCTCAACACCATCACCAATCAAATACCAAGCCTCCATCAGCCACCCAACACAGTGAATTTGCACCCGTGTTTGCTCAAATTTGGGCAACTTGCCCTTCTCCGACAATTAATTTGCAATTGGTCACGAACTTTGACACAAATACAAAATTTTATAACGGACCCTCGGCATCAAAAAGCTACATATATCGAACAAACCGTTTCAAATGGAGCACCTCGCCAAAATTAGAGCATTTAAATTGCATCAGATGTGGCAATACATGTAATTTGCTGCTCCCAGCTTGCCGGCTCGATGACAGAAGTGGACGCATAAGATCCTCCGGTTTCTTTCACGATGAGTCGGCGAGTTATTCTGGGCACCTGAACAAATTCCTGACAACCCATCAGCGACAACCTCAGCTCTCAGCAAATGGAGCATACCTGTGGGAACACATACCTGACTCCTCGTTCAATATGCAGACGAACCAACAGATGTATGCACCATCAATATTGTTCCTTTGTCCAAAATTGGACAGGACAATACAGGTGGTGCAGTTTCTCCTCACCTGAATGTGCAATCCTGTTTCATCATCTCCAGTGTACAGCATGTGTTTGTGGGTTTACATCATTGGTAAGGAGCGAGGCTGTGCCGCCGATCGGGCAAGAATTCCTGGAAATTGTTTAGGATGTCGGTGTTAACGCACCTACTCTTCAACGGAGGACATCGTGGGATCTTCAACATCCACCAGTAAACTTAAAAGTAAGTGCACAACTCTGCACAATCCTGGTATGTGCAATCCAACTTGTGCATTCTTCATCTTCTGGGATTTATACATTTCACATGATGTTTTCAACCTTCTTCTTCTCATTCTTTCATAGGCAGCATTTTAGCTCACCTGGACTTTAGTTCAGGTGAGCTTATACGATCGAGCAGTTGAACCCCCTAAAATAAGTATTTTCTCTCTTTTCCGAAACTACAGACAATTTTGATGAAACTTGGCCACAATCTTTATCACCCTTGATGTAACCAAAGTGCATCAACTGCATCAAAATCTGTGCTTGTAAAGGGGTCTATAGGGGGGTAGGTGGGGGTGTTTGACCCCTCAAAATAGGTATTTGCTGTCTCCTCTAAAACTGCACACACGATTTTGATGAAATTTGACCACAGCCTTCATCACCCGTAATGTACCAAAGTCTATCCATCCATCCATGAGGACCATACTCTGTGCACAGTTTTGGTGATGCCTAAGCAATGTCCTTGGCTATTGGGTACAATCCTGGACAGGTCGGCACGCCGACACAGGATACCAGCAAGGTGGCACTCATTTTTTCGACCTCGGAAGGATGACAGGCAGTCAATTCAGGACAGGCGGTCCTATGTTTTTCTTTGCTGGGGTGCACCTGTGCCACTGATGCAGTAATGAAACGGAAGACCAAGAAGGAACCCAAAGAAGTAAAGAACAAAGATGGACTCATCAGGAGGAACCTGAATAGGATTCAGGTTTCAGCCGCTACTCCACAACCCTCAAACCCATCCAGGTGCAGCCAAGTGAGCCGTAGAAGAAGAAATAAACTCTGCAAGAATTCACTTCTCCTTCGAGAGATAGATAACAAAAGAGAAGAATGGAGAGTAAAAGAGATGAAAGAGAGGAAAAAGCAAGATTTGGAATGAATAAAGAAAATTGTGAAAAAAAATAAAGAATGGGAAAGAAATATGAAAGGAACAAAGAAAAAAAGACGTTCGGAAGAACCCGGAAAGACAGATTTCAGCAGTTACTCCTCAAGCTCAACGCAGCATCAAGTACAAGCCACCAGAGGTCCTCAGTTAGAGTTAGAGCAGGAATGCTGGCAATAGCTCTCCTGCTCCTTGTAAACGACAACCTGGGATCTTTAGTGTCCACCAACTAATGTTGGCAGATGGGACACCCAGTTTAACGCCCATGCGAGGGACGGCGCACACATTGATCATCGTCCTGCCTGCAAAACACCACGATGAGAGTTTATCGCTGGGCCGAGATTCGAACCCAGGCTAGACAGCATAGAGGTGACTGTGTATACTTCTGGCCTATCCTGCAAACCTTTTCAACCTTGATTTGTTGGATATGCAATATTCACTTTGACAATGAATTTCAGACGTAAATTGGACCGGAATGTAACTGAACTTGATGTATGGATTGATGATTTAAACGTCAGGATTGAACTTCACACGTCGAAGCCCCTGTCTGTTCCTTTAAAACCTGCCACTTCCACCTGGGTTGTGACCTTATTTTTCCTGTTGTTGACCTTGCCTTCTGCAAAAATAATTTTGATGGTGCCTGTCAAGAGACAGAGAGTTTTCAGTGATTTTTCTTTTGGCAGCCCCTCGAGCTCTGAAGTGCACTTCACGAGTCCAGAAATAGCAAGGCAGGTACGTGAAGCACAATCGTGCTGTCTTTAACATGTGAAGTGCGATAGTGTTCACTTCCATAGGTTGTTGTGTGAACTGTACTGTAAATGTATGATTTTTCCCAACTAATGCTCGAGGAGCTGAGCGTAAAAGAAATGTTTTAACCCGAGCGGTCCTCATATTATAACTTGAATGGTTATGCATTTCTCTTGGTTTTGCAGCACGGAACAAACACAGTTCATTAGAGATTTACAATCTATCGAGACTACATCGAGAGCAGATCTACGGTCTGCACCTCCAGGACTCGCTCAACTGGCAGGGCGATTTTGCCCCGCCAGTTGCCCCTCGACTCGATTTTGAGTGCATGCCCAGCTCCAGGACAGATTGGCAACTTGCCGTGAGTGTACAAAGCCTCATCAGAGAAGATTCAATGGGTATCAAATTTAAAACAACAAGCAGTCGTTGTTCACATACTGTAGACCTGGCACGCACCGCATAAACAAAGCAGACAAACAAACTCACAATCAATTGGACGTTATGTGATTAGTCAATAAGTTTGTTGTTCATCATTAACCATTGTTCGTAGGTATTGCATTGTTGTGTTGCTATGTATTGACTAGTCGTGAACTGTTTTTATTTAGCTGTTGCTTTTAAAGGGATTTCATATCATCACCCTCATAACAAAAGTGCCTCAGTCATTTTTTCCAGTTTTTGAGATTTTCTGCCGAAGTCATCTATAGCCATGATGTAATCATAATAACGAGTAACAAGATTTGTGTTTCGTTTAGCTTCCATTAACAACTCTGTGCACAAGAAATAGTGAATAAATATTCGTTGATGAAGAATTGCTGCAGTTTTTTGTGTTTTTCTCAAAACTGGGAAAAATGACAAAGCCACTTTTGTTATGAGGGTAACCATATATAAACTAGCGGGTATGCTTACACAGAGTAAACAATAAAGAACCGTGCTTCCCCATTGTCTCGGGTCACTCACCTGCATTTATTTTTTAAAATTAAGTTATTTTCATTTACGGATGCTTTCCGACAGTTCTGTGATTTTTTCCCGGCGTATCAACTTTGATATCCCTCGGCATGCAAAATTACTGTGCTTCCCCATTGTCTCGGGTCACTCACCTGCATTTATTTTTTTCACTTATTTATATTAATTTTTTTTTTCATTTCATGATACTTTCCGACGGTTCTGTGATTTTTCCCGGCGTATCAACTTTGATATCCCTCGGCATGCAAAATTACCGTGCTTTCCCATTGTCTTGGGTCACTCACCTGCATTTATTTAT
>CM068962.1:107766881-107783475 GCA_035128595.1 Eptatretus atami | reverse complement strand
GATCATCACACTTCCTCCTCCATGTTTGACAGTTGGTGTCACACACTGAGGAACCATCCTTTTGCCTACTTTACGGCGTACAAAAACCCTGTGTGATGAACCGAAGATTTCAAATTTTGATTCATTGGTCCATAAGACCTTCCAAGGGTGGTCGATGTGGCAAGTAAGGAAAGCCATTGCTAAGATGGCAAAATAAGAAAAGAGGCATCCTGGCCATGAGCACCGCCAGTGGACAACTGAAAACTGGAAGAAGGTCTTATGGACCAATGAATCAAAATTTGAAATCTTCGTTCATCAACACAGGGTTTTTGTACGCGTAAAGTAGGCAAAAGGATGGTTCCTCAGTGTGTGACACCAACTGTCAAACATGGAGGAGGAAGTGTTGATGATCTGCGGCTCTTTTGCTGGATCCAGAGTCGCGACTTGCACAGAGTGACTGTCACCCTGAACCAAAAGGGCTACCACAGCGTTTGCAGCGCCATGCAATACCCTCTGGTCTACGCCTAGTGGGTCAGGGGTTCATCCTACAGCAAGATAACGACCCAAAACATACCTCCAGGCTATGTCAGAAATACCTTTGAAGAAAAGAACAAGACGGTAGGCTTCAAATCATGGATGGCCAGCACAGTCTCCAGACTTAAACCCCATCGAGCTGGTTTGGGATGAACTGGACAGAAGGGATGAAAGCAAAGCAACTACAAGTGCAAACACATTTGTGGGAACTTCTTGCAACAGTGTTTGGGAAGAACTTTCTGAAAAATATTTGATTTCCATTGTAGAAAGAATGCCACGAGTATGTTCAGGTGTTATATATGCAAAGGTGGCTACTATGATGAGTCAAAAATTTAGATTAAATTTTGTTCAAGAAAATGTTTCCATGATTTCTTTTTTATTCTGCAATTGTTTATTTGTTCTATGCTTTAATTTCAGAGTACATTGAACATTAAACTGCTTAAATTTCAGTAAAAACTGGAAAAATGGGGGTGTTCTAAAACTTTTGACTGGTAGTGTGTATGTTGTATGTGTATGTATGAATATATATGTATTATGTATAGATAAATGTTATGTATATGTATATATATATGTGTATGTATATGTATGTTTGTAAGTATATATATATATGTATATGTATATGCATATGTATATGTATGCCTGGTGTTTTGCTTAATGGCTAGAGTGGTGGGCTTGTGATCCATAGGGTCCTGAGTTCGAATTCTCCTTGGCTGTTGAATTAATACCAGGTGTGGTTGACTCAGCCTGTCATCCTCCGAGGTCGGCGAAATGAGTCCAGTGTACTGGGTAATAGCGGCATTGCATCAGCAGCATTGCCGCACCCTCAGCGAATGATGCGCCCTGCAGTCTCATGCTGCATAGGTAGGGGGGGGGAGAAGGGACTATGTATCCAAAAAAAAAAGAATCATGTTTCCGGAATTTGAAGAAGAAGAAGAAGAAGAAGAAAAGAGAAGCGGAAGTCAGAGCTTTTTGTGCACAAATATCAAAAAGCTGCGGCACATTTTGGGACCTCAAACGCAATTACTTTCTGTCTGCCGGACACAGTGACGTGTCGCTTATCACTCAATTTTTGCTCACAGAATTTGAGAGGCATTGCAATGACTAGTAAAACAAAATGATTACTTTACGTTTTAACAGTACCCAGATGAAGGATGGGTTCCCAGCTTATCGAAATCAATAAACAGAAAAATCAGTGTTTACATGTATGGTCCTTATCTAACTACTCCGAGGTCACTGGGCCAACTCAATATCGAACTACTCCAAGGTCACTGGGCCAATCTCATTATCGATACTCTGAGGTCACTGGGCCAATCTCAATATGAACTACTCCGAGGTCACTGGGCCAATCTCAATATCGAACTACTCCGAGGTCACTGGGCCAATCTCAATATCGAACTACTCCGAGGTCACTGGGCCAATCTCAAGCAAACTTTGTGAGATGATCACATATTTAGCTTCAGCGAAGATTAAACGAAACTCCACTTAAAATTCCCCTTCTGCAACCCACCCTAAGGGTGGGTAACCTGCTGTCGTTATATATATATATATATATATACACACACAAATCATACGGCACCAAGGTATCTCATATTTAAAGCTCTTTCTAACCACTCACTGACTGAATAACTGATAGTAATGTTCTGTACTTTCCGGGTGACGTAGAAAGCTGAATTTTGTGTGCCAGACATCAAAGCCAATACACCGGGAAAAATTACAGAACATGGAAAGCGTCCGTAAATTTAAATATAAATAAATGAAAATAATAGATCTTTAAAAAATTAATGCAGGTGAGGCGACCCAAGACAATGGGGAAGCGCAGTAATTTTGCATGCCAAGGGATATCAAAGCCAATATGCCAGGAAAAATCATAGAACCGTCGGAAGGTGTCTGTAAATGAAAATTAAATAAATGAAGAATAAATGAAAAAAATGCAGGTGAGTGACTCAAGAAAATGGGGAAGCTCGTAATTTTGTGTGCCGACGGTTATCAAAGCCGATACGCCAGGAAAAATCACAGAACCATCGGAAAGTATCATGAAATGAAAAATAAATAAATATAAATAAATGCAGGTGAGTGACCCGAGACAATGGGAAAGCACGGTAATTTTGCATGCCAAGGGATATCAAAATTGATATGCTGGGAAAATCACAGAACCCTTGGAAAGTATCATGAAATGAAAAAAATAAATAAATTCATATAAATAATGAAAAAATAAATGCAGGTGAGTGACCCGAGACAATGGGGAGTGCGGTAATTTTGCTGCTGAGGGATATCAAAAGTTATACGCCGGGAAAAATCACAGAACCGTCGGAAAGTATCATGAAATGAAAAAATAAATAAATAAATATAAATAAATGCAGGTGAGTGACCCAAGACAATGGGAAAGCACGGTAATTTTGCATGCCGAGGGATATCAAAGTTGATACGCCGGAGAAAAATCACAGAAACCGTCGGAAAGTATCATGAAATGAAAAAAAAAAAATTAATATAAAAATGAAAAAATAAATGCAGGTGAGTGACCCGAGACAATGGGGAAGCACAGTAATTTTGCATGCCGAGGGATATCAAAGTTGATACGCCGGAAAAATCACAGAACTGTCGGAAAGTATCATGAAATGAAAAAAAAAATATATTTATATATATATATTATATATATATATATAAATAAATGCAGGTGAGTGACCCGGGACAATGGGAAAGCACGTAATTTTGCATGCGGAGGATATCAACGTTGATATGCCAGGAAAATCACAGAACCCTCAGAAAGTATCATGAAATGAAAAAAATAATAAATAAATATAATAAATGAAAAAAATTAATGCAGGTGAGTGACCCGAGACAATGGGAAAGCGCGCGGTAATTTTGCATGCCGAGGGATATCAAGTTGATACGCGCGGGAAAAATCACAGAACTGTCGAAAGTATCATGAAATGAAAAAATATAAATAAATATAAATAAATGCAGGTGAGTGACCCAAGACAATGGGAAAGCACGGTAATTTTGCATGCGCGAGGGATATCAAAGTTGATACGCCGGGAAAAATCACAGAACCGTCGGAAAGTATCATGAAATGAAAAAAAAATAATATAAAAAGTGAAAAAAATAAATGCAGGTGAGTGACCCGAGACAATGGGGAAGCACAGTAATTTTGCATGCCGAGGGATATCAAAGTTGATACGCCGGGAAAAAATCACAGAACTGTCGGAAAGCATCCGTAAATGAAAATAACTTAATTTTAAAAAAATAATGCAGGTGAGTGACCCGAGCAATGGGGAGCACGGTTCTTTATTGTTTACTCTGTGTAAGCATACCCGCTAGTTTATATATGGTTACCCTCATAACAAAAGTGGCTTTGTCATTTTTTCCCAGTTTTGAGAAAAACACAAAAAACTGCAGCAATTCTTCATCAACGAATATTTATTCACTATTTCTTGTGCACAGAGTTGTTAATGGAAGCTAACGAAACACAAATCTTGTTACTCGTTATTATGATTACATCTATGCTATAGATGACTTCGGCAGAAAATCTCAAAAACTGGAAAAAAATGACTGGAGGCACTTTTGTTATGAGGGTGATGATATGAAATTCCCTTTAAAAGCAACAGCTAAATAAAAAACAGTTCACGACTAGTCAATACATAGCAACACAACAATGCAATACCTACGAACAATGGTTAATGATGAACAACAAACTTATTGACTATCACATAACGTCCAATTGATTGTGAGTTTGTTTGTCTGCTTTGTTTATGCGGTGCGTGCCAGGTCTACAGTATGTGAACAACGACTGCTTGTTGTTTTAAAATTTGATACCGCATTGAATCTTCTCTGATGAGGCTTTGTACACTCACGGCAAGTTTGCAATCTGTCCTGGAGCTGGCATGCACTCAAAATCGAGTCGAGGGGCAACTGGCGGGGCAAAATGCCCTGCAGTTGAGCGAGTCCTGGAGGTGCAGACCGTAGATCTGCTCTCGATGTAGTCTCGATAGATTGTAAATCTCTAATGAACTGTGTTTGTTCCGTGCTGCAAAACCAACGAAATGCATAACCATTCAAGTTATAATATGAGGACGCGCTCGGGTTAAAACATTTCTTTTACGCTCAGCTCCTCGAGCATTAGTTGGGAAAATCATACATTTACAGTACAGTTCACACAACAACCTATGGAAGTGAACACTATCGCACTTCACATGTAAGACAGCACGATTGTGCTTCACGTACCTGCCTTGCTATTTCTGGACTCGTGAAGTGCACTTCAGAGCTCGAGGGGCTGCCAAAAGAAAAACACTGAAACTCTCTGTCTCTTGACAGCACCCATCAAAATTTTTTTGCAGAAGGCAAGGTACAACAACAGGAAAAATAAGGTCACAACCCAAGGTGGAAGTGGGCAGTTTTTAAGGAACAGACAGGGGCTTCGACGTGTGAAGTTCAATCCTGACGTTTAAATCATCAATCCATACATCAAGTTCAGTTACATTCCGGTCCAATTTACGTCTGAAATTCATTGTCAAAGTGAATATTGCATATCCAACAAATCAAGGTTGAAAAGGTTTGCAGGATAGGCCAGAAGTATACACAGTCACCTCTATTGCTGTCTAGCCTGGGTTCGAATCTCGCCCAGCGATAAACCTCATCGTGGTGTTTTGCAGGCAGGACGATGATCAATGTGTGCGCCGTCCCTCGCATGGCGTTAAACTGGGTGTCCATCTGCCAACATTAGTTGGTGGACACTAAGATCCCAGGTTGTCGTTTACAAGGAGCAGGAGAGCTATTGCCAGCATTCCTGCTCTAACTCTAACTGAGGGACCTCTGGTGGCTTGTACTGATGCTGTGGTTGAGCTTGAGGAGTAACTGCTGAAATCTGTCTTTCCGGGTTCTTCGAACGTTTTTTTTCTTTGTTCCTTTCATATTTCTTTCCCATTCTTTTATTTTTTTCACAATTTTCTTTATTCATTCCAAATCTTGCTTTTTCCTCTCTTTCATCTCTTTTACTCTCCATTCTTCTCTTTGTTATTCTATCTCTCTCGAAGGAGAAGTGAATTCTTGCAGAGTTTATTTCTTCTTCTACGGCTCACTTGGCTGCACTTGGATGGGTTTGAGGGTTGTGGAGTAGCGGCTGAAACTGAATCCTATTCAGGTTCCTCCTGATGAGTCCATCTTTGTTCTTTACTTCTTTGGGTTCCTTCTTGGTCTTCCGTTTCATTACTGCATCAGTGGCACAGGTGCACCCCAGGCAAAGAAAAACATAGGACCGCCTGTCTGAATTGACTGCCTGTCATCCTTCGAGGTCGAAAAAATGAGTGCCACCTTGCTGGTATCCCTGTGTCGGCGTGCCGCCCTGTCCAGGATTGTACCCAATAGCCAAAGACATTGCTTAGGCATCACCAAAACTGTGCACAGAGTATGGTCCTCATGGATGGATGGATAGACTTTGGTACATTACGGGTGATGAAGGCTGTGGTCAAATTTCATCAAAATCGTGTGTGCAGTTTTAGAGGAGACAGCAAATACCTATTTTGAGGGGTCAAACACCCACCCTACCCCCTATAGACCCCTTTACAAGCACAGATTTTGATGCAGTTGATGCACTTTGGTTACATCAAGGGTGATAAAGATTGTGGCCAAGTTTCATCAAAATTGTCTGTAGTTTTCGGAAAAGAGAGAAAATACTTATTTTAGGGGTGTCAACTGCTCGATCGTATAAGCTCACCTGAACTAAAGTCCAGGTGAGCTAAAATGCTGCTATGAAAGAATGAGAAGAAGAAGGTTGAAAACATCATGTGAAATGTATAAATCCCAGAGATGAAGAATGCACAAGTTGGATTGCACAATACCAGGATTGTGCAGAGTTGTGCACTTACTTTTAAGTTTACTGGTGGATGTTGAAGATCCCACGATGTTCTCCGTTGAAGAGTAGGTGCGTTAACACCGACATCCTAACAATTTCCAGGAATTCTTGCCCGATCGCGGCCACAGCCTCGCTCCTTACCATGATGTAACCCACAAAACACATGCTGTACACTGGAGATGATGAAACAGGATTGCACATTCAGGTGAGGAGAAAACTGCACCACCTGTATTGTCCTGTCCAATTTTGGACAAAGGAACAATATTGATGGTGCATACATCTGTTGGTTCGTCTGCTATTGAACGAGGGTCAGGTATGTGTTCACAGGTATCGCTCCATTTGCTGAGAGCTGAGGTTGTCGCTGATGGGTTGTCAGGAATTTGTTCAGGTCCCAGAATAACCGCCGACTCATCGTGAAAGAAACCGGAGGATCTTATGCGTCCACTTCTGTCATCGAGCCGGCAAGCTGGGAGCAGCAAATTACATGTATTGCCACATCTGATGCATTTAAATGCTCTAATTTTGGCGAGGTGCTCCATTTGAAACGGTTTGTTCGATATATATGTAGCTTTTTGATGCCAGGGGTCCGTTATAAATTTGTATTTGTGTCAAAGTTCGTGACCAATTGCAATTAATTGTCGGAGAAGGGCAGTTGCCAAATTTGAGCAAACACGGGTGCAAATTCACTGTGTTGGGTGGCTGATGGAGGCTTGGTATTTGATTGGTGATGGTGTTGAGATAAAGGAGTTAACTCCAGCCACACATGTGGCACATGTAATTATTGGAGTTTATCTCCTACAATTACATGTGGAGGAGTTACATGTGTTACAAGAGGAGAAGTTAACTCCAGCCACACATATTTGGAAATGCACACCACAATTGCGACACTTGACCTCTCAATCAGGTGCATGCGCACACGGGTAGCACCAGCGCTCGCGGACATTAACGCTAGTGCATGGGAACTTCACGCATACAGGTGGGAAAGGGGAGCTTTGGGACTCTTGGTTCTGATTGCTATGGACACCTGCAGTCGCAAACGGCCAGAAACGGCAAAAAGCATTTGGCCTTTCATCAGGAAATAGAAAGGTAAGTGTTATTGAATGAAGGTCAAAAAGGTCAAAAATGATTTCGCCGGCACCTTTTTTCCTTGTCGGTCAAACGACACGAAAAAGGCCAAAAATCGCAAATTTGGCTGATAAATGGCCAAACTGGCCAACCATGGGCATGGCATTCTAATTACAAAATAAATAACAAAAAGAATGATAACATTGCAACAAAGTATGTATTAGTATACTAATATAAATATTAACAACAATAAATAGTTGTCGTATCATTGGCAATAATAATAACGAAACGTACTGTATAATCCCTGCCCTGGCCCAAAGCACATCTGGGCTTGGTGAGCAGGTGAGCTCATACTCCAGCACTACATCAGGCAGGTATGCTACAAGGCAGTGAAGAGCAATGAATATTTGTTCCAATAGACCAACGGGCCAGAGTACATTGAATGAAAGAGAAATTGTGGATTTTACTTGTATGTGTGGGGACTCGAAGCACAATCATTTCCCCATCATCTGTCCTGCTTTTCTGGCATTCCACATTAGCAGACGTTTCAGTGGGGGACACTGACTGCTGTAGTTTACGAATCAAATTTTTAACAATGTAGATCAAACACCATATTAGATAGACTAACCAATAGTGAAAATAGCACATTCAAACCTGGGTCCTTCACACGAATTTGTATTTGTGAGCATTTGATTTTGGGACTTTATTGTCCAGGAAGAGTATTCCAGTAATAGTAGGTTACTACGGTAATTATAAAGTACGACAGTTTAAATATGATATTACTGCAGTACATTTTGTATACGATAGTAACTATAAATGTACTATACAGTACTATAGATGTACTGTAGTACAATTGTATTCCACTAGTTCTACACTGTAGATTGGACAATACTAGTTGGACTTCCTTTGTACTACAATATAATATACTCTGAAAATGACAATACACTTCACTTCACTACAATACAACTACAGATCACCACATTACCGCCATAGTTATACTTAGTTAACTACAGTACCATTATAGCCTTACTTCACCTCACTACAGTATCACTGCAGTTTCACTCACCTTACTACAGTCGTTTATTTTACCTCCTACAAAACATACCCAGTTCAAATATCCAGTAGAACACCAGTTTCCAACCACTCTGTCCGCAAGTTTGGATGCATACGAGTAAACCAAAAACAAACAACTAAACAAACCCACAACCGAATTATATACACTGTAGTATGATGAGATAGTTAATGTATTCTTACTGGCAGTGAACTGCGACCACATAACTTACAGAAATAATACACCTCGTAGACTATAGTTACTCCACCCCGCAAAGGTCAAATGGAGGTTATAGTTTTCATTCTTGTTTGTCTGTTTGGTGAGCACGATATCTCAATAACTTATTGACGGATTCAGATGATATTGCTTGGACAGGTAGGTGTGTGACAGGAGCGAAGATGTTTAGATTTTGGTGATAGATCCAGATCCAGATAATATATATTTTTAATTATATTATTTAAATACATAAAAATAAATAAAAAATAAATAAGAAAATGCAAAATAAATAAAAACATAAAGAAATTATTGTATCAACAATATACTCAAAAGGTTATTGTGGAGATTTAGATGAAATTGGGGAATGAAGTTGGGGCGGTGATAAGGGAAGAATTGGATTAGATTTTGGAAACATCCGGATATGAAATTATATAATTTTTCAGTGATTCTTCACCATTAGGATAGGTATAAACAAGCCAGAAACGATATATAGATATATCTCAAAACGTTGATGAAGTGACTATGGATGAAACTTAGTGGATATCCTGTTAGATGGCAAGAACAAGGCGGATTATATTGCGTACATTAATTGGGTAGGTGACAAAATTAACAAGTCCCGATTTGATCTTGGTTCATGCCGATCAGTGGGATCATCAACGTAAAACTGGTTCAAGCTTGGCGGAGGTATGCGCCCACCGAGTGCCTGTTCTAGTGTAACTACAGACTTACTACAAGTTAACTGTAGTTGAATGTAGAGTTTGTTTCCGATTTACTTCTGTTTATCTCCTACTGGTACAATTAGTTCCATCATTTGGTAATATTTAATGATATCCTGCCTCATTAGGAGGATAAAGCTAGATTAAATGATGCCTAAATTCGCCTCTCTTCTACGTGTGTAAATGCAGTCACCGAGGCTGCTCGTTGCTCATTTATGGAGGCACGGCTGCGCAACTGTTGCAGATGCTCCTTAAAGGGAAGGCATTTAAAATAAATTATTGTTTTTATTAGGCAAAGGACTTTCTCACATGGTCGCATTGTTTTCGAAAGGTATGAGGAAGCCACTAACTTGTGCATAGATGTGGACGGTACGACTCAACTGCATTCCTATCCGCCCACCGAGTTGCTCGTGTGACTCCGAACTCACTGCCTGTGAAACACCTGTTGAGGAGAAATTGGAAATGCGTCGAGAGAAACGATTATAATCGGTTCGAATTTTCACTGGCATTGCGCCCATGTCCTAATGGATGTGCTGATGTTGTCTCTGCATCCAGAGCCAGATATCGTAATTAAATCTCAGAAAGCAAGGCATGCATTCATGTTTTATTAAAATATATATCGTAAGGAGTCAGTACTTTGATTATCAGGCTCTTACAGAGGTAAGCACCTCCAAAGCATCACCGCATGAAATGGTCTCGCTGCGGTGCTTCCGCACGCGTTATCGCGTCACTTTGTCAATCGCAGGCAATGATCGAGAGGACTCCATCAAGAGGGGCAGCTAGGAAACTCATCGCCATAGAAGCTTAAGAAACTGCAAATTCTCACCCGGCCACTTCACCTCAGCGACCTCTGGTTGACTCAACGTGTCAACCTCATGGGAAATTTAGGAACTCAGAGGAGCTGTGGGACACGGTCGGACATCTGGTTTGATAATATCTCTGCCATTTAGAGAGGTTTTGTTCCCCTTTTGCAGAAGAGTTCCAACGAAGTTCGCAGCATGTTGCGCCTGGCCCAAGGGTTATATATTGCCTGTTATTACGTTCCATTTCCACGTTGTTTCTGTACAAGACGCAGAAATCGTCCCGTTTACAGTGAACGTCTTGTTTCTATCTTTGGGTTAGAGCCGTTCCATCTCTTTACTTATCATAGCACAGGGTGAGTGTTTGGGGTGGAGAGAGAGAGAGAGAGAGAGAAGAAGAGAGAGAGGAGAGAGAGAGAGAGAGAGTAGGAGAGAGAGAGAGAGAGAGAGAGGAGAGAGACGACGATTCAGAGAATGAGAATGAGTGGAGGAGTACAACAGAACGGTTTGGAACAGATCGGAGGGAAGGAAGAAGGGTGTGCGCATGTCTGGGGGTGCATGGGGAAAGAGAGTAGGGGTTTTCCAACATTTTGTATCCTACTTCATAAACTGACCTCTTCTATGTATGTGATGTTAATTATATTTTCAGCCATCCTTGGCTTGGTGAACCAGCCACAATTCATGAGTGGTTCTTCGTCTGAATCGTCATTGCATTATCTATGCCATCCTCCTATTGCACTGTCACATGGCCCTCCCAAGCCAATGCGTAATGGGTTACCAGGTGCCGAGCCATACCAACCTGCTTAAAGGATGTAGCGGAGGTTCTCTAGGCCATAAGAGATGGTACTTCTAATAATACAAAGACTAAAAAACTCTAAACATTAGCTGTTGAAAGCACTCCGTGGGACCGCGAGGGTGGCATCGCCAGTAGTTATTTGATCTCTATTTATTTTTGATATTACAAGCGAAAGTATCTATTCTTCGCCTACTATCTCTTTCTCTCTTACAGCCAGCCGCCTCTCTTTGATAGCCTCTGAGCACCCAGTGTAACACTCCTATATACCTATCTGTGCCTTCTAAACGAAAAGCTTGGAACAGTGAGTACGAATAGGCATTAGTAGCGCAGTGAGGGGAGAGGCAAGTGAAGTCTACATATGAGAAAATATCAGGGATAACCTCAACCTGCACTTGGCATTGAATGCGTCATAGGCTTCCACACCATTAAAAAGGCTAGCGATTACTGTAATAATTGAGTACTATGTACATCACTATACATGTTAGAGACGATCACGTGTCTAGTTAGTTGTTAGCGATGAGCGGACAGATCACACAGACACGTCACTTGGTTAAATCACTGCCAGCCTCAGCGTTCCTCTCTCTATTTACCGCCGTAGTTGATGAGTCGAACTGCCCTCCAGACATGGCACAGCTCTTTGTCTCGTTCCTGCTCCTAACAATAACACCGAATCTAGACTTATCCAATACTCTATCGCTGAGCTTCGTCTCCTCATAACGGACATTTGACTTCTCGATCTCTGCTTTTGTGGCAGTCTTATTACAAGGAATGCTCGTCGTCTTCTGTCGTTCTCGTTATCCTATGCTTCTCTCTCTCTCTCTCTCTCTCTCCCTGCCATGATTGCCATCTCTCGTCTGTATATGTGTTCTCTGTTCTTCACCCATGTCTCTGGTTGTTCCTATCTCCTCACTCGTTTGCGCGCTGCAACTCGCTCGATACTCTACATCTCACGCCCTGATCATCATCGAGGCATCGTAGGTGCTAGAAGCGGAGAAAAGAAGGAGGGATGAGGAAAGAAGAAGTACGACGCCAGCCAGGAGGGAGAGTAGTGCACAGCTATTGAGGAGGAGGAGAAACAGAGATGTTGAAGAATGTGCGTTTTGGTTGCGTAACCAGCGAACAGAGTACCCACACAACTTGTTGTGGGCAGTAAATGTTCACACGCATCTATTACATTCTGAAAAGTCCTCGCTGATATATGTGCTGTATACATATCTATGTGGAGAGCCAATGCAAGTGTACTTCACACCTACCTTAAAGTAGCATGTGACCCGAGAGAGAGACATAAACCTGACTTTGTTGCCTGCAGTACGAGGTGTGCCTCAGACACCCCCGTTTCAGGTGCAGCATAGAGAGAGGATTGGATACTTTCATGATGAGCATGCTCTTACCTAAGATGGCGGGACACGCAGATAGTTAATGTTCGATAGAGCCAGATATAGATATGACGTCACATTCTTTGTGTGTGGACCGGTTTGTGTCGTCTATCTGGACACGTCCTCCCAATATCTCGCCAGCTTCTTTCTCGAATAGACTTTGTCCTCTTCGATCCACGAACCGCGCTCCCCTCACCACGTCGCACGCTGACTCACCAGAGGACTCCGCGCGCAGTCCTCCCATAAGAAAAATACTTGGCTCCAAACAATATAGTTATGCTCACGCACTGTCCTAGACCTTGGGTCGTGGCAATACTCGCAATCATGGCGAATACATACCTTACGAAATGATTTGGTCTATATCTAAGACGAAATCACTGATAAAGTTGTCGCGCTAAGCGCACAGAGAGCTATGGCATTACACAACGATCATCTCTGCTCTGACAATTGGATTGGGTCTAACATCCGGGCATAAAGATTCAGAGTTCTTGAGTCACGATTTACGACGCTCACCGACATATACTGAGTGTACAGGTTTAGAATAATATGTAGGTGCCTGTAATGTGACTCTGTTCTCTGCGTTGGTAGCAACTCGATTCAGGCAGCATGGTATCAAACGTCGATTCTTTCATTCCTGGACCTATGCACAAAGATTGTGTCACCTGAGGCTATGTATGTCCTAGTCTTTGTCTAGAGATTGTGTGCATAATTCGGGTAGAGCTAGTGTTTTGAGCCTGTGAGATTAATTATGTTTGGTTGCACACCGCTTTCTTGTTGATGATTAGCCCTTCATAGTTATTCATTAACTCTTGAGAGATTAGAGAACTGATAATGCAGTGTCTTGCTTTTATGAGCTTCCTTCGGCTAGAAGAGCATGGAAGGAGTCGATATATTTATATAATCTCGCGCACCTGGTTTAATTGATTAGGTGAGAGCTGATTGTCATTCCCTCCATTCACAGGTGAGAGATGTTGGTGGGTCTTTTGTTTTTTTATTGATATATATGCATATATTAATGGTTTTGGAAATGTACCCAAGGAGGAGAGCGTTCATGTACACGTGGAGCTCCAAGTATGAGTTATTTCATTAGTTTATGTGGTCGGTAGACCTTTGCCCCTTGTCCAGGAGTTTGGGGGGAAATGCGTGAGGTTAGTCTGTGTATTCCCAGTATGATCTTCCCATTCTATACCCGCTTTTAAATCTCCTCAATCCACAATAATCCACTTTCACCAAACCCTCGTCAATAACCCCCCCCTCCCCCTCCTTCATCCCGTCGGTTTTTCTTTCAAACACACAGTCGGTTTGGTCTCGTCCTTCAGTCCATAATATATCCATCTCCCTCAACACTTGATCTGGACTCTTTCCTCTTTTATTAATTATTCACCAACAACCATCCGTCCCTCACCATTAGAGACAATTTCATCCTCCGGACCGGTATCGAAATACCTTCCCACATTCTTGCTTCTGCATTTCTACATTCATCATGCGGGACAACGCTCTTACATATACGCACAGTACAAAGGATCAACCACCATCATCACAGTACAAAGGATCAACTACCATCATCACAGTACAAAGGATCAACTACCATCATCACAGTACAAAGGATCAACTACATCATCACAGTACAAAGGATCAACCACCATCATCACAGTACAAAAGGATCAACTACCATCATCACAGTACAAAGGATCAACTACCATCATCACAGTACAAAGGATCAACTACATCATCACATTACAAAGGATCAACTACCATCATCACAGTACAAAGGATCAACTACCATCATCACAGAACAAAGGATCAACTTACCATCATCACAGTACAAAGGATCAACCATCCATCATCACAGTACAAAGGATCAACTACCATCATCACAGTACAAAGGATCAACTACCATCATCACGAGTACAAAGGAAGAGCAACACGCACCTGTGTAAATAAAAATGGCTGTTGCTTGCCTATAAATGTGATTTGATGTTTGCCTGCTTGTGTGTGCAAATAAATAGTTGTTTATCTTTAAAATCGGAAACGTCCCGTGTTGTTTCTTCCATTCCATTGATTCCAACATTCCATGATGTACGTAATAGATTAATGGAATGCTTATACTACATTAAATTGGCTCTGCAGGTTAGCCAGTGATGCACTCTCTGTTCCGCTCAGCAGCGATACGAGTGTGTGCTGAAGGTGTAGACCCCAGCTCAGGTAGTTACTGTATACCAATGAGTAGTAACGCGGCTGTGACATGAGGACTTGGCTCAGTGTAATTGCTTTTCCAGCATCCGTGGTAAGCTTCACAACGCTGTTTGGCCATGGACTTATCCAACTGACTGGAAGAGGGGCCTTGTTGTCCCTCTCTAGAAAGAAGAGTGATCGCCAGGATTGCAACAACTACCGTGGGGTGACCTTGCTCTCAGGGCTGGGAATGCCTTTGCTCAGTTAGTTCTTGATGGGGTTCGCCACAATCTGCTTTCACACCAGTGCCCAGAGCAGTCAGGCTTTACACCAAAGAAGTCAACGATTGACCGTATTTCCTTGCTCTTCGGATCCTCACCGATCACAGACGAGAGTTTCGGCAGGGGCTGCTCACAGCCTATGTTGATCTTTGCAAAGCGTTCGATTCAGTGAATCGGGATGCCCTCTGGAGGATTCTCGGTCTTCGTGGGGTGCCACCAAAAATTGATCGATCTGATGTCTGATTATACTCTGGTACTGAGAGTGCTGTGAGGTGTGATGGTACCATCTCTGACTGATTTCCAGTTGTTACTGGAGTTCATCAGGGGTGTGTACTGGCCCCCGCACTTTTCGTGCTTGTATGGACTTGATTCTGGGAGGATGTCGGAGAGATCAAGCTGCGGTGCATTGTTTTGGAATGTCAAGATCTCTGACCTACATTTCGCAGATGATGCAGTCATCTTGCAGAGACCCTGCATATCCTAATGGGGCTTCTCGTGCGTGCTGAATGAAGAGTCAGAGCCATTGGCATTACAGGTCTCCTGGATCAAAACTAAGATCCAGGCTTTTTTGTGACATCTTGGATGCTACTATCTTGTCTGTAACCTGTGTGTAGCGAGGTTGTTGAGTCTTACCTCAACGAGAGATTCACTTACCTTGGCAATGATATTCATGTCTCGACATTATGCGCAGAGGTCGACAGACGTCTGGGTCGGGCCAGGGGAGTCATGGATTCACTGGATCATGGGGCGTGGCGCTGTCGGTACCTATGCAGGAGGACGAAAGGACAAGTCTTTTAAGTCCTTGGTGTTTCCAGTCTTCCTCTAGGGATGTGAGACTTGGAGTCTGACCAAGGATCTGAGACAAAGATTTAACTCTTTGTTACCAGATCTCTTCGTGGAATACTTGGCTATCGCTGGTCAGAATTTGTGTTCCAAAAAGCGGCTGCTAAGAGAGACTCAGATGTGATTTGTGACCTCTATAGTCAGCGTGAGCATCAGCTAAGGCTGTATTGACATGTGGCTCGAGTTCCTAATGCTGATCCTACTCAACTAGATTCTTTCAGCGAGGGCCGCCTCATGAGTGAAGGAGGCCAATGGGCCGACCTTCGTACCTCATCATTCCAGCAGGTTGATCGGCATCTTAAGCAGGTGGGAAAGGGCCATGCATCTGCCTAGAGGATGGCCAGATGGAAGCCCCTGGAGTGGACCGTGGTGGATGTGGTGACGTGCTGCTCCTGCGCATACTCCACACCCACCTGTCCTGACCATCAGCCATGATCTCTCTTTGCGAAGCCACATTTCCAATGTAACCTCAAATGGGACCAAACACACAAACTGGGGCCCACATCCCACCTCTCAATTGCCAGATTGCCTATTGAGACATCTGTCCATCCTTAGCATCACTTAGAATGAAAGCTGAAGAATAAGCTCCTGATTTTCTGTTGCTGCAGATAGGTTGATGTTTTCTCCGAATGCTGTCGCATCTCATCTCGTTTTGCATTTCCTGCCTTTTCAGGCCTCCTCCCATCACAAACTCTACCAGGATACATTAGGAACCACATCACAATCCTTGTTAACTTCCTGAAGTCCAAGCACTACCCCGATCCTTGGTAACCTTGTCTTTTCTTTCGTCCCACCTGTGTGAAACTCTTTCCTGTGCCAATATAATCCTCTCTTCCTCCAGTGCACCTCATCATCATTCCATCTCGTGTCCCATCCCTTCCTATGATATTTTCCACACTTTAATTCCACAAACC
>CM068962.1:107744986-107766856 GCA_035128595.1 Eptatretus atami | reverse complement strand
GTGCTGTGAGCGAAGAAGGTCTGAGGTGAGATGGCAGTTGAGAGAATTGGCTGACAGTTTGAATGGAATTGGCGTGCATATTCAAATGAGCGCTGCTTGCTTAATTGGTGCTTTAGTTTCCTCTTGGTTTGAGTGCGTACTTGCTTGTGTCTTCTCCATTTACCCACAAGACGTGTGGAAAGGGCAACTAAACATATACGATTGAAATCACTACCTTGGATCACGTATGTTGTGTACCATTGCCTCAGAGGCATCCAGTTTCCAGAACCGCAACAATATATAAAACATACACGTATGTTTCTCAAAAGAAATGAGCAGGACAGAACAAACATCATAAATACATGTGGAAAAATTACAGGCCAGACCAGGAATCAAACCCAGGTCTTCTGGGAAAACATACCAGGACTCTGCCATCTAAGCTATCTGAGCAACCCATCAGCTGAGCAGTGCAATTCATCCACAACTACAAGTACCACTCTCAGAGGGAAGACCCTCTCATGAGCAGGCCCTCGCTGCTCCTATGGTGCAGCGAGTTCCCCGGAAGCATGGGGGAAATAGAGTGGCACTTGTATATGTGGAAGATTGTGTTGCTCAGCTGTTTGTTACCCAGATAGCTAGCAGAGCACGGTGCGTTTGGATTACCCAGATAGCTAGCGCAGAGCACTGGTGCTGTTTGTACCCAGATAGTAGCAGAGCACTTTGCTGTTTGCTGGAGGACCTGGGTTTGATTCCTGGTCTGGGCCTGTAATTTTCCACCAATATATAATTATATATATATATATATATATATATATATAATATATATATTATATATTATGTCTTCTTACCACTCACTGACTGATATTAAAGATCGGACCTTCCGGGTGACGCAGAAAGCTGAAATTTGCATGCCGCCGATATTTTCATTCCAATGCATCAGGAAAGGGCAATGCATCAGGAAAGGGCTGGCGACGTTGAGTGCCCTGCGGAAATATGGGGATGGGGGCATATCTCAGACGGAGCAGGGAGGGTGAGGCCAGAGAGGAGATGACAGAAGGAGAAAGACCACTGACCTGCCTGCAGTGAGAGAGTGAGAGATCTAAAGATTCGAGCCTCATTGTGGGAGATGCCAATGATCAAAAATGCTTTGGTTTTCACAGCGTGAAGCTGAGAAAGGTGAGAGGCATTAGCACCAGCCCAGAGTGGTCAGGAGCTCAGGTGTGCCAAGGAAGTACTTTGCCACGATGGAGGATGCCCATTCTGAGACTGGCTATGGAGGCCAGTTTGGAAATTGTGGCTTTCCCAGGAAAGATCATGGCAAGATAGTGAGACCCATAAGCTTGATGAAAGGACTTCTTCAAGAGGATTGTTGAGAAAGTAGATTGGTTGGAGGGTGGCGGGTTCAGACGGTCCTTTCGGAGAGATATAGTGAGAGTGCGAGATCTGTCAGGATTGAAGACATGTTCCACGTGTTTGACCAGTTTGTGATTTTATCCAGATCTGCAGTGATTTGAAGAGGCTATTGCTTGCCAATCGAGGGATGACAGATGGTACAGTAGAGGGTGGAGTCATCAGCAAAGAGATTAAAGAGGATTTTCCAGAGAGTCAGAGAGATCACTGATTGAAAACCAGAAAAAGAAACAGGGCCCAGCACACTATTCTTGAGGAACTCCAGCCTGGACAGGAAGAGGGATAAGATAAACTTCCATTTAGGGCCACAGGTTGGCTGCGACAGAGAGGAAGTCTGCGAGCAATGAGTGGAGATGTCCTTGGATACATGGAAAGAGAGTTTGGTGGAGCTTTCACCTTTGACCTCAAAAATAGTTGGTTTCCCAATTGAGTGCTCGCAATATGCAAATCTTGTTCAAATTTCAAGTCAATGGGATAATAAAAATAATGATTTTTTGAAAGTTGACCTCAAGATGATCATTGACCTCAAAATCAATAGACTTCTCAGTTGAGACTATCTCTACAACTTGGTAAAGTTTCATGACGAAATTGTGACCTGAAGGCAAGTGACAAACAGACAGACAAACAGACAGACAAACAGACAGACAGACAGAATAACAAAATCGACTGACCAATATACTTGAAAAATCTTTGATTTTGCAATCAATAAATGCAGGTAATTGACCCGGACAATTGGGAAGCACGGTTCGTTATTTACTTACATGTGTAAGCATACCCCCGCTAGTACATGTACATAATTATATATATATATATATATGTACATAATATTATATATATATATATATATATATATATATATATAATGTTATATGTACAAACCCCTTCATGAGTCTGACATCACCAATGGGAAAGAAAATCCTTCTTCCAGTGAGTTGAAGTGACTCCTTTTCCAGAGAGTTCAGTTTTAAATGATGTAATCATGAATATTAGATTCTTTCGAAAATATTTATTAAAACTTACTGATTCATAGTCATGGTGTCGCCTAAATAATTGTGATGCTTTTATATTTTCATATAATATATATATATATATATATATATATATATAATATATATATATATATATATATGTATAATAGATATACATTATACATATATATGTACACAACCAGTCAAAAGTTTGAGAACACGCCAATTTTTCCAGTTTTTACTGAAATTTAAGCAGTTTCAAGTCCAGTGAATAACTTATATGGTACAAAGCTAAGTGGTAAACTGCCAGAGGATAAAAAAAAAGTTTAGGTTACAAAAGCTGAAAAATAATGTAAATTTCAGAGTTGTTTAAAAAAAGGCCCTTTTCAGGGAACAAGTAATGGTTAGCAACTGCAGCTGTTCTGGCAGCAATGGAAGTAAAATTAAGCTTGAAAGTTGATGCAAACAATTCGATAGGTGTCCCAACTTTTGTTGATTAGTTAGGCCTAAGTCACATTTGCTCTACGGCAAGGATACGGCGGCCGTACGCCCTCTGAATTGACAGAATGTGCGGCGGCCCGCAGAGGTTTGGGTGGCCTCAGGGTGGCCCTACGCCGTTTGGCTATATTTTACACGTCGTAAGGTCGCCGTGGAATTATTAACGCGGAGTTATAACTTTTTCATTTCTACGTTCGCCGTAGCAATTCGACAAGCCGAAAAAAAAAAAAAAACTGGTAAAAAAAAAAAATTAACCCATTCTGTACCGTCCGTTCTGGCCGCACGTTCGCCTTAGGGCCCCCTGCGGTCGCCTTGCGGGCACCTTGCGTTCTCCTTGAAAATTCTATGGCCGCCGCAGGAACGCCCTAAGGTCACCGTGCGACAATCAAATCAAAGACCGTACGGCAACCCACGTTGTCGGTCTCCACAATTTATAAATACGCCGTGCAGCTCCCCGAAAAATAAAAAACATATGTGACTGCTACATTGTGCTGACCGTGGGAATACTGCAGCCGCCGTATAATTGCTAATGCTGTAGATTTTGGAGACCCCACGGCTGCCGTGGCAAATGTGACTAGGCCTAAATACCCCGTGCGGCTCCCCGAAAAATAAAAACATATGTGACTGCTACATTGTGTGACCGTGGAAATACTGCGGCCGCCGTATAATTGCTAGTGGCCATAGATTTTGGAGACCCCACGGCCGCCGTGGCAAATGTGACCTAGGCCTTACAAACCCTCTGTCTGTATAAAAGCAGTGTTGGAACAGACTGTGTTGCTCTACCCTCTGAAGCATTATTTGGACAATATTGCACTGCAGGAAGTAGGAGTAGTATATTGCTATCATAATGGCAAGAAAAAGACAATTAACAGAGGAAGACAGACAAAACATTATAACCCTTAAAAGTGTTGGTCTTTCCTTCAGAGAAATTGCAAAGAAGCCAAGGTGTCAGTAGTATAGTTTCCTACACCATCATAAGGCACTTGGAAACTGGAGGAAACTCTGACAGGAAGAGGTCTGGCAGACCCAAAGCCACAACACAATCAGAAGACAAGTTTCTGAGAGTCACAACAGCTTGTAGTGGGGCAACTTAGCTAAATATAGCATAACATTTGTGCATTTTGTGAGGAAAGCACCAAATTTGGCACACTAGTAGCCTAACATATTATGAACAGATTTGGATATTGGGCCATCTCAAATTCAGCCGCTGATGGCTGTGGCAGCCATTTCCACTGCCATCAAAAATTTTGAGATTGCCCAATATCCAAATCTGTTCATAATATGTTTAGGCTACTAGTGTCCAAATTTGTGCTTTCCTCACAAAATGCACAATTGTTATGCTAAGTTGCCCCACTATTGTGTGATAGGCAGCTCACAGGACAGCAGCTTCAAGCACAGCTGAACACTGGCCGAAGTAAGGAAGTCTCAGTTTCATCTGTGAAGAGAAGACTTCGAGCTGCAGGTTTGACAGGTCGAGTGGCAGTAAGAAAAGCCTATGCTAAGATGGCAAAATAAGAAAAAGAGGCATGCCTGGGCCAGAAGCACCGCCAGTGGACAACTGAAAACTGACCACTCGACCTGTCAAACCTGCAGCTCGAAGTCTTCTCTTCACAGATGAAACTGAGACTTCCTTACTTCGGCCAGTGTTCAGCTGTGCTTGAAGCTGCTGTCCTGTGAGCTGCCTATCACACAATAGTGGGGCAACTTAGCATAACAATTGTGCATTTTGTGAGGAAAGCACCAAATTTGGCACACACACAAAGAGAAGAGATTGCAATCACCATTTATGCTGAATTCACATTATGTTTGTCATGTAGTAGCTTATGTGGAGCATAATTGGAAGAAGGCATTACCTGTAAGTTCGGGGGCTGTTTTCATATTACATTAACTTGCAGGGCAAAGGGGAAGGTGTATTTAGAAATTTAGGGAAAAATTTTTAAAAGCAAAGAAGGCATGAGCGGAGAGAAGGATAAGGATTGTAGGGTGGAGATGGAAGCAAAGGAAAGAACGAGGCATGTTAGGGGAAAGGGATCACTGGTGGTGGACGGGGGGAGGGGAGGGGGTTAAAATTCTACCATATTAAAGTGCCCAGATGGCCTGACAGCACAACGAGTTGATGAACATACAACACAACATGCGGTTCAGCTAGCTCATGTGGCTAACATAGCAAGTTCCTAACACTATCATAATACAGTAATCATAATCACGATATATACAATGGATCACACTTTGTGCAGCCATACATGCCTAATGAGTCATGAATTTTTTTTATTTTTTTTATAATTTAGCCATTAAAATATCTTCAACGTTTAAAAAAGTTATACGTACAAATCAAAACTTGTACAGTTGACATGGGGTATTTCTTCTTTCATATACAGCACATGGCTGCAGGGTAGCATCATTGCCAAGAGGGTGTGGCTGTGCTGCTAATGGAGCACCCTCTGTAGGTCAGGGCAGTAATTTTGTAATTTTTTCAGTGTGTCGGCGATATCTCACCTACTCTTCACAGAGGACATCATGGGATCTTTAATGTCCACCAACTAATGCAGCAGAGAGGACACCCAGTTTAGCTTCCATCTTTGAAGGGACAGCACAAACATTGATGAATCAACCTGCCTGGGAAACACAGGGATGATAGTTTATATCTCAGCCAAGATTCAAACCCAGGCTAGACAGCTTAGAGGAGAGTGTGTGTACCCCTAGGCCATCATGCTAGCCCGTTAAGAGTAGTGACGGCATGAAGTGAAAGAACAATTTGGGTGAGGACTAGATAGCTTTGGTATAAGAGAGGTGGGAGGGTTTGTGGAATTAAAGTGTGGAAAATATCATAGGAAGGGATGGGACACGAGATGGAATGATGATGAGGTGCACTGGAGGAAGAGAGGATTATATTGGCACAGGAAAGAGTTTCCACAGGTGGGACGAAAGAAAAGACAAGGTTACCAAGGATCGGGGTAGTGCTTGGACTTCAGGAAGTTAACAAGGATTGTGATGTGGTTCCTAAATGTATCCTGGTAGAGTTTGTGATGGGGAGGAGGCCTGAAAAGGCAGGAAATGCAAAACGAGATGAGATGCGACAGCATTCGGAGAAAACATCAACCTATCTGCAGCAACAGAAAAATCAGGAGCTTATTCTTCAGCTTCATTCTAAGTGATGCTAAGGATGGACAGATGTCTCAATAGCAATCTGCAATTGAGAGGTGGGATGTGGGCCCCAGTTTGTGTGTTTGTCCCATTTGAGGTTACATTGGAAATGTGGCTTCCCAAAGAGAGATCATGGCTGATGGTCAGGACAGGTCGGGTGTGGGATATGCGCAGGAGCAGCACGTCACCACATCCACCACGTCCACTCCAGGGGCTTCCATCTGGCCATCCTCTAGGGCAGATGCATGGCCCTTTCCCACCTCTTAAGATGCCGATCAACCTGCTGGAATGATGAGGTACGAAGGTCGGCCATTGGCCTCCTTCACTCATGAGGCGCCCTCGCTGAAAGAATCTAGTTGAGTAGGATCAGCATTAGGAACTCGAGCCACATGTCAATACAGCCTTAGCTGATGCTCACGGACTATAGAGGTCACAAATCACATCTGAGTCTCTCTAGCAGCCGCTTTTTGGAACACAAATTCTGACCAGCGATAGCCAAGTATTCCACGAAGAGATCTGGTAACAAAGGAGTTAAATCTTTGTCTCAGATCCTTGGTCAGACTCCAAGTCTCACATCCCTAGAGGAAGACTGGAAACACCAAGGACTTAAAAAGACTTGTCCTTTCGTCCTCCTGCATAGGTCACCGACAGCGCCACGCCCCATGATCCAGTGAATCCATGACTCCCCTGGCCCGACCCAGACGTCTGTCGACCTCTGCGCATAATGTCCGAGACATGAATATCATTGCCAAGGTAAGTGAATCTCTCGTTGAGGTAAGACTCAACAACCTCGCTACACACAGGTACAGACAAGATAGTAGCATCCAAGATGTCACAAAAAAGCCTGGATCTTAGTTTTGATCCAGGAGACCTGTAATGCCAATGGCTCTGACTCTTCATTCAGCACCACGAGA
The DNA here is from genome assembly GCA_035128595.1 of Eptatretus atami. NCBI lineage: Eukaryota > Metazoa > Chordata > Myxini > Myxiniformes > Myxinidae > Eptatretus > Eptatretus atami. The sequence goes on along the minus strand of CM068962.1, from coordinate 107,759,943 downwards.
GGCCCCATTAGGATATGCAGGGTCTCTGCAAGATGACTGCATCATCTGCGAAATGTAGGTCAGAGATCTTGACATTCCAAAACAATGCACCGCAGCTTGATCTCTCCGACATCCTCCCAGAATCAAGTCCATACAAGCACGAAAAGTGCGGGGGCCAGTACACACCCTGATGAACTCCAGTAACAACTGGAAATCAGTCAGAGATGGTACCATCACACCTCACAGCACTCTCAGTACCAGAGTATAATTCAGACATCAGATCGATCAATTTTTGGTGGCACCCCACGAAGACCGAGAATCCCTCCAGAGGGCATCCCGATTCACTGAATCGAACGCTTTGCAAAGATCAACATAGGCTGTGAGCAGCCTCCGAATCTTCCGTCTGTGATCGGGAGGATCCGAAGAGCAAGGAAATACGGTCAATCGTTGACTTCTTTGGTGTAAAGCCTGACTGCTCTGGGCACTGGTGTGAAGCAGATTGTGGCGAACCCCATCAAGAACTAACTGAGGCAAAGGCATTGCCCAGCCCTGAGAGCAAGGTCACCCCACGGTAGTTGTTGCAATCCTGGCGATCACTCTTCTTTTCTAGAGAGGGACAACAAGGCCCCTCTTCCAGTCAGTTGGGATAAGTCCATGGCCAAACAGGTTGTGAAGCTACCACGGATGCTGGAAAAAGCAATTACACTGAGCCAAGTCCTCATGTCACAGCCGCGTTACCTACTCATTGGTATACAGTAACTACCTGAGCTGGGGTCTACACCTTCAGCACACACTCGTATCGCTGCTGAGCGGACACAGAGAGTGCATCACTGGCTAACCTGCAGAGCCAATTAATGTAGTATAAGCATTCCATTAATCTATTACGTACATCATGGAATGTTGGATCAATGGAATGGAAGAAACAACACGGGACGTTTCCGTTTTAAAGATAACAACTATTTATTTGCACACACAAGCAGGCAAACATCAAATCACATTTATAGCAAGCAACAGCCATTTTTATTTACAACAGGTGCGTGTTGCTCTTCCTTTGTACTGTGATGATGGTAGTTGATCCTTTGTACTGTGATGATGGTAGTTGATCCTTTGTACTGTGATGATGGTGGTTGATCCTTTTGTACTGTGATGATGGTAAGTTGATCCTTTGTTCTGTGATGATGGTAGTTGATCCTTTGTACTGTATGATGGTAGTTGACCTTTGTAATGTGATGATGGTAGTTGATCCTTTGTACTGTGATGATGGTAGTTGATCCTTTGTACTGTGATGATGGTAGTTGATCCTTTGTACTGTGATGATGGTGGTTGATCCTTTGTACTGTGATGATGGTAGTTGATCCTTTGTACTGTGATGATGGTAGTTGATCCTTTGTACTGTGATGATGGTGTTTGATCCTTTGTACTGTGATGATGGTGGTTGATCCTTTGTACTGTGCGTATATGTAAGAGGCGTTGTCCGCATGATGAATGTAGAAATGCAGAAAGCAAGAATGTGGGAAGGTATTGCGATACCGGTCCGGAGGATGAATTGTCTCTAATGGTGAGGGACGGATGGTTGTTGGTGAATAATAATAAAAGAGGAAAGAGTCAGATCAAGTGTTGAGGGAGATGGATATATATGGACTGAAGGACGAGACCAAACCGACTGTGTGGTTGAAAGAAAAACCGACGGGATGAAGGAGGGGGAGGGGGGGTGTTATTGACGAGGTTTGGTGAAGTGGATTATTGTGGATTGAGGAGATTAAAAGCGGGTATAGAATGGGAAGATCATACTGGGAATACACAGACTAACCTCACGCATTTCCCCCAAAACTCCTGGACAAGGGGCAAAGGTCTACCGACCACATAAACTAATGAAATAACTCATACTTGGGAGCTCCACGTTGTACATGAACGCTCTCCTCCTTGGGTACATTTCCAAAACCATTAATATATGCATATATATCAATAAAAAAAAACAAGACCCACCAACATCTCTCACCTGTGAAATGGAGGGAATGACAATCAGCTCTCACCTAATCAATTAAACCAGGTGGCGAGATTATATAAATATATCGACTCCTTCCATGCTCTTCTAGCCGAAGAAAGCTGCATAAAACAACCATGAAAGGCTACCCAAGGTAAGAAAACCATGAAAAGGCTACCAACAGCAAAGGGCAAACCACAAATACAACAAAACCTACTCTCCTCCCAATTTGCAACAACTTAGAAAAAGCTGACTAAGCCTCAGGTGCCATTTTGTTCATGGTCCAGGAATGAAGAACACGTTGAACACACATGGCCTAACAGTTGCACCAAGCCAAAAGAGCCATTACAGAACTACAATTTAAACCTTGAAAGACTGAGAGTAGTGTGAGAGAATATCTGAGTAGGAACTCTATTTTATCCCCATTTTGACCCCAAAATTTGTAGGCGAAGATTGTCTTTTATCTTGTACCTTACCACTTATCGTGATTGTGCATTAATAAATCATTTTGAAGTTGTTTTTGTGCCATTTGTGAGAGTGAAGACAATTCTGGAAGGAGAATATATATTGTTGGAGCCAAGTATTTTTTCTATGGGAGGACGAGGGGAGGTGGGATGGGGTTTGGGAGGGGGGCGGTGGGATCAAAGGGAAGCATCACGCGAAAGGGGGGATTTGGGGGTGTCCAAAAACGCACCAAGGTGCCACACACAAAATGTGACTCTTTTTTGGCAATCACAACTAGGGGTCTATGCCTGTATTACTGCAGCACTGAAATATACAATCGGCCTTGTTATGTCACCTGACGGGTGTGATTGAGACTGTACTGCTGCAAAGTGGTTTATTTTTTATGGGGGTCACATATTTAGTGTGAAGACCTGGCTTGCAAAGTGAAGACAACAGAGAGGAACATGAGGAAATGAAAATTGGAAAACATTTCTGCCTCAAACAATTGTGTTTGAATATCTGTTCTGGTTTACGCACCCAACCCATCTTCACATCTTGTTTCTTCCTCTCCCAACTGACACTCCTCCCTCCTCTCAGTCTTCTTTTTCCTCTTCCCCCCTTCTTTCCTCTGCTCCTCACACCTTACAATCCCCGTAGATCATGGTCTAATGAATTCCGTCACAACATGGATAGGACAACCAGAACTGGTAAACGGCACCTGTCAGCAGAATGGCATCTGGCGGCCTGTCAACGACACACGGCTTCCTTTTCATAAAAGTGCCACAAACAGAGGAGGCAAAGTCAAAGAAGTCCTTTGGGGGAGGCTCGTAAAATGTTTATGTATTTTGGAAGGACAACCGAGATCCTCATACACACGGCATAATGAAGGAACGCTGGCTGCATATAAATGTGCGGCTGTTTGTCGGTGCCTTGCAACACCTGCGTTGTACAAGGAAGGGTACAAGATCTAGAATAATGCATCTTGCATGCTCAAAGTTGGTGGAGCTAGAGCTTAAGCAGCAAGTAGAAATCCTGATTGGCAAATGAACTCCAGCGCACTAAGTCTATAGTTTGTTTGAGATAGAAATAAATGAATGATAGTTTGAAAGAGGGGCTGTGGAGTAAAGGAAAAAGGACAAAAGAGGACTTCTATACAAAAATAAATAAATAAATACTGGTTGAAAGATGGGAGGGGGCAATGTTGGTTTGCTTATTAAATACCAGCCTAGAGAACCTCCGCTACATCCTTTAAGAGGTTTGGATGGCTGCACCCCTGGAACCCATACGCATTGCTTGAGGGCTGGACAGTGCAATAGGAGGAGGCATAGATAGATGCAATGACGTTCAGACAGAAGAGACCACTCATGAATTGTGGCTGGTCACCAAGCCAAGGATGGCTGAAAATATAATAACATCACATACAAGAAGAGGTCAGTTTATGAAGTAGGATACAAAATGTGGGAAACACCCCTTACTCCTCTTTCCCCATGCACCCCCAGACATGCCTGCACACCCTTCTTCCTTCACTCCGATCTGTTCCAAACCTTCTGTTGCTACTCCTCCCACCATTCTCATTCTCTGAATCTCGTCTCTCTCTCTCTCTCTCTCTCTCTCTCTCTCTCTCTCTCTCCTCTCTCTCTCTCTCTCTCTCTCTCTCCCTCTCTCTCTCTCTCTCCCACCCAACCACTCACCCTGTGCATGAATAAGTAAGAGATGGACGGCTCAACCCAAAGATAAAAACAGACGTTTCATGTAACGGGACCGATTTCTGCGTCTTGTACAGAAACAACGTGGAAATTGAAAGGTAATAACAGGCAATAATATAACCCTCTGGCAGGGCAACATGCTGGAACTTCGTTGGAACTCTTCTGCAAAGGGGAACCAAAACCCTCTCTAAATGGGCAGAGATATTAATTCAAACCAGATGTCCTGACCGTGTCCCACAGCGTTCCTCTGAGTTCCTGAAATGTTCCCATGAGGTTGACACGTTGAGTGACCCAGGGTCGCGAGGTGAAGTGGCCGGGGAGAATTTGCAGTTTCTAGAGCTTTAAGGGATGAGATTCTCCTGAGCTGCAACCTCTTTTGATGGAGTCGCTCTCGATCATTGCCTTCGAGTGACAAAGTGACGCAGATAACGCGTGCGGAGCACGCAGCGAGACCATTTCAGGTGATGTTTGGAGAGTGCTTACCTCTGTAAGAGCCTGATAATCAAAGTACTTACTCCTTACGATATATTTTTAAAAAATGAATGCACTGCTTGCTTTTCTGGATTTAGATTACGATAATCTGGCTCTGGATGCGAGCACAACATCAGCACATCCATTAGGACATGGGCGCAATGCCCCAGTGAAAATTCGAACCGATTATAATCGTTTCTCTCCGACGCATTTCCAAATGTTTCTCCTTTAATCAGGTGTTTCACAGGCAGTGAGTTCGGAGGTCACACGAGCAACTCGGTGGGAGCGGATAGGAATGGCGTTGAGTCGTCCGTCCCATCTGATGGCACAAGGTTAGTGGCTCCTCAATACCTTTCGAAAACAATGGACCATTGTGTGAAAGTCCTTTGCCTAATTAAAAACAATAATTTTATTTTAAATGCTTCCTCTTCAAGGGATGCTGCACCAGTTGCGCAGCGTGCCTCCATAAATGATGCAACGAGCAGCCTGGTGCTGCATTACACACGTGAGAAGAGAGGCGAATTTTAGGCATCATTTAATTAGCTTTATCTCCATGAGGAGGGATATATTGAAATATTACCATGATGGAACTAATTGTCCAGGTAGGAAGATAAACAGAAGTAATCGGAACAACTCTACATCAACTACAGTTAACTGTATAATGCTTAGTTAACTAGAAGGCACTCGGTGGCGCGCATACCTCCGCCAAGCTGAACAGTTTACGTTGTGTATCCCACTGATCGGCATGAACCAAGATCAAATCGGCTTGTTATTGTCACCTACCCAATCTAATGTACGCAATATAATCCGCTTGTTCTTGCCATCTAACCAGGATCATCACTAAGTTTCATCATAGTCACTTCACAACGTTTTGAGATATAATGCTATAATATCGTTTCTGGCCCTATCTCTAAATGGTGAAGAATCACTGAAAAATTAATATAATTCTCATATCCGGATGTTTCCCAAAATCTAATCAATTCTTCCTTATCACCGCCCCAACTCATCCACCAATTTTCATCTAAATCCATAAATAACCTTTTGAGATATTGTGATACATATAATTTTTTATGTTTTTATTTATTTGCATTTTTTATTTATTTTTTTATTTATTTTTTATGTATTTAAAAAATAATTAAAAAATTATATTATGCTGGATCTGGATCTTCACCAAAATCTAAACATTTCGTCCTTGTCACACACCTAACCTGTCCAGCAAATTTCATCTGAATCCGTCAATAAGTTATTGAGATATCGTGCTACACAAACAGACAAACAACGATGAAAACATAACCTCCATTTGACCTTTGGGGGTGGAGGTAACTATAGTTCTACAGTGGTGTATTATTTCTGTAGTTAATGTGGTCGACAGTTCACTGCAGTAAGAATACATTAACTATCTCATCATACTACAGTGTATATAATTCGGTTGTGGTTTGTTTAGTTGTTTGTTTGTGGTTTGACTCGTATGCATTCCGAAACTGGGACAGAGTGAGTTGGAAACTGGTGGTTCTACTGGATATTTGACTGGGTATGTTTTAGGAGGTAAAATAAACGACTGTAGTAAGGGTGAGTGAAACTGCAGTGATACTGTAGTGAGGTGAAGTAAGGCTATAATGGTACTGTAGTTAACTAAGTATAACTATGGCGGTAATGTGGTGATCTGTAGTTGTATTGTAGTGAAGTGAAGTGTATTGTCATTTTCAGAGTATATTATATTGTAGTACAAGGAAGTCCAACTAAGTATTTGTCCAATCTACCAGTGTAGAACTAGTGGAATACAATTGTACTACAGTACATCTATAGTACTGTATAGTACATTATAGTTACTATCGTATACAAAATGTACTGCAGTAATATCATATTTAAACTGTCGTACTTTATAATTACCGTAGTAACCTACTATTACTGGAATACTCTTTCCTGGACAATAAAGTCCAAAATCAATTGCTTCACAAATACAAATTCGTGTGAAGGACCCAGGTTTGAATGTGCTATTTTCACTATTGGTTAGTCTATCTATATGGTGTTGATCTACATTGTTAAAATTTTGATTCGTAAACTACAGCAGTCAGTGTCCCCCACTGAAACGTCTGCTAATGTGAATGCCAGAAAAGCCAGGACAGATGATGGGAAATGATTGTGCTTCGAGTCCCCACACATACAAGTAAATCCACAATTCTCTTTCATTCAATGTACTCGTGGGCCCGTTGGTCTATTGGAACAAATATTCATTGCTCTTCACTGCCTTGTAGCATACCTGCCTGATGTAGTGCTGGAGTATGAGCTCACCTGCTCACCAAGCCCAGATGTGCTTGGGCCAGGGCAGGGATTATACAGTACGTTCGTTATTATTATTGCCAATGATACGACAACTATTATTGTTGTTAATATTATTATTAGTATTACTAATACATACTTGTTTTGCAATGTTATCATTCTTTTTGTTATTTATTTTGTAATTAGAATGCCATGCCCATGGTTGCAAGTTTGGCCATTTATCAGCCAAATTTGCCGATTTTGGCCTTTTTCGGTTCGTTTGACCGACAAGGAAAAAAGGTGCCGGCGAAATCATTTTTTGACCTTTTTGACCTTCATTCAATAACACTTAGCCTTTTCTATTCCTGATGAAAGGCCAAATTGCTTTTTGCCGTTTCTGGCCGGTTTGCGACTGCAGGTGTCCATAGCCAATCAGAACCAAGAGTCCCAAGCTCCCCTTTCCCACCTGTATGCGTAAGTTCCCCATGCACTAGCGTAATGTCCGCGAGCGCTGGTGCTACCCGGTGGCGATGCACCTGATTGAGAGGTCAAGTGTCGCAATTGTGGTGTGCAATTCCAAATATGTGTGGCTGGAGTTAACTACTCCTCTTGTAACTACACATGTAACTCCTCCACATGTAATTGTAGGAGATAACTCCAATAATTACATGTGCACATGTGTGGCTGGAGTTAACTCCTTTATCTCAACACCATCACCAATCAAATACCAAGCCTCCATCAGCCACCCAACACAGTGAATTTGCACCCGTGTTTGCTCAAATTTGGGCAACTTGCCCTTCTCCGACAATTAATTTGCAATTGGTCACGAACTTTGACACAAATACAAAATTTATAACGGACCCTCGGCATCAAAAAGCTACATATATCGAACAAACCGTTTCAAATGGAGCACCTCGCCAAAATTAGAGCATTTAAATTGCATCAGATGTGGCAATACATGTAATTTGCTGCTCCCAGCTTGCCGGCTCGATGACAGAAGTGGACGCATAAGATCCTCCGTTTCTTTCACGATGAGTCGGCGAGTTATTCTGGGCACCTGAACAAATTCCTGACAACCCATCAGCGACAACCTCAGCTCTCAGCAAATGGAGCATACCTGTGGGAACACATACCTGACTCCTCGTTCAATATGCAGACGAACCAACAGATGTATGCACCATCAATATTGTTCCTTTGTCCAAAATTGGACAGGACAATACAGGTGTGTGCAGTTTTCTCCTCACCTGAATGTGCAATCCTGTTTCATCATCTCCAGTGTACAGCATGTGTTTGTGGGTTTACATCATTGGTAAGGAGCGAGGCTGTGCCGCCGATCGGGCAAGAATTCCTGGAAATTGTTTAGGATGTCGGTGTTAACGCACCTACTCTTCAACGGAGGACATCGTGGGATCTTCAACATCACCAGTAAACTTAAAATAAGTGCACAACTCTGCACAATCCTGGTATGTGCAATCCAACTTGTGCATTCTTCATCTTCTGGGATTTATACATTTCACATGATGTTTTCAACCTTCTTCTTCTCATTCTTTCATAGCAGCATTTTAGCTCACCTGGACTTTAGTTCAGGTGAGCTTATACGATCGAGCAGTTGAACCCCCTAAAATAAGTATTTTCTCTCTTTTCCGAACTACAGACAATTTTGATGAAACTTGGCCACAATCTTTATCACCCTTGATGTAACCAAAGTGCATCAACTGCATCAAAATCTGTGCTTGTAAAGGGGTCTATAGGGGGGTAGGTGGGGGTGTTTGACCCCTCAAAATAGGTATTTGCTGTCTCCTCTAAAACTGCACACACGATTTTGATGAAATTTGACCACAGCCTTCATCACCCGTAATGTACCAAAGTCTATCCATCCATCCATGAGGACCATACTCTGTGCACAGTTTTGGTGATGCCTAAGCAATGTCCTTGGCTATTGGGTACAATCCTGGACAGGTCGGCACGCGACACAGGATACCAGCAAGGTGGCACTCATTTTTTCGACCTCGGAAGGATGACAGGCAGTCAATTCAGGACAGGCGGTCCTATGTTTTTCTTTGCTGGGGTGCACCTGTGCCACTGATGCAGTAATGAAACGGAAGACCAAGAAGGAACCCAAAGAAGTAAAGAACAAAGATGGGACTCATCAGGAGGAACCTGAATAGGATTCAGGTTTCAGCCGCTACTCCACAACCCTCAAACCCATCCAGGTGCAGCCAAGTGAGCCGTAGAAGAAGAAATAAACTCTGCAAGAATTCACTTCTCCTTCGAGAGATAGATAACAAAAGAGAAGAATGGAGAGTAAAAGAGATGAAAGAGAGGAAAAAGCAAGATTTGGAATGAAAAAGAAATTGTGAAAAAAAATAAAGAATGGGAAAGAAATATGAAAGGAACAAAGAAAAAAAGACGTTCGGAAGAACCCGGAAAGACAGATTTCAGCAGTTACTCCTCAAGCTCAAAGCAGCATCAAGTACAAGCCACCAGAGGTCCTCAGTTAGAGTTAGAGCAGGAATGCTGGCAATAGCTCTCCTGCTCCTTGTAAACGACAACCTGGGATCTTTAGTGTCCACCAACTAATGTTGGCAGATGGGACACCCAGTTTAACGCCCATGCGAGGGACGGCGCACACATTGATCATCGTCCTGCCTGCAAAACACCACGATGAGAGTTTATCGCTGGCGGATTCGAACCCAGGCTAGACAGCATAGAGGTGACTGTGTATACTTCTGGCCTATCCTGCAAACCTTTTCAACCTTGATTTGTTGGATATGCAATATTCACTTTGACAATGAATTTCAGACGTAAATTGGACCGGAATGTAACTGAACTTGATGTATGGATGATGATTTAAACGTCAGGATTGAACTTCACACGTCGAAGCCCCTGTCTGTTCCTTTAAAACCTGCCCACTTCCACCTGGGTTGTGACCTTATTTTTCCTGTTGTTGACCTTGCCTTCTGCAAAAAATAATTTTGATGGTGCTGTCAAGAGACAGAGAGTTTTCAGTGATTTTTCTTTTGGCAGCCCCTCGAGCTCTGAAGTGCACTTCACGAGTCAGAAATAGCAAGGCAGTACGTGAAGCACAATCGTGCTGTCTTTAACATGTGAAGTGCGATAGTGTTCACTTCCATAGGTTGTTGTGTGAACTGTACTGTAAATGTATGATTTTTCCAACTAATGCTCGAGGAGCTGAGCGTAAAAGAAATGTTTTAACCCGAGCGTCCTCATATTAATACTTGAATGGTTATGCATTTCTCTGGTTTTGCAGCACAGGAACAAACACAGTTCATTAGAGATTTACAATCTATCGAGACTACATCGAGAGCAGATCTACGGTCTGCACCTCCAGGACTCGCTCAACTGGCAGGGCGATTTTGCCCCGCCAGTTGCCCCTCGACTCGATTTTGAGTGCATGCCCAGCTCCAGGACAGATTGGCAACTTGCCGTGAGTGTACAAAGCCTCATCAGAGAAGATTCAATGGGTATCAAATTTAAAAACAACAAGCAGTCGTTGTTCACATACTGTAGACCTGGCACGCACCGCATAAACAAAGCAGAAACAAACTCACAATCAATTGGACGTTATGTGATTAGTCAATAAGTTTGTTGTTCATCATTAACCATTGTTGCGTAGGTATTGCATTGTTGTGTTGCTATGTATTGACTAGTCGTGAACTGTTTTTATTTAGCTGTTGCTTTTAAAGGGATTTCATATCATCACCCTCATAACAAAAGTGCCTCAGTCATTTTTTCCAGTTTTTGAGATTTTCCTGCCGAAGTCATCTATAGCCATGATGTAATCATAATAACGAGTAAACAAGATTTGTGTTTCGTTTAGCTTCCATTAACAACTCTGTGCACAAGAAATAGTGAATAAATATTCGTTGATGAAGAATTTGCTGCAGTTTTTTGTGTTTTTCTCAAAACTGGGAAAAATGACAAAGCCACTTTTGTTATGAGGGTAACATATATAAACTAGGGTATGCTTACACAGAGTAAACAATAAAGAACCGTGCTTCCCATTTCTGGGTCACTCACCTGCATTTATTTTTTAAAATTAAGTTATTTTCATTTACGGATGCTTTCCGACAGTTCTGTGATTTTTTCCCGCGTATCAACTTTGATATCCCTCGGCATGCAAAATTACTGTGCTTCCCCATTGTCTCGGGTCACTCACCTGCATTTATTTTTTTCACTTATTTATATTAATTTTTTTTTTCATTTCATGATACTTTCCGACGGTTCTGTGTTTTTCCCGGCGTATCAACTTTGTATCCCTCGCATGCAAAATTACCGTGCTTTCCCATTGTCTTGGGTCACTCACCTGCATTTATTATAATTTATTTATTTATTTTTTCATTTCATGATACTTTCCGACAGTTCTGTGATTTTTCCGGCGTATCAACTTTGATATCCCTCGGCATGCAAAATTACCCTGCGCTTTCCCATTGTCTCGGGTCACTCACCTGCATTATTTTTTTTCATTTATTTATATTTATTTATTTATTTTTTTCATTTCATGATACTTTCTGAGGGTTCTGTGATTTTTCCTGGCATATCAACGTTGATATCCCTCGCATGCAAAATTACCGTGCTTTCCCATTGTCCCGGGTCACTCACCTGCATTTATTTATATATATATTATATATATATATATATAATATTATTTTTTTTTTTCATTTCATGATACTTTCCGACAGTTCTGTGATTTTTCCCGGCGTATCAACTTTGATATCCCTCGGCATGCAAAATTACTGTGCTCCCCATTGTCTCGGGCACTCACCTGCATTTTATTTTTCATTTATTTATATTAATTTTTTTTTTTTCATTTCATGATACTTTCCGACGGTTTCTGTGATTTTTCCCGCGTATCAACTTTGATATCCCTCGGCATGCAAAATTACCGTGCTTTCCCATTGTCTTGGGTCACTCACCTGCATTTATTTTATTTTATTTATTTATTTTTTTCATTTCATGATACTTTCCGACGGTTCTGTGATTTTTCCCGGCGTATCAACTTTGATATCCCTCAGCATGCAAAATTACCGCACTTCCCCATTGTCTCGGGTCACTCACCTGCATTTATTTTTTTCATTTATTTATATGAATTTATTTATTTTTTCATTTCATGATACTTTCCAAGGGTTCTGTGATTTTTCCCAGCATATCAATTTTGATATCCCTTGGCATGCAAAATTACCGTGCTTTCCATTGTCTCGGGTCACTCACCTGCATTTATTTATATTTATTTATTTTTTCATTTCATGATACTTTCCGATGGTTCTGTGATTTTTCCTGGCGTATCGGCTTTGATAACCGTCGGCAACCAAAATTACCAGCTTCCCCATTTTCTTGAGTCACTCACCTGCATTTTTTTTTCATTTATTCTTTCATTTATTATATTTTTCATTTACAGACACCTTCCGACGGTTCTATGATTTTTCCTGGCATATTGGCTTTGATATCGCTTGGCATGCAAAATTCAGCGCTTCCCCATTGTCTTGGGTCGCTCACCTGCATTAATTTTTTAAAAGATCTTTTTATTTTCATTTATTTATATTTAAATTTACGGACGCTTTCCAATAGTTCTGTAATTTTTCCCGGTGTATTGGCTTTGATGTCTGGCACACAAAATTCAGCTTTCTACGTCACCCGGAAAGTACAGAACATTACTATCAGTTATTCAGTCAGTGAGTGGTTAAAAGAGCTTTAAATATGAGATACCTTGGTGCCGTATGATTTGTGTGTGTATATAATATATATATTATATAAACGAGGCAGGTTACCCACCCTTAGGGTGGGTGCAGAAGGGGAATTTTAAGTGGAGTTCGTTTAATCTTCGCTGAAGCTAAATATGTGATCATCTCACAAAGTTTGCTTGAGATTGGCCCAGTGACCTCGGAGTAGTTCGATATTGAGATTGGCCCAGTGACCTCGGAGTAGTTCGATATTGAGATTGGCCCAGTGACCTCGGAGTAGTTCGATATTGAGATTGGCCCAGTGACCTCAGAGTAGTTCGATAATGAGATTGGCCCAGTGACCTGGAGTAGTTCGATATTGAGTTGGCCCAGTGACCTCGGAGTAGTTAGATAAGGACCATACATGTAACACTGATTTTTCTGCTTTATTGATTTCGATAAGCTGAGGAACCCATCCTTCATCTGGGTACTGTTAAAACGTAAAGTAATCATTTTGCTTGTACTAGTCATTGCAATGCTCTCAAATTCTGGTGAGCAAAAATTGAGTGATAAGCGACACGTCACTGTGTCCGGCAGACAGAAAGTAATTGCGTTTGAGGTCCCAAAATGTGCCGCAGCTTTTTGAGATTTTGTGCAAAAAAGCTCTGACTTCCGCTTCTTCTTCTTCTTCTTCTTCTTCTTCTTCAAATTCCGGAAACATGATTCTTTTTTTTTTTGGATACATAGTCCCTTCTCCCCCCCCCTACCTATTGCAGCATGAGACTGCAGGGCGCATCATTCGCTGAGGGTGCGGCAATGCTGCTGATGCAATGCCGCTATTACCAGTACATGGTACTCATTTCGCCGACCTCGGAGGATGACAGGCTGAGTCAACCACACCTGGTATTAATTCAACAGCCAAGGAGAATTCGAACTCAGGACCCTATGGATCACAAGCCCACCACTCTAGCCATTAAGCAAACACCAGGCATACATATACATATGCATATACATATACATATAATATATAACTTACAAACATACATATACATACACATATATATATACATATACATATACATTTATCTATACATAATACATATATATTCATACATACATACATACATACATACACACTACCAGTCAAAAGTTTTAGAACACCCCCATTTTTCCAGTTTTTACTGAAATTTAAAGCAGTTTAATGTTTCAATGTACTCTGAAATTAAAGCATAGAACAAATAAACAATTGCAGATAAAAAAGAAATCATGGAAACATTTTCTTGAACAAAATTTAATCTAATTTTTGACTCATCATAGTAGCCACCTTTTGCATATATAACACCTGAACATACTCGTGGCATTCTTTCTACAATGGAAATCAAATATTTTTCAGAAAGTTCTTCCCAACACTGTTGCAGAAGTTCCCACAAATGTGTTTGCACTTGTAGGTTGCTTTGCTTTCATCCTTCTGTCCAGTTCATCCCAAACCAGCTCGATGGGGTTTAAGTCTGGAGACTGTGCTGGCCATTCCATGATTTGAAGCCTACCGTCTTGTTCTTTTCTTCAAAGGTATTTCTGACATAGCCTGGAGTATGTTTTGGGTCGTTATTTGCTGTAGGATGAACCCCTGACCCACTAGGCGTAGACCAGAGGGTATTGCATGGCGCTGCAAAACGCTGTGGTAGCCCTTTTGGTTCAGGGTGACAGTCACTCTGTGCAAGTCGCCGACTCTGGATCCAGCAAAAGAGCCGCAGATCATCACACTTCCTCCTCCATGTTTGACAGTTGGTGTCACACACTGAGGAACCATCCTTTTGCCTACTTTACGGCGTACAAAAACCCTGTGTGATGAACCGAAGATTTCAAATTTTGATTCATTGGTCCATAAGACCTTCTTCCAGTTTTCAGTTGTCCACTGGCGGTGCTTCATGGCCGCATGCCTCTTTTTCTTATTTTGCCATCTTAGCAATGGCTTTCTTACTGCCACGACCGGTCAAACCTGCAGCTCGAAGTCTTCTCTTCACAGATGAAACTGAGACTTCCTTACTTCGGCCAGTGTTCAGCTGTGCTTGAAGCTGCTGTCCTTGAGCTGCCTATCACACAATAGTGGGGCAACTTAGCAAAAACAATTGTGCATTTTGTGAGGAAAGCACCAAATTTGGCACACTAGTAGCCTAACATATTATGAACAGATTTGGATATTGGGCCATCTCAAAATTTTTGATGGCAGTGAAAATGGCTGCCACAGCCATCAGCGGCTGAATTTGAGATGGCCCAATATCCAAATCTGTTCATAATATGTTAGGCTACTAGTGTGCCAAATTTGGTGCTTTCCTCACAAAATGCACAAATGTTATGCTTAATTTAGCTAAGTTGCCCCACTACAAGCTGTTGACTCCTCAGAAACTTGTCTTCTGATTGTGTTGTGGCTTT
>CM068962.1:107728648-107739208 GCA_035128595.1 Eptatretus atami | reverse complement strand
CCATTACTTGTTCCCTGAAAAGGGCCTTTTTTTAACAACTCTGAAATTTACATTATTTTTCAGCTTTTGGTAACCTAAACTTTTTTTTTATCCTCTGGCAGTTTACCACTTAGCTTTGTACCATTATAAGTTATTCACTGGACTTGAACTGCTTAAATTTCAGTAAAAACTGGAAAAATTGGCGTGTTCTCAAACTTTTGACTGGTTGTGTACATTGTATGTAATCTGATTACTATTATTATATATATATATGAATTTATATATATATATATTATATTATATATATATGAAATATAAGCATCACCATTATTATGCGACACCATGACTATGAATCAGTTAAGTTTTAATAATATTTTCGAAAGAATCTATATTCATGATTACATCATTTAAAACTGAACTCTCTGGAAAAGGAGCACTTCAACTCACTGGAAGAAGGATTTTCTTTCCCATTGGTGATGTCAGACTCATGAAGGGGTTTGTACATTATTACATTATATATATATATATAATTTATTATATATATATATTGTACATATTATATATATATATATATATATATGATATATGTACTGCGGGGTATGCTTACACATTGTAAGTAATAACGAACCGTGCTTCCCAATTGTCTCGGGTCAATTACCTGCATTTATTGATTGCAAAATCAATTTTCAGTATATTGGTCAGTCGATTTTGTTATTCTGTCTGTCTGTCTGTTTGTCTGTCTGTTTGTCTGTCTGTTTGTCACTTGCCTTCAGGTCACAATTTTCGTCATGAAACTTTACCAAGTTGTAGAGATAGTCTCAACTGAGAAGTCTATTGATTTTGAGGTCAATGATCATCTTGAGGTCAACTTTCAAAAATCATTATTTTTATTATCCCATTGACTTGAAATTTGAACAAGATTTGCATATTGCAGCACTCAATTGGGAAACCAACTATTTTTGAGGTCAAAGGTGAAAGCTCACCAAACTCTCTTTCCATGTTATCCAAGGACATCTCCACTCATTGCTCGCAGACTTCCTCTCCTGTCGCAGCCAACCTGTGGCCCTAAATGGTCTTATCCCTCTTCCTGTCCAGGCTGGAGTTTCCTCAAGATAGTGTGCTGGGCCCTGTTCTTTTTCTGGTTTTCATCGTGATCTCAAATCCTCTTTATCTCTTTGCTGATGACTCCACCCTCTACTGTACCATCTGTCATCCCTCGGATTGGCAAGCAATAGCCTCTTCAATCACTGCAGATCTGGATAAAATCACAAACTGGTCAAACACGTGGAACATGTCTTTCAATCCTGACAGATCTCGCACTCTCACTATATCTCTCCGAAAGGACCGTCTGAACCCGCCACCCCTCCAACCAATCTACTTTCTCAACAATCCTCTTGAAGAAGTCCTTTCATTCAAGCTTATGGGTCTCACTATCTGCCATGATCTTTCCTGGGAAAGCCACATTTCCAAACTGGCCTCCATAGCCAGTCTCAGAATGGGCATCCTCCATCGTGCAAAGTACTTCCTTGGCACACCTGAGCTCCTGACCACTCTGGGCTGGTGCTAATGCCTCTCACCTTTCTCAGCTTCACGCTGTGAAAACCAAAGCATTTTTGATCATTGGCATCTCCCACAATGAGGCTCAATCTTTAGATCTCTCACTCTCTCACTGCAGGCAGGTCAGTGGTCTTTCTCCCTTCTGTCATCTCCTCTCTGGCCTCACCCTCCCTGCTCCGTCTGAGATATGCCCCCCATCCCCCATATTTCCGCAGGGCACTCAACGTCCGCCAGCCCTTTCCTGATGCATTAGCCCTTTCCTGATGCATTGGAATGAAAATATTCGGCGGCATGCAAAATTTCAGCTTTCTGCGTCACCCGGAAGGTTCCGATCTTTAATATCAGTCAGTGAGTGGTAAGAATGACATATATATATATATATATATATATATATATATATATGTGGAAAAATTACAGGCCCAGACCAGGAATCAAACCCAGGTCCTCCAGCAAACAGCACCAGTGCTCTGCTAGCTATCTGGGTAACCAAACAGCACCAGTGCTCTGCTAGCTATCTGGGTAACCAAACAGCTGAGCAACACAATTCTTCCACATATACAAGTGCCACTCTATTTCCCCCACTGCTTCCGGGGAACTCGCTGGCAACCATAGGAGCAGCGAGGGCCTGCTCATGAGAGGGTCTTCCCTCTGAGAGTGGTACTTGTAGTTGTGGATGAATTGCACTGCTCAGCTGATGGGTTGCTCAGATAGCTTAGATGGCAGAGTCCTGGTATGGTTTTCCAGAAGACCTGGGTTTGATTCCTGGTCTGGGCCTGTAATTTTTCCACATGTATTTATGATGTTTGTTCTGTCCTGCTCATTTCTTTTGAGAAACATACGTGTATGTTTTATATATTGTTGCGGTTCTGGAAAACTGGATGCCTCTGAGGCAATGGTACACAACATACAGTGATCCCAAGGTAGTGATTTCAATCGTATATGTTTAGTTAGCCCTTTCCACACGTCTTGTGGGTAAATGGAGAAGACACAAGCAAGTACGCACTCAAACCAAGAGGAACTAAGCACCAAATTAAGCACAGCAAGCGCCTCATTTGAATATGCACGCCAATTCCATTCAAAACTGTCAGCCAATTCTCAACTGCCATCTCACCTCAGACCTTCATTCTGCTCACCACGCTGCTCCCATGCTCACAATTACCACTCCACATGACTCCAAAAAATACCCGCAAGTGTGGTGTATGGGCAGCGGAGCCTGGCGAGGCGGGGCAAAGTGGTGGTAGAGGTCACGTGGTCCGCGGGGCATAAAGGTGGGCACGCCGCTTGAGGCGTAGTAGTCCGGCTATGGTAGCGCGCTTCGGGATACGCAATAAACAGAGTTACGGCAGCCTCACGACTCTGCGAGTCTCACTGCTCTCCCGAGCCCAACCCGAGTACACAATAGTTTGGCGACGAGGATTGTTCGGATCGACGCGTGCAGTGTGCAGCGTGCAGAGTGCCCATTTCACGCGGCATTGACTTTGAGTGGTGTCGGATCAACGCGTACTTATTCGGTGGTGGCGGTGTCGTTAACGGAGCAATTAGATTGCGCGGCACACGAACAGCCGGATATCTCACCGTCGCTGCGAATTCACGGGGGTGGACAACGGGACGGTTTGAGGGATTCACGCAGCTCGCGCGGGACGAGTTCGACCACCTGGCGAGGAGCCAGGGACGAGCGGCATCGCGGGTTTCGCGCCGCTGCCTGCACGCACAACCTGCACGTCCGCGTGGTTCAAGCTCACGACGAGTGAATAACGGCACGGCTCGAGGATGGTGGAAGGTCGAGGCACAGCGCACGGACGGGTGCCAGTCTTCGTCGGAGACGACTTCGAATTGTTCTCGGAGCAGTTGGGTGCTATTTCCACGCGAACGATGTGGACGACGAGCAAGCGCAAGTCGACGAGTGAATAACGGCACGGCTCGAGGATGGTGAAGGTCGAGGCACAGCGCACGGACGGTGCCAGTCTTCGTCGAGACGACTTCGAATTGTTCTCGAGCAGTTGGGGTCTATTTCCACGCGAACGATGTGGACGACGAGAGCAAGCGCAAGTCGATCTTGCTCGCCTCGCTATCGGCGGAGCATATTCGTTTGCTGAGTGATTTAGTGGCGCCAAGCAAGCCCAGTGACGACGAGCTGTCGTTTCGGACGGTGGTAGAAAGATGAAAGCCCACATGGCGCCGGAGAGTCAGTGCAGCTGGCTCGTTACCAGTTCGATCACCTCGCGAAAGGTGCGGAAGAACGCGTCGCAGATTTCGTGGCGCGAGTGAAGCATTCAGCCGTAGCATGCAAGTTCACGTTAGAGGAGCGTCCAGCTCGACTCAGAGATCGCTTCATCTCTGGGCTGCAAGATGCAAAAATGGTGTCGGCGATTCTGCGGTTACGGAGTGTCGACGTTACATTTCACTCGGCGGTCGAGACGGCTTCGGCTGTCGAGCAAACTCTCGGGATGTCCGCGCCATCGCCGGCGGCTGGCGCGGTGACCTAACTGGGACGTGTCGGGTGATACCGGGGTCCACGCGGTGACCCAGGCGCCCCAGGCCACGCGCACGCTTTTCGGTGCGAGCCGGAGCCGCACGCCGCAGCGCGGCGCGCGGGCAGCGAGATGAACACACAGGGTGCTGGGCTGTGGTGGACAGCACATGCGGCGAGTGGCCCGTATAAAAGCACCGTGTGTTTGCATTGTCGCAAAGTGGACATTTGAAGCGTGTGTGTCGGATGGCTGGGGCCGCTGTTAAGTCTTGGATGATGAAGTACGGGAGACCCCAGACCTGGAGTGCGGTCTACAATCTGGGCAAAGCGATCCCGGCGGCCCGGAGCAAGGAGTGCAGTCAATGTTAACCCTGTTTTCAGTTGGTCCTCAGGTGACGAGACCAATGGCAGTGGAGGTGGAGGTGAACGGGACACCGGTCGTGTTCCAAATTGATACCGGGGCCGCGGTGTCAATCATGGGCGAACGGACCGCTCGTGACCTCCGTGGTCTTCACCTGGTCGAGGCGACCTTTTCGCTGTACATGTACACTGGCGAAGCGATTGGACCACTTGCTGTGACGGACGTCTCAGTGGTTTACCAAGGTCAGAGCGCCCTGCTCTCGTTGTTTGTGGGCGAGGGGAGGGGCCCGCCCTGTTGGGCCGAGACTGGCTGGCTAGCCTCACGCTAGACTGGATGGCGTCAGCCAGTGGCCTTGAGCGTCTCGGGCCGGCCAGCTCGTGCAACGGCTTGAGGAGGGGGGGCCCGTGTCAGAGTTCTACCTCCGGCTGCACCTGTTGTGCCCCTTCGGGTTCCATACCTCCGTTTGGGCCCGGGCCTCCCTCAAGACCCAGGGCGAGGTCCTGCGGCAGGGGCCGCGACGGTGCAACATGGTTTGCCATTCATGGCTTCCTGCGTCTATGAGATGCCTTCGTCTGAGTCAGCCAACCGGGTTGGTGTGTCGGCCAAGAGGTCGCGGTGGAGTCGGCTCATGAGACCGTGAACGCCCGTGTCGTTCACTCCACGGTTTCAGAGGAAATTGGAGCAATCCGGTCGCGTTCAAGAAGTTCGTGGGAGGCGACTGTCGATGGTCTTCGTTTCAGCATGCAGATGGCGGTCGGCCAGCGGTTCGTCTCGACGTCGTGACGGTCAAGAAGCTGGGACACTGCATGGTTCATAAATTGCTGGTTGTGATGTGTTTGATTCTCGCAGCACGAGTAATTCAACTTGGTTTTGTTAAGCAAATACGACGGCCGCGTGGGTGCATAATGTGTTTGGTTGGGATCAATCGGCATGATGATCAATATATTCGGTGTGATGGTCGGGATGATGATGATCCGATGGTCGTTTGATGTTAGGTACTCGTGGGCATTCGTGAAAAATAAAGAGGTCTGTCAAACCTCCGGTGACTGGGGCAGCTCGCGGTTCGTGGGATGTTCATGTGTGGGGATTATGAATTGAAACGCGCTGTACGTGGGATGCAAACGATGTTTCTGTTGCCTTATGATGTTACGATGATGTTACGATGGGCGATGTCTCTGGATCTGGTGCGCGGTCTTGGTGCGAAGTGCCAGGGCTGGTTCGCTGTTCAGCGTCTGGCGCCGTGGGGCGCAACCCTCTAATCTTGCCAAGGTCAGCCACTCTGGCGCCTGGGGGCTTGCAGACTCAAGGTGTTTACCTGATTCGTCCTGTCTCAGGGGAGGTTCGTTTTGGGGTGTCACCTCGACCTCGCCGGATAGCGTTGAGCATGAGCCGCCTGGGGGCGCTTCTGCTGCGTAGTGATACTGTGCTTCCCAACTGCTTCTTTATATCTTTAACACGGCCAGGGTTTTTTGTGGTCTGCAGCCATCATTGGGTTCGTCGTGCAGCAACAACTTATGCTTACATCTTCATTACAAACGTGACCATTTGGGACAAACCTCTCCCTCCCCGCCGGGACGACATTGTTACAAGCAACTTCCACCTCTTCTCCGCAATGCCACTTTAAAATCTATTCACTGCAAATGCCACAACCTTCTCTTACTTCTCTGCAACCGTGGCAACTGCCAATTATTCATCGAACGCTCACTGCAGCTTCGAGGGATGCTGAGAAGCCAGGGTTGGGTTATTATGGGGCATA
This sequence comes from Eptatretus atami, assembly GCA_035128595.1. Lineage (NCBI taxonomy): Eukaryota > Metazoa > Chordata > Myxini > Myxiniformes > Myxinidae > Eptatretus > Eptatretus atami. Next base: position 107,733,085 of record CM068962.1, on the reverse strand, counting down.
ACTTGAAGCAAGAACGTGCACTGGAGCTCGTTTGAGGACATATGGGAATCGTGGGGATTTCGCTAAATTACCACATTTGAATGGAGGCCAGGGCACGTTCAGCACCAGAGAGCACATCTGACTGCCCTCAATAATCATGGCACCATGTTATTGTCGGAGATCTGATGCATGGGCATGTCGGCAAGTGACTGAGGCCATTTTTTGGTTTTGAGGCCCGGCGGGGCATGGCCACGGTGCAGGATGACCGCTAAGAGCCAATGGGAAGACTTGAAATTACCAATAGCTCCATTTGATCTGATTCTTGGCTCCTCCCTTGTCCGGGGCTCATAAAAAGAGCAAATTCAGTTCAGTCTAGTCAGAATCACCAGGGAAGAGACTTGCCAGATGCCAGACCCCACTGGACTTCAAGAGACTTGCCAGACTTCGGACCTCGCCAGGGAAACAGGCAGCCACATATGGCGCAAGGAGGGCAAGCATCGGCGCTGAGTGAGTGGTGCCGCAAGTCAGCACGGTCGAGCGTGGAATCACGAGTGACTACTCTGAGCCGGGGCTCCTCACATTCTATCGATGCCTAGTTTGGCAGAATCCAGCAGAAACATTTACATGTACAAATTCTTACACTACTCCAATCGGGTCTTTCTTTTACACACTTTCTCTCCCATCTATCTCTCATCTACTGTGGACACACAAGAGCAATCAGCGTGGCCAAGGCTGCCCAACCGTTCTTTTCAGAGTGAACTCAACATTCTTTGCAGAGTGAACCACTGACTCGCACCTCACATATTCCTCTTACATCACACTGTACCCCATGCTGCACTACACCCGCAACTCACACTCCCACACCATTGACACCTTCAGTACTTCTCCCTCTTTCCCCTTTCCTAAGCATTTTTGATTGCGCAGGTCCCCCGACCATGCCAGGTATTGACAGGTCACTAATCCTCAACTGCTTCTTAGCTCTCTGGGCTATCTCTAACTTTCCTTGGGTTTGTGTATGCGTGATGGCACCTGTTGTGGCATAAGTTAAGACTGTATAAGCATATTCAGGGTAACTCTGCACTGTCTTCTTCTTTTGTAAATATTGCATGTCTTTTGCCTCACCCCACAAATTCCTTGCTTTCCCTGCTGTGCATTTGCAATAAATCCCATACTGTGCCACATAACTTTCCTCACTCTTTGTTAAATATATGTGCCTGTTAGAAATGTACCCATCTCGTTTTTGTCTTTTCCTCCATTGGCCCTGCATGGTCTGCCCCTCAGCTTAGTCGAGACGTTGTACCCCAAAATCTGCTATTTAGCCGATGCATACTTGGCAGCTCCACTCGGCTGCACCTGATACGGTAAGTACTTAAGTAACCCAAGTACGCATCGAGGGCGTGGTTCCCCGATAATGTGATCATGTGTTCCTCGGTAAACGGTTGTCAGACAGAGGACCCTGGGGATGTGGTCAAGTTATTGGCATTCACGGTTGATTAGCGACCCACCGCTCCATGAAGTTATTCGTGTGTGATGGCCTGCGATTCCCGGTGATTCCGGAGAGGAACCAGCGACAGCCCGCACCCTCATGGGTCTCCTTTAACACCGGGGCCATGACAATATATCTACATATATGTAGATCCATAGATTATATATGTATATATATATTTATTGATGTGTGTGTATGTATATAAATATATATATATATACATACATAACAATTGACCCCTCCCACACTCCTCCAGCCAAAGAAGCTACATCAAGAAACTCAAGAAGACCGACACAAGGTAAGTGCTATGTACATTGTACATATATGTATATATATGTATATATTGTCATGCATGGGTGTTTGGAAAAATTGGGTAAATCAACACAGTATATGGAATTTAAACATGGAATTGCAACACCATGACCTGTGGCAAATGGATCAGAACACCAAACAGGCCGACCAGATTTAATGGTTCATATCCACTCATGAGTCAAGTTGGAAGCTTCCTGAGAGATCATGAGTGAACTGCAAGCTTCCACCAATTGAGAATGTGATTTCCCACAATGTCCAGAGAACAGAAATATCTCAAAGCTCTCCTGAATCTTTTAATTTTTGAAGATATCTGTTGAGTAACACCATCATATTGGGGTATCACCAATGATGTAATACATCAGGTTGAGGACATTACATAATGACGTGTACTTAACAAATCAGAAAAGATTTGGAGATATGTGTATCGGCATTGTTCCAGCTATCCAGACATGTGGTGGCAGAACGACTCAGTGGTGTAATGGTTGAAGCATTTGTTGTGTCTTGGAAGCCAGTGGTTTTAACCCCGGCCGAGTCATACCAAAGACTTAAGAAAAACAGGTACGTGCTGCTTCCTTGCTTGATGCTCAGCATTTAAAAAGTGATATAGCAAAGACAAACAGCCATAGGTTGGCAACCATTGCACAGGCTTGTTGGGCCTAATGGCCTCCCTCCTGCACTTAAGTTTCTTGGAAGGGAACCCATACTTAAAGCACATGATCACAACACAATTTGGTAGTGCTGCTGTTGCTGAGGTCAGAATTTAGACATAATTATCAAGAAGTTAATGCTTTCAACTATCATCTCTTTTCCACGCAATCGATGCACACTTTTCACTGAACACATGGTATGTGTCACTGCACAACCGGTAAAGTGAAGTGGGGGCAAAATAAGATATCAGCTGTCTGGAAATGTTGTGATCCCTCCCCTCCTCCACCACCCCACCTGTTGGTATAGTAAGAAACATGTTTTTTTGAACAAAGTAAGTGAGGAGGATAAATAGAAACAGGGATTCATCTGACCCCATCTTTCCCAATGGGGGCATCTTGCCCCACCTTACTTTACCATTCATAATGTATACATGATACTTGAAGGGTTAAAAACAACAAACAGAACAGTGAACCATTTTGTCACCTTGCTGACCTATCTGCACACCTGCCTGAAAATACAATGTGAGCAAACTATCTATATGTATTGTATTTTTTACACTGCGTTGTGATGCTTAATTAAGCGGTATATCATGTGTAATTGATGTTAATGCTTAACTCCCACAAGTTCTATGAATACTTAAGTTGTATTAATGCATGCCATTACATGATGCTTAACTGGTCTTTTCCAGTTCTGCGCCATAACCTGAGTTATTTGGAAGATTTACGACACTAATGTTGTATTAAACATGAAATACCACTGATTCGACACCTCGGAGCTGCTATAAAATTTGCCGAAAAGCACGAGGTGGAATGACATGAAAAAATCCAGTTGGGCTTTACATTAATGCACAAAACCAGCATTCATTAGACCTATTCGAACACGATAGGGTAGTAATACCTACCGTCTTGATTCTTACATAGATAAACTGTCATGAGTTTACCTTTACCTGGGTGAGCAACTTTTTGCAGAATAAATTGTTTTTATCACAGTCGAACTGAGTATGGAATAAAAGGAAGAAAATATATCCACATATACAAATCGCATCCTGATATGATATTAAAGAACGGTCCACATAAACGAATTTATCAATAACTTACCGCTAATTGAACAAATTCCAACTCACAGCCTTCAACAGGGCATGAGAAGGGAGTCTGTCTGCCTTTCAAAGCTTTCCTGAAATTTGAATCCCCATTTCTGTTGAAGTCCAGGCCATTTAGAGGTCACCAATTGCTGACCTATGCCACTTGCAGATCAAAGGTCACATGTAATTGCTCGTAAATCTGTTTCCTTCTTACCAGGTGGGCTTGCGTTTGATGCAACATCATTTCCAGAAATATTACTGACTGTAAATCTAATGAATGCATATTCAAGTGAAATACATACACACATGCAGTCAGTAAGAGATATATATATATATATATATATATATATATATATATATATATATTATATAATATAGTATAAATAAACACACACGCACATACATATATGCAGAGAATATATACACATATATAGTATATATACATCTACATAAATATATATATATACATATCTACATATATATGTATAAAAAAATGTATGTATATATAAATATATATATATATATATCTATATATATTACTGCACCGCACCGCCCCATTTATATATATATATATCTATATATATATATATATGTCTACCTATAAATATATATATGTTATATATGTATATATCTATATGTATATGTTATATATATCTTATATTATTAATATATATATACCTCACTGCATGTGTATATTATATTATAATATTATATATATATTATATATATATATGTATATACACGACTGGTAAAAAGTTTTTAGAACACCCCCATTTTTCCAGTTTTTACTGAAATTTAAGCAGTTCAAGTCCAGTGAATAACTTGAATTGATACAAAGCTAAGCGGTAAACTGCCAGAGAATAAAAAAAAGTTTAGGTTTCCAAAAGCTGAAAAATAATGTAAATTTCAGAGTTGTTAAAAAAGGCCCTTT
>CM068962.1:107683162-107704794 GCA_035128595.1 Eptatretus atami | reverse complement strand
TTTGAAGCTCACTACGTTCGCGATGTAGCTTTAACACCACCCCCCCCCACTCCCATTTTCCACGCAGATAAAATCTATTCAGGATTAAATGTTACTTAAAATAAAATGGCTATAATTCAGTTGAAGATCACCTGAATTGTGTTTCTCATCAAAGGAAAATACTTGTAATGAGAATTCTCGCCATCACTCGACTTTCAAGGTGTGGTATCCAAGCACAATCACATTACAGAGAAATGTCATCTTTAATTGGCAAACCAGGTGGTAGACCCAAAATTGTCTAACACGATGAGGAACATTGAAAAAATATCTTAAGGAATAGAAAGAATACGAGCATTGAATTGACACAGAATGGCAGAAGGCTCAGTGTCGTGTTCTATCCATTTGGATCATCTTGAAAGAAGTGTGGAAGTGACAATCGAAGCATTTTATTTAAAATATTACTTGAAAATATGTTTTGTAATTTTAATCGTTGTTGAAGGAAAAGTTTAATTCACGATGCATGCTTTCAGTTTTATTATCAAGGTATATTGTGTTATACAATTTGGTTATTCAATAAGATTCTCTTTTTCATAAAGGTGTATTTCATTGACCACAGTTTTTCTTATGCATAGGGTCAGAAATTCAAAATCTCTAGATTCTCACAGTTAGTTTATTGATATGTATATATATGTATTATGTATATGTATGTATGTATATATATATCTATATATATATTATTCACCAAAGAGACACGACGGCAAATGACACACAAACATGTGGCATAAAACATCCTCCACTCGGAGGATCCGTGATGTTCTCACCTTTCAACATTTGTTATACGGCGTGTGGAATCTCGCATTGCACATCCGGTCCCGTAGTGAGAATAGTTTATAGTACATGTGTAGTTAGCCCAACCCCATTTGTCTGAGGTATTAAGTGGATTCATTCGGGCTGCGATTCTTTGAGTTAGGCGTTTTCTGTTCTGCTTTATTTTCGAACAACCAACTTCAACGTCAACAAACGCAACCACAAACAACAACGCTAACTACGCCACACTCTAAGCAAGCCAGCCCGCCACCTACAACCACGCCACCATCTCACCACGTACCCACAGCAACGACGCCACTCTCAGCAGTTACGACGACGGTTCTGAGCGCGTTGAAGGCCGTCGAACGGCTTGCCTCGCTCCCCCCAAGGAGCAGGTGGAGGGAACGAGAGGACGGCCCCTCTCTCCGAAGCGCTGAAGGAAGGTGAGCGAGAAACAGGGCGTGCGCGAGCGGGTTATAACAGCACGGTGAAGCAGGAGGTTTAAAAGAGTTTTTCAGTCGTGTGCTTCTTGCCGCTGGATTCCTGCTTTACTTCGTCTCATATGTCTGTGCTCTCGTCCTGCTGCTCGTGGTTCGGTGGACTCGTCGGTGCTCGTCGTGAGCGTCGGGAGGCAGCACGAGCAGGCGCGAGGCACCGCGGCGGCCATCGCCGACCGCCCTCGATCGGAGTCACACCACCGGGAACGCACTTGGCACGGGCGCCAAGGACTCAGCACGCCTCAGGAGTCGCGACTTCATTTCTTTTGGCGGTTTTGTGTGAACGTGTGTGTGTCGGCGCCAAAGTCCGTTGAAAGTGTATTGTTTTAAGTGGTCCGTGCTGATCGCGTTAGTCCGGTCGTAGCTCTGGTCGTTGTTTCTTTTGTGTGATTTCTTTTGTTTTCCGTTTTGATATATGTGATTCTGAGTGTTGCTATTACGTGTGCTTTGTGCGTCTGGTAAATAAATGCGTCCTTGTTGATTCTCCCCAGTGTCGCTGCGTCTCTTTTCGTTGGGTCTCCATCTTGTTGTCACGTAAGGGTTTGAGTGGCGCGGCGGCGCCGAATTAATGCTGAACCGTCAAGCCACGATAACACCGCTCGGTTTTATCCCGTTAGCCCGGAACGGACCCGCTAAGCGGATCGTGTCCGATCGGCTGTGGCGAGGTACATCCTCGGTAGGTACCGCGGGGTAGTTAGGTTATATCGACTTTCGCGCGATTTCCCCTAATTCGCGCGGGTGGAATGCGGACTGGTTGTGGTGAGGCCAGGAAAGTGTCCACCCGTGACTGAGATGTCCCGGGCGTTAGCCGGGGGGTCACGACTGCAATTGTCCGTCCGGTGGGCGAGCGGTCGCGATTCAGTCAGTGGCCGATCGCACCGACGGGCGCGATTCGCCAACATGGGTGTCAGAGCGCGGGAAAAAACCTTTCGGTCTCCAGCTAATTCAAGGATCGTCCAGGGGTGACGAGGAGCGACCCCGAGTTCCTCTAAATTAACGAGCGATTAAATTAACCCTTACGTGGAATAGAGGCGTCTCAGGCGGAGCGGAAGCCGGGGGGGTGAATAGAAATGTATGTTGTGTAATGTAGGATCCATGGCCCGAGATGGTATACTGATATTTGAATCACGGGGGCTCAACCCATTCTGAGCAGGACTTTGCCGGAAACTGCATCGGACTAATGGCGGCCGATCGCACCTCAGCCAGCACGGCGAGCGTAGGCTATTTATGCTCGGAATGGCGCAAGAGTATGGCACGACCGGACGGTCGATCTCAAACACCAATTCGGCCGAAGTGGGAGATCATGGAAATGGCGAAGTATAGATTAAACGTTGAGGAAAGAATGGAAAGAGGTGTAAGATGAGAAGAGATTGAAAAAAAGCTTCTGAGTTACAAACGAGCTTGAAGTGTTGAGAGAGGAAAAACGAGAACGGAGAATGACGCTTAAGGAACCACACTGTAAATCGAAAGCTGAAGCGAGGCCGTAAAGAATGAGATGCAGAAAGGTAATGTGAAGAAGAATGAGACAGAAGAAGAATCGAGTTCAATGGAAGGAACACGAGATGAGATGAGGAAACAAGAAGAGTTCCTGAGAAGAACAAAGATACGACAGGAGACAAGTAGCCAACTGAAAGAAATAAACAGATACAGAATCGAGGAAACAGGAGCAAGTGGATAGAATGAAAGAGCTATGATTTGAAATGAACCGACAAAAGGAAAAAATAAGTTGGGAAATACGAGGGAGGAAGTTGAAGGAGCAACGAATTTGAAGCAGGAGAGGAGAATGAGACAGATGGAAGGATCTGGAGATGGAAGGGAAGAGAGAACAATGGGTAGAAACAAAAGAAATGAGTGAGGTGCCAATGAAAGAAAAGGCGAGGCTGGAGTGTGAGAGATAGACAAAACAGCGAATGAAACGACAGAAGGAAATGCGGCAATTGCAAAGAAACGATGAGATTGAGAAATGAAGAGGGAGAAACTGTGGGAGAAAAACAAAAACTACTACGAGTCTTGAAGTTAATGAATGAAGGAGAGAATAAAATTGAAGTCCAGAGAATGAAAACTTCCAGAAAGAAACAGAAACTAATAAGATTTAAGAACACGAGGTGAAAGGAATTGGTGAGGGAGAGAAACAGAACAATTAAGGACGCATAGGAAAGGAGATCTGAGACGCAAAGGAATCTGTGAAGAAGAGGGAAGGAGGGAGGATGGAGGAGGAAAGCAGGTTTACCTACGTAAGATAAGGAAAGGACGCCGAAGAACAGAGCTATGACACAAGGAGACAACAGAAGAACTACAAATGTACAGAGACGGGAGGCAGAGAAAGTAGGTGAGAGACTGCAACGATAAAGACGTGGGTTAAAGGACGAACACACACACACAGAAGTAGTGGAGGTATAATGGGGTGGTACTCGCGGAGCGTGTGGGACCCGTGTGAGCAGCCTGCATGGCTGCCTCCAGGACGGGTGAGGGAGTTGCGCCTTGTAGCGAATCACGCAGGGTGGGTCGGTCTGCACAGCGGAGTTGAGGGACGAGTGCTGATGGATGGGCCGTTATGCAGCATTGGGGGTATAGAGCGCCCCGGGCCTTGTGGGACACGAATCCCAGTGTGTTGTGCAGGGGTCGTGTGTTTGCGAGGTGTGCGGAGATGCTGCTTCCAGCACGATGGTGAGTGAGACCCCGTGCAAGTGGAAGGTTGGGTGTGGGAGAGGGTCCGTTGAGGAGACCGTGTTGCGTAAGGTCTCTGTAGTGAGGGAGTGTCGTTCGGATGCGGGAGACGCAAAGCGCGTCCTCCGGTGTGAGTGTGTGGAATGGGTATGTGCGTGTAAACGCAGGTGTGCGTGGTGGAACGGAGACCGACGCGCAGGGAAGAACGACACAGCCGGTTAGCGGCCGTAGATGTTTCGGGGGACGTGCCGGGGTTCACCCAGCAGCCGGTGGCGAGGTCCGTGCTGCTGCACGCACGAGCCCCCGTAGCTCGTTGCGGTGAGTGAAGCCGTCCGGAACGCCAGCGGGTGGAATTTGCCGATCCCGCGGAGAACAAGTTAGAGGGAAGGATTGGACCGCGGGTTCTCACAGCGGCTTTTGTTCAGTTTTTGCCAAGGCAGAGCACATGTGTTCGCGTGCGGGAGCCCCCTCGGGGCAGAGGGTTGTTTTTGGGGTCGGCAGGGTGACGTCTGGCTCTCCGTGGGTCTGGAATCCGCAGGGGGGTATTCCCTGCGGATTGGACGTCAAGGAGTGGGAGGTACACGTGCAGCATGCATGACGTCACGGGGCAGGTGCAAGAGCGGCAGGCTGTGAGTTGCCGCGCTGCGTGCTGCGCATAATGGATACAAAATTAACGGAGCAACCTCGCTTCTCTACGTGTGACAGGGATCCTGGCAAGCCGGTGAAAGGACCCTTACCTGGGCACAGGATGGCATAGTCAGGGAAGGTTATGTTGGTTTAGACGCTCCATGGCGGCGAGGGTAGAGTCCTCATGGGGCCGTTGGAATCGGATTGTAGGGGATTTTGTGAGATTTGATGGGGAATTGATATTTTAAAGATTGGAGACAGTGACGATTGAGTGTGTAGTGGGGACAGTGCTTAGCGTGTGTTACAAAGGACGTGCTACGTGTAAGGGCGCGTGGGCACGGTAGTTGGGGAGGTATTAGAGGATGCAGATTCAGCGAATGTGTGTGTTGAAAGTTGTGAGGTGGTCATGTGAGTGAGGAGGCAGCGGGTCTGTGTGTGGAGCGAATGTGGAATGCATGGTGCGATGAGTGATGGGGGGAGGGAATGTCTCCGCCCAAGGGGCCCGGGGTCAGTGTAGAGAGTGATTAGTGGGTTAGTTAATTGACAAATGGAAGTCGTATTTGTTTTGTGGGAATGTAGGCCTGATACCCATTTGGAGGGGTGCAGGAGCCTGTTGACGGGCGGGAGCGTCCGGCTGGAAGGTGAGTTATCGACTGATTGGGTACCCCGGGGCACGGCTAGTTCGCCGTGGTAGGCCAAGAGGCCATGGGGGGCCGGTTAGGTAGTGGGCACGGGTGCGCCCGCTTGTGCGGGGGCCGGACCGTTGGCCGCGTGGGCAGGTGTGGGCCGGGTGACCCTCGGAACAGGGGCCGGGGCGCCGCCAGCCTGCCGTTGCGTTTCGGGGTTAGCCATGGGTGGGCACTCCCGGTGTTTTAGGAGCTGGTAGGCTCGGATGCGGTGTAGTGCCGGAGGTGCCATCGTTGGGGATTTCGCAGGGGTGTGCCTGCCAAAGGAGCCACGCGTCCGCACATGAGACCGTGCGAGCGGCACGGAGGAAAATGGAGGGCGAGACCCAAATTGTGAGAAACACCAACACAGGCGACGGGAATTGGGTTGTTGAACCAATGCTTAAGCGAGAGGCGTTGTTGAAAAGGCCCGGGTAGTTAAGGTTGAACGGTTGGGTGATAGGAAGTGTACCCCCGGCACAGATCCTTCGCTCTCGTGTGGGCCGTGGGACACACTTTGGGTTAGAGATCGCTGAACTCTGGGAGGCCATCTTGAGGCTTTATTGGGCTCTCAGCTAGGAGCTAGCCTCTCCTTTTCCCTTCCGGAAGGAACGTAGGGTTGGGGAGGCTAGGTGAGACGAATGGTTAGCACGAAACAAGGACGAATAAAGCGGGTTAGGGGACGATTGATATAGTGGGGAGGGATGAAATAAAAACAACAAAAAAATAAGTTGGGGGGCTAAATGGGTTTGACAAATTAAGGGGGTGGGTATGGACAGTGACGCAAAGGATAGGTGGGAGGTAGACCGTAGGGTAGGTCGAGCCCGCCTTCTGCGAGTGGCCATGCACCACCGCACTCTCACCCAACTGTAGTGCAAGGCCTGTGCGGCCAATCATCGCAGACTTTGTTTGCTACAAAGCCTTGTGCGGCCGATCGTCAGCAGTGTTTTGCTCTAAGGCCTGTGCGGTCGGGATTCGTCCGACGGCTGTTTTTCTGCAGGCCTTGTGCGGCAGTCATCGCCGGCTGGTCTTGCCTGCAACGGCTCCTTTTTCTGCAGGCCTGTGTTTGCTGCTGTTTTTGCCATGCCATGCCCCACTTGCCCACAAATCTGCGTTTGCCCGTTTCAATTTTCTTGCACCCCCCCTGTTCATTTCCTGTGCGCCGATCCGCAAGCAACAGTTTGAGCTGCAGAACTGTCCTGTTGGCAGCTGCAACAGGCCTCGCATGGCGGCCAGTGCACAGCGTTCTCTGTTAGACTCTTTTTCTTTTCCCTGCAGAGTCATTGTCCTGGGCCATGTTTGTGTAAAATTTGTAGTTAGTTGTTAAGTTGTATGTAAATAAGTGAGTGTGCCCCGGCATGTCTGTCTTAGCGAGGCTGGCAATTTTATTTAGTTCGTCTGTGTTGGTGAGTTTGTTTAGTTATTTACTCAGCCCTCAGGTTATTATTTGGGACACGCAATACCATGAATGTCGCACTCGGATCCGTAGGTAAAACGTACTAGGGGAGACTACACATGATGCACACCGATAATTTGACGATCGGGACGAGTGTTAAAAGGGCTGAGGGAGGTAGTGTTACGGCTGTGGAAATCTCGCATTGCAGCATCAGGTCCCGTAGGTGAGAACATAGTTCTTAAGTACATGTGTAGTTAGCCCAAACCTGTTAGAGGAATTATGTGTGATTCATTGGGGCTGCGATCCTTTGAGTTAGCGCGTTTTTCTTGTTTCTGCTTTATTGGTTCGAAAACCACACTTCACGTCAACAAACGCCAACCAGAACAACAACAACCTAACTACCGCCAACACTCTAAACAACGCCAGCCCGCCACCTCACAACACGGCACATCTCAACCACGCTACCCACAGCAACGAACGCCTCTCTCAGCAGTCTGACGAACGACGGGTTGGCGCGATTGAGGCCGTCGAAACGGCTTCGCCTCGCCCCCCACAAGACGCAGGGGAGGGAACGAGAGGGAACGCCCCCTTCTCGAAGCGCCTCGAAGGAAGGTGGAGCCGAAAAGGGCCGTGGCTAAGCGGGCGCGTATAAGCACGGTGCTGAACAGAGTTTAAAGAGTTTTTAGTTCGTGTTGCTTCGTGCTGCTGGATCCTGCTTTACTTCGTCATCGTCCTGTGCTCCGTTCTGCTGCTCGTGAGTCTCGGTGGAACTCCGCGCTCGTGTCAGTCCGTGGGTCGGGAGGGCCAGCACGAGCAGGCGCGAGGCACGCGGCGAGGCATCGCCGACCCACGTCGATCGGGCACACACGGGACCACGTGGAGCGGGCCAGATCAACACGTCAGGGAGTCGCGACTTCATTTCTTTTGGGGGTTTTGTGTGAACGTGTGAGTGTCCGGCGCCAAGTCGTGAAGTAGTATTGTTAGTGGTCCGTGTGTGTCGTTTTCAGGTAGTTAGCTCTGCGTCGTGTTTCTTTTGTGTTGCATTTTTGTTTCCAGTTTGATATATGTTTGATTTCTGAGTGTGCTGATACGTGGCTGCTTTGTTGTCCGTATGTGTAAATAAATGCGTCCTTGTTGAATTCCTTCCCCGTGTCGCTGCGTCCTTCTTGTTGGGCTCCATCTTGTTTACAGTAGGGTTTGAGTGCGGCGGACCCGCCCGATAATTATCTGAACGTCGCCGACGTAACACCGCTCGGTTATTCCCGTTAGCCGGAACGAGCACCGCTTAAGCGGATCGTGTCCGAGTCGGCCTGTGCGAGGTACAATCCCTCGGTAGTTACACGCGGGTCTTAGGTATATCGACTTTCGGCGATTCACCCTATCGCGCGGAGTGAATGCGGATGGTTGTGGTAGGCCGAAGGTCACCTGACTGGATCCCGGCGTTAGCCGGGGGGTCAGACTGAATTGTCCGTCCTGATGGGCGGGCGCGTCGCGATTCGAGTCATGGGCCGATCGCACGCCGACGGGCGCGCATTCGCAACAATATTAAAGGCCTATTGGTCACGAATTTAGGACAAGCCAAGAGATGTCGAATCTTAGATTTCACCCTTGGTATAATTTTTGTTATGGCCTCAGCATATGCTCCCTAGGGGTCAAGTGGCTTTGTTGATTTATATTCTTCTGGCTGTGCAAACTCTTGAACTGGTGATCGCGGCCAGAACCAATGTGCTCACATGGCGACGACCTTGTTGCTGGAGGTTGTGCGTAGTTCTGTGATCGGAATCAATCTTGTGCCTGTCGGCACTCGTCAGGTTAGGGGTCGTTCAAGTATATTATTATATATATTATTATATATATTATTATATTATATATATATATATATATTATATATATATATATATATCAATACAAATATATCTATTGTGTGCGAGACGTGACAACACTACCTCAATCTGCATAGGCGATCCATACATTGATACTAACATATTATATATATATTATATCATATATATATATATATATATATATATATATATATATATATATAGTGTGTTTCAAAAAGATTGATGCAACTTCAACTTCCTGCTTTTTCTTGGTTTTTTGACCTATACCGTTTTCTTTTTCAGGGTTTGGTGGTGTTGTCGTGGTATTTGTTCTCTGGGATTTCTAGCTCTGTAGCTCAACTATGTCACTGACAGTGAAGCAGAAGACAGAAGTGGTGGCTCTGTGGTATGAGAATAAATCATATGTAGAGACCCTCCAGAAAATGTTGTTGTGATTGTTGATGGCACAATTGAAGTGGAAATGGGCTTCATCACTGAACCAGATCGGGTTGATCCAGTTTGGGTACCGCTCCATCCTGTCACTAAACCAATTGCACATATCAAGTCTACTTCTCATGTCATCTTGACTCAGTTTGTGCCTAATAGAGATGATGTATTGGAAAAGCTTCAGTTCCTTTGTGAGGATATGCCAGACTGATGTTGGTTTGATGCCTAGCTCCCAGGAGCGCCGGCGGTGGGACTTCTTGGTACTGTCCACTGTGGAATTCTGCACGGCGTCGATGTTGGCTTGGCTCTTGGTTACTGATGCTGGCCTACCACTGTTGCCATTGCTCTGGTTGTGCACTGTGCCTTGTACTCATAATGTTTCACAATACTGTAAATGTCCCAATTTTGGGTCATCATGTGTTTGAGGTTGTATTCCCGGCAGAACCTCTGGTGGGGGGGGGGGTGTCTATATATGATTTAGTCTCATACCACCAGGCCACCACTTTTGTCTTCTGCTACACTGCCGTTGAGCTACAGAGCTAGAAATCCCAGAGAACAAATACCACGATAGCAACACCAAACCCTGAAAAGGAAAACGGTCAAACAACAAAGAAATGGTAGGAAATCAAAGTTAGAGCAATCTTTTTGAAAGTCCCTGTAATATTTTTGGCCTGCCAAAATGGAAAATAGGCCATTGTGCACTGATATGCCAACCAAATTCCAAACTCGTATCCGTGCTGGCAAATGGCAAACCACCTTGCATACTTCTTACTTTGAGATTGCTTTGACAGCATTCAGTTTCCTGCTAAGGAGACGATCAGACTCCTAGTATATATTTTGAGTGACAATTTTTTTTTATTCTTGATCATGGAAATTGATACGTGAGTTGTGATGGCTCCATTGGTATGCAGCGTTGTTCGTCCAAGGAAGCTTTATTTTCTTGGAATTTTATCAGAACATTCTTAAAAGTATATCCACGTACCATTTCAGATTGAGCAATGCATCACTATCGATGACATCACAAATGGTAATACCCTTTGGGACTTTAACATCCAATCTCATGCTGTGGACTTCAACTATGATGACCTATTTTGTTTGCCGATTCAAGGTGGCTTGGAATGGCGAGGGAGGGAGGGCGGGGGCTGATGTTTTGATTGGAGCAGGATAGTGGGAGGGAGATGAACAAACATAGGGAGCTTGACCTCTTTGTCAGAAGCCACACACTCGGGCTATTTTTGGCTTGGCCCAATTCTACCCAGCATGCAATAATTGGAGAATGGATGTTTGGTAACCATTCCTTTCAGAGCAACCTAGAGCAAGTCTGCCTCCTGGAGTAAAATTCCAACTTCAGCAAACAAGCGAATTGTTTTTAGGACCTTCACAATGGATTAGGACTTTTAAGTCAATAAAAAGGCTTTTGGCCGATGTTAGCTAATTCATAACCACGTGCAGTCTTTGTTAACAGAAATATAGTGTCTTTAACCCTTTGAGGACCACAAGCATCTTGAAAGTAATTTTCAAACACAAGTCCAATTTTATTATTAGTTTGGCAAACTTTAAATTTTTTAAAATTGAAATTCAAGAGTATGCATGACGAAAAACACAAGTTTTTCTAATCAACAGAAAGCAAAGGAAAAATTATGGAAACGACGAAAGCTCTTACCCAGTGTTAGCTACAGTGTTTGCTGTTGGACAAACATAAAGTAATGTAAAATTGAAAGTGAAATGTCGGAGATACGCCACTTTAAAATTTTGGGACGTCTGTGTCCCTTGGTCCTTTAAGGGTTCAACCTACAGTTCGTTTTGTCCACCAATGTTTTCATTGGTTCACACTCATTCCTTTGAGTATGATTTCATATACATCTGGATATTTATCTTCGAAAACTTAAACAATTTGATTCTTTGGAAAGATTCACACACACTTTCAATCAATCACTAAGTCAGATGCATCCTTTTCAGTTTAAGGGATTGAAAAGTGCAATTTTATTTTATATTGAACAAGCAAATACTAAGAGTGGGGTGAGAGAGAGAGAGAGAAAGAAAGAGAGAGAGAGAGAGAGAAGAGAGAGGAGAGAGAGAGAGAGAGAGAGAGAGAGAGAGAGAGAGAGAGAGAGAGGAGGCTTCACACATGCCGCTATATATGCTCCGCAAGGATGGTGTGCGGAGGAGGGGGTGGGAGTTGAGAGGAGGGGAGAGAGAGGGAGAGCAGGAGAGAGAGAGAGGACACACATCGCATATATTCCGTGAGGGAGGGTTGTGCGATGAGTGGGGTGGGAGTGAGAGGAGGGGGGGAGAGAGAGAGAGGGGGGGGGGGAGAGGGAGGGGACAGTCGCAAGGGGGAGAAAGGGAGAGAGGGTAGAGCTAAGAGGGGTGGGGGTGAGAAAGGGGGGAGAGTGAGGAAATCGGTGTTGAGTGAGGAAGGGGGGGGGAGGGGCGATGGAGGGGGAAAGCAATGCTCACCACACGTCGCTCTACATGGAGGAAATCTGTCCATTTGTGCAGTCACTGGCGTCTGTATCCCATGCCCGTGGTGGACATCAAGGCTGCAAGAGCCTGGCGATGCATGTGAAGTGTAAATGCCCAGCCATAGAAGTACATGCGCCAGCGTTCGCATGCCCAGACGCAAGCTAGCACGTTCACAGAGCTCCCACCAGCGAGTATATCTGTTCGGTAGGGCTCAATGCTCGAGAGGCAGAAGCAATGGGTTTCTCCATCCCATTCTGCAGTTGGGAGAGGATGGCTCCTAATGCTGTAGCAGAGGCATCACAGGTATCCAAGGTGGGGCTGGTGAGGTCAACGTGTGCCAGGACAGGTGTCGTGGTGAGTTGAAACTTCAGCAGGCACACGCCTCTTGGCAGTCCACAGTCCAGACACAGGGAGCCTCTTTCTTCAGCAGCTGACACAGGGGCGATGTTGTTGCTGAGTACTGCGGCAAGAAGCAGAGATAGTACACTGTCATGGTGAGAAAGGAGGTGAGCTGTGCAGTGGATGTAAGCTCTGGAATGCGGTAGATCGCATCTGAGTTGGAATGTGGTGGAGAGATAACATGGGCTGACAGGTGGAACCCCACAAACTCGATCTCTGCCACGGCAAAGACGCACTTCTCCTTGTTGAGCATTAGGTTGTGCTGGGCCAACTTGCGGAACACATGGCAGAGATGCCCATCATGGATGGAGGCATTGGAGCCGTGCACTATGATGTCATCCAGATGGAGGGACATTCCTTGGATGCTGGTGGCAACTGAGGACATGATCTTATGGAAATATCTGGGCGCTGAGCTCAGACTGAAAGGCATGTGAGTGTAGTGAAGGATGTCAACATGTGGAACGAAAGCAGTGAGGTTCTTGCTGCAGAGGTGTAATAATCTGAAGGTAGCCTTGTCACAAGTCCAGTTTACTGAAGACTGTGGAGCCATAAAAGTGGGTGGGTGGTGAGCTCTTCCGTTGTCAGAATTGGGTGTTTATCCAGGATGATGGCTGTGTTCATGGTGTGCATATCCATGCAAATGTGGAGTCCCCTTGACTTTTTCATTGCTATTACCAGGTTGGAGATCACTGGCTAAATTGAAGTCAACACTCTCGAGCTTTTTTGACACTGATTTGCAGAAAAAAAAATTCAATTTTTTTTCTTTCAATTTATACCATGATTAATTAATTATTCTCAATGGTTTTCAGAAGAAAAAAAAAACTCGTGTTTGGGTTTCCCTTGAAACTAGGGCCGCTGACCTCCATTGCTGATTTTGATATTTTCATGTTGATTGTACATATTCTCTTCAAGAAGTTTCAGAAGTTCGTTCAAAATTACATAAATGTACACTGTTTGTATTCCGATTTGTTGTCCGCATCAATGTCCCCTGGGAAGACTATTGCCTCTGCTCGGGCGATGCCTTTATTTTTTTGCTGAACTTCTAGCTGACGCTATTGTTAGAGGAATTGAGGCTTATATCCCTTTCTCTTTGAAGTCTATGTCTGTTTCCAATTCTTGGTTCAATAATTCCTACTCCGCGGCCATTCATGCAAGGGATGCGGCATATTGGACCTGGAAAAACTCTTCTTCCTCCGACTCGCGGTCAGCTTTCATATCCACCAGAAATCATTGCAAGGATGTTATTCCTGAGGTGAAGCAGTCCTTTATTCAAAATAAATGTGACAACCTCACGTCTTCTCCCACTAATAGATCTTTCTGGTCCTGAGCTAAAAGCATCTCCAACAATTTCAGTCGCTCCATCTTTCTTCCGTTTTTCCGTTCCGATGATACTATCGCTATCTCTCCGACCGATAAAGCAACCCTTTTTGGTTCTGTTTTCTCCTCTATTTCTACATTGGATGATTCTAACATTCCAACTTCCCTGATTCACCCCTTACCAATCCTATGCCTCTCCCTATAATCTCTTTCCATACAGTGAAAAAAGTAGTTCTCTCTGGACACAATCAAGGCTTACAGACTGGATGGCATTCATCCTCGTATCTTGAAGGAGTATGCTACAGAACTTGCACCTGTGCTTGCTCGTTTATTTCACTTCTGTTTTAAAAAAACAAAACTTTTCCTCTTTCCTGGAAACATTCATTAGTACAGCCTATTTGGAAGGGTGATCATTCAAACGCTTCAAACTACCGTCCTATTGTTCTGGCTTCTCCGATTTACAAAGCCTTTGAATGTCTTCTCCATTCCCATTTTCTCAATCATCTTGAATCTCACAGTTTTCTATCAGACCATCAATATGGCTTTCGCAAGGCAAGATCTACCGTATACCCTTTCTTACATTACAAATGTCTGGGATTCTTCTCTGAGAGATGATGGGGAATCCTTTTGTTGGCCTTGATATCTCAAAAGCTTTTGACAGAGTTTGGATTGGATCTGATATTTATATATTAAAAAAATTTTGTATACCTCTGTGAGGCTCATATGAGAGCTAACACACAACGCACAACAAAGGCGACATGAGACAAGAGGGGTGGAGTGGGAAGGACAAAACAGTGGGGAACAGACATGAGGAGATTTATGGAAGGAGAGGGATGGGGAACATGGGGAATACAAGATGGACGCCATAGGGACTTTCAGGAAGAAAGCAGAGAATTTGAAGGAGGTGGGTTTGGGTGGATTTATGTGGGAGAAAAGATCGTTTTGATGGGGGAAGATAAGAGTGGTGTGGTGAACCTGTTTGAAGACCTGGAGGGAAGAATGGAATTGAAGAGAGTTGGGAGTTATTCCAAAGTGGGAAAAAAGGAGGAATGAAAGAGTGAAGGTGAGAGTGATTCGTGATTTTAGTAGTTTTACCAGAAGGGGGTTGTTGGCGGACCTTGAGTGCCCTGCAGAAATATGGGGGGACATATCGCAGACAATGTAAGGAAAGTGGGGGGGGAGAGCTAGACTGGAGAGGAGATGGTAGAAGACAGAAAGACCACCGACCTGCCTCAGTGAGACAGTGAGAGCCAAAGACTCAGCCTCATTCAGGAGCTGCAATGATCCTAAATGCCTTAGTTTCCACAGCGTGAAGCCGAGAAAGTGGAGGCAGGAGCACCAGCACAGAGGGGAGAGACAGTACTCCATCAGGCTGCCACGAAAGCTTTGCACATGGTCAGGGACTCAGGTGGGCTGAGGAAGGACTTTGCATGATGGAGATTCCCAGTCGGCGACTACTTTGGAGCCAGGTTGGAAATGTGGCTTTCCCTGGAAAGTCATGCTAACCCAGAGCTTGAATGAAAACATTCTTCCAGAGGATTGTTGAGAAAGTAGATGGGGGGGTTCTAAATGGTCCTTTTGGAGACATAGTGAGAGTGTGAGATTTGTCAGGATCGAGAACATGTTCCACGTGTTGGACCAGTTTGTGATTTTTATCCAGATCTGCAGTGAGGAAGAAGCTGCTGCTTGCCGGTCTGAGGATGACAGATGGTACGGCAGAGGGTGCAGTCATCAGTAAAGAGATAAAGAGGATTTTCCAGGAGTTGGAAAGATCATTGATGAAAATCAGAAAAAGAACAGGGCCCAGACGCTGCCTTGAGGAACTCCAGCCTGGACAGGAAGAGGATGAAAGAACTCCATTTAGGGCCACACGTTGCAGTGACAGAGAAGAAGTTGCTGAGCCATGAGTTGAGATGGCCTTGTCTACATAGGATGAGAGTTTGGTGAGCAGGCAGGTGCCAGACCGTGTCAAAAGCACGTTGATAGCCAGGATATGCTCTCTCATGTCAGGCATTGAGTACCTCCATCCATTGTTAGAGAGCAGAAGCAACATATCCAGGGTAGAGTGATCTGGTCTGAAACCAAATTGATGTTCGGAAATCAAGCCATTGGAGAAGAGGAAGGATTTAATGTCTGAACGATGATGGATCCATAACTTTCTGATATTGGGAGAAAGCTGATTGGTCTGTAGTTCAGGGATCTGTTTTTGCACCTTTTTAATGCAGGGCAGTAATGTTTGCTGATTTCCAAGCAGATGGAAGATGACCTTGAAAAATGAGAGGAATAGAACAGAGAGAGGGTGAGCTAGAGCAGATTAGCAGGTGTTTAGGACACGAGGGCTGATGCCATCTGGACCGTTTGCAAAATCTGAGTCGAGGTTTGACAGCAAGCTCTCCACCTGTCAGAGAAAAGACACAGCATCCAGGGACAGTTGGGTGTGACTGGGTAAGGTGGGAGGAAAGCGATGGGTTTCGGACACAATATTTCGATGCAAACACCGAGTTTTGGCGTTTAGCCTTTCACATGCGGCATCAGCAGTGCGGCCATTTGAGGTAAGGGAGGGATGGAGGGAACATACACCAGAAACAGATTGATTAGACACACCAGGATTTGGAAGAGGGAGAAAGGTTTGAGAGTTCAGACTTGAGATTGGAAAGATGTTGTTTTCTGGCTCTCCTGATAATACACACTTGTTCCGAGCTTTATGGAAGGAACTGAGATTACCCTCAGTTGGTACTTCCATGAGGCAAAGGCAAGTTGTTTCAGGACAACTGCCTCGCCACAAGCTTCAGTGAACCATGATCCGTGATGGAAGGGTAGGACTACTGAAGACGAGAGGGGATAAGTCTGTGCATGAGAGAGAGCAAATTTATTTGAAAGAATTCCCAGGACGAGGTGATGTTGGAGAAAGTAGCGATGGGAGATCAGTCTGGAAGTTTGATGGCTGCTTGGAGACCCTGCCAGTCTGCTTGAGTGAAATACCATACTTGACGGCACTGAGATGATTCTCTCATAACAGCCAGAGAGATGTCCACATTGACAAACTTTGACAACCGATGGTTTATAAACATCGGTGTATATATATATAAATTGGAGGAAAACTTAATAACCCAGCAACATCACCAGCACATTCCCCATTATCCATTTGACGAATAACATCTTATTTCACTTCACAGGTAACACTTATTATGTTGCCTCTTAGCCAATCTACAGTACAGTACATTTCTTTATGGGTGACACAAAGTAAAGTGCAGTAATTGTTTCATCGATTTTGCGATCTCCACATTTGGTACTTTCATGATGTAGTCTGTCGTCTTTATCAGGGTTGTAAGTTCGGAAAATGCTCGAAAATATAAGGTATATCTTTTAAAACAACGTAAGTGTGAGTTGAGATGACAGATATCGAGAAGTGGTATTAATAGCGGATTTGCAAAATAACATAAAAAGGGCAATGCCAAATGGCATATTACTGTATGATCGAACCCCGATGTTCGCGGGGGATACATTCCTTAAAATGCCGCGAATGTCGAATCGACGAATGTCGGGGCATTGTTTCAATGGGAAAAAGGGGGATAGGTTCCCGGCAGTTTGTGATTCATAAGGGAAAATAAAAAAAATCCAAGGAAAAACGGTGAATACGTGAAGCACAGTGCCACAAATGTAGAAGCAGGTTTGAAAAACTGTGAATACACTCACGAAAAACCACAAAAACACGAAGAAAAAAAAAAGCATGAATACGTCTACGAAAAAAAAATAACTGTGAATACGCAAAGCACATGGCAGCAAATGTAGAAGCAGGTCACATTTCATTAACCATGAAAATACGCGCGGTCCGTGAATAGCAGAACCGTGAATGTCGGGGTCTGATAATATACAGTGCCTATAGAAAGTCTACATTCCCCTTTCAAATTTTTCACCTTTTGTTGCCTTACAGCCTGGAATTAAATTGCATTAAATCAGACTTTTTCCACTTTCATTTACATATTGTAACCCACAACCTTCAAGTGAAAAACAAATTCGACAAATTTTCAGAAAATTAATTAAAAATACAAAACTAGAATATGTTGGTTGGATAAGTGACCACCCCTCTTGTAATATAAATTGTAAATTAGTTCAGGTTTAACCAATCACCTTCAAAATCACGCACCAAGTTAATTGGCCTCCACCTGCGTTAAATTGCAGTGATTCTGATTATTCCACAATAAAATCAGCTTTTCCTCGATGCTTCCTCTGCCAGGTAGTGCATTTCACAGGAAAGACTCAACCACAAGCACCAAGGAGCTTTCAAAAGACCTCTGGGATAAAGTTGTGGAAAGGCACAGATCAGGGGATGGCAAAAAAATATTTCAAAGGTCTTCAGTATCCCTTGGAACACAGTCAAGACGATCATGAAGAATGAAAGGTGTATGGTACCACCAAGACCCTGCCTAGGTCAGGCTGTACTTCCAAACTGGATGACCAAGTTAGGAGGAGACTGATCAGAGAGGCCAGCAAGAGGTCAATGGCAACTTTGAAAGATCTACATGACTTTACGGCAAAGACTGATCACTGTGTGCAGGTGACAACAATATCCCAAGCACTCCACAAGTCTGGCCTGGACGGTAGGGTGGTAGGATGGAAGCCATTATTCAAAAAAGCCCACCTTGAGACCCATTTGAGGCATGAAAACAAACACTCTGGAGATTCTGAAGCCATGTGGCAAAAAGTTCTGTGGTTTGACGAAACCAAGATGGAACTTTTTGGCCTAAATGCAAAATGTTATGCTTGGTGCAAACCCAACACAGCACATCACCCAAAGAACACCATCCCTACGATGAAGCATGGTGGTGGCAGCATCATGGGATGGGGATGTTTCGCATCAGCAGGGATCGGGGTACTTGTCAGGGTGGAAGGGAAAATGGATGGAGCAAAACACAGAAAAATCCGAGAGGAATATCTGCTGCCCTCTGCACAAGAAAGCTGAATTTGGGACGGAAGTTCACCTTTCAGAATGACAATGACCCGGAGTACACAGCTAAAGCTACACTGGAGTGGCTAAGGAACAAAAAGATAAATGTCCTTCAGTGGCTCAGTCAGAGCCCTGACCTCAATCCAATCGAAAATCTGTGGCATGACTTGAAGATTGCTGTCCATCAATACTCCCCATGCAAATTGACTGAGCTTGAACAGTTTTGTGCAGAAGAATGGGAAAATATTGCCCAATCAAGGTGTGCAAAGTTGGAAGAGACCTATCCCAACAATATCACAGCTGTAATTGCCGTCAAAGGTGTTTCCATTCAAGTATTAACTCAGGGGGATGGACACTTATCCAACCAAGATATTCTTTTTATATTTTAAATTAATTTTCTGAAATTTGTAGAATTTGTTTTTCACTTGGAAGTTGTGTGGTTACAATGTGTAAATAAATGTGGAAAGTCTGATTTAATGCAATTTAACTCCAGGTTATAAGGCAACAAAAGGTGAAAATTTTGAAAGGGGGGTGTAGACTTTCTTTAAGCACTGTAGATATGAATAGGCTAATGCTCGTCAATCTGTCTGGTCCCCCTCCCCCCCACACTGAAACACCGAAATGCTCCTCGGAGAGAAAAAAAAATTAAGCAAAACTTGTTTCTAATTAATTGAAACCTACGGGAAAATGATAAATTATAAAACAAAGTTGTACATATGAGATTGCATTGTAGCGCATTTCCACATCTTCACGCATCAGAGCGCGGATATTGGAACATTTAGAATCGAGATTTACCCAATCAAATGTTTCAAATAAATCTATAAAGTTGTTAAACAAATTTTACTCTTATTTTCTTTAAGTGCCAGGTGCATACCATTACAACTCAAGACATTCGTTACACAACCTCCTAGTTTTGTGCTCTTCCAACCAGTGCAAAAATAAAAGGCTTCCTTTATTATTATTATTATTATTATTATTATTATTATTATTATTTTCTATTGTGGTATTTTTTACCACGGGTTTCTGTTAGTTGATAGAATAAACAAAACGTTGATCGGAGTATGCTGACTACCGTGGAAAGTGGATAATCTGACGGGTTGAGCGTGCTCCGACGAAGGCGAAACACGCGAAACGTTAGCTTATCCTCGCTTCCCATGGGATTGAAATTGAAATCTTATAGGATTTGAAACGAGGATATCTGCATCATGAGCTAAGAGCAATTAGATGAGAACATCAACCAGGGCGACCATGGTGGAATAGCAAAGCGTTCTGAAAGGAGAAATGGGAAATTGAATGTCGATTAAATCACGCAAATGGGGTTTCCACGTGAAAATGCCACACTCCTCTTGTGTATTGTGTTTGGTTGTACTAATTGCTCAACTTGTGTGGAATAATCATTTTTGTGCAAGACATGGACAAGACTGCCCCCATTAGAAGTTTATTTTTGCATTTCACCAAAGTTGCATTTGCTGCTGAGCGGTGCATTGTTTCCGTACAAGGATGTAAAGTGGAAAGTTAATTACATTATGAGCAGTCTAATTAATTCTCAGTGTTTTGAAAGTTTAATTTATATTTTACTTTAAAATAGGAAGTTGGGACTATCATAGCGTTTTCATGTTAAAATGGGCTTTTTTTTAAAAAAAACTTTTTTATATACAACGTCAACGCTTGGAGGAAGCGAACACACAGAACGTACAACAAGGGGAGCAGGAGACAAGAGGGAGGAGAGAGAAGGACAAAACAGTGGGGAACAGAGACATGAGGAGATCTGTGGAAGGGAGAGGGATGGGGTGGGGAACACGGGGTATACAAGATGGACACAACAGGGACTTTCAGGAAGGAAAGCAAGGAATTTTAAGGAGGTGGGTTTGGGGGGGAATAACAGGGGTAGAAAAGATTGTGGTTTTGGATGGGGGAACATAAGAGATGGTGGTGAACAGCTATTTTGAAGACCTGGAGGGAAGGGTGTGATTGAAGAGAATGTGGGAGTTTGTTCCAAAGGTGGAAAAAACGAGGAATGAAAGAGTGAAGGTGAGCAGTGATTCTTGATTTTGGTAGTTTAACCAGAAGGGGGTTGCTGGCAGACCTTGAGCATCCTCCGGAAATACAAGGGGACAGATAGCAGACAGAGCAGGGGGAGCGTGGTGGGAGAGGAGGTGATAAAAGATGGAAAGACAACCAACATGCCTGCAGTGAGAGAGTGAGAGACCCAAAAACTCAGCCTCACCACAGGAGATACCAATGATCTTAAATGCCTTGGTTTCTACAGTGTGAATCCCAGAAAGGTGAGAGGCGGGAGCACCAGCCGAGAGCGGAGAGCGGTACTCCATTAAGGTGCAGATGAAAGCTTTGTATGTGTTTAGGAGCTCAGGCGTGCCATGGAAGGACTTCGCATGATGGAGGATTCCCAGTCGGCGACTGGCTTTGGAGGCCAAGTTGGAAATGTAGCTTTCCCAGGAAAGATCATGGCAGATAGTGAAGACCAGAAGCTTGAAAGAAAGGACTTCTTCCAGAGGATTGTTGAGAGAGTGGATGGTGGGTTTTCTAAATGGTCCTTTCGAAGAGACATAGTGAGAGTGTGAGATTGTTAGGATTGAAAGACATGTTCCACGTGTTGACCAGTTTGTGATTTTATCCAGATCTGCAGTGAGCGAAGAAGCTGCTGCTTGCCAGTCTGAGGGATGACCGATGGTACGGCAGAGGGTGGAGTCATCAGCAAAGAGATCAAGAGGATTTTCCAGAGAGTCGGAGAGATCATTGATGAAACCAGAAAAAGAACAGGCCCAGAACGCTACCTTGGGAACTCCAGCCTGGACAGGAAGAGGGGATGAAAGAACTCCATTTAGGGCCACACGGTGACTGCGACAGGAGAGGAAGTTGCGGGCCATGAGTGGGATGGCCTTGGATACCATAGGAAGAGAGTGTGTACAACAAGGGACTTATACAACAACTGAATAATTAAGGCAAGTTTTAAGGGTGAAATATACTTTTGTTCCTTTCATGACAATTTGAAGCACAAGTGTCATCGTGTATGGTGTACGAGTATTTATTGGACAATTTTATTATCCCCATGTTCTTTGAAAAAAAAAAAGCAGAAGTGGGGGGAGGGGTGGGGGAGGTTGGTATTGTAATCAGCTTCATCTGTTCGTCTTTCTGTATGTGCGAAACAAGCATCCGTCCGTCCGTCACGCTATCGTCTCCTAAACGGGTTTGTACGAAAAATTCTTTTTTTAAACCAAACTTCATGGTTATGATAAGCACATGGTAAGAAGGGGCGAGAACAGTATCTTTTTTGGACCTGCCGCTAGGGTCTTGGGGCAAGGGGTCAAAAGGTCAAATACAAAAATAAAAACGCAATTACGGGCACGTTTTAAATCTTCTTTTCAATGAACCTGAAACTTTGTACATGCAATCAACATTGGGGGACGCATGAAATATGGAAGGATTTTTTGGGATTTGACCTCCGGTACATGCCCCAGGGTTGGTAACTCAAGGTGACAAAGGGTCAAAACATGATTTTTTTTAAATCAACATTTGATATTGGGTCATTCCTGGTGGAACTTTTTGCCATCTTTCAACTTTGCTTTAGGTGGA
>CM068962.1:107662306-107675526 GCA_035128595.1 Eptatretus atami | reverse complement strand
ATGAAAATTGAGGATTTTAGAAATTTGACAAATTTGTTGACCTATGGCCTCTGTTGACCCTTTGACATTTTGAACTCAAACAAGAGGATTCTTGCTTATGATGAACTCTACCACATGGTGAAGTTTCGGGAAGATCGGTTTAAAATTGTGACCTGTTGGCGATAAATACACAAACAAACAAAATGGGATAAAAATTGATGATGCTGTGCTCCCCGTTTCCAATAAGCTGGAACTCATTTTTTGCCAACCTCAGAAGGATGACAGGCAAGGTCAAACCACCTGGTGTTATGTAACAACACAACAATGGCTCAAACTTAAGACCCTAAGATCTAAAGACTGCCGCCTTAACCATTAAGCCAACACCAGGCTTGATGTCTCGAACCATCCATTGGGACAATACTCTGTGCAGTGTTGGTGCTGTCTAAGCAGTCTCTTTGGCGATTGGGCACAATCCTGGATGGGTCGCCACTCCGACACAGTATACCCGCATGCTGGCATTCATTTTGCCGACCTTGGAAGGATGACAGGCAGTCAACCCCACCTGGTATTAATTCAACAGCCAAACAGGATTTTAACTCAGGATCCTGGGATCCCAAACCCACCACTCTAACCATTAAGCCAACACCAGGCTTGATGTGTAGATGTATATAGGTTATTATTTTAATATATGATGACTTTGGGAGAAGTGAGTTCTTTTTTATTCTAACACTCACAAAGGAGCTTGTACATATATAACATACAGCACAAGGGCATCAGTGTTATTTTCCATGAATTACAAGGACATTTTCGAAGTCACTCGACGAGCCGTGAACCCGTTGGGTTCCTGAGGTGACAGCGGTTGATGAAAAAAAAAAAAAAGACACAAAATTTTAATATTATTTCGTGGTCAAACTTTCACTTGAAGAAAATTGAGCATTTAACTCAGAGTCATCGTTCGGCCAACCGGTTTCTCGAGGTATATCACACATTCTCCATGGTTTGTCCTTGCGCTTTATGGAGCGTCATACCAAAACTTGACTGAATCGGGAATTGATTTTTTAAATAATTTTTTCGTTGCCCGATTTGAACGAAACTTGATACTGCACACCGCAGGAGAATGGTGAGTAAGGTGGCCATAAAATTTTTGCGCTATAGTGTCCATTTTGGCTGTATTTCGGGAACATAATACATATATAATATATATACATACATACATACATACATACAAGATGAGAGTTTTAGTAATATATAGATTTTGACAAACTGACAAATGTATATACATATTGTTAAGGTTCGGCGGTGGGGGGATTCGAATGCCACCCAAGTCGGCTCCAATCCGTAGCCAGTTTGGGTTTTCGCACCCTTCTCTCGACAGCCAAATGTTGAATATTCGGCGTCACTTAACCACCGCCGTCTCCGGGGTTATAACGCCGGCTGGTTCGGCACAGGCCTCGGGTCACGCGCCTCGAATCGTGATACCAACTTACACCTGGACATTACCAGTTGGGGAAATAGACCCCGGTTACAGACTGGTTTTGTCAGAGACCGAGCGAATTCTGCCAGTCTGTAACCATTTTGGTTTTTATATCCAAATTGAGCAGATCGTTCCTCGGCGTGGCATAAATTAATTCAAAGCGGCAACTTCATACGAATCAGCCAGATTTATTGGGGACACATCGGGGAACACGACACAAGCAAGCATGCACGACAATGTTATAATTAATCTATAACCCGTTCTTAACTAGGGAGCTACGGATTACGGGTTTCGAAGTGGACCCTAATGAGATAAAACTTAGACAACATGCAGACAAGACATGGACAGCATGCAGACAAGACACAGAGTACTTGGTGATGCTTCATGGACGAGAGCAAAGTGCCAAAGGCCCGAATGTGGCTCGTGACAAGCCGATGTCCACGGATTCAAGCACCCAAGCTCAAACACGCAAAATCTAAAGACTGGCAAAATGGCGCTCGTCCTCCTTCTTCTCCCGGCACCGCTTGCACACGCAGCCTCAGCGTGTTCTGACCCCGCGTAATGTATCTTTAATATCGGTCAGTGAGCCAGTGGTTAAAAAGAGTTTTATATATTAGATATATTAGAAACGTAGGAAGAGTTTTTTGTTTATTAATTATGGTATATGTTTCCAAACTCCTTAGCCAATTTCTCCGAAATTTGCTGCACCGCATTATGTTCACGTGCGGAAGGTCAACATGACAACAAAAACTTTCAAATCTTCATCAAATTGATATAAAAACATGTAATAACTGCACTTTGGCCAATCTTACGTCATAAGTCGGGCACCTCCCACTTGGACCTCACCTGTGTGTGGAATCAAACCTATTGCATTTAAATAGTGTAACTATTTTCTCTATGCAGAATGGAAATTCATATTCAAAATGTCCGCAGTCCCCGCGAAACTAAAATGAGTAACGAGTGGTCGCACAAACCTACATAGCCATAAGGAAGGGAGGAGGCCATTTGGCCCATTATTGCCGTGTTGCGCTCCAGAGTTGAATTTTTGCTGCAGAGGTAAAATGTCCATTTCTTTGACTCTGACATTTAAAAAAATCTGTATTTCTTCCCTTCACCCAATCTTCCTTTAAGTGTCCTACTGTTCTGTCCATCTACCTTGCTGGCGGTGTTTCCCTCCTTAATTCCACTGTGTTTATGTTTTTTATGACTTTGCTAATTTTGACTTAATACTGGCTAACTTAATATTGGATGACCCAAATTGTCTTTCGTAAGCAAGACCTCAGGTACTTTTGCTACACTGTGGGGGTATTGGCATTGCATCAATAAAATAAAATAAATCAGGAAGGAATATTAATACCATAAGGAACCTTAGGTGCCAAATTATTGGTGAGACATCTGCAGAAGAAACTAAAACACACAATCAACAAGCTTATTTCATATTCTTGGCAAAGCCTTGAATGTGGTAAGCTGTTGAGAAATGTCTTGGCAAAACAAAAGATTTTTACTGGCAAGGGAAGCTATGTGCATCACCCAGGATAGGTCCAAGGTTCTAACTTAGCTAAGGATTCACAATAGGCAAGCTTCAGTGGAAAACTGGCCAAAGATGTGATGGAGGGTGGATTGATCTTTATCTTGAGACATATTAAGGAAGGTGAACCTTTGCTTATAGGCATTAAGTGATTTTCAAGAAGTATTATGTTGTTTCATTGGCACCGTGATAGCTTGGTTGCAGGTGTTCTTGCCATTGAGTTGTCTGGCCTGTGGCTTGACTCCCTCCAACAGACTGTCAATTTATGGTGGAGTGCTAACTTGTGATGTTGCATCTTGGAACTCACCACCCTTTGGAGGAGATTTAAATCCAGCTGTTCTGTCTGAAATTAGGTTGTGGATGTTGAAGGTTGTCTGTTGCTATTATTTCTACACTCATTTAATTCAAATAGTTTCTCTCAAACCTTGCTCAGTTGAAATATTGCTTGCAACGTTCCACAAATGTTATCTTTAAGCGGATTGTCACTCACGACTGACTGTATTAAGACAATACTGTATATATATATTTAGACTCATTTCAGTCAATTAATGTCACAATGCTGACTTCCATTTTTCTGCTGACAATACCCATTTATATTTGTTTGTTTTCTTAATCACGACCATCCATTCGCAGCTCATCCTTTGACTTCCTATCTCCAGGACATTCAGCTGTGAATGGCCAATTCGAGCCAAATTTTCTGAAATCCTCAAATTTAATCCGATTGACTTGAAATTTGAACAGGATTTGCACTTCAGGTCATTGAATTCAACCACCTCTTACTCTTGAAGTTATCATAGGTCAAAAGGTCAACATAGGCAAATCGTCAACCCAAAATGTGCCAATTTTTTTTTAATTGTTTCTAAAATTGACAATTTTCATCCGATTGACTTGAAACTCGAACAGGATTTGCATAACTGGTCACTGAATTCAACCATCTATTAATTTTGAGATCACCTTAGGCCAAAAGGCCAATTTGGGCCAAATTTTCTAAAATCCTCAATTTTCATCAGATTCAGTTGAAATTTGAAAATGATTTACATAATAGGTCACTGAATTCAACCACCTATTATTTTTTGTGGTCAACATATGTGAAAAGGTCAACATAGACCAAAAGGTCAACGTAGGCCAAATTTCTAAAATCCTCAATTTTAATCCAATTATCTTGACATTTGAAGAGCAGTTGCACATCAGGTCAGTAAATTCAACCACCTATTAATTTTGAGTTAAACATAGGCCAAAAGGCCAATTTGAGCCAAATTTTCTAAAAACCTCAATTGTCATCCGATTGACTTGAAGTTTGAAGAGCATTTGCATATCAGGTCACTGAATTCAACTACCTATTCATTTTGAGGTAAACATAGACCAAAAGGTCAAAATAGGCTAAAAGGCCAAATTTTATAAAATCCTCAATTTTCATCCGATTGACTTGAAATTTGAAGAGCATTTTCATGTCAGGTCACTGACTTTAACAACCAATTAATTTTAAAGTCAAAAGATCAACACAGGCCAAATTTCTAAAATTGATAGATAGGACCAAAAACTAAATATATCACTATATCTCAAAAAGTTGTCGATGAGTTATGAAAAAACAAGGTGGGTGAGTTTAATAGTTGACAAGAACAAGCGGATTGGATTTTGGTTTGGATCCATCCAACCAGTGGGATGCAAAACATAAACTGTTCCACCTGGCAGAGGTATGCGCGTCTACCAAGTGCCATTCTACTTTGTGCTGTTTTGCCAAGTTGTCACTCTGAGTGATTTTTCATTTGTCTGTCAATTGCAAACAGGTCACAATTTAAAACCGATCTTCACGAAACTTCACCAAGTTGTTGAGGTAGTCTCAACTAAGAAGCCTATTGATTTTGTCAAATTTATAAATTTATCAGTTTTCATCCAATTGACTTGAAATTTTAACATGATTTGCATATTGCATCATTGAATTTGGAAACCAACTATTTTTGAGGTCAAAAGGTCAAAGGTCAACTCAAATGCAAACATCTAAAATCATCAATTTTTCATCTGAAAATCATCAATTTTCATCCAATTAACTTGAAAATTAAGCAGCAATTGCACAGTGCACCATTGAATTTGGAAATAAACTATTTTTGAGGTCAAAAGGTCAATGGTCAACTCAAGGTCAAACTTCTGGAATCATCAATTCCAATCTGAAAAAATAATCAATTTTCATCAGATTGACCTGAGCTTTGATTAAGATTGTCAATTTTAATCTTAATGAAATGGATAATTTGAAGTATCCATGACAACCTTTTGAGAGGGGGTTTGATTTTGCAAATATCGTGCTCTGCACGACGTCTTTTTCTTGTTTGTCTATCTGTTTGTTTTTATGTTTATCACCTAGAGGTCATAATTTTAAACAAATCTTCACGAAACTTCAGCACATGGGAGAGTTAGTCATAAGCAAGAAAGATATTGTTTTTTAGGTCACAAGGTCAAAAGGCCAACATAGGACAAAGGTCAACAAACTTGTCAAGCTTCTAAAATCCTCAATTTTTATCTGAATGACAAGAAATTTGAACAGGATTTGCATATCAGGTCATTGAATTCAATCACCAATTATTTTTGAGGTCAGCTTAGGCTAAAAGATCAACATAGGCCACAGGTCAACAACTTAGGTGAGATTTCTAAAATCCTCAATTTTCATCCGATTGACATTAAATTTGAAGAGGATTTATATTTCAGGTCACTGACTTCAACCAGCCAATTATTTTTGAGGTCAACATAGACCAAAATGTCAACATAGGCCCAAGGCTAACAACGACGGAAGTATTTCTAAAATCCTCAATTTTCATCCCATTGACTTGAAATTTGAAGAGGAGTTGCATATTTGGTCACTGAACTCAACCACCAGATATTTTTGAGGTCCAATTTGTTTTATGGATTTTGCAAGTGTCATGCTCTGCACGACGTCTTTTTTCTTGTATGTTTGTTTGTGTGCAGGATATCTCAAAATGTTGTTGATGGAATCGGATGAAATTTGGTGGGCAGTTTAGGTGTTTGACAAGGACAAACTGATTAGATTTTAGTGAAGATCCGGATTCGAATCCGGATACAATAATTTTTCTCAAGTAATGTTTCACCATTGAGACATAGGGCCAAAACGATACGTAGCACGATGTCTCTAAATAGTTGTGGACGGATTCGGATGAAACTTGGTGGGATTGTTGCGTATGTGACAAGGATGAATTGATTCGATTTTGGTGAATACCTGAATCCAGAGTCGGATTTGAGATTTTCTTTTTTAATTCTTAAAGTGATTCTTTACCACTGAGAGATGGGGCCAAAACAATATACAGCATGATGTTTCAATATGCTCTTGCTCCCAATATATTCTGCTGAATCAAGCATTGCGAGGCAAAGTGCCCTTCTCGTCAATGTTGTTTTCATCAATAACACTGACATTGCTTTTGACAACTCCTTATATGTTTTGTCACTTTTTGTCAATATAGAAAGAAACAGAGACCAGAACGGTACTCGGTAGAGTGCAAACCTCTGCCAGGCTGAACAGTTTACATTTTGTTTCCCACTGATAGGCTGGATCTGCATCTGGACCTCAACCAAAATCGAATCTGCTTGTTCTTGATACCTAACCAACTCTTCCACCAATTTTTGTCATAACCCGTCCACAACTCTTTCATATAACATGCTATATCTAGTTTTTATCTTTCTCTTTCAATGGTGAAGAATCACGATAAAAATTCTCGTATCTAGATCCGATCTTCACCAAAATCGAATCATTTTGTGGATGATTGAGTGACATTGGATCCGGCATGAAATTTTGTGACAGGTTCGGCATGTGATAAGGACGAACTGATTCGATTTTGGTGAAGATCCGGATCCGGATTCGACTACGAGAATTTTTTAAGTGATTCTTCACCATTGAGAGATTGGGCCAAAAACGATACAGTACTGTATAGCATGATATTTCAAAAATGTAATTGGCCCGATATGTTCTCATGGATCAGGCATTGCGTGGCGGAGGTATGCGCTCTACCGAGTGCCCTTCTAGTTTCAAATGAATTCAAGGTAGACAGCATGGGTTTATCAAAGAGAGATCATATTTAACCAATTTCTTGGAGTCCTCTGAAGAAGTTTCTGATTAGGTGGATGAGAGAAGTGCGGTGGATGGAAGAAATTTAAACTATCAGAAGTCATTTGATAAGGTACCACATAGGAGGTTGTTAGCCAAGGTGAGGGCTTGCAGTGTGGCTGGTCAGGCAGCGAACTGGATTTGTGATAGGAATCAGAGTGGCTGTGAGTGGGAGGATATCTAACTAGGAGTATGTAAGTAGTGGGATACATCAGGGATCAGTACTGGGACCATTAGTATTCGTTATTTACATCAAAGATGTGGATAGTGGGGTTAAGAGTCAGATTTCTCAATTTGCAGATGATAAAGAGCTTAGAGGTAAGGTAGACAGCAGAGAGGGGGTAGTGGGTGTGATCAGATTCAGGAAAGTTTAGATATCTTAATAGATTGGGCAAAGGATTGGCAGGTGCAGTTTAACATAAAGAAATGTAAGGTGCTGGGGATGACTAGAAATAATATAAATCGAGATTACAGGATGCAAGGGGTAATTTTTGAGCGTGTCATCCAGGAGAAGGATCTGGGGCTGGTAATAGATATGGGAGGTAAGCAGGCAGCACAATGCCAGGCAGCTATAGGTAGAGCAAATCGGGTTTGAGGTTGTATTCGGAGGGGGATCAATTATAAATCAAAAGAGGTGGTGTTAACATTGTACTGGAATTTAGTGAGGGCCACATCTAGAATATTGTGTACAGTTCTGGTCATGTCTGAGGAAGGACGTATAGCTGTTATAGAGAGGGTACTACACAGGGCTAATAGGTAGATTCCAGGGCTAGCTAGACTAAGCTATGAGGAACTGCTGAAGGAGGCAGGACTTCATACCTTCATGAGGTGATCACGAGGGGATCTGATAGGAATAGTTAAGATAATGAAGGGTGTGGACAAGTTAGGTGCCGTGGAGTTTTTCAATAAAGTGGACAGTGTTTGGACCAGGGCCATAGCTCGAAGGTAAATAAGATGAGCGTTTGGATAGTTTTATGGGAGGAGGTGTTTCAGTAAAAGTGGTTAATGCAAGGAATGATCTCCCAGAAAGGTAGTGGCAGTGGAGGGGTGGATGGGGTTTAAATTGGAATTAGACAGGTAACTGGATGTATTGGAGATAGATGGGTATAGGGATATTGACAAGACTTGGAGGGAGGTAGCTCGTGTGTGGATGGGTGATTGATACTGCGGTTGGTGCAGCACAGGCATGATGGGCCAAAATGACTCCTCCTGTGCCAAAGTTCCTTGTGTGGGTGGGAGGAAACAGCATCTTCAGTGTGGGAGCAGAATAAGCATCCCAGGAACCCATCCGACGTCAGAGGAACATAAACTTATAAATGGGATGGGTTAAAATTATGAAAAGCCCTAAGTTAACCATCAAGGGCAGCCATATGGCAATTAAACCATCGTATTGATGCCGTACAGATTCATACTGTTTATTTTCAGGTAGTTTGTCCCACTTGGACCATCTTCTTGCATCATTGATTTGTTTTTATCAGACATGGCTGAAACAAGATCGGCTAACGTTTTTCTCAACCAATAACAATTTCGAAACCAAAGGCACAGAAGTGTTTAGTTGAACCAAAATGAAAAGGTGAAGAGTTCCATTTTTAGATCCTCGTGGAGGATCTCTAAGTCTTACTCACGTTGTTGTTGTTGTTGTGGACTTTTTTGCTTCACAGCCTACAGTTTTCATCGAAACTTCCTGAAACTTGGCAAATATATGTAAAAATACCCTGCGCAGACAGTAACCATCTCCGATTTTGAAAATTCCTCCCAGAAAAAAAAGTTATGACGTCAAAATATCTCCGCTAATGGAAATCGCCTAAAAAATTATCTCCGAAACTAGGCAAGCTTTTTGAATTCTGTTTGCGGGAATCGAACAGGGCATTAGAAGAGATGAATCACCGCACATATGATGCATCACTATGACGTCATATCAATTTTAATGACGTCATTGCTATTTTTTGCCATTTTTTGTTTCACAACCCAGAGTTTTCATCGGATCTTCGTGAAACTTGCCATGTATATGCAGAAAGCCCACGCGCAGGCAGTAACCATCTCCGATTTTGGAAATTCTTCCGAGAAAAAAAGTTGTCGTCATAATATCTCCGCTAATGGAAATCGCCTATACCATTATCTCCGGAACTAGGCAAGCTGTTTGAATTTTGTTTGCGGGAATCAAGCCGGGCATTAGCACAGATAATTTATCGCAAACCTGATACATCACAATGACGTCATATTCGTTTTTATGACGTCATCATTAAGAGGACGAGGATCTTAGCTCATTTGAGCTTGTTTTTTTTTTAGTCGTCATTGATCCAGTGAATTTGGGATATTTGAGCAGGTAGTTGTACGAGACGGTGTTTTATGAGTTTGTTTCACAATTTCACGTGTTTTTCCTGAAGTCAGATAAACAACAATTTTTTTTTAATTTTGAAGCTAGTTGCTGCCTATGTTTGTGTTAAAAGTTGTTCGAGAACATTCAAATCATTTCTTGTATATATTTATTTATTTTATTGCTGAATTATTTAATTTTATAATAGTTTTGTTTTTCATTTTACCGTCCCTTCCCACCTCGCTTATTTCTTCAATTCATGTCTGCAGTAATCTTCTTCGGGTGATTCACATTTGAAAATCATCCTTTCCTGTCCATTTGTGACACCCACGAAAATCTCATGATGGCTGCTGCTTCCGTGGCTCAGCACCAAGCGTCGGGTGGTCAATGGACAGACACAGACAGACATAGTTCTTTGCACTGTTTTAATGAATAATACTGATTAAGGAAGGAAGTAAGGCAAGAGACTCCCATGTTCCACCAAAATTACAATTCCAGGGTCACTGACCCTGACTGAGAGAAGAAGCTAGAAACCTCAGAACCAGATGCAGTACATGCTTGAGATGCCTGAAGTCAGAACTGTGCAAACCGCACCTCTTCTCCCCCTTTTGTTTCACTCCACCGTTTATATGGGATGTTGGGATGTTGAACTAAAGTTTATATAGTAATTAAAGGAAGAAAAAATAGCAAGGTGGAGGATGGCAGGGGACGAAGGGGAAGGGAAAGAGAATGGGATGGGGGTCGGTGGTGGAGAGAGAAAGGAAACTTGTTTCTGTATTTGTGTCCAACCTAAGATCTGCAGTGTAATATGCTCTTTTTTTTTTTTTTTAGGAAAAAAGACTAAAAAAATAAAACGTTCTGTGTCCATCTGGTTTGTTGGTGAAGCAGAAATGAAACTCTGCCCTCTGGTGACAATCACAGGAAACGTTTCATGAACTCGTGCTCTTTGTGACATCGGAAACGCAACAAGGCAGTGATAATGAGCTGCAGGTCAGACCTCTTTTAATGCTGAAGTCAAACCGCATCCTCCCTCCCCTCATTCCCTCCCAGGCACCATCTGCTCTCTCCATTACGCAGCCTCCAACAAAGCCGGAGGAAAAGAGGACACGAATAAATATACATTTTTTAAAGCAACACGAAAAGTCTCTTCTCGACGACGAAATGTGTGGTTAACTATTTACAAAGGATCCTATGATGTGGCAGAAACCATATTTGGTCTAAAGGACACAGGTGACCTCTGATGTTTTGAACCATTCTCCAATGAGTATGGTTGGTCTCGAAGGAAACATAGATCAGGAAAGCACCGTCGTACATATGCCGTACACACAAACTTACAAAATACTTATATGCATAAAAAGAGACTCGTGAAAGAGCTCTCGGACAATAGTGTGTATGTGAGACCAACACGCATGATCTGCTCAACTTTGAACTGGATACATTGTGAACAACAACGACAGACATACATACCTGGATGTGGATATGTATCTCTTTCTCTCTCTTTCAATGGCCAGGACACAACCCCCCCTCTCTAAGATCAATCTCATGAGTTCTTACTCCCTCAATTCAAAAATATGGCCTCAATGAGATCGCTTGTCGAGCTGTGACTACTTGAGTAGAGCCCAATGTTGCTCTGCCTTCGAAGAAAGCTTTCGTTGTGCCAAGTTCTTTTTCAGTATCCCTTTGCTTCTGATTGAAAGGAAGACTCAATTTTTGTTATTCTTGTAATTTTTATGTGCAGTATATGGAAATCTAGGCTCATGGAGAAGCTAAACGACAGATGGCAGCAGGTTCACAGACTGACAGATGATCAAAGGAGGGACAGGGAGACAAAGACATCGCATTTGAGTGGTTGAGTGGCAGAAAGGAAAGGGGCAGGATTGGGTATGTGGGGGTGGGAGGGGGAGGGGTTCAGCGAGAGGAGTAGAGAGTAGGGGTGGGTATTGGAGAAAGCATGAGGAAGTGATGGGCAGCACTCTTTATGGACCGGAGGGAGGGTCATGAGACGACATACACAGGGAGTTCGTGTCATATACTTTTCTCATGCGTAAGCCGTTGGTCTCGTACTCTTGGCAACTTTGATCCCCTTTTGGGAACCCTAATGGATTTTGAAACTCATCAGCACATATTTGCTTCGTTAGTATCTAACTTTAAAAGTGTGGTTAAATTGACAATTAAAATGTCTCTAATTTTTTAAACTCACCTTCTGACATCCGCAAGCGAATCGGGATGTTTTATAATTGCAGGCGTAACGATGGATAAAAAAAAAAAGATGGGAATTACTTTTACGACATTCATAATTATGACATCAGTCATGGCATTAGCGCCAAAGATCATGATTGATACTTCGGAAGTTGACATCAAAGTTGTCGTCCCACCACGATGATGAAGAAACTTCCTATTTGAAGATTATGAAGAAAGAAAGAAAGGAAGGAAGGTGATTTTGGGGGAGGGGTTCATAAAGGGGAAGTGCATGCAGGCACCTTTACCTCTCGACATAAATAATGAATCTTGTGCGACATCATGTACAAAATGAAATCACAGTCATCAGTCGTATCCGAATAGATAAACTTCCTTGAGCACAGTACATCGGCCTGCGTTGTGACTCAAGGGAACGCTTGGGGGAGTCATCCTTCGGGGTTAAAGCACGTGCTAAGCGCCATGTGGGCTCCAATATATCAAAATGATGCTTAATGCAGCAACACATATAGAGCCTCTTTCAATGCAATCAAACTCGGGGCTGTGATTTATACATCTCAGCCTGATCTCCAGGCCTTGATTTACCTCCTCTGAATGGGGAAAGATTACAAGCCTTGCAAAGAAGGCAAATCGAGCGGCGAGTCACCCCTCCCCTTCCCTCGAAGGCAAATCGAGCGGCTTGAGTAACACCCCCCCTTCCCTTTTTTCCACGGCTCCCATTCTCAGCCCTTCCCCTCTCTTCCCCCATCAGAAATTCCTGCGCTTCAAAGGGTGCCGAGAATGGCAGATGGAAGGAATCAAAAGCGGAATCCGATGGCTCTGATTTATCTTGTTTGCTGCAAGTGGAGGCATGGGTTTTATGATGCAGAAAATGTAAACATAAGATTTTTTTTTTTCTTCTTCTTTTCCTCCGGTGAAATAATGCAAAACTTTGAAGCAAATGCATCAGTTCCGTTTGCAATTGCGTTTGGTGCGAAAGCGCTGCACGGCTCTGTGTGTCTCGAGTCGTCGCTTCAAACGTCAGTGCGTGATCGGCCCCCGATTCTGTGTCTGCTCACAAGCCGACATGCTTTTTAAAAACTATTTTCCTTCTATTGTATTCACAGAACGACGAAGCAGCGTGTTCCATTTATCTTTGGTTGCACCTGAGTGAGTTGCCTCAACTGTTAATAGAAAGTGATGGTCACGACGCAGAGGGGGCATTTTGACTCAATTATTCAAATACATCATATACTTCGGACGTGTGATTAAAAGATGCGAAGTAAATATTTTGAGCCGGCTGTATCGTCTGCTGGCATTAACTGATCAATGATCAAGATCCCACAATGTTCTTCCACAAGACAAACCGGGCTTGGTGGTGCCATGATTAGAGCATCTGCTTTGAGTCTGGGAGGTTGGTGGTTTGAACCCTGGCAGACCCAGACAAAATAATTTTTTAAATGGTATGTGCTGCTCCCTTGCTTGACGCTCAGCATTTAATAAAACAAAAAAGTTAGAGTGCATGGACAAAAATGAACTGCATAAAAGTTGGTAATAATAGTGCAGGCTTTGATGGGCTGAACCATGACCTCTTGCATCAACGTTATTTAGAAGAGAATTAATATTATATCTATGTGCT
>CM068962.1:107648687-107661187 GCA_035128595.1 Eptatretus atami | reverse complement strand
CTAAATCCGTCCACAACATTTTGAGATATCCTGCTCAGAAACAGACAAACAAATGAACAAGAAAGATGCCGTGCCGAGCATGATACTTGCAAAATCCAACTGAACAATTTGCTTTTTAGGTTTTGATCGTTGAACCAATTCAATGACCTCATATGCAAATTCTGTTCAACCAAGCATAGCATCCAGCCTCCAGGTGGTTGGACATTGCGCATTACTTGCTGGAAAAAAATATAATCTGTGCATTGCAAGAAGACTAAAGATGTTTGTTTGGTGTGCGTGTGAAGGGGTCTAATGGGTCCACAGGTCTCGGGGGTATGAAGGTCTAAACGGTCGAAATGTTTCAAATTATGTTTAAAAAATTATTTTTTTCTTGAAACATTTAAGGACATTATCCATCTCCATACGAACCTTAGAATCTCACAAACAAATCGCTCAGAATGACGGAGCACAAGCCACTCGCTCAGAATGACGGAGCACAAGCCACTCGCTCAGAATGATGGAGCACGAACCACTCGCGCAGAATGATGGAGCACGAACCACTCGCGCAGAATGACGGAGCACGAACCACCTCACTCAGAATGATGGAGCAGGAACTACTCACGCAGAATGACGGAGCACGAACCACTCGCTCAGAATGATGGAGCACGAACCACTCGCTCAGAATGATGGAGCACGAACCACTCGCGCAGAATGATGGAGCACGAACCACTCGCGCAGAATGACGGAGCACGAACCATCGCTCAGAATGATGGAGCATGAACCACTAGCTCAGAATGAGGAGCACAAACGACTTGCTCAGAGTGATAGAGAAC
Source organism: Eptatretus atami (assembly GCA_035128595.1). NCBI lineage: Eukaryota > Metazoa > Chordata > Myxini > Myxiniformes > Myxinidae > Eptatretus > Eptatretus atami. The sequence continues at coordinate 107,660,375 of CM068962.1, read as the reverse complement.
GAACGTCTCGCTCAGAATGACGGAGCACGAACCACTCGCTCAGAATGACAGAGCACAAACGACTTGCTCAGACTGATGGAGCACAAACGTCTCACTCAGAATGATGGAGCACGAACGTCTCGTTCAGAATGACGGAGCAACGAAACCACTCTCTCAGAATAATTGAGCGTGAAACACTCACTCAGAATGACGGAGCATGAACCACTCGCTCTGAATAATGTCGCATGGCAAAAGTGTCCACAGTGAGTGAATGATTCACTCAGAATGACGTAGTGCGGTTGTTTTTTCTCTCCTTTTTGGGGTTTAATGGCAATTTCAGAGCCACGAGACTCTACATTCCACGGACTATGCTACACTATGCAATCCTATCTGCACTATTAAATCAGTTCATGTTCCCCCATAATCATAACAGTATGTAGAGTCTCGTGGCTCTGAAATTGCCATTAAACCCCAAAAAGGAGAGAAAAAACAACCGCACTACGTCATTCTGAGTGAATCATTCACTCACTGTGGACACTTTTGCCATGCGACATTATTCAGAGCGAGTGGTTCATGCTCCGTCATTCTGAGTGAGTGTTTCACGCTCAATTATTCTGAAGAGTGTGTTCATGCTCCATTATTCTGAGGGAGTGGTTCGTGCTCCGTCATTCTGAACGAGACGTTCGTGCTCCATCATTCTGAGTGAGACGTTTGTGCTCCATCAGTCTGAGCAAGTCGTTTGTGCTCTGTCATTCTGAGCGAGTGGTTCGTGCTCCGTCATTCTGAGCGAGACGTTCGTCTCTATCACTCTGAGCAAGTCGTTTGTGCTCCTCATTCTGAGCTAGTGGTTCATGCTCCATCATTCTGAGCGAGTGGTTCGTGCTCCGTCATTCTGCGCGAGTGGTTCGTGCTCCATCATTCTGCGCGAGTGGTTCGTGCTCCATCATTCTGAGCGAGTGGTTCGTGCTCCATCATTCTGAGCGAGTGGTTCGTGCTCCGTCATTCTGCGTGAGTAGTTCCTGCTCCATCATTCTGAGTGAGGTGGTTCGTGCTCCGTCATTCTGCGCGAGTGGTTCGTGCTCCATCATTCTGCGCGAGTGGTTCGTGCTCCATCATTCTGAGCGAGTGGCTTGTGCTCCGTCATTCTGAGCGAGTGGCTTGTGCTCCGTCATTCTGAGCGATTTGTTTGTGAGATTCTAAGGTTCGTATGGAGATGGATAATGTCCTTAAATGTTTCAAGAAAAAATAATTTTTTAAACATAATTTGAAACATTTCGACCGTTAGACCTTCATACCCCCGAGACCTGTTGGACCCATTAGACCCCTTCACACGCACACCAAACAAACATCTTTAGTCTTCTTGCAATGCACAGATTATATTTTTTTCCAGCAAGTAATGCGCAATGTCCAACCACCTGGAGGCTGGATGCTATGCTTGGTTGAACAGAATTTGCATATGAGGTCATTGAATTGGTTCAACGATCAAAACCTAAAAAGCAAATTGTTCAGTTGGATTTTGCAAGTATCATGCTCGGCACGGCATCTTTCTTGTTCATTTGTTTGTCTGTTTCTGAGCAGGATATCTCAAAATGTTGTGGACGGATTTAGATGAAACTTCGTAGACAGGTTGATTGTGTGACGAGGACAATGATTAGAATTTGGTGTAGATCTATCTTGGATACTCGAATGATTTTAAGTGATTCCTCACCATTTAGAGATAGGGATTCAAATCTGTGATTCAAATCATCAAATGAAATCTGAAATTCAAATATTTTTTGTAACATAATTTTCATCATTTCGACGAATGAGTGGCAACTTTCAAAATGGTTAATCATAATTGTTGTGTTCCTGAATGCAAATCCGACTCAATTGAAATATATGAAACACAAGAAATATCAGTGGATGAGAGGTGTCGGATTCATACCATTTCCAGTTAATACAATATTTGCTAATGGCGGCAGTGTAAATCACACACACACAACACACACACACACACACACACCACACAAAGAAGGACGCTTCTGCTTTTAGCAACAGATGCAAAAATCTCGTATAATTTATCTTGTGGTCCCAGAACCAAACAATATCTTTATAACAGCCTTCGCAGTAGCTGCCATAGCTTCCCTCCCCCTCCACCCTCCCAACATGATTAATAGTAAATATCATTTAAAACTTACCCTGTGCATTCATAAGCCCCAGATATGTTCTTCCTATTGGTGTTCAGAAGCACCTAATCGAGATAGACTGTCCATTCACGAGTAGCGATCTGTCAGGGTTTGTGTCGCAAGCAACTGCTCATTCGGCAAGTTGAGAAAGTTTTCCATGTCTTTCGTGGTGCAGAGGCACAGGTCTTTCTCTCAGGTACTTTTCCAAGTATTTCGACTTCTTTTAGAGCTTTGTGAGCCATTTCAGGCAACGATACTTATCCTAGACACACATGATGTACTTTTTTTTTCAACTCAGATACTCAAGCTTCCTGTGGTTTGTGCGCATGCACACCGAGCGTTTTGGGGGCAGATTGCATCATTTTGAAAGTCACCTGTTAACCCATCTAAAGGGATTTGGTTACCTTTTACCTGTCAAACAAAGATGGCTGCGTAAGACAGATTAATCCTATCCGTGCCCTTTCCAGAGCCTCAATGCTGCTGAAGGATAGTTGTGTCGGAAATACAATGGGTGGTTTTCCATTGCCAGCTCTATTAAATCACGGCAGGAATTTTGACGGGGGGGGGGGGGCAGCACATAGATATAATATTAATTCTCTTCTAAATAACGTTGATGCAAGAGGTCATGGTTCAGCCCATCAAAGCCTGCACTATTATTACCAACTTTATGCAGTTCATTTTTGTCCATGCACTCTAACTTTTTTGTTTTATTAAATGCTGAGCGTCAAGCAAGGGAGCAGCACATACCATTTTAAAAAATTATTTGTCTGGGTCTGCCAGGGTTCAAACCACCAACCTCCCAGACTCAAAGCAGATGCTCTAATCATGGCACCACCAAGCCCGTTTGTCTTGTGGAAGAACATTGTGGGATCTTGATCATTGATCAGTTAATGCCAGCAGACGATACAGCCGGCTCAAAATATTTACTTCGCATCTTTTAATCACACGTCCGAAGTATATGATGTATTTGAATAATTGAGTCAAAATGCCCCCTCTGCGTCGTGACCATCACTTTCTATTAACAGTTGAGGCAACTCACTCAGGTGCAACCAAAGATAATGGAACACGCTGCTTCGTCGTTCTGTGAATACAATAGAAGGAAAATAGTTTTTAAAAAGCATGTCGGCTTGTGAGCAGACACAGAATCGGGGGCCGATCACGCACTGACGTTTGAAGCGACGACTCGAGACACACAGAGCCGTGCAGCGCTTCGCACCAAACGCAATTGCAAACGGAACTGATGCATTTGCTTCAAAGTTTTGCATTATTTCACCGGAGGAAAGAAGAAGAAAAAAAAATCTTATGTTTACATTTTCTGCATCATAAAACCCATGCCTCCACTTGCAGCAAACAGATAAATCAGAGCCATCGGATTCGCTTTTGATTCCTTCCATCTGCCATTCTCGGCACCCTTTGAAGCGCAGAATTTCTGATGGGGAAGAGAGGGAAGGGCTGAGAATGGGAGCCGTGGAAAAAAGGGAAGGGGGGTGTTACTCAAGCCGCTCGATTTGCCTTCGAGGAAGGGGAGGGGTGACTCGCCGCTCGATTTGCCTTCTTTGCAAGGCTTGTAATCTTTCCCCATTCAGAGGAGGTAAATCAAGCCTGGAGATCAGGCTGAGATGTATAAATCACAGCCCCGAGTTTGATTGCATTGAAAGAGGCTCTATATGTGTTGCTGCATTAAGCATCATTTTGATATATTGGAGCCCACATGGCGCTTAGCACGTGCTTTACCCGAAGGATGACTCCCCAAGCGTTCCCTTGAGTCACAACGCAGGCCGATGTACTGTGCTCAAGGAAGTTTATCTATTCGGATACGACTGATGACTGTGATTTCATTTTGTACATGATGTCGCACAAGATTCATTATTATGTCGAGAGGTAAAGGTGCCTGCATGCACTTCCCCTTTATGAACCCCTCCCCCAAAATCACCTTCCTTCCTTCTTTTCTTTCTTCATAATCTTCAAATAGGAAGTTTCTTCATCATCGTGTGGGACGACAACTTTGATGTCAACTTCCGAAGTATCAATCATGATCTTTGGCGCTAATGCCATGACTGATGTCATAATTATGAATGTCGTAAAAGTAATTCCCATCTTTTTTTTTTTATCCATCGTTACGCCTGCAATTATAAAACATCCCGACTCGCTTGGGATGTCAGAAAGGTGATTTGAAAAATTAGAGAACATAACGTCAATTTAACCACACTTTTAAAGTTAGATACTAACGAAGCAAATATGTGCTGATGAGTTTCAAAATCCATTAGGGTTCCCAAAAGGGGATCAAAGTTGCCAAGAGTACGAGACCAACGGCTTACGCATGAGAAAAGTATATGACACGAACTCCCTGTGTATGTCGTCTCATGACCCTCCCTCCGGTCCATAAAGAGTGCTGCCCATCACTTCCTCATGCTTTCTCCAATACCCACCCCTACTCTCTACTCCTCTCGCTGAACCCCTCCCCCTCCCACCCCCACATACCCAATCCTGCCCCTTTCCTTTCTGCCACTCAACCACTCAAATGCGATGTCTTTGTCTCCCTGTCCCTCCTTTGATCATCTGTCAGTCTGTGAACCTGCTGCCATCTGTCGTTTAGCTTCTCCATGAGCCTAAATTTCCATATACTGCACATAAAAATTACAAGAATAACAAAAATTGAGTCTTCCTTTCAATCAGAAGCAAAGGGATACTGAAAAAAGAACTTGGCACAACGAAAGCTTTCTTCGAAGGCAGAGCAACATTGGGCTCTACTCAAGTAGTCACAGCTCGACAAGCGATCTCATTGAGGCCATATTTTGAATTGAGGGAGTAAGAACTCATGAGATTGATCTTAGAGAGGGGGGGTTGTGTCCTGGCCATTGAAAGAGAGAGAAAGAGATACATATCCACATCCAGGTATGTATGTCTGTCGTTGTTGTTCACAATGTATCCAGTTCAAAGTTGAGCAGATCATGCGTGTTGGTCTCACATACACACTATTGTCCGAGAGCTCTTTCACGAGTCTCTTTTTATGCATATAAGTATTTTGTAAGTTTGTGTGTACGGCATATGTACGACGGTGCTTTCCTATCTATGTTTCCTTCGAGACCAACCATACTCATTGGAGATGGTTCAAAACATCAGAGGTCACCTGTGTCCTTTAGACCAAATATGGTTTCTGCCACATCATAGGATCCTTGTTAAATAGTTAACCACACATTTCGTCGTCGAGAAGAGACTTTTCGTGTTGCTTTAAAAAATGTATATTTATTCGTGTCCTTCTTTCCTCCGGCTTGTTTGGAGGCTGCGTAATGGAGAGAGCAGATGGTGCCTGGGGGGAATGAGGGGAGGGAGGATGCGGTTTGACTTCAGCATTAAAAGAGGTCTGACCTGCAGCTCATTATCACTGCCTTGTTGCGTTTTCGATGTCACAAAGAGCACGAGTTCATGAAACGTTTCCTGTGATTGTCACCAGAGGGCAGAGTTTCATTTCTGCTTCACCAACAAACCAGATGGACACAGAACGTTTTATTTTTTAGTCTTTTTTCCTAAAAAAAAAAAAAAGAGCATATTACACTGCAGATCTTAGGTTGGACACAAATACAGAAACAAGTTTCCTTTCTCTCTCCACCACCGACCCCATCCCATTCTCTTTCCCTTCCCCTTCGTCCCCTGCCATCCTCCACCTTGCTATTTTTTCTTCCTTTAATTACTATATAAACTTTAGTTCAACATCCCAACATCCCATATAAACGGTGGAGTGAAACAAAAGGGGGAGAAGAGGTGCGGTTTGCACAGTTCTGACTTCAGGCATCTCAAGCATGTACTGCATCTGGTTCTGAGGTTTCTAGCTTCTTCTCTCAGTCAGGGTCAGTGACCCTGGAATTGTAATTTTGGTGGAACATGGGAGTCTCTTGCCTACTTCCTTCCTTAATCAGTATTATTCATTAAAACAGTGCAAAGAACTATGTCTGTCTGTGTCTGTCCATTGACCACCCGACGCTTGTGCTGAGCCACGGAAGCAGCAGCCATCATGAGATTTTCGTGGGTGTCACAAATGGACAGGAAAGGATGATTTTCAAATGTGAATCACCCGAGAGATTACTGCAGACATGAATTGAAGAAATAAGCGAGGTGGGAAGGGACGGTAAAATGAAAAACAAAACTATTATAAAATTAAATAATTCAGCAATAAAATAAATAAATATATACAAGAAATGATTTGAATGTTCTCGAACAACTTTTAACACAAACATAGGCAGCAACTAGCTTCAAAATTAAAAAAAAATTGTTGTTTATCTGACTTCAGGAAAAACACGTGAAATTGTGAAACAAAACTCATAAAACACCGTCTCGTACAACTACCTGCTCAAATATCCCAAATTCACTGGATCAATGACGACTAAAAAAAAAACAAGCTCAAATGAGCTAAGATCCTCGTCCTCTTAATGATGACGTCATAAAAACGAATATGACTCATTGTGATGTATCAGGTTTGCGATAAATTATCTGTGCTAATGCCCAGCTTGATTCCGCAAACAAAATTCAAACAGCTTGCCTAGTTTCGGAGATAATGGTATAGGCGATTCCATTAGCGGAGATATTATGACGACAACTTTTTTTCTCGGAAGAATTTCCAAAATCGGAGATGGTTACTGCCTGCGCGTGGGCTTTCTGCATATACATGGCAAGTTTCACGAAGATCCGATGAAAACTCTGGGTTGTGAAACAAAAAATGTCAAAAAATAGAATGACGTCATTAAAATTATATGACATCATAGTGATGTACCATATGTGCGGTATTCATCTCTGCTAATGCCCTGTTAGATTCCCGCAAACAGAATTAAAAAGGCTTGCCTAGTTTCGGAGATAATTTTTTAGGCGATTTCCATTAGCGGAGATATTTTGACGTCATAAACTTTTTTTTCTGGGAGGAATTTTCAAAATCGGAGATGGTTACTGTCTGCGCAGGGTATTTTTACATATATTTGCCAAGTTTCAGGAAGTTTCGATGAAAACTGTAGGCTGTGAACAAAAAAAGTCCACAACAAAACAACAACGTGAGTAAGACTTAGAGATCCTCCACGAGGATCTAAAATGGAACTCTTCACCTTTTCATTTTGGTTCAACTAAACACTTCTGTGCCTTTGGTTTCGAAATTGTTATTGGTTGAGAAAACGTTAGCCGATCTTGTTCAGCCATGTCTGATAAAAACAAATCAATGATGCAAGAAGATGGTCCAAGTGGGACAAACTACCTGAAAATAAACAGTATGAATCTGTACGGCATCAATACGATGGTTAATTGCCATATGGCTGCCCTTGATGGTTAACTTAGGGCTTTTCATAATTTTAACCCATCCCATTTATAAGTTTATGTTCCTCTGACGTCGGATGGGTTCCTGGGATGCTTATTCTGCTCCCACACTGAAGATGCTGTTTCCTCCCACCCACACAAGGAACTTTGGCACAGGAGGAGTCATTTTTGCCCATCATGCCTGTGCTGCACCAACCGCAGTATCAATCACCCATCCACACACGAGCTACCTCCCTCCAAGTCTTGTCAATATCCTATACCCATCTATCTCCAATACATCCAGTTACCTGTCTAATTCAATTTAAACCCCATCCACCCCTCCACTGCCACTACCTTTCTGGGAGATCATTCCTTGCATTAACCACTTTTACTGAAACACCTCCTCCCATAAAACTATCCAAACGCTCATTCTTATTTACCTTCGAGCTATGGCCCTGGTCCAAACACTGTCCACTTTATTGAAAAACTCCACGCACCTAACTTGTCCACACCCTTCATTATCTTAACTATTCTATCAGACCCCTCGTGATCACCTCATGAAGGTATGAAGTCCTCGCCTCCTTCAGCAGTTCCTCATAGCTTAGTCTAGCTAGCCCTGGAATCTACCATTAGCCCTGTGTAGTACCCTCTCTATAACAGCTATACGTCCTTCCTCAGACATGACCAGAACTGTACACAATATTCTAGATGTGGCCCTCACTAAATTCCAGTACAATGTTAACACCACCTCTTTTGATTTATAATTGATCCCCCTCCGAATACAACCTCAAACCCGATTTGCTCTACCTATAGCTGCCTGGCATTGTGCTGCCTGCTTACCTCCCATATTATTACCAGCCCCAGATCCTTCTCCTGGATGACACGCTCAAAAATTACCCCTTGCATCCTGTAATCTCGATTTATATTATTATTCTATCATCCCCAGCACCTTACATTTCTTTATGTTAAACTGCACCTGCCAATCCTTTGCCCAATCTATTAAGATATCTAAACTTTCCTGAATCTGATCACACCCCTACCCCCTCTCTGCTGTCTACCTTACCTCTAAGCTCTTTATCATCTGCAAATTGAGAAATCTGACTCTTAACCCCACTATCCACATCTTTGATGTAAATAACGAATACTAATGGTCCCAGTACTGATCCCTGATGTATCCCACTACTTACATCTCCTAGTTAGATATCCTCCCACTCACAGCCACTCTGATTCCTATCAAAATCCAGTTCGCTGCCTGACCAGCCACACTGCAAGCCCTCACCTGGCTAACAACCTCCTATGTGGTACCTTATCAAATGACTTCTGATAGTTTAAATTTCTTCCATCCACCGCACTTCTCTCATCCACCTAACAAGAACTTCTTCAGAGGACTCCAAGAAATTGGTTAAATATGATCTCTCTTTGATAAACCCATGCTGTCTACCTTGAATTCATTTGAAACTAGAAGGGCACTCGGTAGAGCGCATACCTCCGCCACGCAATGCCTGATCCATGAGAACATATCGGGCCAATTACATTTTTGAAATATCATGCTATACAGTACTGTATCGTTTTGCCCAATCTCTCAATGGTGAAGAATCACTTAAAAAATTTCGTAGTCGAATCCGGATCCGGATCTTCACCAAAATCGAATCAGTTCGTCCTTATCACATGCCGAACCTGTCCACAAAATTTCATCCGGATCCAATGTCACTCAATCATCCACAAAATGATTCGATTTTGGTGAAGATCGGATCTAGATACGAGAATTTTTATCGTGATTCTTCACCATTGAAGAGAAAGATAAAAACAGATATGCATGTTATATGAAAGAGTTGTGGATGGTTATGACAAAAATTCGTGGAAGAGTTGGTTTAGGTATCAAGAACAAGCAGATTCGATTTTGGTGAGGTCCAGATGCAGATCCAGCCTATCAGTGGGAAACAAAATGTAAACTGTTCAGCCTGGCAGAGGTTTGCACTCTACCGAGTACCGTTCTGGTCTCTGTTTCTTTTCTATATTGGCAAAAAGGACAAAACATATAAGGAGTTGTCAAAAGCAATGTCAGTGTTATTGATGAAAACAACATTGACGAGAAGGGCACTTTGCCTCGCAATGCTTGATTCAGCAGAATATATTGGGAGCAAGAGCATATTGAAACATCATGCTGTTAATTGTTTTGGCCCATCTCTCAGTGGTAAGAATCATTAAGAATTAAAAAGAAAAATCTCAAATCCGACTCTGGATTCAGGTATTCACCAAAATCGAATCAATTCATCCTTGTCACATACGCAACAATCCCACCAAGTTTCATCCGAATCCGTCCACAACTTTTGAGACATCGTGCTACGTATCGTTTTGGCCCTATGTCTCAATGGGAAACATTACTTGAGAAAAATTTTGTATCGCGATTCGGATCCGGATTTCACTAAAATCTAATCAGTTTGTCCTTGTCAAACACCTAAACTGCCCACCAAATTTCATCCGATTCCATCAACAACATTTTGAGATATCCTGCACACAAACAAACATACAAGAAAAAAGACGTCGTGCAGAGCATGACACTTGCAAAATCCATAAAACAAATTGGACCTCAAAATATCTGGTGGTTGAGTTCAGTGCAATTAGATTGCACAGGGATCTCAACCTACACATGCAAATCCTCTTCAAATTTCAGTCAATGGGTGAAAATTGAGATTTTAGAAATACTTCCGTCGTTGTTAGCCTTGGGCCTATGTTGACATTTTTGGTCTATTTGACCTCAAAAATAATTGGCTGGTTGAAGTCAGTGACCTGAAATATAATCCTCTTCAAATTAATTCATCGGATGAAAATTGAGGATTTAGAAATCTCACCTAAGTTTTGACCTGTGGCCTATTTGATCTTTTAGCCTAAGCTGACCTCAAAAATAATTGGTGATTGAATTCAATGACCTGATATGCAAATCCTGTTCAAATTCTTGTCATTCAGATAAAAATTGAGGATTTTAGAAGCTTGACAAGTTTGTTGACCTTTGTCCTATGTTGGCCTTTTGACCTTGTGACCTAAAAAACAATATCTTTCTTGCTTATGACTAACTCTCCCATGTGCTGAAGTTTCGTGAAGATTTGTTTAAAATTATGACCTCTAGGTGATAAACATAAAAACAAACAGAAGACAAACAAGAAAAAGACGTCGTGCAGAGCACGATATTTGCAAAATCAAACCCCCTCTCAAAAGGTTGTCATGGATACTTCAAATTATCCATTTCATTAGATTAAATTGACAATCTTAATCAAAGCTCAGGTCAATCTGATGAAAATTGATTATTTTTTTTCAGATTGGAATTGATGATTCCAGAAGTTTGACCTTGAGTTGACCATTGACCTTTGACCGCCAAAATAGTTTATTTCCAAATTCAATGGTGCACTGTGCAATTGCTGCTTAATTTTCAAGTTAATTGGATGAAAATTGATGATTTTCAGATGAAAAATTGATGATTTAGATGTTTGCATTTGAGTTGACCTTTGACCTTTTGACCTCAAAAATAGTTGGTTTCCAAATTCAATGATGCAATATGCAAATCATGTTAAAATTTCAAGTCAATTGGATGAAAACTGATAAATTTATAAATTTGACAAAATCAATAGGCTTCTTAGTTGAGACTATACTCAACAACTTGGTGAAGTTTCGTGAAGATCGGTTTTAAATTGTGACCTGTTTGCAATTGACAGACAAATGAAAAAATCACTCAGAGTGACAACTTGGCAAAACAGCACAAAGTAGAATGGCACTTGGTAGACGCGCATACCTCTGCCAGGTGGAACAGTTTATGTTTTGCATCCCACTGGTTGGATGGATCCAAACCAAATCCAATCCGCTTGTTCTTGTCAACTATTAAACTCACCCACCTTGTTTTTTTCATAACTCATCGACAACTTTTGAGATATAGTGATATATTTATTTTTGGTCCTATCTATCAATTTTAAAATTTGGCCTGTGTTGATCTTTTGACTTTAAAATTAATTGGTTGTTAAAGTCAGTGACCTGACATGAAAATGCTCTTCAAATTTCAAGTCAATCGGATGAAAATTGAGGATTTTATAAAATTTGGCCTTTTAGCCTATTTTGACCTTTTGGTCTATGTTTACCTCAAAATGAATAGGTAGTTGAATTCAGTGACCTGATATGCAAATGCTCTTCAAACTTCAAGTCAATCGGATACAATTGAGGTTTTTAGAAAATTTGGCTCAAATTGCCTTTTGGCCTATGTTTAACTCATCTCTCTCTTTTT
>CM068962.1:107574767-107589279 GCA_035128595.1 Eptatretus atami | reverse complement strand
TTCTACTGATACATACAATTCCATCCTCCGTCACGACAGCACAACACATCATGAAAAACATCTGCGACATGTTTGATTCCGCTTGGGAATGAGAGGTTTTGCCTCGGCTCGCAATGAATATTCAATATTTTGAAACCCATGTGGCACTCACAATTATAAAACAACCTCAAAGGAAGACATTTTGCAAAAGTTGATGAAGTTAAAGGAAAACTTGAGTCACCGCTTTGTTTTCTCTTTCCACGACATGCAAGCTTGCCACTTACAGGCCATGAATGGAAGGGCTCACTTATTATGTCGCTTAATATAATTTAAACCATATTAATATATAAATATAAAGTCTTCTCAAGGAAGTGATGTCACTTTTTCTTCCACCAGCTTACAGTGAGATATTTAATAATACAAGTATTCAATACGTCATTAATGTGTTGAATACTCGTGTGATTAAATATTTGCATCATTAAATCAATGATGCAAGAAACAAAGTAGTAATTGGTTGATAGCGTTATGTAACGGCACTGGAAACACCCACCCCGCCTCTACCCCTGTAATACCCCGTAAGGTTTGGACATACACTCCCCCACACCCCCAAGCATTACATGTTTTTTGGATGGCCCCTGTAACATTGTGCCAGGTGACTTAGTTTGCTCTGTCTAAGATTAGCTCAGTCATGTGACACCTATTGGTGCAGCACTGGGCCACTTTAATATTTCCAATCTGTAAGGTAACGTGGCCGTCAGATGCAGATCCGGCAGAGATGTCTTCAACCGGTCAACTGTTGCAGTCGTTTTGATGCAACCCTCCGGATTCAGACCAGGAAACCGGAAAAACCAGTGGCTGTAACAATATATTGCCATGTCAGAGGCTCACAGATGGCATATGCCTCTATGCCAGAGACCCAATATCTCCATGAGTAGCTGAACGGTCTTTTATCGAAGACCCACCATGCTGGGTGGTGAGCTGGTGGCAGCATTTTCACCCCCAACGAGAATGCGTGGTGGCATTTTCACCCTCAATGAGTATGTAAATGGAAATAATGGTGGTTGCAAGAGTGCAGGAAGCAAAAAAAACAAACAAAATAAAAGCAGGAGACACTTCTAATAATTAATATGGCTTATACTATAATTTGATGCGGGGAGGAAGTTGGACATGATGCTGCAGCTAAATGGAACAAACCAAGTGGTTCACAGACACAAATAGAGATGAGGGGACACGTAAACTTATATACAAGGAAAGAGACAAATAATCCAAACCCCCTAGGTGCCACAGAAACCAGACTCTTACGAGGTACAAAGGAGCAGGCTAGGACTTGTATGGACACGTGCTGGTTGAGGCCCCACAACGACGAGCTAGGAGCAGCGAAGGCAAGGATCGATGAAGGCGACGCCGGTGATCCCCCAGAGGTCAGGGTTGGTGCATCAGCTGTCACACACAGTGCCGATTGCACTCCTGATGTGTTCCGCCAGAGTCCAATCCTCCCAGACTTTGTAGTACATCTCACCGCCATAGCCTATGCACACATGCCGACAGTTTGTCATCTTCTTCGTGCCAATGTTTCACAAATGCTCCACCTGACCTCATTTTACAAACTGGAGGTTTTACACCACACAACATTACCCTGACTATCTTACCGCCTTGCCTTACGAACACTTACTGCCTCCATGGTGCACATATTACATAAAACTTAACGAACAGGTTTTTGTCACATGGCAATTTAACCGAATCAAACCTACTAAGCTCTATAATACTAGTACGTGCCCATACGTGCGTGCCCGTACGTGTGTGGCCATACGTGCGTGGCGGTACGTGCAAAAACAAAGATTAAAAAAAAAGAAGAATTGTGACGTCAATTGTGACGTCATAGCACCGTGTCCTGTCATTGGTTTGGTAAATAAATGGCCATAACTTGGGAACCACTTGTCCGATTAATATCAAACCTGGAAAAGGCACATCCACAGGGTCCCAGCAATATACCTGGCAAGTTCCAATGAGATCAGACCAGTGGTTGTCGAGAAACAGCGGTCGCAGACAGACAGACAGACACACAGACCCACACACAGAGATTGCTGGAATTATAGATAGATGGAGGAACTACTAACTGATGAGAGTGCATTTTTTGATGAGGCCACGCGGCCGCCATATTGGGACTCACTACCGAACAAAAATTGCATAGTAAACAACGTGGAATTTTTTTTTGAAGATGAGCAGTTTTTTAAATAAACTGAGTTTTTTTTATTTTTATGGGGCTTTTTCATGTTATGGTGAGTACCAAGATGATGGCCAGTGACCAGTTTTTTCAGTAAACCAGTGATTCCGTTATATTTAGATCAGTGCTCGAAACACACGTCCATGTTACACTTACTACAGTCGAGCTATGAATCCCCCATCCCTTCCACATAACATATATATATATATATATATATATATATATATATATGTATATGTATATATACACACACACGGTGTGTCAATAATAGGTTAACCACTTCAAATGACCTCTGTACTTTTAGTCATTACCTTAATTATTTATGTTTTGCAGGAGTGATCAATGATCTTTGGAGAAGTCATTCAAGCATAACCAAAGTATTCTACGGAAAAAGAAGACGTTTTCTACGGAGCAAAGAGTAAACATTGTCAAGTGGTATTTTGAGACCAAATCAATTGCTTCCGTCCAGACAAGGTTCTGTACTGAATATGGAGTGTATCCCAGAAACAATCCAAGCAAGCCAGCCATTTGGAAACTTGTGAAAAAGTTCAAAAGTGAAGGGACGATTCTCAACATTAACAAGGGAAGGTCCGGTCACCCAAAAAGTGTACGGTGAGAAGGAAACAGGGAACAAGTTAGTGAGTCAGTGATGCAAAGTCCGAAGAAATCGCATCGACTAAGATCGGCTGCACTGGGTCTCACTCCCAGCAGTATCAGAAGAATAATGAAACAAGATTTAAACCTCTTTCCATACCACATCACAACAGCCCATAAATTGTCCGATGGGGATAAGGCAGCATGATTCGCAATGTGTGAGACGCTGCAGCAGAAGATGGAGACAAACCCAAACTGGATTCGCGATGTGTGGTTTAGTGACGAGGCACACTTTCACATCACTGGTGAGCTGTCAATTCATAACAACAACATTTTTGGGGGAAGTCAACGCCCAGATGAGGTTGAAGAGAAGTCGCTTAAGGGTCAGAAAGTATGCCTGGTGTTGGCTTAATGGTTAGGGTGGTGAGCTTGTGATCCTAGGCTCCCGAGTTCAAATCCCCCTCAGATGTTGAATTAATACCAGGTGGGGTTGACTTACCCATCATCCTTCTGAGGTCGGAAAAATGAGTGCCAGCATGCTGGTATCCTGTGGCGGAGTGGCGACCCGTCCAGGATTGTGCCCAATAACCAAGGAGACTGCCAAGGCAGCACCAACGCTCTGCACAGAGTATGGTCCCAATGAATGAATGAATATATACGTATGTATATATATATATATATATACATAATCAATTACACAATATCTCACCCCCCTCCCCCTCTTTCGATCTTAACATAGTGTGCTTGCAATCCTGCGTGTCTCCCCCCAATAAAATTTAATCCAACGTGAAAATTCAAGCAACGAATGAAAATAAAAAGCAAACTCGCTGGAGACGCAATGTGTAACATTTGATAACGCACAAAATGAATGTTCGACGCATTTTTCCACGTAATGCGTTTTGTCGCAACAAATGATTCTCCATCCATTAGCATCAACAAACAGGCAGAGATTTCATAGATTCATAATTCATATCATGCTTCATTCCACGACCTCAGTGTCTGACAGTCAAGCGTCTCTTCATAGACAAACCGAATCATTTATCAGATGTAATTTTCGTGGAGTTATTGGGGAAATCAAATTACGATGCCCCGTTGTGTCTATGTAAACGAATATTCAGTTTTATCTCATCTCCAAAAAATAATAATAATAATAAAAACGTTAATAAATACACATATATCTACATTGTGCTTAAATAATTTCCCTCTCCTCTTGTTCAACTGCCAAGCATGTAATTTAAAATTGCCCGGACAGGGAAATAAATGATTTACTTACTCATCTACGAGGTGATACCTCTGAGTATACCTGCAGAGTAAAGCAATGCCTGTTTGTGGGAGTCCAGCGAGAGCTTTAAAAATTCACGGGTCGGTTACAGTCTGTGCACTTAAACGAGCGTGCAGTGGCAAAACAAGCGACAATGCAGTCTTTTATTTACAAATAGAATCGTTGGTTTAAAGGAAAAGAGAAGAATCCAGCATTTAACCTTTCATATGTAACCTGTGGCTTTGAGGACCTCAACTCCAACAAGGTTTGACTTGTACCCATACTTCCCAGCACCTGGTGTCCATGCCGTCTCATCTACCTTTACAGTGCACGTCGAGGTGTCATAGAAGGAGGGTGCGTCACACTTGGCTTCTGCTTTGTTTGTGGGCAATAGGGGTCTATTGCATACAATTGACCCCAGGTTATCTGTGATGAACTCATTTACACATACGTTGAACAAAACTTTACCGGTGTTTTTCAAGAATTTCATTAAAAAATAATAGCAAAACCGTGTTTGTTTGGTGGTTGTTCACAGTGAGACTAGATTCTAATTCACTGGTCTGCGTCATTTCAGAGGTCGAGGTTTTCTCAACGGTTCTCACATGCTTTTTGCATGCTGAATTTAGAAATGTATCTCATTTCGCTCATTTAGGTCAAGTTTTTATGATGCTATCTCAATTTTAAGTAAAAAAATAATCAAAATTTTGTTTTTTTTAATTAGCATTTTTAAAATCCAAAATCAGACTTACATTGACAGAAAATGTACAAACTATATCTAAAATGACGCACAAGTACCGTTAATGTGAAATTCAACATTAAAAAGACGAAGGAAAACAGCGACTGCTGGAGCGACTGAAGTTGGGTGTTGCCAGAAAACAACGATTTATCTATATTTTTCTGAAATTGAAATGAAATAATTGAGAAGGCACTTTCTTCCACATTAAGTGTACTTGTGTGTCATTATATGTATAGTTTGTACATTTTCTGTCAATGTAAGTCTGATTTTGAATTTTAAAAATGCTAATTAAAAAAAACAAAAATTTTGATTGTTTTTTTTTCCTTAAAATTGAGATAGCTTGACCTGATTGAGCGAAAAACTTGACCTGATTGAGCGAAATTAGATACATTTCTGAATTCAGCATGCAAAAAACATATCAGGACCGTTGAGAAAACCTAGACCTCTGAAAAAAATATTTCAAATGCAGCCCAGCGTTATTAGTGGAAACCAATGAATAGTGGTATAGTGCTAATTGCTGTATTTCTTTATTGCAGAATATATATAATTTCAGGCTTTACAAAAAAAAGTTAAAGATCATTTTTACTTCTCTGGCCTGTTGGAGATGTCATTTCACCTGTGGGATGGCCCACTCTTCACCTCTCTGGGGTGATGCAGGAAACAAGTTTCTACCTTTTCCTTCGTACTTAAATTTAAGTCAGAAAAAAAAATTACTTTTAAAAAGACTTTTTTTCTAAAAAATAATTGAAATAGTTATTAATAGTAAATCTATTTTTTGTCTTAAAATATTGCAAAGGGTTTCAATTTGATATGTACTTAATGATATTGCAATAAAATGATTACAACATTTTTACCCTCGCCGAAGGATTCGGAGAGGGTATTGCATTTGGGTCCGTTTGTTTGTCTGTTTGGCTGTCTGTCTTTCTGTCTGTTTCTTTGTCCGCACAGAAATTGTGTTTTTCTCTGCAACCGCTTGTCGGATTGAGACGAAATTTTCACCAATGGTGCGACTACTCATGTAAAATGTTTCAATGATAATTATGACGTCATAGGTCATGACGTGGTGTAACAGCCATATTGTAAAAACTTTGGACCTCTGTATCTCTGAAACCACACCAAGGAAAAAAATTGGAAACTTGGCACATAGCAAGTACTTGTCATGGGGAATGAGTGTGATTTTTATTTTTTTTTTATAAAAAAAAAGCTTGGGATCCAAGAATCCTGAGTTCAAATCCCCCTCAGATGTTGAATTGATACCAGGTGGGGTTGACTCTGCCTGTCATCCTTCCGAGGTCGGCAAAATGAGTGCCAGCTTGCTGAAATCCTGTGTCAGAGTTGCGACCCATCCAGGATTGTGCCCAATAGCTAAGGAGACTGCTTAGGCAGCATCAATGCTCTGCACAGAGTATGGTCCCAATGGATGGATGTTGAGTGTGTGACAAGGAAGAATTGATTCAATTTTGGTGAAGATCTGGATCCGGAACTGATATATATATATATATTATATATATATATCACGATATCTCAAGAAGTTGTGGATAGATTCGGATGAAACTGGTAGACACGTTGGGTGTGTGAACATGACAAATTAATTCAATTTTGGTGAAGATCCGAATCCAGATCCGACTAATAGAATTTTTTAAGTGATTGTTCACCATTGAGAGATAGTGCTAAACTGATATAAAGCACGATATCTCAAGAAGTTGTGGACGGATTCGGACGAAACTTGGTGGACAGGTTGGGTGTTTGGCAAGGACGAATTGCTTCGATTTTGGTGAAGATCCGAATTCAGATCTGGACACGAGAATTTTTTTTTTTTTTAAGTGATTGTTCAACATTGAGAGACAGGGTCAAAAACGATATAGTACTGTATAGCATGATATTTCAAAAATGTATTGGGTCCGATATGTTCTCATGGATCAAGCATTACGTGGGGGAGGTATGCACTCTACCGAGTGCCCTTCTAGTTAATGTAATGCAGTGATGTTGGTGTATTTCAAAGCAGATGGAAGATGACATATGGCAAATGATAGGGTGTAAAGGGCAGAGAGAGTATGTGCAAGAGCAGCAGACAGGTATTTAGAACACGTGAGCTGATCCCGTCCGGTCTAGGAGAAGAGTCAGACTCGCGGGTTGAAATAACCTTCTCCACCTTCTCAGTTGCAAAAGACACATAGTCCAGGAGCAGTTGGGTATGGCAGGGAAGGATGGGTATCGAGAGTGAGGTGTTGTGGACACAAGATTTGGAAACAAACACAGAATTGAGGAATTAATCCTTCTCATGAGCGGAGTCAGCAGTGGTGTCATTTGAAGAGAGAGAAGGGATGGAAGGGGAGAATATACCAGAGACAGACTTAACAAGGAACCACCAAGTTTTAGAGGGACACAAGCTGTTAGTGGACAAACACTTGATGCGGACTTTTTGGAATTTTTTTGCAAAAAACAGACAATGCTAGGCGCAGCCATATTTGGCTGAATTCTGAATCTCACAGCTACTCTACTCTCAGGCTCAGGGCATGAGACCATGAATCCATCATTCAATACATCATCGCTGTTGACATAAAATCATTTCTTTTCCACAACAACCTCATCTCCGATCATCAATTCAGAGTCAAACCTTGTCACTATACATTGGACATGCTGCTTCCACTCTCCAAACAATGGATGAAGGCGCTGAACATCAAACATGAGATCAGGGCCGTTGGAAAATGGGATCAGGGCCATTGAAAAACTGGAAATATTTCGAGTTTTTTATATTGCCTGCCATCCTGCCTGGCTCTCCAAACTGTCTGCCGATGGAATCCAAGGCCAAATCCAATCTTGGATTATTGACTTCCTCTACTCTCATAGCTAATGTGTGGCTCTCAACGGAACACTTTAATCTCCTCTCACTGTCAAGGCTGGAGTACCCCAAGGCAGTGTTCTAGGCACCATCCTATTCCCAATCTTCATCAATGATCTCACTTACTCTCTGGAAAATCCTCCTTATCTCTTTCCTAATGACTCCACTCTTTGCCATGACATCCCTCATCCTCTGACAGGCGCGCAGCAGCCTCTTCCCTCTCCCCACATCTTGACAAAATCACAAACTGGTCAAACACTTGGAACATGTCTTTCAATTCTGAGAAATCCCTCACACACCCACCTTCTCTCTCCAAAAAGACCATTCCACAAACCCTTAGTCCGACAGTCTGGGGGAGGGGGTTCCATGCATTAGCATCTGCACAAAGTGTTTTTTTTGCTCTGTTTCATGACGTTTGGACCCCCCCTCCCCCCATCAAGATTCCATTAACATGCAAATTAGCTGCCACCAATATAGAAATTGCTAGTTTACCTTCTATTGCAAAGAATACTTGTCCAAACTTAAAAAAATTGGTATCTACACCCACATTTTCAGGGTCTACAATTCTTATTAAACCACCGAATAAACAATCCTGCTTGGCTATAACCTACTAATTTACAAAATGGATGACAGCATCCATCAAAATTAGACATTCAGATCATATATTCATGATAAATTGGTATTAAATCAAACACAAGGATGTGGGCATGAAACCTGAACAAAAGATCTCTGATTATTTTTGTTCATGACAATTCTCCTAAAGTGGGTGGTACTCACTGAACAACTCAGTATCGACATCACCCTCTTCTGCGGCTTCAACAGTTTGAGTTTTCTCATGATGGCACACTGATTCTCCCTGACACGTGCAGAACATGGTGCGTGGCAACTTGGCTGCAGTGCGAGGACATTGTGCTGTAAATCATGGTCTTACTGAAGAGGAGCCACAGTGAATCATCTCCAACATTCCCGGAGTGGCGAGAGCTACGTTTGCTGGCAGTAACACTGGTACCAGAGACCTTGAAACCTCTTCATGTTTCCAGCCATTTCATGTCGGATCCAAGGTTTGCGGATCAGCCTCACAAACAGAATTTCATATGGCCATCTGAATATGTTCTCGTTGTACATTCATACCAAATGCCTATGTGGTCGGTGGTAAGTTCTTAAGTTCCGGTACCAGGTGCCATTGTAGCCTTCCTCCCCGCCATTTTTTCTTACCAGATATCCACGTTCACATCACACATAATGTCCTTCTTTTTGCTGCCATAGGCGCAGCCACGAACGTCATCGCCTCTGCGATGACCTCGTCCATACCAGCCTGAATGTCACCGAGTTTGTGAAAGGAATGACCGCTCTTGAAGCACTTATTTCCTGAGTTGTTGGACTCAGCTTGTTGTCTGCTTGCATGCTGCCTGGCTCTGGCCAATCGAGTGCCACTTTTGATGCTGAGGTCTTGGTAATGGTCGAATACCAAGTACACATCGGAGTGTTTAGCTTTCCCCACAATGAAGTAGCAAAAGTTACTGATGTAGTCATGTATGGTTCCTTTGTTTGGCCAGTGCACTACCCAGAGAATTGCACTGCCATCAACAATTGCTGCATCTGGTGGCGTTTTTTGTCGGGTAAAGGTTTCGACCTTGAGTTGTTTTTTCATAACTGCCTTAAGTCTGGTGTGGCTCAGTGGTTCGGGTGGCTGGCTTGGGATCTTAGGGACCTGAGTTTGAGCTCTGTTTGCCACTGAGTTAACACCAAGTGGGGTTGACTCAGCCTGTCATCCTTCCGAGGTCGGCGAAATGAGTACCAGTGCACTGGTATAGGGGCACAGCATCAGCGGCATAGTCGCGCCCGAACAAATGATAGGTACCTGGGAGCCAAGCTGTCGTATGCAAGAAGAAGAAGATAGCTGCCTTGGACTTTGCAATTTGCATTTCCCCTTTGTCATTGAACATGGATGTGGGTATCTGCGCAAGTTAGTGCTTCAGGACTTCACTAAACTTGTTTTCATGTGATGGCTGTAGTTGAAGCACTCTGGAGTACATCAAGGTCACGTCACAGACCTCTGTAGATCCTGCCTGTATCACCTTCCTTGATACAGCCATCATTATGACCTCAATGTAATTGTTGCATTGAAGCCCTTTGGCCAACTGCATGCTTATTCATCTGTGCTCTCCCAATGTCCAATACCATTTGTGCGTTCACTTTGTCGGGTACAATCCTGCTGGTTAATATGTTCATGACGGACTTCGGATGATCAGTTGTATCGAAAGGATCGATGCATGTTTCCAGTTTTTCCTTGATGTTCATTTTGTCTGCCGCATCAGACCGTATTTAAGAAGGCTTCTCCTCTTTATGGTTTGTCACCTCCGCGACACTGCAGCTCTCCTTCATGTCTCAGAGATTGTGATTTCCAGGCCACACTGGTTGGTTCACCTTTTTTCTTCCTCCATTGCCGTCAACATTGTGTCAGGATCTGCTGGGTCCATATCGATGAGAGGGTGTAAAGTGCCCTCATTAAAGGCTGAGGAGTCTACCCTTGATATCAACTGAGTTTTGTATTGAACTCAGCAAATTCAGGTATATTCTCTTTGGTGGTAATTTGCTTCATAAAGACAGTCTAATTTTCAGAATCCTGCTGGCTGAACAATTTGGTGCGCCAAAACACACAGAGGCAAGACAGCACGCTTTGCTTTTTCTGCAGGCGTAAGAGGTTTCTTAGGTCCCTGGTATCTGCGAACTGCAATGTCTTGAGCCATGGATAGTTTTGCCTCTTCAGAAGTGAGTTGCTGGATAGTTGTCTCTGCTTCAGGCACCTCTGATTCTTCAATTTACCAAGATATAAGCTAAATTAGTAATTTCTATAATTGTGGCAGCTAATTACCTCTGCCACCGAAGGTGAAGGAAGTTATGTTTTCACCCCTCTCTGTCTGTTTGTTTGTGTGCAGGATATTTCAAAAAGTTGTGGACGTAACCAGATGAAATTTAGTGTGCAGGTTGGGTGTGTCACAAGGACAAATTGATTATATTTTGGTGAAGATCCGAATGTGGATCTGGACACGAGAATTATTTAATTTTCAAAGTGATATTTCAGCATGAGAGATAGAACAAAAACGATATTAGCATGTTTCAAAATGTATTGGGCCCATATGTTCTCGTGGATCAGGCATTGCGTGGTGGAGGTATGCGCTCTACCGAGTGCCCTTGCAGCTTGTAATTGAAGGCTTTTGTAAAAAAAATAAAAAATGCTCAAGAGTGCCAGGGGGCACCCGACGGAATCTTGATCCGAGGGTCCAGAAGTGATGAAACAGAAAAAAAACTTTGTGCGGACATGAACGCACACTTCACCCAAAAATGGTGGCCTGATTGCGTCCCATCTATATTCTCAACAACGCTTGTGAAAAGGTTCAGTAACAAACTTCTGGGTCTCAATCTCAGAGCCAGGATCTCTCTTGGGCAAGCCTCATTTCAAAGTTGGCCTCCAAAGCCAGACGCCGACTGGGCATTCTCCATCGTACGAAGTCCTCCTTAGCAGAACTGAGCTCTTATCCACCTACAAGGCTTTCATCTGCAGCTTGGTGTGTGTGTGTGTGTGTGTGTGTGTGTGTGTGTGTGTGTGTGTGTGTGTGTGTGTGTGTGTGTGTATACAAAGCTCTGGAAAAAATTAAGAGACCACGCAAAATTATCAGTTTTCCTGGTTTTACTATTTATAGGTTGCGTTTGAGTAAAATGAACATTTTTGTTTTATTTATAAACACTGACACCATTTCTCCCAAATTCCGAATAAAATATTGTCATTTAGAGCATTATTTGCAGAAAATGACAACTGGTCAAAATAACAACAAAGATTCAGTGTTTTCAGACCTCAAATAATACAAACAAAAAGTTTATATTCATTTTAACAACACAATACTAATGTTTTAACTTAGGAAGAGTTCAGAAATCAATATTTTGTGGAATAACCCTGATTTTCAATCACAGCTTTCATGCGTCTTGGCAGTGCTCTCCACCAGTCTTTCACATTGCTGTTGGGTGACTTTATGCACTCCTGGCGCAAAAACAAGCAGCTCGGCTTGTTGATGGATTGTGACCATCCATCCTCCTCTCTTGATCACATTCCAGAGGTTTTCAATGGGGTTCAGGTCTGGAGATTGGGCTGGCCATGACAGGGTCTTGATCTGATGGTCCTCCATCCACACCTTCATTGACTGGCTGTGTGGCATGGAGCATTGTAACTGCTGAAAAACCAATTCTCAGAGTTGGGAACATTGTCAAGAGCAGAAGAAGCAAGTGTTCTCCCAGGACAACCTTGTACGTGGCTTGATTCATGAGTCTTTCAAAAGACAAATCTGCCCGATTCCAGCCTTGCTGAAGCACCCCCAGAGCATCACCGATCCTCCACCAAATTTCACAGTGGGTGCGAGACACTGTGGCTTGTAGGCCTCTCCAGGTTCCGTCTAACCATTAGACAACCAGGTGTTGGGCAAAGCTGAAAATTGGACTCATCAGAGATGACCTTACTCCAGTCTCTATGTGCCAATCCTTATGTGTCTTTGCAAACCTCACCTGGCTCTTCTTTGCTTCTCATGGATGAAGGGCTTTTTCAGCTTTGCACGACTTCACCCTGCCCCTCGGAGCCTGTTTCGAACCGCCTCGCCGTGCACTTCTCCCCAGCTGCCGTTTGCCATCTTTTTTGTAGGTCACTTGATGTCATCCTACGGTTGTTGAGTGACATTTGAATGAGTTGGTGGTCATCCCGGTCAGTGGAAAGTCGTTTTCGCCCTCTGCCAGTCTGTAGCTTTGTTGTCCCCAATGTCTGCTGCTGACCTTGTTCTTATGAACCGCCGTCTTTGAAATGTTAAGGATGGAAGCAACGTGACGCTCACTGTATCCTCTGCCAGTAAAGCCAGAATTGAACCCTTCTTTTCCTCACTCAAAACTTTCTTTTCAACTTCTTTGGCATGGTCAATAGTTATATTTTTGATTCCAATTACTTTTGAGGTACTACTAGTCTGTTTTTGACATCCAGCTGGTACTATTGCAAGAGGATAGTGATGACCACAGCTGTTTTTTATACTTTTCCTTGTTAAATAAGATTCGGTTCAGGTGATCACCGATCAGTACCTCACAAGTGAATGAGGTGTGCCTGTGTTGGAATTCAACAGACACTGGAATGGAATGGCTGCCATACATGTAGAGATGCTGATTTAAATTTTTTTGGAGTGGTCTCTTATTTTTCCAGAGCTATATATATATAAATATATATATATATATATACCTATTATATATTTACATTTATTTTATATATCATCACACCCATTTGAAAGCTTTATCCCTGAGCAGGGTCAGCTTTTTGCAGGCTCCAATCATGGTACCCTTTCTTGGGGCAACTTTTTAGGGCCGGATCCCTTCCTGACGCCAACCCTTTAGTCACCTTCGACCCTGCAGGGATAATTACCAGTATACTGGTGCCATTGTGCCGACCTTCGGAAGGATGACAGGCTGAGTCAACACCCCTGATGCCAACTCAGCGGCCAGCGGGGCTCGAACTCAGGACCCGAGAATCCGAAGCCAGCCTAATGCTAGGTTCCCACTGTCGTGCGATCGTATATGACGCCACGATTGCCATTTCGTAGCTGATCATGGAATTTCTCAGAAAGTCTGTTCCCACTATCACGATGCGCGGCACGATTGAAATCGGGTCTCACAGAGCGTGGTGTTTGTCTTGTCTAAGATCGATCCGATCACCACGATGATGAAGCACGATTAGATGTGATCTGTCGTGCTTTGTTACGATGCAATACGATCTGATACGATGATCCGATTGACAATTGATCGTAGAAAAATTTTGAACCGTTCAAAAATTTTCTACGATTAACACGATTGCCACGACTGACCTCAAGATCTGATAAGATCTGATAGGATCACCACGATTAGTCCACGATTAATTATGACACAATTTCAATCGTGCCGCGCATCGTGATTGTGGGAACCTAGTTTTAACCACGAGGCCACACAGGCTCATATATATATATATAATATTGATATATATATATATATATATATATATATATATATATATATATATATATATATATATATAATATACTCCACCAGTCAAAATTTTGGAACACCCCCATTTTTCCAGTTTTAACTGAAATTTAAGGAGTGTAATGTTCAATTACTCTGAAATTAAAGCATAGAACAAATAAACAATTGCAGATTAAAAAGAAATCATGGAAGTTTTTGTTGAACAAAATTTAATCCAAATTTTTGACTCATCAAAGTAGCCACCTTTTGCAGAAATAACAGCCGAACATACTCGTGGCATTTCTCTACAATGGAAATCAAATATGGTTCGAAAGTTCTTCCCAACACTGTTGCAGAATTCCACAAATGTGTGGCACTTGGTTGTTGCTTTGCTTTCCCCTTCTGTCCAGTTCACCCAAACAGCTCGATGGAGTTTAAGCTGGAAACTGTGCTGGCCATTCCATGATTTGAAGCATGAACTTAAGTTGTTCTTTTCTTTTAAGGTAGTTCTGACATAGCCTGGAGGTATGTTTTGGGTCGTTATCTTGCTGTAGGATGAACTCTGAGCAACTTGGAGAGACCAGAGGGTATTGCATAGCGCTGCAAAATGCTGTGGTAGTCCTTTTGGTTCAGGGTGCCAGTCACTCTGTGCAAGTCGCCAACTCTGGATCCAGCAAAAGAGCCCCAGATCATCACACTTCCTCCTCCATGTTTGACAGTTGGTGTCCCACACTGAGGAACCATCCCTTCACCTACTCGACGGCGTACAAAAACCCTGCGTGATGAACCGAAGATTTCCAATTTTGATTCATCGGTCCATAAGACCAAGCTGTTGAAAGTTTAAACTTTATATAT
>CM068962.1:107540981-107568271 GCA_035128595.1 Eptatretus atami | reverse complement strand
ACAGACCGACACCACGACCAACAAATAAGGGTAGATCAAAAAAAACATTTTTAATCGAAAAAAAAAAATTTTCGAAAATTTATTTTTTCGACTCGATCGACTACCCAAAAATTCCCTGCGCAGACAGTAACCATCTCCGATTTTGAAAATTCCTCCTAGAAAAAAAGTTATGACGTAAAATATCTCCGCTAATAGAAATCGCTAACAAAAAATTATTTCCGAAACGAGGCAAGCTTTTTGAATTCTGTTTGCGGGAATCAAACAGGGCATTAGCAGAGATGAATTACCGCACATTGATGCATCACTATGATGTCATATCAATTTTTATGACGTCATTCCTATTTTTTGACATTTTTGTTTCACAACCCAGAGTTTTCACGATCTTCGTGAAACTTGCCATGCATATGCAGAAAGCCCACGCGCAGGCAGTAACCATCTCCGATTTTGGAAATTCTTCCTAGAAAAAAAGTTGACGTCATAATATCGCCGCTAATGTAAATCGCCTATACCATTATCTCCGAAACTAGGCAAGCTTTTTGAATTTTGTTTGCGGGAATCAAGCCGGGCATTAGCACAGATAATTTATCGCAAACCTGATGCATCCAATGACGTCAATATTCGTTTTTATGACGTCATCATTAAGGGGACGAGGATCTTAGCTCATTTGAGCTTGTTCTGCTAATAGATTAATAAATCTGACATTCATTGCTGTTTCAGTGTATAAATCAGAAGACTTGACATGTCAAAGAATTATAGATCTTTCTAAAATTGAGCATCGACGTCACATCAAATGTTTCTGGAAGGATACATAATCCACAAACGCATGGTGGTCTTGAAGAGTGAAGGTGTGCCCCCATATTCTACAATAGCCAAATGGGTGGCTGACTTCATCTGTGGACACAAGTCCTTGAAGTGGACCCCAAGGTCAAGATGGCCAGCAGATATGACTGACGAACAAACTGTCGCTGTCCAGGTCGAGGCTTTAATCATGGTGGGTCTAAGTGTTCCAGGTGCTTCTGAAATATCCACAGAACTTGTAATATCTAAAGGCAGTGTTATCACCACCATCGGCATACACTTGGACACCTGCAAAGTCTCAGCAAGATGAGACACCTAAAACCTCAGCATTCACGATCGACAACAGTTCGTCATCGGCATCGTGGAGATCATGTCACCATCTTCTCAACCTGCTGAATGGACATCCAGCAGACTTTATCACTGTTCTCGTGACTGGTAACGAAATGTGATTTCTCAACTGGAACCTTGAATCCATATTTGAATCCTTGCAATAAGGACGGATTAAGGGGACCTGCTGTGCCTGGGGCAGTAACCCAATATTGGGCCCTCCTACTCCCCTTCCCATCCCACAGTAATAGACATCAGTGAGCTAAGTCACAATGTATTATGCTAAGTATGCATAAGGTCAAAGTCAGGTCTGGGATATGTTCCATTAGCAAGGGGCTTACCTGATTCAAAGCGCTCAAGCAAGTACTCCAACAGAAGGGAATGCTCAGCCCGCCGAACAATATGGCAGTCCACAATGTAAACAATGCTATCGTGTTACTCGAGCACAGACTGTCTGTCTCCTGCTTTTTTAGTTTTACTCGATCCTCTTATGACAACTTCCACAAACAAATTTATTGTGCTAGCAGTGTTTCAAAATGTACAGAGTATGAGGAAGAGGAAAAGAAAGATAAATAAATGGGGAGTCAGAAGGAGGAGTCCCCTGCAAGGCTTATCCATGAACCTAAACCTGACTGTGCATTTTGGGGAGGGGTGTGGGGAGGGTTATGGTTTTTTTTTTGCATGTTTGTAGATCTTGATGAATTGAGATGAAGAGTAGAAGCACAAATTAAAGTATGAAATTCACATTTCAATAATATTATGAGTGTACTGTACATACTATTTCATTGATTGTATTGTCGGAATCAAACTACGGCAGCCATTTTAGCTAACACAACAAAGAACATCTCTTAATCGCTTGCTCTATTTGCCGAGTGGCTAGGTGAGCGGCTTGCAAAGGGGTTGATATGGAATGACTGGCTTGGAAAGCAATAGCAAGCCACTTGCTGATGGAACACAACAGGGGTGTAGATATAAAGATATGTTCTTATGGATACTATGACGATGCTCACAAGCCCATCCCTCACGCAGCATAAGACAGGGTTTTGCAATAACGTGTGTGTGTGTGTGTGTCTGTCTGTCTAGGCCGTAACTTTTTTACCATTTGAGCTTTTGTCATCAAATTTTCAACAAAGCGTTATTATGGGAACATGGACAATCCAATTAAGAATATGCTCAAACGGTCAAAGGTCAGCTTCACATAAGATCGTCAATTTTCATCCAATTGACCAAAAATTTGAACTATCATTTGAGCTTTTGTCATCAAATTTTCAACAAAGCTATATTATGAGAAAATGGAGAAAACAAATGAATAATTTGGTCAAACGGTCAAAGGTACCATTTGGCATACGAAAAGAAAAAGTCCAAATACAAAGTGGACGGGCTTTGCATTTTCAGATGCTTTCTCATTTCATATATTATGTTTAAAAAAACCAAACAATCCCTGTACAAACAATAAACAAGAACACTTTAATGAAAAAAAAGTTACATTTTGAAACAAAATCGATAACGACAACAATTTAAAACAAGGAAGAGTAATTTGTCAGACCATAATTTGCCATTTTCATTTGAAGGTGTATGTAGGATGAATCTCCACAGAAACCACTACATGTATGATGTCACATCGGTCTTTTCCGAGATTTTTTTTTCCGGCGAAACTCCAAAATGGTTTTTGAGAAGTAAAGTCCTCGCCGAACTTCACTCTCGATGATCATGATTGCAACACGAAGTTGATCTTGTTCCATTCGGTTAATGTCCTCATCCAATACATTTTAGTTTCGAGAAGGACAGCTCACCCTCACTCTCACCACTGCGATTCAACACCATCATCGACAGATATAGCTCTGTTGAAATTATTTGAAGGTCTGTTGAAGATGTCAGTAAGGCTGAAAACCGGATAAATTCACTTCCAATCGTGGGTTCCAGATCGTTGTGAATGGAGCGAGCAGGATCTTCTGTGGCTTGATTGATCTCATTAGTGGAAGACGAGAGGGAAGACGAGAGGGAAGAGAGGGAAGGCGAGATTGGACAGGAATCAAAACTTATCGTTGATTTCCTTGTATATTAAAAGATAGTGTTTCAAGGAACTCATTGGCTGGTCACTGATGACAAGGAACATATCAGTGTTGAATTTCTCCTTGGTGGGTGAGCACAGGGTCTTCAACATCTCCATCGTCAAAACGGCGGTTACGCATCAGGACACACCTCTGGGAGGAAGTGTATTCCTTCTGGCCACACAGTTTAATTAATTAAGTAACCCACCAATAAGTTAATCTGTGACTACATCTAGCCCCCTTTAGGCTTGGGCCCCAGGCAGCAGTGGTCATCAAGGTAGGAATTTGTTCTGGGTGCCTGAAATAACAAGCCTAAACTCTTTGCAAAAGACATGATGGGATATTTAACGTCCACAACCATAATGCCAACAGCGAGAACACCCAGCTTTACATCTATCCAATGTGTGGTGCACTTTGTGATGCAACACCCTAGATGTGAGACATCAATTGGAGTTTATATTCAGGTTGGGAATCTAACCCAGACTAGACATCACAAATGCATGTTACATCTCTGCATCATTACGTGAGACTGGATTGATGACATATCTCGTAAAACTACAATCACAGGAGAATATGACGCTAACCTCACGCAAAAATTGTAGCAGGCAATCAAGGACAAATCCAGAGGGATGTTGACCAATTGATGTGGTCCTCCTTCATGCCAATGCGCTTGTGCAAAGGCTTGGGTTATGCAGACCACAATTCTCGACTGTGGCTTTGATAATGTTTGTCATCCACACCACCAGCCCTGGAGGAAAAGTATGGCCTGGAGGGATGCACACTCCCCTCAAAGATGTCGAGCCCAGGTTCAAATACTGACCCAGCTATAAACTGTCATCCTGATGTTTCACAGGCCGGGTGATTCATCAATATGTGGTACCCTCCTTCGGATGGACGTTAAACTTGGCATCCCGTCTGCCAGCACTTGTTGGTGGACGTTAAAGATCCCATGTTGTCCTTCGCCAAGAGTAGGTGAGCGATCACAGCCACCCTGAACAAATTACAAATTCCTGCCCAAACCAGCAGAGGGCATCGCATCAGCAGCACACCTACACCCTTTGCCAAAGGTGCGACTCCACAGCCTTGCACTGCACACGAAAGAAGAAGAAGAAAATCCACCCACCTCACACTTGGTAAAAGTAGAACCAAGACTTGACCCCCAGAGATGTGAAATCCTACTCGCATGACCACTGATTTGCCAAAAAAGGAACTGAATGAATCAAGTAAGACATGACTGAAGGAAGGTTGTGCTAATTTTGATTTCACTGCTGTAGACTGTTTGAATAAGAAATTGAGCAAGTGCACCAAAGTGAAGAGAGACAATACTGAGAAATATAATGTTATCATGTCTGAATATTGTGAATCGCATTTCGAGAATATTTTAAACAACCCTTGTATGGTTTTCATTGTTTCTAGAGTTACAAACCACATACATATGTTTGGGTCATCTCATAACTACCACCTCTACACTGAGACAGAATTTTACATCCTCATTTCAATTTGTCGTTATTCTCTTTCTTCCAAATACCAAATTTTTTCTAAAACTTCGCTATCGTCGCTTTTCTTCATATTTATTCCTCTCCCAAAACCTTTATCTTGCCGTTCTCAATTATCTTTTGCTTAATTAACTCTCCATCCCCTCACCATGTATTGAAATACAAGACCAAAAACACTGCATTGGAGTCATCGGAAGGAACCCAAAGACATAAAGAGCAACGATAGTCATCAGGAGGAACTTGGATAGGAGTCGGGTTTCAGCCGCGACTCCACTACCCTCAAAACCCATCCAGGCAGAGCCAAGTGAACCTTAGAAAAAAAATTCTGCAAGAATTCACTTCTCCCTAGACAGATAAAGAAAGAGAATTAAAGAAAAAAGCAAGAATTAGAATGAATAAAGAGAAATGTGAAAAGTAGAAAGAAATGTGAAAGGAACAAAGATGCTGGGAAGAGCCCGGACAGATAGATTTCAGAAGTTATTCCCCAGGCTCAAACGCAGCAACAGGTACAAGCTACCAGAGGGCCTCAGCATCAGCATTATAATGGGTCCTATTTTCACTTTTAGCCTTTGGCAATGCCTTCAACTCCCCCACAACGATAAACCTTGAGCAGAATTTCCCATTGATCAACGTTGCAAAGTAAATATTCCCGTGATCTTTAATCAATTAAGTGTTCAGGTGTAAATCCTTACACCAACGAAGAACGTAAAGAACGGACTTGCTCATATTCTGCTCCAATTCTATCGAGCATCTCATAACGATGTTCGTATACATCAGTGAGCATCAGTTGATGTGCTGAAACTATTTTATCGAATTACATGCACCAAAGCAACGACTAGTCATGCATGATGGTAAGATACAAGGAGATCTATTTTAAGAGTAACAAGGTGGGGAGGTAGGTTGGAATAGAATATTAGAGAAATTAGAAAATACAGAAATGGAAAATAGAAATGTAATGGAGATTATGCTGTAATTTCTTAGCCAGTGATCATACCTTGCACTTCAGTCAAAGCTGGATGGAGCACCACCTCCTGCGGTGGTATATTGGTCTCCAAATTCAGCAGATAATGAGCGTCATGATTACGGTTTCAGATAAGTACCCCAATAGAAACACTTCTGCAAGTGTCCTCAAGTTAAGCAGTCAGCTTGCAGGGCTGCACACACAAGTGAGAATTGACTGGATCATTAAATGAACACCTTCATCATTGGGGTTTCGTCCCATTAAGTTCAGTACCCTAAGGAATGGGAATGATGCATAATTTTTAATTTAATCTCACAAGCCACACACTTGAGTTGATACGAGACGTAATGGTGATCAGTTCGAAATAAAAGGGATAGGATTTTGCCTTAAAGCACTACTGTAATGTGTATATGTGTAAGGTTATACGGGTAGCTGTATACGGAGGATATTCACCAATGAGGAGGTTAAACAGCTGAAAGTGGAGAAAGGAGGCCTTTGTGCTGTGCCCGAGGCAGGCTCGCTGCCTCCCAAGAGGTACATTTGAGACGGAAAAGCAAGTCGCACATAGCTCAGTAATTTGAAGACAGGCATGGAACCCGCCAGCTGTTGAAAAGTTTGCGAAGAAGCGGTAAAATCAACCGAGTCAGGCCACAGGAATGCGCCCCCTTAACCATCTCCACGCAATTAACGGGACTCTAAAATTCCCAGCGGTTTTCCTTTCAATCCAATTTTTTTTGAAAGCATGGGGGTCTATAATGTTTCCCCCCTACCCACCCCCTCCCATTCCCCCTGCTGCTCCGCTTGTCAGACGTAAGATTGGATAGACGGGTCGACGTGATGTCTTTCCTCGGCAGGGTGTTTGGCTAGCAGGGGAGTCGCTGAAGCTTCATAATCCTTAATCGGCTCGGAATTGGGTGGGCTGGCGATGCGAGGAATAATCCTTGGAGCGAACGCTTCGAGAAACGCAGGTAATTAGTGCTAATAAGCTAAGAACGAAAATGATGTTTTCCTTCCTGCTGAGTTGTATCCATATTCAACAAAATTGGTTTTGCCATCGAAATTGATTCATCAAATCCAAACATGTTAAAAAAAAAAATTTTTAACGAGAAAAATAATTAAATCTCACGTGAAATCGCTTTTTATCACTGCTTCTTAAAGGGCACTTATGTACTCGAATCCAAAACTCAAATTCAATACTTTGATCAACATTTTTAAAGGACTAAATTTACATGAGCCATCACAATAATTTCGTTCCAATTGCACAGGTCCACTGGAATTTAGAAGATCAAGAAAATCACAAATCAATTAGATGTGCAGACTATTGCCAAATGTTATGACAATAACAGACAACTTTGGATCCTTGTTTCATCAAAAACAGAAAGCTACTGACATCTAGTGGAATTGGAACAAAATCTAATGAAAATAAATTTGTACAAAATAACAGGATGGTCGAGAGGTAGTGCTCTCACTATTTAAGCCGTCTAACCTGGGTCTAATTCTAAACAGCTTTAAACGGCCGGATTCGTGCTTAGCAGGCAGGGTGTTGCATCAAAAATTGTGCCGTTCCTCGGATGGACGGGAAGTTCGGTGTTCCTTCTGCTAGCATTAGTTGGTGGACAAAGATCGCACTGTGATTTTCACGAAGAGTAGGTAAGCTACCGTCAGCACCATGAGCAAATTACAAATTCCTGCCAAAATCACCTTCAGTTTAACATTGGCCTGGCCAGCCAGTTCGTTAAAGAGGTCGGGCCAAACAAATAAACAAAAAAGATCAACGGCTGATCTCAGAGGAATGTGGGAATTTTGGGTCAGTATAAGTAGTGGTGGTGGTGGAATTATAAAAGTCAGAAAAAATAATTCCAAAGAAATACGAGAGCAAGGTCCATTGTGCGCCATTACAAATCCCCATGGTTCTCACCTCAAGCAAAGTTGAAAGATGGCAAAAAGTTCCATGAAGAATGACGATATCAAATTTGAGTTATTTCATCGGCAGCCTGTGGCTGCTGGTTGCATTGTTGCTGGAAGCGTGACTGTGCCACCGATGCAGTGCCCCTGTTACCAGTATGCTGGTACTCATTTTGCTGACCTTGGAAGGATGCCAGGCTAAGTTAACCCACTTGGTGTTATTTCAACAGCATGACAGGGGCTCAAAATCAAGACCCCAAGATCTTAAGCTGGCCACCTTAACTGTTAAGGGCAACAGCAAGTTTATCAAATTTTGGGTTAAAAAATATTTTCCCGTTTTGACCTCTGTGACCCTAGGTCCCCACCCCTGAGCCATCAAACCATGGTCGAATCCCCAAAAAACCTGTTACATATTTCATGCACCTCCCAATGTTGATTGCATATACAAAGTTCCATTTGAAAATGTTTTAAAATGTGCCTGCAATTGCATTTTCTGGTATTTGACCTTTTGACCCCACCGCAGGAGGCAGAGTCAAAAATGATAATGCTCTTGCACCTTCTCGCCATGTGATCATAACTACCACGCTCGGTGAATTTCTGCACAGCCGTTTAGGAGATAGCGTGACGGACAGATGTACAGACAGACAGACAGACAGACAATTACAATATCCTCCATTTTTCTTCAAAAAGTGAAGGGATAATAATCATTCTTCAAACGGAGTAACTGAATATTTTGTCATAAAACTTGCAAACAGTCATTCTGCAATCCAATCAATTTAGAATTTACATCAACAGTACTAAATTACAACCTCAACCATAACAAAGGACATCAAAGATGTAAATTATATTAATGGTAAACATTTTTTTTTTTTTGCTCAGCTTCTGTGATATCAATGCATCTTGTTCATCAAATTGTATTTCTCATCATACAAGATTTCTACAAGTGTCATTTCACATCATGAGCAAAATGTCCCTAAATTATTTTATTACCAAATCACCTTACAAAAGCATTCTGCACAAATGTAATACGATCTGTGTGATGCTGGACATCTCCAACCAAGGCAATTTGGTGTGCATGTCGAAGTCACAACTTTACAGTAAAATAAGCCCAAATGTTTTGTATTACAGTCCGTACTTGTGTACATTTTGGTTGAAATCCCTTCAGTGGTATTCATATCATCGTTGCAACAAAAAAAAACAACGGACACACGGACGGATGGATAGCTGGCCTGCCAACCCGAAAACATAACGCCTCCGGCCTTCGGCAAAACAATGCAGCTTCCATTTAGGCAGACAATCAAACTGTAAAAGCAATATTTGAGAAGGTATTTCAGAAAATTAAAACAAACCAAGGCAAATTGTCCAGCTGACAGACCTTAAAAAGGGTAACCTATTTTGAGGAAATCTTTCCCTTGGGACGAGTGCCTCCTTCGCCAGCTTGAGTCGCACCACTGGTCATCGTAGTGGTGCTAGTAGAGCTGCTGGTAGATCCCGGCATACCATGTGTCGCGATGTACGTACGGTATGCCTCACGGATGATCTTGAAGGCTCGTGGACTGGCATATGGGATGTCGGTGATGGGGTCCCGGTAGAGTGCCGGCTTATGGGTTACAGGGCACAGATCCCGTATGGGTACGCGCACTGACTTTTGTACAGGAAAGTATTTCAAGAAAGTTTCGTCGTCGGAGAAAGTGATAAAATTCCTGGAACACCTCCCGGTCATGCTGCTGCTATTCCCAGGATGCATCTCGAGTTCTGCATCCAGCCTGAATTAACAGAAAAATTGAACACATGGGATGTGGAGGCACCAGCTCAAAAACGCACACAAAACAAACAAAGCTACCAGGATTGACGAATTACATACACAAATATAAACAAATGTGAATATAGTAATGGTTCAAACAAATAATAAAGGATGAGATGGGAACAGACGCCAACCCCCAGAAGTGAGAAATGACACTGACGACACACCTTTTGTCTAACATCTTCCGTCTTTTGAATGATAATCTCTCGTTTTTTTCAGGTGATGGAAGAAGAGTGAACCACAAGACAGACTACCAAAATTACCAACGATTCTTCCCTTTCTTAAGATGCCATGGAGAATTAAGCAAAAGATTTCTTCTGTGGAGTTTTTTTTTGAAACCAGACCCCAACAAGAAGACTCAAATCGAGTTTAAACACGAGTTTGGACCTCACTTTGTATCCTGCAAGGGGTCAACAAGTTCAGAGAAAAAGGCACTGTTGCAAATCTCAACAGTAACAGTGTTGGAGGACCAACACGTTTGGGACGTCCTCAAGATGTGAGGTCTCTTGAGAACATTGACCTTATTCATGATTCATTGGGCAGAAGCCTGAAGAAGTCTCTCAGGATTCAGTCAAGAGCTTGGAATTCTATGTGAATCAGTGAGAAGAATTCTCATCCACGATGTGAAACTGTATCCATACAGAATTAACATTAAACACAAACGGACTGCAGCCCAGAAGCAGAAGAGTGACAATGTGCACATGGTTTGCATATAAAATTGAAGAAAGGCCAAACTTCCTTGACAATGTCTGTTTTCTGATGAGGCCCATTTCCTTTTCTTAATGGGCATGTCAACTCTAAGAACTGCATATACTGGGGATCAACATCCCCACCCCCACCCCGATCTAGTGCTCGAGAGACCTCTCCCCTCAGAAAAAGGTACTGCCTGGGTCGCAATCAGCAAACATAGATTATAATTCAGCCCTTCTTGGTTTGAGGCCAGTTCCAACACTTCACATGATTTACTGAACTTGTTCAACATGCACTTTGGTGACCGAGTCATCAGTCGAAAACTTGCTGTTGAATGGGTTCCACACTCACCAGATCTGTTACTGCCACATTTATATATTTTGGGGTTATCTTAAGAACACAACATCTATAGAGGAAGGCCACAATCCATTGAAGAACTCAATGCAACAATTATCGATAAAATTTGCTTCATTCCTGCAGCAGGATCCGTCAGAGTGGTCAACCATTTTGCTAGTCTAATAGAAGTGTGCTTGCAGCGCCATGGTAAACATTTGGAGCATGCCATTTAAGCACAGTCGGACTTGGCCTATTCAAGGTAATCTTTGCCAAAATGGTGCCATAGGCTTTTATATTAAATAGTGTGGGTTCTGTCTTTATTTTAATTTTTTTTGCAGGGGGGGGGGGGGGGTAGTGGCAAACCGTCCAAAGAGACTGCTTAGGCAGCACCAACGCTCTGCACAGAGTATGGTCCTAATGGATGGATTGGGGGGTCACCCTGGTAATTTAGCATTATTTCTTCCTACTCTGAAAAAGTGAATCAAAATGAAATCACAACGGATTCCTCCCTCGATTTCTGCTGTTCCTTTGATTATTTTTTTACGTCCTGATCCATTCTATGTTCTAGCTCCTTTACGAGCCTCGACATTGCATGCAATAAATAAATAAATAAATGAACCATTCAACTCTGCCAGCACTTTCCACCAGAGCTTTTTTCCCCATTGGCTAATGCGTCTGTGCTGTCAAGAGCTCATGCTTCTGGAGAGTGTAACTTCTGCTTTCAAAACTCGATTTATCAATGTACACACCAACACCAAGTGTTGCGGCTCAGACTCATACAGGAGGATGAGGTAGAATAGGGCTCGGCTGTAGCTTCAGATAAGGAAATTAAAATGCTAAACCAGACCAGATTTGATGGGATGAATGTGCGATGCCATACTCAGAGGGCAAGCATGCACAGACAAAAGAGGCAAGGTGAGACGTTTGCCCAAGTTCACGTTCACCGAATCCAAGTTCATGCAAACAAAGGTTATCAAAACTTCATGTCAAAATATTATTCCTTCAACTGTGAAGCAATGGTCCTGCACCAGCGAAACTCAGCACCGTGTTTCATGGTCAAGAGCACATTTGATTTTAACCAGAACCGATTTCACATGTTAGCGACAATAAAAGAAACCACTTTAAACGTCGAGCATTGGCTGATAAAAGAGAACACCAACTTGCATCCCTCTCTTGTAATGAGTCTTTTCTATGCTGGAAAAAAGGCCAAATGAACAATCATTTCCACTTCTGGTCTTGGCCTCTTCAACGCATGGATGTGATTCTGTGTCGAGATAATGTTCAAAGTTAAAAAAACAAACAACCAAACAAGCAGTCATAGACTGGTACTTACGAAATCGTCAACTTGACCTCTGACCTTGTCTAATAAAAGCTGTCTCCAGAGAAGGTAGCGACGCAAACCAGAAGTTTCTATGATGATTCTGTACCAAACCATCAAAAATCGAATGTTTGACCTCACTGTGACCTTGACCTTTGACCGATTTTGACCAAAATCTAATCAGCACTAGCCATCACCCTCCTGAATCACGTGGTGTAATTTGACATTGGTAGCTTCTTCCGTTCGAGTTATCGTGCCTACAAACAAACAAACACACACACAAACAAACACACAAACAGATGACGGAAGTCATAAAGATTTCGTAAGTAAAAATGCTCCAAATGCCTTGTTTAACTGTTGTGCACCGTTACTTGCACCATTAATCATCTCATGTGTCTGTTTCCACATCTCCTCATGCATACATTTCGGACTTTTCAGAGCTCGTCATGAATGGTGAGCGATCGTTCGCTCACATTTTATACTCGCCT
Organism: Eptatretus atami; assembly: GCA_035128595.1. NCBI lineage: Eukaryota > Metazoa > Chordata > Myxini > Myxiniformes > Myxinidae > Eptatretus > Eptatretus atami. Next base: position 107,556,097 of record CM068962.1, on the reverse strand, counting down.
TGCATTCCTTTTGGTTGAGTAATTTGTCGCTCACCTCCATCAATTTCCTTGTTTTTACCCCGCGCACACGAGGCAGAAAGCGGGGTTAAGCTATTTCTTCATGTCTGTCTGTCTGTCCTATCAGTTTATGATAGAGGAACAACTTATTTAACTCCATAGTTGGTTAAACACACGCCTGTGCCGCCCTGCGTTATTCTGTAAATGTAGTTTCCTCATCAGAGACAACATTAGGACGGTCCCATTTCATTCTGTAATATGGATGTGTACAAACTCAAGCCGACATGTCATAAGACCAATCGAGATTTGCTTCAATCATTCCGATGAGATAATTTTTTGGATACAAAATATAGAATTTATCGTATTCCCGAAGTAGACAAAACATTCTGTAAAGTAGAACAGCACTCGGTAGAGCACATACTGTGTCTTATCATATTATACTGTCACGAGGCTGAATTGTTTTACGTTTTGTAACCTACTGACAAGATGGATCTGCCCCGGAACCATGTGTCCTTATTACACAACGAAATCAAATCGGCTTGTTCTTGTCATCTACCCAACCTGTCCACCAAGTTTTGTCTGAATCCGTCCAAAACTTTGAGATATCCTGCTCAGAAAGGGGTGAAAACATAACCTCTGTCCACCTTCGGTGTCAGAGGTAAAGATTTTCTATTAATCGATCATTGTGTTTTACATAGCACACGTTGTCAACCCTCTTCTTTGGACTTGTCCATCTACTATCGATCCATCATTTTCCTTTTCTAGGTTTCACTGGTATTTGACGGCAGGGAACCAGCAATCTCAACGTACATGCCGGGCAATCATTTACAGGCATGGCGAAAGGCAATTGTGCGTGTCGACCTTCATGAGTTGGGATGATAAACTGATTCAGTGTTTTGGAATAAAAGAATAATAAATAGTTTTATTGACATAAAAGAACAAGGCCTAAACCCTACATGGTACACCTTCACTGTAAAGTCTGTGCCCGTCACTTCAATGCAATCAAAGCTCGTCCCGTATGCAAAGGTACGTCATAAGTCACCACCTTTACCATTGCCAAATGATGACAACTGTATTTTTTCATTGTTGTACACTGGGATAATACTTACAAAGATGTGAAATATTACTGTAAGTTCCAATTTACGTGAAGTCTATTTGCGTCGTTTTCGTAGAAATATTATGATTTACCCAGCGCTCTGATCGCACCATCCCAGCCCCAGGCACCTAGGTGACGACTTCTCAGATGTGGATTCACCACACGGCCGATTGATAGCTTGAACAGAGATTCCTTGATTCCACATTCGCCAAGAGACTCACCCGAAAGCCAGATCAGGGCGAGGGCAGCACCATAATTGCTCCGGGCTCCCCTCGTCTTTGCCTTCCCATCCCACAGGTTCTTCGAGCAGTCCGTCCGAGACACAAAGGCCTGCCTCTCCATCCCTCTTGTCCCTCCACCATTAAATTGTCTATTTGTGTCCATACATTATTTCAACAGTGTTCTGCACCGATTTGTTTAATTTTTGTCTCTAATGTCATACACTCCTGTGTTCACAATTACTTTGGTTGTAAGTTGACAAATAAACTCCTGTGAATATATCGAATCAAACAACTTTATGTCTTATTACTCATATCGAGTTGCTTCCGCATAAATTTAATCACTAGCCTCTGCTCGCCAAGGAGAACATTTTGGAGAGTGATCACTTACTCGACTGCCATTTTCTCACAACGAGCTCTGCTTTTACATTACATGTTCCTGTACTGGGTCCTAATTGTGTAACCATGTGGACGTATAGCCCTCAGTCAACAACCCTTTCAAATTGCTCTTTCTTTCTCCCCTTGCGGAACAAATTCCTGCCTCACTTATCTCCTCCAACCACCTGTATTCAGTGCAGATGCATGGTGGTTAACAACTATCCTCATGAATCTCCACACCTCCCTACCTATTTACAGATTGATATTCTTCTTTCAAGCCTGGTGTTGGCTTGGCACTTAAGACCTTAATGTCCTGAGTTTGAGCCCCTGTCGTGGTGCTGAAATAACACCAGGTGGGTCGACTCAGCCTGTCATCCTTCCGAGGTCAGCAAAATGAGTACCAGCTTGCCGGGGAATTAAGCCATTCGAGTATCCTGCGTCGGAGTGGCGACCCGCTCAGGACTGTACTCCTTAGCCAAATGAAACTGCTTCAGCAGCCCTATGCTCCTCACAGTGTGAAAGGAATGGTTATTATTATTCCTTTCCCCTCTCCTCTTATCCACATGCTGTCTACTCTTCCATCACCCCACTCTTCCATGAGCAGAGACTTTGTTGATAAAAAGAAGGGGGAGGGTGGGGGGGGGGAAGGAGCATGTGAACAAAATGAGCTCTGCAAGAGATGACATTCACACAAAGGGAAAGAAATGTTTGTGAAAATCAAGTCTGCAGTGGTCATTCAGTTTGACCTGAATAGTGGGTCACCAAACAGGCTGTAGTATTCAAGGTGAACAACATTCGCTTCAAATGTAAACTTTTGTAAGCTCACACAATCTGCTTTCCAAAATGTTTCATTCAGCTCATCCATCCATCCATTGGGACCAAATTCTGTGCAAAGCGTTGTTGCTGCCTAAGCAGTCTCCTTGCTATTGGGCACAATCCTGGACGGGTCGCCACTCCGACACAGATACCAGCATGCTGGCATTCATTTAGCTGACATCGGAAGGATGACAGGCCGATTTAACCCCACCTGGTATTAATTCAACAGCTGAGCGGGATTTGAATCCAGGACGCTAGGATCCAAGCCCGCCACCCTAACCATGAAGCCAACAGCAGCATATTTAGCTCATGCCCAACATCTCTTTATATAAAGTTGAAAGTGTGTCTGTGTGTTTCTCTGACCTATCACGCGAAAAGTACTGGACTGATCCTCACCAAACTTCACATGCTGACAGAACATGTACCCGGGAGTGTCCCGATGTAAAAGAATTGTACTTCCGGTTTCCGAATTATGACGTCATCACCTGATTTTTGTAACGTTAATTTTTCAAGTTCAGCCGATTGACATGGGGCCAACGCCATATACAATATATCTAACATATGATTTTAAGTTTTTGTTTGTCTGTTTGTTTGTTTGTCTGCACGCGCTATCTCCTGAAAGGTGAAAGATAGGAGCTAACCACTGAAACAAAAATGTCGGGATGGGCCCGAGAAGGTTATAGGCTATGAGGAAGGCCCCTCGCCGGGGGGGGGGGTGTTTCCCCCTCACCAACCCCTTAGCCTATGACTGCCATGGCCCAATAGGGAACTGATACTGTGCTCGCGTCAGACATATGTATAGAAGATTAAATTCATTCAAAAAGAACCCGGGCAGTGCCGGGTGCATTCACCTAGTATATAAATAATAAACAATGAAGAACGGTTTCTCAATTTTTAAACACGATCTCGACACGTCAACCATGTAATGTGACCACGACTTACCCTTCCACATCAACGTTCTCTTCTTTAACCGACACCTCGGTCACCAATGGCATACTGAGTGAATGGTAGCGAATCATAGGCCCTGTACACCGTTTCTTTTTCAGGACCTGTTTCTTTTTGTCCGCTTCCAGGCGCTCGTAGTTCTCTGCAGCACATCAACAAATTACATTTGTAATACAATGGACGAAAATAACAGGATGTTCATCGAGGTATGCTAACCGCTGTAGGAAGCGAGGAGAAGCTGATATTTCTGACGTCAACCATTCGTCAGAGTAATAAATAAATAATGCATAATAGCTTGTTTATAGTTAATAATAGTTTTTAAATTTAGTTGTAAGATTGGATAGCACTTGTAACATATACCATAAAACAAAGTTTGATCACAGACATTCCAAAATGGTAAACACTTACTTCAGTGGGTTCTTCAAGTAGAACTAGAATGACACTCAGTAGAGTGCATACCTCTGCCAAGCTGAACATTTTACGTTTGTATCCCACTGTTAGGCATGATCTGGATCCAGACCTCAACCAAAATGTAATCGATTCGTCCTTGTCACACACTCAACCAGTCCACCAAGTTTCATCTGAATCCATAAATAACTTTTTGAGATATCGTGCTATATGCATATAGTTTTCAGCCTGATCTCTCAATGGTGAAGAATCACTTAAAATTGTTAGTATCCGGAACAGGATCCAGATCCTGACCAAAAATGCACGTTGCTAACCTTGGCCGGTCAGCTCCACACACAAAAATGTTCAGAACGATTGCTTCAAAACAGTGGACAACTAGAGGGGGAGCACTCGGTAGAGTGAGAAGACCTCCGCCGCCAATACTGCTGGGTCACTTAAGTGAACCTGATATCCTATTCATTGTAGGTCAAAACGGATCAGACCTCACTGAACCACGATTGAATAAACTAAACTAGATCGACATGCATGTAGAAATGCCAAAATATAAAATCGAAATTTTTTGAAAAAAAAGGTGCAAAATTTGTTTTTTTTTTTCTCTAACAAATTTTTTTGGGGGGGTTGGAAATCACTTAAAACATGTAGAAATGCAAAAAAAATTCAAATATTTTTCAACTAAAATCGAAATTTTTTTGAAAAAAATTGCAAAATTTTGTTTTTTTTCTTCTCTAACAATATATTTTGTTTTTTGGGTTGGAAATCACTTAAAGCATGTACAAATGCAAAAACAAAAATTCAAATATTTTTTCAAAATGGCCGCCATAGCGGCCATATTGGACTTTGGACCAAGTCCAAAATCTAATGGCATGATCCTTGGACCATACCTATCCCCCACCAAGTTTCGTCGAAATCCGTCCAGGAGTTTTTGCGTAATACTGTTCACAAACAAAGACGGGTGAAAACAGTAACCTCCGTCATCTTTTCGATGGCGGAGGTTAAAAATCGTGTGACACACAGACAGACAAACAGATGCTACAGACCCACATACTTGGCAAAATACAAACATACAGCGGTAAAAACATAGTGGCGGAGATAACTACAAATTAAACAAGAAGGGCACTCGGTAGAGCGCATACCTTCGCCAGGCTGATTAGTTAACGTTTGGCATCCCACTGACAGGCCAGATCTGGATTCGGACCTGAAATAAAATTTAATCGGCTTGTTCTAGTCACCTAACCAACTCTTCACCAAAATTTAATCAATTCTTCCTCGTTACATACCCAACAAGTTTCGTCCGAATCCATCGCCAACTTTTTGAGACACCTGCTTTTTGCCGTTTTTGGTCCTATCTCTCATTAGTGAAAAATTACTAAACATTTTCAGATCCAGATCCAGATCCGGATTTGGATCTTCACCAACATGTAATCATTTTGTCAGTGTCACATACCCAAGTTCTCCACCAAATTTCAGCAGAATCTGTCCACAACTTTTTGAGATATTTTGTTCACAAACAAACAAATGAAAATCACTCATGGAGTGACACTTGGCAAAGTAGAACAAAGTAGAACGGCACTCGGTAGAGTGCATAGATTCACCAGGCTGAACAGTTTACGTTTTGTATCCCACTGATGGGCTGGATATGAACCAAAATCGAATCGGCTTGTTCTCGTCACCGTTCAAACTCATCCACTTAATTTTGACACAGCACGTCCACAACTTTTTGAGATATCAAGTTAAATACAGTTTTTGGTCCGATCTTTCAAAATTGATGGTTGAATTCATTGACCTGAAATGCAAATCCTGTTCAAATTTCAAGTCAATCGGATGAAAATTGAGGATTGTAGAAATTGCACATAAGTTGTTGACCTTTGGCCGAGGTTGACCTTTTGGCATATGCTGACCTCAAAAGTAATTGGTGGATGTATTATTCAGTGAGCTGAGAGGAAAATCCTGTTCAAGATTTCGTGGCGGATAATCACGTAAATTCATTACCTTACCTTTCATAGTGAATGCATGGAAGTGGTCTCCCTGGAAATGAGTAGTGGCAGCAGAAACAGTGGATAAGTTAAATTGAATTGAATAACTGAAAGTATTGGAGATAGGAGGGTTATAGGGATATTGGCAGGACTTTTAGGTAGTTTGAAACATTGAGGCTGATTGTATGCATGTGTATGGAGTGGTTGGTGGGGGTCTCGTCAGGGGGTGTTGTGTGGTTGATGTGTTTTTTTTTTTTTAATCAAGACCATCAACGCCCATGCCCCTCCACTGGAAAGATTCTTTTTTTTTTTGCAATTTTCTTATTTTGATCTGGTGTTGATAAATGTGTGTGGTGTTGAGTGCGCCAGGCATGATGGGCTGAATGGCCTCCACCTGCAACTAATTTCCTTGCGCATCCTTCCGTTTCAATGGATGAAAATTGAGTTTTAGAAATTTGGCCCATGTTGACCTTTGACTCTCGAAAATAATAGGTGGTTGAATTCAGTGATTGATATGCAAATGCTCTTCAAATTATAAATCAATCGGATGAAAATTGAGGGTTTTAGAAATTTGGCATATTTTGACCTTTTGGCCTCAAAAATAAATAGTATTCTGTCGGATCACTAACTTCACCATTTGGTGGTGTTGTGAAGATTGGTTAAAAATTGTGAACTGTAGGTGATTAAAGGTGAATGGACAGACAAATGGAAGCTATCAACATACTTGTCAAAAAAAAAATTTGTTTTGCCAAGTAACAAACAGGCAGACAGACAGGGGTGAAAAATTAACCTCCATCCATGAAAATATATATATATATATGTCCACCTTTGGTGGTGGAGGTAAAAATAAAAACATAGGAGTAATATCCCTGGGCACTCACCTGGTAGAATAGTGATACGAAGGAGGACGTCAACGTGGGACAGAATCATCAAAATGTTCCAATGAACGAATGTTATAGCAAATACCTATTTTGTGGGGGCAACCCACAGAACAAAGAGTGCTTCTGGGGTTGTGCGCAACATCTGTTCCTTATATGGTAGACTGCACACATATGCAAACTTCAAAAGCACAAGACTTCTCAGCACCACAGAGCTGAGTTCCAACTGCTTTACTTTCACATACTGACTAATGGTGGTTGCCCATTGGTCAAAAGCAAAGATGTGTTGTGTTGACAAGATAACATACCGATATCTCCATAGTACGTGGAATTGTGGGATGGCATACACCGACTAATTTATTTTTTGTCCCACATTATATCAAAACGTGTTTCACAAGACAAATTTGATATAATTTGGACAATGTATGCCCACCTTGAAAAGACAACATACACGTGTAGTGAATTTGCTTCATTGTTTTGGTTAATCTCAAGCACACTGTACAGTATGCGAGCAAGACATTATTTGATCCAATGAGAGTGCAGCTTTCTTTCGCACTGTGCTTAAGTATGGTACAAGGAGCAGCTTTCTAAACCTTCAACAGTAACAGGTGGTGTCTCACAAGGAACACATCTGGGGTCACTCATTTTTCTGGCAGTCATCAAGGTTTCTTTTCAATCATCTGACATCAGGAGATGGAAATACGTGCATGACTTAACGTTGGTAGGGACACGTTAAATTAATTCACCATGTACCATCCAGTTAGTCCTCATGCAATTTGAACGATGGAGTACAGATGCTAAGATGCAACTTAACCATGCTAAGTGTCAGGTCATGTGGCCAATTCCCTCATCAGCAGATCTTTCATTTACCGTCGGCTCCCTCCATCGCAGATCCAACGAAATATGTTGCATTACAGGAAAGTCGGCAAGTTAAATTACTGGTTGTTGTAATGAGCAAAGACCTCAAGTGGGCTCATCACGTACATTTCATTACCTCAAAGGTTTCAAGAAAGTTGTACATGCTTCGATCATTAAAGCGGTTTCATATTCCGATAGAAGATCCGATCATGGGTGCATACTGTCGTGGCCAAAAATATTGGCACCCGTGCACCTTTTTCAAATAAGGCACCATTTCTTCCAGAAAATTGTTGAAATAAAAAAAAAATCTTTTGGAATCTACATATGTATTTCTTTTGTTTGCAGTGTAACAAAACAAAAAAAAGCTGAAAAAAATTACTAAGTCTTAGCTTATTCCACAAAGAAATCCTAAAATGGCCCAGACGATATTATTGACACCTTTTAGAAGTTGTTAGAAAGAATTATATTTCAGGCAGGCGATTCTCCTTCACTTTGGAATTGAACTCACTTGCGGTGAGTTGCAGATGCCTGCAATATAAATAAAATAAAATCACTCATTCAACCAGTTTGAATAGAGAAAAGGAGTCATTCTGCTGTTTTGTTTCACTGTGTGTACCACAATGAGCATGGAGAAAAGAAAGAAAACCACAGAATTGTCTGAGGAGGTCAGACACAAGATTGCAGCCAAGCATGAACAATCTTAAGATTACAAGTCCATCTCCAGAGACCATGATGTTCCTGTGTCCACCGTTCACAATGTTATCATGAAGTTTAAGGCCCACGGCACTGCAGCCAACCTCCCTAGACGCGGTCATAAGAGAAAATTTGATCAAAGATTGCAGCGAAGAATTGTTTGAATGGTGGAGATAGCACTGTGATCAACTGCCAAACAGATTCAAGCTGACCTTCAGACACAAGGTACGACAGTTTCAACTCGCACCATCGTCGCCAACTCAATGAAAGGGGGTTCTATGGTAGGAAACCCGGGAGAAACCCACTGCTGAGACAGAGACAAAAGAAAGCCCAACTGGAGTTTGCCAAAACACACCTGAACAAGCGAAAATCCTTCTAGGAGGACGTCCTGTGCACAGATGAGACCAAATTAGAGATTTTTGGTAAAGCACATCATCTCTGTTTTTAAGAAACAAAATGAAGCCTTCAAAGAAAAGAACACCTTCCCTACAGTCAAACATGGAGGAGGTTTAGTGATGTTTTGGGGTTGCTGTGGTGCCTCTAGCACCGGGTGCCTTGAATGTGTGCATGGCATCATGAAATCAGGAGATTACCAAGGCATTTTGGAGTGCAATGTTCAACCCAGTGTCAGAAAGCTGGGTCTCCATCGAAGGTCATGGTTCTTGCAGCAGGACAAGGATCCCAAACACACTTCAAAAAGCACCCAGGAATAGTCCAAGACAAAACGCTGGACTGTTCTGAAGTGGCCAGCAATGAGTCCAGATCTAAATCCCACTGAACACCTGTGGGGAGATCTGAAAACGGCAGTTGGGAGAAGGCACCTTTCAAATCTGGGAGAACTGGAGCAGTTTGCACACGAAGAGTGGTACAAACTGCCAGTAGAGGTGTAGGAAGCTCATTCATGGCTATAGGAAGTGCTTGACTGCAGTTATTTTGTGCAAAGGCCATGCTATCAAATATTAAATCGAGGGTGTCAATAATTTTGTCAATGCCATTTATTTTTATTTTCTGATTTAAAAGTATATATTAAGTTCTGAATCAAAAACAAAGGTTCTGTAATATTAACAGTTAAATAAAGAATTGTGGAGACGAAATACTTTCATCAATTTCAACTTATTTTGAGAGAAAATTGTGAGTTATTTGAAAAAAGTGCAAAGGTACCAATATTTTTGGCCACGACTGTACATCTTACATCAGAACGATGTTGGAGTACTGTTGTCCAGTATGGCACCCCGCACCCCTCTCTGACAAAACAGCAGATAGCTATGACTGAAGTGTTACAAAACATGCACTGAGGATTATCTTAGCTACCAGCTATGAATCCTACCATCATGCCTTGGGTACCTGCCAGGTGAACTCTGCAGGAACAGCATGAATAACTTTGTACAAACTTTTGCATCTTCTTTGCATGGTAGATTTCCAGACTAGTGACCTGAAAAGCAACCATTATGCAGCCAACTGCATCATAGTGATAGATTCCGTGAAATGGAATGGAGAACTGAACATTGACTGATGACATGAATGCCCCTTTAGTTTGACCCATTTGCTGTTCTGTTATGATTGTACGATTACCTTCAGTTTTTGTTTTTTTTTGCAAATCACTCACAATTGAACATTTTGGCTTCGATTTGATAACAAAACCATGCGCGTTCCATGAATTTCAATTTCACGCATTTTTATAGCCAATATTGGACCCAAGAACACACAAGCATTGTGACACATGTGTTTCACAGTCAGTAATGGAGAACATGGAGAAAATGTAGCTTTCTCCACAGAACCCAATGGCAAAATCATTTTTAGAAAATCTCCCTGAAAAACCTATACTTGAGCTTAAAAGGTCACTGGAAAACAAATTACCCCAGAGGCCAAAAATCATACATCTCCATATACGTTGTCTCTCCCATCTCTTCTTCCCCCTCCAACAAGAAATTCCAATGAAAAGGGCAGATGAGAAAAGACCTTACCACTTCCAGAGTTGCAGCAGTTTAAATTCCTTGAGGAATTGTATTGTTCACGTACATGGCATCGTTCAGGAAATCTGGTTGCTTTTTTTGCAAATGGTAAATCGCAGTTCACAGAATATCAATTAGTAGAGGTCTACAATGAGTGTTGCACCTTAGGGAAATGTTTACTCCAGCAAAGCTCCACCTTGCTCAGAAATAAATAAATAAAAATGTAAAAATACCGACTTCGATTTAGCTGGCACTTGGATTTTTTTTTAAGGGGGGGGGGGGAATGAAAATGGTCTTTCATCAAGCTGAGCACAATTTCAATCTTCGGTTTGTAATTATCACATGAGGTTTCATTTAATTCTATACGACAAGAAGTGTTTCATTTCCTTGTGGCAATGTCAGTGAAATCCTTGACACAAAGCAAACCCATTTCTGGGCTTTCCCCCCAATCACCTTCCTGTTCCTCTCATCAATTCAGCCATGATGCAGAGAAGTACTCCGATTTTGATGAAATGATTGTTTCTAAGCCTGTTGAAAGGTATTAGATTGTAAAATGCAGGTCTCATAGAAATGGTGAATGGATAACACTGTCATTTTGAATCCAATGGTGACAGAATGCAAATTACCGAGAGAGCGCAGATTCATTTCCTCAGTGACGCGTGCCTCTGCCAAGAGTTGTTCCTGCGTGAGATAACCATTCTCCTCATAGAGCTTCTTGCGCTGCCTCTTGGGCAGCTCTTCACGCTCCTTCAGCCGCAGGTATGTCTGGCGCGTGCACTCAGCCGTAGAGTGCCGCAGACCCGTACGTGCTGCAGAACATAACACGCAAAACCGACGTTTAGACCGGGGGATATGGGCATTCCGTTGAGATCTTAGCACATCTGCAATGTCACATGCAGCGATAACAACAATCTCTTCAATACCAGAGCTCACAGATGAATTGATGTTAAAATCGAAACATTCCGGTCTATTGTCCTCCGGACTCTGGGTGGATTCCTCATATTCTTGTGGTGGTTTCTTCACCTTCACCTTAGGCTTGCTGGCTTTCATAGGTTCCTGAAACACAAAGATGGGATAATGTTGAAGCATCAATCACAATAAGCCCTCAAAAGTACATTACATGACAAAAATAAAACCAATCAACAGTTGTGAAATATAACAAACAATTAGAGCCAGTCGTACACGAAGGGCGATTCATATGTGCGAATGCTGGGAGAGTGATCTTAGTATGAATGGAAGTTTGTGAAAAAGTCATTTGGAGGTTACATCACATAATCTATGATGTCACATATGATTCCTTCTTCCTATGTTTTTTTTAAAATTAATATACATGTATCAGGATTCATTGAGAAGCACAACAGTCGGCAAAGGGTGAAAAGAAACAAAGTTGGGCAAAGGGAAAAAAAGGAGGATAAGAACATGTGGATGCCATGCTGAGTGGACACTTTAGCCTGGGGGTGGACCTAGAAATGTGGGCCCAAGCTCTGACCTTTCATATTTTGGCTAAAACACAAATTTGTGGGCCTTCCTCACAAAATAGTTACGAATCACTTCACCATATTAAACTTCATGTCACCAGTTCCCTTTCAATAATGCGAGAGGGAGAGGGAGAGGGACATTGTGCAGCTAAAAAGTTTTGGTAATCTTGCGTTTGATGAAAGCCGGCTAAGAAAATGTGCTCCACAATTGGCATTATGCATTTTCTTCAGATGGAGAATTTATTTAATCAACACTTTTTGGAGCACCAGATTTTTCACGATAGTAAGACATTTTCCAGCCTGTACTGATGGAGGAACAAAGTGAGAGGATGGGCCTTTCCTGCATGAAGGCGTGTTCCAGATAAATGATCCTGTGTGGCAGAAGGGTGAGGAGCATATTCTGCAATGACAGAGTAATCTGACAAGGAGCTGATACTCAGTCAGTCCCCTGCCTTTTTGGGTGGTATGAGGAATAGATCTGTGTAATATGAAAGCTAAATCTTGAAAGTTTTTTAGGTTTTTTTTACATTTTTTTTTTTTAATATCGCGTACACAAGCCAAGTTACCGAGATGGTTGCCACACCAACATAATTCAGCCATTCACCGCCATGATCTATCACAGGTTGAGATAATGTTATGACTATGAGGAATAGATATATGCAATATGAAAGCTAAATATTCAAATGTTTTTGAAATATCGCTTACGCAAAAGTACATAGACAGATTATCAGGCGGTCGGTCGGATGGAGCTAATTTTAATGTCCCCCGTCAATGAGGGTTTTCTGCACAACAAAGGCCTCCTTGACTCTGGGAGAATCCAACAGTTTTGTGGAGTTGTTAGCTTTTCAAGTTAAGAAGAAAAGAAGCAAACTCAGTATTATCTTTGGTTAACACCTGAAATCAAAACTCAGCATTGATGACGTGTTTGATATTCATCTGGAAAAAACCCCCAAAAAACAGTCGCATTTGCTTGCTCCAGTGTATGTTTGTTTCTTCGGTAACCCTCATTCAAAAATGTTAATCGCCAGCAAATAATCACCTGAGAGCCAAACGGAGAAATTGCCGAGGTGCAAGTTCAGCACAAAATATGGGATTCCATCACAAGGAAGTGCCGGGCAGATTATACGGAACTTACGGTACCCACCAAAAGTAAATCTACATCATAACCATTCTGCTCTCCCCAAACTGGATTATATAAATATACAAATGACGAGAAGACCAATTATAAAAAAAGAAAAAAGAAAAAATGAAGTGGTAAGCTTTCAACCCTTTCACTTCAGAATCTTATTACAACATCTGGAAACATTAATGGTCAGCTCTCAGTTATCAAACTTGCTGACATTTTTTGAAGAATTATTCAACATTTTAATAACATTTTATGCCTCTGATTTGACTGTCAATGCAATTTAGTTGAATAACCTGGCTTGTCTGCTTCAGGTGGAAATGAGCCCAAATTTCAGAACTAAATTTGTAACAGCACAAACCTTATAGGCCTTTGTGACAACACGACGCTTCTTCCTGGGAAGAAAGTCTTCCTCCTGTCCGCTTTCTGGCTCTTCTTCCTCAACAATATCAAAGTCTGAGTCAACCTCATCCTCGCTGTCTGATTGATCGGACTTGTACTCGTCATCCCCGGATTCCTATACGTGATGAAAGAAAAACAATGTTCATAATCCACCAGAGATTGACATGCATAAACCACCATTCTTTTCACATATAAATCAATTATCTATGACAATTTGTCTTCTTACATAATGCAGTTAAGATTCTCTAAATTAAAAAAAAATACATTATTGACAATACGAGCAGTGGCTACCCATTGCTGCCAGGCTGGGTGAGTTTTTCCTGGAGGTGGTTTCGGGACATCTTGGACATTCAAAAGCTGTGGAGTTATTGGCCTCATGGTGGTTACTTTTTGCCTGTGGGCCGGCGGCAGCACTGCCTGATCCCACATCCCAATATATGTTTATAGCAGGCTTTGGTGGCCTCAAAACGTCAAGTCCAAAGTGTGGAAGCTTAAAACCTTGCCCAGATTCTGGATTACCTGCACCCAAAATTTGGGGCCTCTAAGTGCAATGGTTTGGCAGTGAAAGAATAACTTACAAATGTGAAAACAAACACACAAACACTTGAGAATTAACCCTTACATTTGCTATTTGGTTTTCTTCATAATAAATGCACTGCTCAAAAGTAACCACATATTTTGAAGGACCAAAATAATAAATAAACAAATAGATAAATAATAAAATACGATGACAAAACTTTACTTTCAAGCCAAGCAACTTCATTCCACTTTCTTCATGAGAACCAGTCACAGAAATAGTTTATCCGTTACATATTAATCACTAGTTACTCTTATTGCAATACGTAATAGAGGTTTTCATTTGTCTCAAGTGCAGTGGAGTGTGCATGCATAGATCACAGTGCAGTACAAAAAAAAAAAATAATAATAATAATAATAATTGTTGGCAGTGTATGGTTTATATAAAAATAAAAAAGAAAGCCAATATACAAGCTGAATAACAGACAATGCAACACCATCAACTAGAGTTCATAGAACACCTTACCCCATGCAGTGTTAAAATATATTGTTGCGAATTCGCGCCCGCCGGCGTGCGATCAGCCACGTGACTCGAATCGCGACCGCCTCGCTCGCCCACCGGACGGACAATTCTGTCGTGACCCTCTCGGACTAACGCCGGGATCCAGTCACGGGTGGGCCTTTCGGCCTCACCACGATCGTGCCAATCGGCCACCCGCGTGGGATAGGGTTGTTCGCCAAACTCGACCTACCTAAGTACCCACGCGGATGGTAAACCGGGCGACCGCACCTCGCCGCAGGTCGACTTCGGACACGGGCCGCTTAAGCGATCCGTTCCGTACTATCGGGATAACCGAGCGGTGTTATCGTCGGCCTCGACGGTTCCTGATTAATTATCGGGCGTCCCCGCGCCCACTACGTACCCTTTACGTAAAACAAGATGGAGACCCAACGAAGGAAGGACGCAGCGAAACGGGGAAACAATTCAACACAAAAGCATTTATTACACAGACGGACACAAAGCACACGTATAGCACAGAATGCACATATATCAAAGCATGTATGATAAGCAACAATGCAGCAGAGCTACCACCGGCTACGCGAACACTCGGCAACACTTATACAATTTTACTTATAAGACACGGCGCCAACACACACGTTCACACAGAACCCAAAAGAAATGGAAGTCGCGACTTCCCTGCTCGTTAGAGTCCTTGGCGACCGTCCTCCTCTCGCGGTCTGCGAGCGCTCTCCGGTCCACTCGACGCGAGATCCTCCGGCGTGCCTCGTGCCTGCTCGTGCTGGCCCCTCGACGCCACGGACCGAGCACCGACGAACAGAGAGAGACCAAAGAGAGCGCCGAACCCAGAGAGCACGAACAAGGG
>CM068962.1:107500917-107511002 GCA_035128595.1 Eptatretus atami | reverse complement strand
GGGGGCACCGCATCAGCAGCACAGCCGTACTCCCAGCGATGATGCAACCACACCACACGAGACCACACCAGAGTTTTGTCATTCGTAACACCAGAAAGAACGACAATGTGGAAAGGTGGTTACTCTTACTACCTAACCAACCATTTGTTGAATTAATAGCGAACGCAGTGAGCTTCATACTTAACGCATGCACGTGAGAGAATAGGAAACAACTACAACACAATACCCCTGGCTATTTGGAATCCGCGTCGTCAGCTATGACCTTTTGCTTCCGGTTGTTGTTAAACGCTGTGCGGTGTATAAACACGATTGGGTTTTGCTATCCTCGACCGCAAACCCAATCATTCACTTTCACATCTTTTCAATCATGGAGCATTATCCAAAACGATCTGTACCTGAGTGATTCCATTCATATTGGCCATATATGTCAATGCTTCTTATGTTATTCACCCTACGTTTCCACAGTTTGGCTTACATTTTGTAAAACTTTATATTTGTATTCCATCTTAACCAAAATATACAATTAATATATTTTTTTTTTCCTCACCGTTTTTGTTTTTTTTGTTCTTTGACGCTTCCCTTAGTCACCTCATGCAAAACTAATGAGAAGTGTTGATGGAGCTAAAGATCAGATATTTACCTAGTGCATACAAAGCAAAAATGTGACGGCTATAAAACAATTGGTTCATGGTCTGCTGTCCATCTGCCCACAAAGGTCAATTTATGATGAGGTAAGAACTAATTAATTGTGAAATATTTAAACAAATTGGAAACAAATCTGCCATTTTACAGTCCTGGTCTCCGAATCATCCTGATCACACGTGTGCAGTGAGGACGTCATAATAATTTACTCTGTCTGCTTCCCTGTAGTAAAACGATATTGAAATCATTCCAAATAGGAAACTAGCTGTTTTTAAGGACATAAATGGACAGAAACAACAAGCACGATAAACTCATGTAATGTGGCGAGATAAGGTGAAGGTCAAAGAACTGCGTAAAAATGGCGGTAAAACGCCAGAATTAATATTATATAATACGACTTTTAGCAACTCGTTATTGTTTTAAATGAATTATATACTTTAACACTGGAAGAAACACAAAATCGCTTTTTCACTTCGAAAATACTTACCATTTAGCAGTACTTGGGGACATTATTAAATAGGTGGATGTACAAGACTGCTTCAATAGTGGCAAACTCAGATATTATTATTTTATTTTTTTTCAAACGATCTTTAAAATAATTGTATTTCAATATTGAAGCGTAGTAAATAATTTTGAAACCACTGCATGGGTAATGTGTTTTTATATTAACTTTCTACATGTATTGCATCACATGCTCAATACAAATTACGAATTATTGGCTACCATTTACAGGTTATCTTATTATCAAATCCAATGGTATGTACATAATTGGTTGCCACATCTGACAAAAGGAGATAACTACCATATCTCGACAGAGTTCGCAGAGTAGACGGTATTCAAAATATTGGGAACCGACGAGACAATAACACAAAGACAGGCTGAAGGAGAGCAAAACTTTTTAAACGAGAAAAGGAGGGATTATGAAGAGATCCAAGGAGATGTTCAGAGGATGGAAGGATATAGTACAAAAAATATAATAATTTTCAGAGGAAGCATTTAAAGTGCAATTAAATCCAAAGCTTTGAATAAAGTCAAGAAGAGAAAATAAATAAATAATTAAAAAGTAAAAAAAACAAGTTTTCCACATATTTTGCTTTTAATATTGCATTTTAAAGAACACGAATGCATATACACTATTCACCGCCATAGAGCTATCGTGAGAGCGAGATTTCATGAGATTGTGAAGTCAAAGTCACCAGCTGAGAAAGCACAAATGCTGGAGTGATGCATACGGCTGTGACGATGACACAGGATAAGTGTAAGAAAAAGCTTTTTCCAGATTCCAAAAATGCAGGAGAAGAGAGAGTTTAGCAATGAAGTGGGCTTTCACAAATATCGCGAACTTGCATACTGTTGACAAATTTTTGTTGGAAGGCACAAAATAGTTGGCAAAGACCACTTTGGCATTGGTGTTTTCAAATGGAGAACAAGTTCTTTGATGAAAAAGACACCATCGCTCTGAAAAGGAAAAAAAAAAAAAAAAAAAAGAAAAAAAAAAAAAAAAAAAAAAATAAAAAAAAAAAAAAAAAAAAAGAAAAAAACAAAAAAAAAAAAAAGAAAAAAAAAAAAAAAAAAAAAAAAAAAAAAAAAAAGAATAAAAAAAAGAAAAAAAAAAAAAAAAAAAAAAAATAAAAAATAAAAAAATTAAGTAATGCGATGAAGCATGTATAGTGTATGATGATTGTGAATGAAGAAAAATAGTAGTGTAAGTACTAGGTTGAAGTATGGCGAGAGTTCTACTCATTCTATGTGCAATAAACGGAAAAGGCCAGGAGATAGGATAACGCAATAGAATTCGTATAGTAAACTGTGCTTAACTGGGAATGCAGATAAAAAATGTCTGCAAAGTAGGCACCAAACACACCGCGACACCTTCCGCATCATCAAGTTAATGAAGATAGCAACAAAACTCCGGGTTCTCCATATCTCAACCCCAGGAAACTAGTTACAGCACCACTGTCGCATTTTCTTCAACAATGTCCATATTTGCACCAGTCTAAGCCTTTCCTGACCATGTTACTGCGCTCCACACTGTAACATAAATCCCATGGTCTTTCCCAGTAGATGCAGTTTTACCAATTTATTTTGCTCTGCTTGCACGTACTCCTGTTTCAAAAGAATATAGTTCTATTCCAGCAGAAGTATCCATTGCTATGAAAGCAGTGGAAATAGAGGGATACATTAATAATGACAGATTTTACGATGCTTGATGGGCTTCATTGCTTCTCCTGTTGCATGTACATCCTTGAATATAGTAGAGTGAAACGTAATGAACAGGGACCAAGCATACATTGTATGCATTGCAAAAGCCATTAGTAGAAAAAAGACAAAATAGGCACAGCAAATTGTAATTTTCAACTTCAGATCGCAGCATGCACAAGTTGTGCTAGATGTAAACACCATAGCAGGCACAATGACATGTCCAGGAAGTGAGAGCACTATTAGTCTTATACAAGCAGAAGTCGGTGCAGTGAGTAAAAGAGCAGAGGACAGAGACAAATAGTCACAGGAGAACCAACAGAGCAGACCCAGATCCTTGGGAGGGAATCTTTCAATCAATAGCAGCCAAAAGGAAAAGGTAGATTGGTGAAGCAACTCTCCAGGTGTTCGAGCAAATTCACCTTTACCAAGCACAATAGGGTGAAGACTGGTTTTAAAAACTGTTCTTGTGAGCATTTTTCATTTGGAAACTAGTATTATCAACCCTTGGTAATAACATTTTTAAAATCTGAATTTTACCAGCAGTTAAAAACACAACGTTTACAAGTATGCTTGTAACATCCAATCGCACAAACCTTCTGGGGCTTGTCATATCCTCAATTTGCACAAAAAAAGTAGACTATTTTATGCGAGTTATCTTACTTTGGCACATAAAGGACTATGTTAAGGTCTGTTGCTACTTTTAGATGCTTGAACTTGTTGCCCTGCTTTCACAATATGGGACTTCCGAAAAAATGATGCAAATGCCATCAAACAGAATGCTCGGCGCACATGCACGAGAAAACTCGAGAAACAGCGGTGTTCGGGGCATCCTAAAGTATAATCGAGTGCGAGATAGGGATGCGTCCCTAAATGGCTCACAAAGCTTGAAAAAAAGAAGAAAAGTTACTGCGAGAAAGGGGTGTGCTTCTGCACAACAAAAGCAGAGTTAGTTAGATAACTTTCTTCAACTCAACTGAAAGGGCAGCTGCGCTGTAGCTGTAAAACTCCTAACCATGTGGGCCGGTGCAAGGCCCGAGTGACGGGGGCATGCCTACCCAAGCCGCCTACGGACCACTACCGGTGAATTGACTTTGAACCTTGAGAGAATGCCTCGTATGAACATGGCCAGGCTCGATTTATCTAATGGACTTCTGCAAGAAAAGACGATGCTGTGCATCATTATCAACATTAAACAACTCTGAGGCATCTTCTTGCAAATCGAAATAACACAATTAAGCCAAGCTTATTAATTTATGTTGAGAGTGAGTATGCACGCAAGGTAGACTGCAGAGACACCATATCGGTTTGGGTGCTTCTGAACACGATGGGAAGGAGTATAGCTGGGAGCTTGTGAATGCACAGGGCAGTTGGAAAATGATGATATTTACTGCTGACCACGTCGAGGGTGGGGTAAGGGGGAACTGTAAGAGTTGTTATTAAATGTTTTTGTTGTTGTTGTATTGGGTTCTCGAGCACAAGAAGAAACACGAGATTTTTTTTGCATCGTATTGTAAAAAAAATTAATATATATATTATAGACCATACACTACATACTAAAGCATTTGTATGCTGAAAATTATGGTTTAAACGACTATTTGAATCACAGATTTTCTCCTTGAGTAAAAGCAGGTTAAAAGTGCCCTTGCTTTGTAGAGAGCGAGGTGCACTGAAAATGCATGCACAAAACAACCCTCATTAGCATTATGCATCATTTTGAAATCCCATAATCAGACCATTTCCAAAATAACATACTTGTCGGCTCCTGAAAATTACATTATTATGCAAAGGACGCCTGATGGTGAACATAGAGATTAACCGCTACTAGACCCTCGCCTACTCATGACTTTGTAATGGCTCCTTGCTACAAAAGATGCACGAGACGACAGCAATATTTACATTCCACCAATTTGATACAATATTTTCAGTGTGATATTGCTCCAAGGGGACTGGAGAGTGTTATTGTACAATCAGTGTGCTAATGTCTGAGTCGCCGAGCATGTGCCTGCCATGCAAATCCAATTAAATATTAAAATTACCGCGATCATTCGTTCCGCACATCAAACGTAATATGTAACGAAGGAAGGCTCTGCATTGTTAAACGCCAAGTCTTGTTTTGACAGCGAAATGTGTCACCTGCACTTTAAATCTAAAATTGAGTCGGGTAAACCAATGCACCAAGGAAAAATCAAAACAAAATAGACACGAGAAAAACATGAGATCACGTGGAGAAAATGTGATGACCGTTAAATCTACGTGATGTTTTTATATGGGTGGAACGCCACAACGCTCCAAGAAGTGTCAAGTGGCGAATGACGGTAGTTTATTAAAAGGGGAATTTGCCACAGAGGATTTTACGACTTCCGCAGCGGAATGGAGACAAAAAAAGGCCTTCCAAGAAAGTGGGGTAAGGACAAAAATCTGTTACACTATTTGGACTGCACGAAAATCATAACAATTCGTTCTAAAATGTATTTATTTATTTTTAATCTGGACATAGTATCCTCAAAAAAGGATTGCTGATTGTTCATGTTATTTTCTTCAGAATGCAACAAATTTAGAGAAATGAAACAAAGTTAATTAAGAGTCTTAAAGGCTGGCCTCAAGTTCTCCATCTTCAGCAGGGAATGACTCTACGTATTTGGGAAATTAATAGCCTCCTGGTCTCGAACTAGACACTCCAAACCACCCTGCCAAATATGAAATCCACGACGGCAAGACTTTTCTACAGCGAGTAGAAAAAGAAAAACTAAACCACCATGCTTTTGCAGCAATTAATGTGTTCAGGAACAGTGAGGAAAAGGGAAAAGCAAAGGCCACAAAAGTGTGGGAAGGCCCTCTTACAGGATTCCAGAGGAACCCCTGGGCCAAAAAGCTGGCGCTCTTCGGTTGCCTCTTCTGACGTGCCAACACCCAGTTGCACGGGCCCGCACCATCAGCGGGCAGCCGAGAGACGCCACATCCAGCTCTACCTCTTGCCAACTTATATCAACCGTGGAAGGGACACAACGTGCTTCTAGCCTGAGATGTTAGACAGCAAGCGTCAAGCCAAATGCACGGTGGACGTGGGCTAGGGCAACAAAACATTTCACCAAAGATTCAAAACTCATACGATTATGGATCTATGTGCTGAGGGAATTCTGCCGTGGGTGAAATGCAGCTTCTTTTGGGGAACAAAAAGAAAAAGAAAAAAAAAATTGTTTTATTTCATTAATTTTTCTTTTTTTTTTTTAGCAAAATAACGAAACTTGATCAGAATCCAGAAAGGTCCTTGTGATGGCAACTTGGGACAAGCAATGTTGCATTTTCTCACCGCTCGTGCAAAGAATGCTTCGTGGTGGCTTTCAGGAACACTGTCGTCGTCTGTGTGGACATCTCGCAGTGGGTCTGCGACTGATGCTGTGCACAAAGGGAACAAACAAGATCAAATTCAATGGCACTACAAACACCACAGAAAATATAAACTCTGACATGCGATGTCACGTCAAGTATACCACATTGGCTATCTTGCACACGAGACTGTGTGGTGTGATGTGGGTGGTGTATGGGGCGCAAAAGTAGGTATTACAGTAAGGATCTATAGCAGTATTATAATAGTGGTTGCTAGGATTCATTTTAATTTGAACTTTGGGATTTATGTTATTATTGATAATGCTTGTATAATCAATAAAATACGTTTTGTTTTTCATTACTGTATACCTACTTTTGGCAGCCGCCTTATATATAAATAGTATATATATATATATCCACTTTACACAGAATAGCATAACGAATTGTAAACTCGTTTTAACATTTGCTAACCCCTAAACATGGTTTATATATATATATATATATATATATATATAGTTTTATAATATATACAATCACCGTCACACACATTTGTTTTAGCCACAGATTCGAATGCATCGTTTCGGATTCAGAGGATAAAGTCCGAGCTATTTCGCGCCATGCTGCTCGAGCGATAGCCCAGTGATGAAGCGAAGCACAACACACACACACCACACAACACACAAAACTAATATGACGTAACTCATGTCAATTGTAACGAACTATCTCTCATCAAACAAAGAAATAAACGCTCAACTGTAATTGTTGGGAACTTCAAAGAAGCAGCACTACACCCAACTGCCTAATGCCTAAACATCCAACTTTAAATGGCGTCCAAAATGCGCCTTCAGAAGAGATTGGCTTTCGCTCTTCTTCTTCTTAATCTAAATCCTCTCTTCTTCACCGTCTTAAATCTTCTTCTTCTTTTTTTTTTATCTCTTCTTGTTTCTGCAGTTCGTTTTTCTAATTCCGATCGTTTATTTTACGTCACTTCCGGGAAATTCATTTCGCTCAGCTTCGTTTGTAGATTATTTACATTGTACGCCGTAACCCTCACACACGCGCTATTAAATTCTGTGAACTTGACGAAGGCTTAATTACCTTGAGACTGTAATTTAATGCATGCACATTGTCGATAGCTTATAAAAATGTATTTTAGTTTTGACTTTTTCGATTATTTATTTCTGTCAAAAATCCTTGCCCATTTTAATTATTTTGCACCGTAAACCGGGGAAGCGGCCTTGTGTTCCATACAGCAATCAGCTTTGTGAGCGCTCGCGAGGCGCTCGCTTCATTTTAAGCGCTCAAGCAAGCACTCACCGAAACGGTTTGTAAGGAACATCTGGCTTGGCGAGCCGATAGCAAGCTGATTGGTAATAGAACACAACCTTTGGAAAACGACTTTCACCTCAGCGTGCATTTTAAAGGCGGTGTATGAGCCCAGTTCAATGTTTGGTCTCATTCAATCTTGGGACGCCTTCCCGCCGGTAATATTAGGCTCGGGTGTTAAAAGGAAAAACGAGTTTAATTCCGATATTAAAGTGAGATTGAACGATAAGTGTGAACAGTTAAAAAAAAAAAAAAAAAAACATTAAAGAAAAATAAAAACCTTGAATAATCCATTTCCGGTTTAAAATTACGATCAAAAGGCCAGCCGGAATGGATGTTTTTCACTCGTCGCACCAAGGTTCAAGGTTGCCGCCTCTTTTGCGTGAGGTGATTTTTTTATTAAAGGTGAACATTTCGTCCGAAAGCGCTTTGTAAATAATAAATCTGCCATTTTAGATTAAATTGCCTTTTCGCAGGCAAAGTGAAAACCCCGAAGCTGGGCAATGGGAGGCCGTCTCACGAAGCCGAGCTACTGCGAATGAGTGATTGAAGTGGAAGAAATTCTGTGGTGTACACTGTACAGGTTACAGTATATCTATTAATTCAACAAATGGTGTTAGGTTATATGGAATAGGCAAAGCCTAGAAGCGAACGTAGAATTCTTCTTACATTCGCTTCTGACTTTACCTATAACTTGTTCACAACTGTATACGCAATTCCGGTTACTTCAGCCTGGATTCGGGATCAGCGATCAAATAACGTAAATCACGATTAAAAATTATTTGTTGATGATGCGGAGATTATCTTTATTAAAATCAGTGGAGGAAATATTACACCATGTCTGATATTATTTGGGTCTTTCATGTCTCCGACGCATGCTTTTATCTCCCGGCATGCATCATTCCCCATGACAAAAACCTGGAAACAAAAAAAAAAACAGAAGCAAAAAAAAAACAGAAGCAAAAGGGTCATAGGCCAACGACACGGATTCAGAATTGCAGGGTATTGTGTTGTTTTTGTTGTTTCCTATTCTCTCATGTGCACGGCGTTAAGTAATATTCACAAGATAGAAATAAAACCCAATCATGTTTATACCACCGCACAGCGTTTAAAAACAACCGGAAGCAAAAGGTCATCTCCAACGACACGGATTCCAAATAGTCAGGGGTATTGTGTTGTTTGTTGTTGTTGTTGTTGTTTCCTATTCTCTCACGTGCACGCGTTAAGTATGAAGCTCACTGCGTTCGCTAATATGGAATAGGCAAAGCCTAGAAGCGAACGTAGAATTCTCTTACATTCGCTTCTGACTTTACATAAAACTTGTTCACAACTGTATACTTGCCAACTATACCGTGTACATGTAAGCGCCACACAGCTGATGATTTTGACGCAATTTCCGCTTTACTTCGGCCTGGATTCGTGGATCAGCGATCAAATAATGTAAATCACGATTAAAAATATTTTTTGATGATGCAGGAGATATCTTTATTAAAATTAACTTTGGGAAAAAATAATCGATAAATAAACGATCACTTCTGGTCAAGAATAAAATAAACCAATGTCACCCGCAGGGTGACCTGTATCTTGCCAAAAGGTGACCACGTGTGAACTTCTTTAAGGTCACACTGAGGTGAACAGAGCTGCTATCCACAGGAGCGACTCCTTGAGGAATATCTGCCTACGAGAGATTCCGATGAGAATCGTTCTACAGAGTAACCATGAAAAATATGCGTTGCCTCATAACGTCACCAAATGACGTCATAATGTCTCAAGCTTGACATATCTAGAAAGCACTCTCGAGTGTTCAATTTGAGGTACTACACGATATCGGTTCCTAAAACTTGAAAATTTGACCTTGGGGTCAAATATGTTTGAACCTCAGGCCTAACCATGAAGTGCAAGGCCAATCGCCACCCAAAACTAATCAGCTGAGCGCCAGGACCATATACTACATTCCCATAAAGTTTGGAGACGATTCGATTAAAATTACTCAAAAAATAAGGGTTTCGTCGACTCCCCTGATTTGCCCCGACAAAGTGACCTTGACCTTTGACCTGACCTTCAAAATTTTATGCGCTGAAAGGGACCTCTATTAGGCCTCTGATATTGCGAAGTTACAAAAATTCTCAATGATAACTGTGCTCTGCAGAATTTTTTATACGTGATTACAGACAAAAAAAAATAAAGAAAAAACATACAAGCTGACTAACATATCTTGCAAAAACTTCGTTTTGGCAAGATAATAAATTAAAAGTTCGGAAAGAGTTTCAAAATCACTCCCGGTAATGTTAAATACAAAAATAAACACTTCCTGTCATGAACAAAATCACTTTCGAAGTATAAAATTAACTTTGGGAAAATTTTTTTATAAATAAATAAACACTTCCGGTCATGATCTCCCGGCATGCATCATTCCCATGACAAAAACCGGAAACAAAAAAAAACCAGAAACAAAACAAAAACGGAAAGCAAAAATGGTCATACCCAACGACACGGATTCACAATTGCCAGGGTATTGTGTTGTTTTTGTTGTTTCCTATTCTCTCATGTGCATGCGTGAAGTAATATTCACAAGATAGAAATAAAAC
>CM068962.1:107471383-107489554 GCA_035128595.1 Eptatretus atami | reverse complement strand
CCTGTTCTTAAGATGAAAGGCACTGATTTGCATCTTCTCTGGATTAGCCCGTAAGTGGTTGATGGCGTAATAGTTGGTTAATCCAGCTAATCCATCGGTGAGGGACTGCTCGACTTTCTCAAAGGATTGATCCTGGGTTGTAATGCAGAGATAATAAGCATACAGGAAACTCCTCGTGTTTTGGCGTATGGGTTGATCATTTGTGTCGATGTTAAATAGTAGGGAAGCAAGAACGCTGCCTTCAGGTTGTCCATTCTTCTGTGTACGTCCTCTGCTGTGGTTACCCCTGAGGTCCACAAAGAAACGTCTACTAGCCAGAATGTTTTGAATCAGTTCTGGCAGTCTTGTATCTTTTGTTATTTGGAATAGCTTACACATGAGAATCCTATGATTGATTGTGTCGTATGCCGCAGTCAGGTCAACAAAGGGCCGATAACTGGTACTGCCTTTCTCATCCCCATCCTCAGTCAATTGGGTGAGGTGCAGGACTTTTTTCTAAGAAAGAATGCTTTATTCTTTGGCCTGATACAAAATGTTAGTAAAAAAAAAAAAATCAGGATGGCAAGCTCAGATGATATGCTCGAGCCCTTTCTAGTGAAGAATTCTTTTATACATGAAGACGTTCAAAGGCTTCAGCAAAGCAGCTGCAATGGCCTCAAGACAGGCTGTAGTTTCACACTATTTAGAATGGAATTCTCAATGACAGTGGATCAAAGACACCAGCCTGCAACCATATGTTGTCAGCACCTACTTCCTACCCAGGAGTGGCCAATACATTTCAAAACAGTCTTCATGAAGTGAACATGTTTCAGCATGGACAAGAGTCCGAATTCCTGCTGGTCTGATCAGGCAATATTCACCGAACGATAATAAACAAACACCTTCGCCGCAATACATTGTATCTCATAGTGGGTCACCGAGAGCCAATTTCCATAAAAATTCTTCATGGCGTAGTTAAATGACTCGAGTATGTGTGACTGGATGTGGCAGGACAGGCAGGAACGCTAGATTCTTTTCTGGAATCGTCTCCTCAGTCCAAACAGAGTTGCTGTTACTCCATGAAGGCATTGTTTGTGACTCGGGGTAGATGGACACTTGATCCTGCATGACGTTTAATTGTGCGAGGGACCAAGGAGATATCTTTCAATTGGATGGATCAGCTTTTGAGGAAGTGTGGATGAGGTCGGCCACTTCATATGTGGCTGGGACGTCCGGCCGGCGTGCAGGCTTCTGGAAATTGGAGAGTACCTGCATTGGTAGGATTTCTGTGAAAGCTTGTTGACTGTATTTATTGATGCCTGGGCATGCAAACAACCATTGTCATCTTTAGCTTTCTCTATTGTGCCACCATCTTGGATTTATGCAAATTAATCAATTCAAAGAAGTACAATGATTACATTTATTGCTACTATCTTTCATAATGGAAACCAAAAGATCCAGATACAAATGCATAATCAGACTTCTTATAACATACCATGTCTTTATTGTCTGATGTCTTAACAGAATTATAAAATTAGGTCCACTCCAATGAGGCTAATAATGGTGCCATTGAATTCTTGGTATCAAAAACCTATGCATAGACACCCAAATCAACTTCCTATCACAATTATTTTGAAGTTAGGACCCTTTGACCAAATTTTGTAAAAGCAGCTTTTTGGGGGTAGGGTGACTTCTGTTTACATTTGACCCTACTGTCACTATATTACTGCCCGAAAGATGAATATGAATCATGGATTGATCAAGACTTAATAAGAAAACTTTTGCCAATTATGGTTACTCATCTACAAAATTGGGTGTATGAGAGGTGATCGAAGTTTGAGCAACTTCAACTGAGTGATTTTTGGAGAAAAAATATTGCTAAATAAAGGCATTTTTGCTAAAAACCAGGTTTATTGTATTGAAACCATGCAAATTATGTTAGCTATGTTCAAGCATGATAAATAAATGTAACATTGAATCTAATACTGTCCACTTGTGAGTTATTCTATGAAACTGACTTTTGCCATTTTGGTCCATTGGCATCAAGGCATAATCACATATTGGGCTGTACAGGTAAAATGCACTTGATCTGGAAGTGTTACCCAACTTTTTGTGGGTCTCAATATATAGAACAGGAAAATACCAAGTTTTGCTGCACAAGAGAGATGAACATGAAAACCCCCCAGAGCCTATTACAGAGATATCATGCTACATATCGTTTTGGCCCTAACTCTCAATGGTGAAAAATCACTTAAAAATTATATTATCCGGATCTTCACCAAAATCAAATCAATTTGTCCCCCTCACACACCCAACCTGTCCACAAATTTTGTCGAATCTGTACATAACTTTGAGATATCCTGCTCACAGGCAACAGAGAAAGAAAACACAACGGTCCACTCTCGGTGGCAGAGGTAACAAGAGGATATGTGAAAATGAAACAATAATTTGAAAATGATCTGCTTTATTCAGAAAAAGCAAACCAACAGACAAAGCTTCCTGTACAAATGTTGGCAGAACTAAAATCAAAAATGAAGCCAAATTCTTCAAATGAAAAAGTTAGGTCCACTGTCTTTGAAAAAAACAAAAAAGACTGATGCCATTTTTCAAAGTGTTAAACGTGAATATTTCCAGAAACAGCTGAAGTTTAGAGGTTTGAGAGGGCTAACAACAACAAACAAAGCACCTTTGCGTCAAGAAAGGGTGCATAAAAAAAACAACAAAAAAAGGGGGGGGATAAAAACAATCCAAATCCTATATGGCGATAATTACTCATTTTCATCAGCTTGAGACATGTATGCATCTAACTCGGCATCCAAGTATCTTTGTCTTTGACATGTAAGCATCAAGTTTGGTTGTCGAGTTGCTCGCGCGTGACAGGATGCGTTCCTCGGCCACGCCTCTTGCCCTGCGCAAAAGGTCCACTCCTCTCGCCCTGAGCAGCATGCCAGCTCGGCCTGCATGCCACAACGGAAAAAACAAAACAAAAAAAACCAACAAACAAATATACCATTCACAAGTGGCAAATGGAGAGTTAAATAAAATTAGCATCCAAATTCCCCCACAATTACCTGCATGCCTCAAAGAAAGGCGACAGATTTTTAAGATATCTATACAAGTGTGTGTGTGTGTGTGTGTGTGTGTGTGTGTGTGGTTCCTCCAGAACTCCAAAACCATGAACCAAGCAGCCTGAAACTTTGCAATCATACCAAGGGAACACCAAGGGAGTGCATGAATGAAAATTGGGTGTTTGGGTTATAATTAAAAATGCCTTCTGAAGGTAATTAATGGGGCTTATTTAATGATCCTTTAGCAATGCGTCATCCTTTGGTCGACCCTCTGTCAGCTTGCTGGGTCTTAAGTCGCATTTTGTTTAGCCTATTCAAACATATGCCTCGATTTCGAAACACTAATCTACTTTCACGGACTAATTAAAGTATATAATCAAAATATTTTAATCTGATTGAGAATCGGACCTCATAATCCGAAAATTTCACAAATGTGAGTTTTTATAACCATGTGTATTTATTGAAGCAAAGCATTAAATTAACTTTTTCTACTGTTCAGACATTATATTGAGTGAAGAAAGACTAAGGAATGTGTAGAAAGTGTAACTTCATTGGAGCGCAACACCATGCTCTCTAACCTGCTTTTACAAGCCATGCGATGCTGGTCCAAGGGGTCCTTTTTTCGGCAATTATGTACGCCACTTTGTTGAGCATTTGTGCGATCTGCTTGCATGACAAAATATTAATATACTAAGCGTTGCTGCAATATATCAATTCGGCATTGCTGAAAATGAAGAGGTAATAGACAGGACACACCGGATGTGGTTAAAAATGGGTAAAAATGACTCCGTGGGGTGTTGCATGCCTGCATGTTTGGTTACGTGTGTGGTGTGTGGATTTCACGGCGCCGCGATCTGAACTCGAAACCGGATGTGTGGTGCTTGTGGAGGAGTTATGCTGCCATCTCGTGAACCATGTTCTCCTGCATGTGGGGAGCCAGATGTGCTACAGCATCGAAGCAATGCGGTATATGCCACTGTGCAGTGAGGGTGTGGGAAAATCCATGCCACGTGTGAGTGAAAGGGTGAGTATATCACCAGTGTGTGTGCATGGTAGCATGGACTGCAAGTAGGTTGGAGAAATGCACATGAGGTGGAGGGGGGAGGGGCATATGCAGAGCTTTTGTTTGCCCATCTTTAGGCTTGAGGCCCAGGATACAGCAGCAACTGTCTCGAGTGGCTATGGCTCTTCACACAGCTGCAGACCATGTGACAATATTATATTACAGTAGAAATTTCAATTGGTGGATGGAGACAAAATAATTAACTGAAGATGACTGCATCAATCCCAAGAAGTTATATATAGTAACAATAAAATAGTCTATTAAAGTCATTAAACATTACATTCAGAAAATTTAATTGGCATTTCCGAGAGTTTCAGCACCGAAGGGGAATTAAAGCAAAGTAGAGTAACACGTTTTCAAGCCAACAAGCATGGGCTCCCCTGCTCCACTGGCATTGCAAGCAGTACAACTACACCCCCCCCTCCAAATCTCCCCCCACTTCTCGACCTCCCATCATAATATTGTAAGCCTACATTCAAAATAAGTATACAGACCTCTGTTGCGATCCTGCCTTTGTCCGTTGCTGACTGAGGAACCAACCGGGCCCTTCCTCGCAGCGTTCCTCTTGGAAGTGCCAACGGCGTTTGTAGGCTTGGCCTTGTCAGTCACACAAGACAAAGAATCGCAGCATTATCTCCAATGGTACAAGTGCTGGATTCCTGTCAATTGTTTCAGCAAATACACTGTTCAAAACTAAAGGTAACAACGCAAATCAAAAACAAATAAATAAATAAAAAATGTGTGAGCAAATCAGCTTGATCAATATAAAGCACAAATATTATGCAAACACACTCTGCCTCTTTTTTGGTGTGGAAATGTGATATTATAAAGAAAGCTGAAAATAAATTATTAAACGAGTTTCCACTGTGCGAGTCAAACTAAAATGAAAAATGTGAAGTTGTCGAAAAGTCGATCCTGTATGGCTAAATGGGGAGGGAGGGTGGGGTAAACATAAAGCTCATTACAATATTATAATAAAATAAATTTAAAAAAATTCCAGAACGACCACAAAAATATGGATTTAATAGGATAGAAACACCATCAAAATCAATATGAAATTCAACACAAGAGATAGAGAAACACAAAATTGTGATAAGCAATGGATATATAAATGCTGTCTGACAAAAGGATCAACACATTAATCCCCTTTTCAGCTCCCCCCCCCACACCCCGCCACCTTGCTTCCTCCCACCCTGCACCCTCTCCTTCCGACATCCCCAAGTCCTATCAGCAGCTCTCTCCCCTCTCCCAAAATGTGTGGACCTCAAACATCTGGGCCTCATTCCAAACTGACAGATCTCTCAATCCAGACTGCTGCCAATAACCGGATATCACCTGTTTAAACAGAATCCTTCCTCCCACAGGACGTCCCGACTCCTCAGTTCTCTCCAAGCTAAATATTGTCTCCTCTGATTTGATCGGCCTAAACCCCGCTCCCGATGGCGGAGTTGCCTGTACATCAAAAACTTCATTTCTCACTCTCCATGTACTGCTCTTTCACCTCCCAGAACACAAGTATATCTGGCTGCGACTTCCCCTCTGCTCCCACTTCATGTTGGTCTGTGTGTTGTACCATCCTCCAACAGTGATGACTCCATCAACATCGCTCATTCAATGTGGACCAACTTTTAATCACTCATCCCAACTCTCTCTTCCTCATATGTGGTGATTTCAATTGTCACCATGCTAATTGGCTGGGTGTTTGTACCTCTCTCACCAAGCCATGGCACTTCTGCCAAAGACTTCTGTGACTCCATGGGAATCTGTGGAACCCCCAATCTTGAGAATTTTCACCACCAGATTTCTCCCAGTGGCAAATCTTTTCTTTTGGATTTTGGTGATGACCAACCCACCAATGCATCTTGCTCATGCTCTGCCTCACTTGGCTATCTGATCATGCGCTTGTTAGGTCAATATCTCTCTGGCCATTCACAAAGAACAGCCTCAGCGACGACGAGTGGTATTCATTCAGGCAAACTGGCCCAGGGACTGCAAAACAGCCATCGCACTTCAGGATTGGTCTCCCATATCTACCACCCTTGATAATAATTCAGCCTGGGAAATCTTCCACAGAAACTTGCTCTCTCTTATGCACAGATTCATGCCATCTCATCTTCAGTTATCTTACCCATCCTTGCATTCTTGGCACTAAATCCTGTGGTAGGCAGTTGCTTTAAAACTTCCAATATCTTCTGGAAGGCAAATCCACCCAAAGGCAACCTCAGATCATTCCATAAAAGCCCACAAGTGTGTCTATTCTCAGGAGAGTCAGAAAACAACATCTGCCCAATTTCAAGAATGAGCCTTCACGCTTGTTCTCCTCCTCTAAAACCTGTAGCACCTCATCAAGTCAGTCTCTGGTGTATGCTCCCCTTCCATCACTACTCCCTCTTCAAATAGCACACAGCAGGCTCGACTCATGAGAAGACCGAATGCCTCAATTCTGTGTTTGATCTGAAATCCTGTTCCCCTGTCTCTGTCTCCACCCTTCCCATTCATACCCAACTGCTCCAGGATTCTGTGTCTTTTGCGCCTGATAACTTGAAAAGGTTTCTGGAACCCTTAAGTCTGAAACTAGACTGGACGCATCAGCTCACGTGTCCTAAACCTGCTCTTGCACTAGTTCTCTCTGGCCTTTTCACGCTGTCATTACCAGACAGAGGTCACTTACATCGGCTTGGAGATCAGCCAACATCACTGCATTACTTGAAAAGACGCAAAAAACTGATCCCCTTAACTACAAGAGCTGTCATTTACTTCCAATCAACAGCAAGGTCATGGAATCCATCATTGCAGTCGACATAAAATCTTTTTTTTTTCTCCAACAGCCTCATCTCAGATTCATCAATTCAGATTCAGTCCAGGTCACTCGCACCTTGGGCATGCTACTTCTACTCAGCCAACAATGGATGGGGGCCCTCAATATCAGACATGAGATCAGGGCCGTCTCTGGACACGTCTCGTGCTTTCGATAGTCTTGCATCCTGCATTGCCTCTCCAAACTCTCTGCCTATACCATTCTAAGCCAACCCCACTCTTGGGTTACTGACTTCCTCCATCTCATAACCAATCTCCTCTCACTGTTCAGGCTGGAGTGCAACAAGGCAGTATTCTGGGTCTAATCTTATTAGTGATCTTCGTTAAACAATCTCTGAAAAATCCTGTTTATCTATTTGCTGACGACTCCACCTGTACACGACATCCCTATCCTTCAGATAGGCAGGCAGCAGCCTCTTCAGACTGAACAAACCTCACAAAATGTTCAAATACTGAGAATATATATATATATATAATCTTCAATCCTGAGATATACCCAGCTTACTCAAGCTCTCTTTCGAAAGGACCATATGACAAAACCCTCCCATCTACTTTCTTTAA
The DNA here is from genome assembly GCA_035128595.1 of Eptatretus atami. Taxonomy (NCBI): domain Eukaryota; kingdom Metazoa; phylum Chordata; class Myxini; order Myxiniformes; family Myxinidae; genus Eptatretus; species Eptatretus atami. Next base: position 107,482,066 of record CM068962.1, on the reverse strand, counting down.
AATCCTTTGAATAAATTCAGTCACTCAAAACTCCTGGGTCTCACAATCAGCAGTGACCTTCTTGAGCAAACCAGTTTTAAAAAGTTGGCCTCCAAAGCCAGCTGCCAACGGACATCCCCCATCATGTGAAGTCTTTCTTGGCACATCTGAACTCCACAAGGCTTCATCTGCAGCTTGATGGAGTACTGCTATCCCTCTGGGCTGGCTTCCCTGTCTCACACCTTGCTCAGCTTGATGCCGTGAAAACAAACACCTTGAAGATTATTGGAATATTTTGCGACGAAGCAGAGTCGATGGCCTATCACTTTCCTTTCGCAGAGAGTCAGTGATCTCGGTCTTCTACCACCTCCTTTTTGATCTTGCACCATCTGCTGTTTTCAGGCTTCGTCTCTACTCCCCACAACCAGGTTTCGCAGGGCACAAATGATCCATCACCCTTCTTGTGAAACTGCTTAAATTACAAGATCACTGCTCTCCTAAACCCATTTGTTCCCCCCCCCCACCCCACCCGTGGAACCAACTTCCACATTCTCTTCATCTCGTTCTTCTTTGCAGTCTTCAAGATAGCTCTTAAACACCATCTCAGATCATCCCCCATCCAAAAACCATGATAGTTTCAACCACTGTAGGTCAGTGACCAATCTAATTTGCCGCTCGTAGCCTGCCCATATCCTTGTTTCTCAGACGGTGCGGGGTAAGTGTGTTCGATGAAATTCTCGTTATTTTATTATTGTCTACTGAAGTTATGAAAAAAAAATTTTGGCACAAGGTTAAAAGTCACTGCAGTTGCAATTTGTCAACTTTGACAAGAAATTTGTCTGTAATTAAATGCATCTCATCAAATTTCAAGCACTTAATCTTAAAACTGTTAGTATAAACATAATTGTAAAGTCAAGCAAGAGGAGGTAACAGTCAACTAATGCGCACTTTCCAAATCAGTCCAACGCGCAAAGCAGACAAGCACAGTTTTTTAATGAATCTGCTTCCAATATTAAATTGGATTCCAATTAAGAAATAGAATGTACTTGGTAGAGAAGAAAAAAAAAAAAGTCATTCTATCCATATAAAAGGAAGGAAGGTGTGGATCCACTTTCTGTGGGAGATTCTTCAGACACCATTTTGTGCATTGTTGTTATTTTTACCTTTATTTATTTTCCTCTTTCAGCTCTGTTATGGATGATTTTGAGGAAAGAACACAATAAAGAAAGACAAAAATTAATGAGATCATAAATAAAATAAAAAGTTCATTCAACTAAAGTGTTCAGAAGGATAGAAAACCTCTGACTTGGCAAGGGTGCTGCAGGAAATGAGGCCAAAAATACTTATCTTGACTCATTTTGTGCTCATCTAAGCCATTTTGCAAGAAATTGGTTATCCGATCGTTGTGCTGGCATTTCTCAGTGACCAAAAATAAATAAATAAATAAAAACAAAACAAATCACATTGAAAAAAGAAAAAAAAAAAAAGGAAAGAAAACGCAGAGCAAGAAGAATAAGAAAGCAGCAGAATAAATTACCGACCAATGCAGGCATTGGCGGTAGATTAGCTCTCAACAACAATGATGTATTGCAAGGATAGACACACGAAAGAAACGTTCGCTCTCCTTCTTGCATGGCAGCGTGGCTGCCTGGGTTGCCATCATTTTATTAGGGCACAGCTGTGCCGCTGATGCTGGCCCCTATACCAGTACACTGGTACTCATTTTGCCGACCTCAGAAGGATGACAGGCTAAGTTAACCCCACCTGTGTTAATTCAGCGGCCAAAGGGCTCGAACACAGCACCCCAAGATCCCAAGCCAAAGACCCTAACATCAGGCTTCTCACTCTTGTTGAGAAGACCAAGAAGGAGGTTTATTTGGCCGAAAGCTCTGCACCATAAACAGTCGAGAAGACTATAAACATCGTGTAGAAGCGAGATGAACTTTCAAACCATTTTATATCCAGATTATGCCTGGTGTTTGCTTAATGGTTAGGGTGGCGGGCTTTGGATCCAAGGGTCCTGAATTCAAATCCTGCTCAGCTATTGAATTTATACCAGGTGTGTTAACTCGACCTGTCATCCTTCCGAGTCGGCAAAATGAGTGCCAGCATGCTGGTATAGTGTCGGAGTGGCGACCCGTCCAGGATTGTGCAAATAGCCAAGGAGACTGCTTCGGCAGCACCAACGCTCTGCACAGAGTATGTCCCAATCTCGTCGAAATCCTGTATCCAGATTTAGTGAATTACCTTCATTTTACAAAAAGTATTTACAGCCTGGAAGACATGAAAAACTTTGGATGCCGATAACTAGTTGAAGTCTTGGTGGATCAGTGATGTGGCTGTTCGTGTTTTTGTGAGAATAGCTCTCACGTTGTCCAAGCAAGGTAGGCCTAAAATACATCAATGACAACGACTTGTGTTGGCAGAGCAGATAAGCACGACGTTGGATTAAGTTAATAACCATGTTTCTGCTCTGCCATCTTCAATAAGCTCAGATGTTTATCAACCCCAAAGATTTACCTTCTTTCATAAACTCAAGAACGACACCACAAAAGAACAAATGCTGGAAGGCAGTATGCCTAGTTTAATGTCAATCCTAGGGACGGCACACACATTGATGAATCACCCCTGCCTGTGACACCGTGATAACAGTTGATAGCTGGTCAGGATTCAAACCCAGGCTAGACAGTTTGGAGTGAATGAGGATACCTATAATACCATGCTGCCAGCCCTTACATGGTAATAAATAAATAAATAAAAAACAACAAACAAACCTATTTTTGTAGAAAAACGGTGGTTTGAGACAATTGATCTGACTTTTTCTAAAAGGGGATTCTTGAATTGAGATTCAGTGGGTACAAGGGCTAAGCTTGTTTTCATAGTAAAATGTGTGTATTTAATTCATCACTCATTTTTGGGACTCAAATGGTTAGGGTCGTGTTTAAACGATGTGACGGTACATCCGGCGAGGATGTCATGGTCGATATTTTGCAGTACTTCAACATTTGGCACGACACCTCTGTTTTATGGTTGTGTCTTGAACCTGGGAATGTTCTGGTAACTATTTTCGTTACAGATACGTGCATCATTTACAAAGTACTCAGAAATTGTGGGGGGAGGAGGAGGAGGAGGAGGAGAGCAGGAGGAGGATGAGAGGAACAGTTCCATTAAGTTGATTTTGCTTAGATTAACGACTCCACCATATTTGATCCAAGAAAAAAAACAAGCACATTAGCAATAATTCGTTCAGTTTTGCAAACATTTTGGCTCCACTATTTATTTTTTAATCACAGAGAAAGCCCTGAATTATGTTGTTACCAATTTTCAGAAAGAATGTAAAAGAAAGGTCGTGTTAAAAGCACAACAAACCTCTGGAGACACCACGAAGGGTTCCTCTGGCTGTGCCTCGACCACGAATGAGCGCTCCTCCTCGAGGTGAGCCCTGTGCAAGGCCGATTCCACCACGCAGCGTGCCCTTCATTGAAGACATCATACCACCACGCATGGGAGATACCACGGCCAAGCATTCCACGGCCGAGCATTCCACGACCAAGCATTCCACGGCCGACGACACCTCCACTAGGGTGCCCACCATCCCCACTCTGCCGCGACTGACAGGACCTCCAAGTCTTGCTTGGATATTTGAGGTACCCAAGCGCTGCTGGAGATTAAAGCTCCTCTGCAAAGATGATTGAAAAAGTTTGTAAACATTGCCAAAAATAGACTGGGGGCAAGGGGTCAATTTGGAAGTCCCATTTACCCCCGAAAGGTTTACAGCTACAACCACGATACAGGATTGCCCCCCCCCCCCCCACAAAAAAAACACCAATTCAAAATTCAATAACAATTAAATGAACAATGATAAGTGTGAAACAAAAAACAAAGAGGAGTCTTTTAAGTTTATTCCTTAAATACAGATTTTCAAAAAGTCTCCATCATTCTGAGCATACGTGCAAATATGCACAGCACAGCTGCTGGTTACAGCCTGCAGGTCACCATTGCAATGGCCTCCAGGTCACCAGATCTGTCCCCTTTTGATTTTTTTTTTCGATGGGGTACCTTAAAAAGAAAGTCTTTCAGAAAAAGCCAAGAACAATTAGCGATCTGAAGGATTTTGTGATTACAACTATCACCAATATTGTGCACGAGACGCTGCAAACTATAACTTGTTGAAAAAGTCCTCTGAGCAGCATCGGACGCATGAAGAACTAATGTGGTCTGCTTTCCATGTGAGCAGAACAGGAGGTTCCATCGAGGTTGCTGCTGAAGACAACAATTCAGGGTTATCACATCCTCTCCCCAACTTCAAGTTACTGATTCACCATTGGTTAATCTGCCTAAAACAAAAGCTATTTGATCAGGAACTGGATGAGAGCGAACTTATTCCACACCACACTGATGAAATTTGGCCAGGAAGCTGGTAGCTGGATATTTCGAGAATCAATAATTTGGCAAATTTCCTTCCTTTGTTTGTGTTTGTACGCTGTGCCCATGTTTCTACTGTATTGCATTGGTTCAATATGAATCAAATGCTCCATCCACTGTGGTGTACTATTCTGAGAAGTGGCAGAAAATGACTTAGGAATGAGAATCAGCATAGTCACCAAATGTTGCAGCATTTGCAGTTTACCAATGGTTTGAATCAGGGTCATGGCATCTTTGAGCACCAAGTTGAATCACGATTTGTTGGTATCTCCTTGTATGCAATAGAGGAGCTTGGTCTACTTTCCTGAGGATTTTAAAAAAAATGTAGCCAGTGACAAGGTACAGGCATTTGCTCATGCCAAGTAACAAGGGAATATCAATTTCACCACCACCACCACCACTCAGAAGTCACCTGAACAGATCACAGTCTGCCTTGATGGCGTTGGTTTGCCCAGATTTAAGTGGTCACTTGCACAGTATGAAGATATGCAAATGTTCATCACACGTGCACGAAGTGAAAACCGGGGTTAAGCAATTGGTTCACTGTCTTCTGTCAGCCCTGTCGCCAAACAGTTTATGATCGAGGAACAAGTCCATTTCAATTGAATGTTATATTTTGAACATGATATCAGAAAACTAACCTGTAGTTTCGCAGTACTTTGGCTCTGAATTTGGCAAATTATACGAAATCTCATCATGTCCACGCATGCACAACGAGCAAGATCAGTAAACCTCCGAAAAAAACGTTTTTTCCCCCACAACTTTTACAATCCATTTTATTAATATTGAATTACACACTCGAACAATGTAGAACATAAAATAGTTTTAATGGCACTTTCAAAACCTCAACAGTAAACCGAAAAAGATATTTTTCTTTTTGAAATGGGCACACTCTCTTTACAAAAGGAAATGTCCCACAGGACAGTGACACAAATGTTCAAATCATAATGCCGTGTATAACGCCTCGTGTTGGCTTAGCGATTAAGGTGGCATGCATGCTAGACTAAAGGGTCCTGAGTTTGAGCCCTGTCGGTCGTTGAATTAACACCAGGTGGGTTGACTCAGCCTGTCATCCTTGCGAAGGTCGGAATGAGATAGTCAGACTGCACTGTGTAGAGGGCACAGAACATCACAGCAGCCAGCCGTGCCTTCAAGAAATGATAGCTACCCAGCTGCCAAATGCAAGAACAGAACAGAACGGGGAAGCCACAACCTGAATGCTAGAAAATTGTTCTGGACCGAATCCCAAGCTGCTGTCGAAGATTTCCTCTAAGTATTTGTAATTGGTGCTACCAGCCCAGAGTGTGAATAAATAAAGACATTGTTCTCCACTCATAAAATATTATTTGACTTTGTTAAAATGCTGCAGTTGAGAGGATTCCCTTGTAAACATGATTATCTATGTACTCTGTTGCATTTGCTTTCTGTAAAAACATACATCTGCCTTAAATTAATATCGATTTGTCATTTTTTGATTAAAACTATGTAACAACCTGGAAATTTTGCAAAAGTTCCAGGAAGACTGATGTATATTAATTAGTACATGATTAAACATAACTTTAGATATTTCTTTAGTTCACAATTTTAGTTCACAAATTTAAGAATATAATGCATGCCTTTTTGTGTAGACACATTGTGGAGCTGCTGAGGTTCTGTGAGTAGCGCTAGTTAATGTAATGTTGTTTTTTATCAACGTTGAGAACGTGCCGAAGTAATGATTCACTCCCTTGATCTGTGTAACTGTCTGTACCTCCAAACCCTGGGGGCTGTTGTGCTCTTTTCTGATTGGCTGCACTTGGACCTTGTCTACATTGTTTAGAATGTTCACTCCTTCCTCAGTAGCAGAAAGCAGTCATTTTGATTTTGAAACTGTGGGAATAGTTACTCTTTCGCAGATGAAAAGCTTTTTCTCTTTTCTCCTGCTTGTTCAATCTTTATCCTGCTTTTATCCTGCTTGCTCTCCATTGGTTACTGGAGATCCCAAAACTGTGGAGATGAGCAAAAATACTGGCCATCCTGAAGCCCAGAAAAGATCTTGCCAACACCAAGAGCTACCAACCCATCTCCCTGCTCTGTCACACATACAAATTATTTGAGAGACTCATTATAAAACCACATGGCCCCCCTTTGTGGATCAGCATCTCATCCCAGTGCAAGCAGGTTTTAGACATAGAAAGTATAGAAAGATAGTATAGATGTATACATAGAAAGAAAGTATAGATGCATACGCCATTAACGAGTCGATCTCCGGCACCTCGAACCCGATCGCCCAACGCTGCGCCACACCCTGACGTTCACGCTCTTTCCAAGGCCTGGCGTTTTATATCATTTCCTCTCTCTACACTCTTTGGTGTGAATTTCTGAAGCACGGGCCCCTACGTGAGAGAAGTTTCATATTTGTGGCCGGGATGACCACCTCTAAGCGATCTCAACTGGCTATGGATGACTCTCCTCCGGCTCCCTGCATGGAATGCAAGACTTCTTTGGGAATCGCGACGATGGTGTCCAATGCTCGACGTGCGGATCGTGGATGTGCATCGACGTGCTTGATGGGTTGCACCAAGGCTGTCACCGAAACCAAGAAGAAAGACGCATCTCGAGTGCTCGGTTGCGCGGCGTGGTCTACACGTGCAAGAAGTGCCAGGAAAGCTCCGATCCTGTCACCGCCGATCTCTACGCGGCTCTGCTCAAGATCGTCACGGCCAACTCGCAGCAGATCGCCTCGTTGTCGGAAATGATCGCAAATCTGACCACTCAGGTCGCGGCTCAGAAAGTTGTTGGGAATCAACGACAGCTACAACAACAACCGTTTGACATGGCCAAGTCGTGTGGCCGCGTCCCAGCGGCCTCGGAGACCATCATGGAGCAGATGGAGTTGAGGAGAAAAAGCCCAACCTGGTCTGTGTGGCTGGAAGGAGGACACCACCTTGGCGTGGACAACGAGCAGAACGAACGCGACCGGGTGATCATCGACCGCCTGTGTGACCAGCTGCGCATCAAGAAGGAGCTGGTGGTCAAGAACTTCCGCGACGGGCCGAAGCACTACCATGGATCGCACGACCGCAAGGATCGGATCATGAAGGTGGTGTTTAGCGACTCCACGCGCGCCAGATGTTCCTGACGGGGCGAGCTTGCTCATGCCGGGTGTGCGAAGGTCAAAAAGGGCAAGTTCCGCGCGTTCGTCCGACCCGACCAGACGGCGAAGCAGAGAAGGTCGACCGCGATCTGCGCACCGAGTTGAAGGCCAGGAAAGATGCCGGAGAGCTCGACATCTACATTCGTCGCGGTGAAATTATGTCCCGACGTGGGCGGCTCAGGAAACTAGGGCCTGAGCATGTTATTCCGTTTTACCTTACTAACTTTCGTAGTATTTTGCAAAAGAGCACGATTTGCTGTTTCTGACAACAAAAATCCTGAAAATGTTTTTTTAATCACTGAATCATGGTTAAATGAGACTATCCCGAGCGGCCTTTTCAGTCGGTTTTCGAATGACTTTGTTGTGTATCGTTGTGACAGGAGTTAGGAGGAGGGCAGGGAACGACATGGTGGGGTGTTATAGTTTTAATTCCAAAGACGTATACAAATTTTGAGGTAAAAGTTGAAAAATCCAAATTTTTCGAGTCCCTTTGTGTACAATTTCTCGAGATCATACGGCGACAAAAAAGTTAATTTTTGGTATTTACTATAGATCTCCTTTTTTCCACAGAACGATTCGATTAATGCCGTGATCAATCATATCCGCACCAATTATGATCCTTTTTCCTCGTCAGTGCTTTGTGGTGACTTTAATTTCCCAGGTTTAAAGTGGGACGGTATCTCAGTAGGAAACAAAAATGAGGAAATGTTTAGTGAGGCTATGTATGAGATAGGCTTGACTCAGCATGTTCATGTTCCGACGCATGTAGCTGGAAAAATTCTGGATTTAGTTTTTGTGAACAACTTATTTCTTATGCAGAAGTGTGAAGTAGAACAGTTTCATGATATCTCTGATCATTTTGCAATTTTTTTTAAAATTGCGTTCAAAGTAATAAGCGATCTGTTAGTCGGAATGACATACCTGTCTTTAAAAATGCTAATTATGCGGAAATTTCTTGTGAATTATGCCTTTTTGACTGGACAGCAGCCTTTCTTTCTGTGTGAATGTAGATCAAATGTGGGAAATTCTGCACAATTATTTAATTTTCCTCGTCCTAAAATGGGTCCCGTTCTGTCCCGTTCGTCCAAAAAATTGTAATTGGTCCTCTGAAACCTCTAGTGCTTACGAGAGACAACGGAGCACTCATCTTAGGTATAAAAAATCGGGAAAAGATAAGCACAAACTGGAATGGAAGGCAGCATCTAGGCATGCGAGATTTTTGAAACGAAAAGATATTTTTATGCAAGAAAATGGAGTTCTTAAATTGAACAAATTAACAAATTCTGGAGTTATATAAAGTCAAGGTTAAGTAACAGATCGGTTATTCCGCCTATGGTCGGTGCGGACGGAAATATAGTGGTAGATTACGGTGAAAAAGCGAAAATATAACAGTTTTTTTGTTTCGGTTTTCACTGAAGATGATGGTAAACTGGTAAATATGATCAACCCTGATCATATATCAGGTCTCCTCCTTTGCCTGTGTGTGATAGCTGAATGTTTTTGAACATATTAAAGCTCTTTCGGCTAAATTTTCGTCTGGCCCAGATTCTATTCCTCAGAATTTCTTGGTTTAATTAGCACTTGAGTTGTCGGAGCCTTTGTCTAGAATTTACTCGTTGTCTATTCACTCTGGCATTTTTCCCTTCTAATTGGAAAATAGCGAAAGTGGTTCCTTTGCATAAGAAAGGCATCATTTCAGTAGTGGAAAACTATCGTCCTATCAGTTTATTGAATGTTGCTAGTAAGCCTTTAGAATCGATTATTCGTCAGTACATTTTAACACATTTGAAACAGAATAGTATCATGGGGAGTGCCAACACGGTCTTTACCTAAGCATTCTACAATAACGCAGCTCATCTCCTGTTTGGATGACTGGACTAAGATTGTCGATCAAAACAATACTGTGGATGTTATTTATTTGGACATAGCAAAAGCTTTTGATTCAGTTAGTCATACAAAACTCATTCAAAAAATGACCGCCTATGGTTTTAATGTGAAAATTATCAGTTGGGTTAGAAATTATTTGCTTAACAGATCTCAATTTGTACAAGTTGAAGACGCTGTTTCTGAGAATCGTCTGGTTAGCTCTTGGGTTGTACAAGGCTCTTTAATTGGCCCAGTCCTTTTTTAAATCTATATCAATGACATTGTGAACTGTGAAAACAGCCTCTTTAATGTTGTATGCGGACGACACAAAAATATATATTCATGTCCAAGAAACGAGCAAAATGTTAAACTTAAAGAAGATTTGAAACAAATAATGAGCTGGGCAGACAATGTGCAATTGAGAATCGCAGTAAATAAGTGCTTCGTTCTTCAAATCGGTCATGAAATGCGAAGACGCAGTATGAAGTCCAAGATTTTCCAGTTCTCTCGGTTAAAAGTATGCGTGATTTGGGCGTAATTGTTTCGGACGATCTTAAATTTAGTGCACACTGCAAAATGATAGCACAAAAGGCATTCATCATGGCTGCTTTAATTTTAAAGTGTTCCGTTGTAGAGATAGAAACTTTCTGGTGAAAATGTTCATCACCTTCGTTCGGTCACTTTTGGAGTATGCTACAGAAGTGTGGAATCCGTGCTTAATTGAAGATATTGATTTAATTGAGCGTGTTCAGCGATCCTTCACCCGTATAATTCCAGGAATGCTGGATTATCTTATCCAGATCGTTTGAAAGTACTGAAATTGGAATCCTTGGAACATAGAAGAGTAGTAAGGGACATCGTTTTTGTGTATAAAATCCTGTTTGGTTTAGTTTCTTTATCTTTTTCAGATTATTTTGAAATGGCTTCGAGGTCAGGTCAACGGAAAAATCATGAATATTGCTTGAAATGGATTAGAGTGAATAAAGAAATTCGAATTTTTTTTTTGCAGTTAGAACCATTCCAATTTGGAATGCTTTACCCTCACAAGTTTTTGAAATCCGTTCAGTGTCAACTTTTCGGCAGCGAATATCAGTTCTAGACTTCTCACAATTTTTTCGGGGCACGGCCATGGCCGGAAATCGGCCTTGTCATTCCCTGGCCTTGATAACCCTAAATTACAGTAAATGATTTTTTTTTAAATTACATTTATACCTCGCATAGGAAATGTTCGTGCGATCTCGGTTTTTTTGTAATTCGAAGCTTTTCATTGTTCGTTG
>CM068962.1:107456730-107468699 GCA_035128595.1 Eptatretus atami | reverse complement strand
TAGTCTCATTTAACCATGATTCAGTGATTAAAAAAACATTTTCAGGATTTTTGTTGTCAGAAACAGCAAATCGTGCTCTTTTTGCAAAATACTACGAAAGTTAGTAAGGAAAACGAATAAAGCTCGCCCGCTATCTGACCGCCCATGCGGGAATAATACGCGAAATGTAATGCGACGCTCCGATCTTACGGCCTCACCGGTGCGCAATAGCGCGACTCCTTCTCTTCGCCGTCTGGTCGGGTCGGACGAACGCGCGGAACTTGCCCTTTTTGACCTTCGCACACCCGGCCATGAGCAAGCTCGCCCCCGTCAGGAACATCTGGCGCGCCGTGGAGTCGCTAAACACCACCTTCATGATCCGATCCTTAAGAGAGAGATTCAATCGCACTGACACTTCTTGTAGTTGTGGCGTTCCACCCCATATAAAACTCAGTAGATTTTAACGGTCATCACATTTTCTCCACGTGATCTCATTTTTTCTCGATTTTGTTTGATTTTCCTTGGTGCATTGGTTTACCGACTCAATTTTAGATTTAAAGTGCAGGTGACACATTTTCCTGTCTGTCAAAACAAGACTTGGCGTTTAACAATGCAGAGCCTTCCTTCGTTACATTCCGTTTGATGTGGGAACGAATGATCGGTAATTTATATTTAATTGGATTTGCATGCAGGCACATGCTCGGCGATCAGACTTGCACACTGATTTACAATACTCTCCAGTCCTTTGGGAGCAATATCAACACATGAAAATATTGTATCAAATTGGTGGAATGTAAATCTTGCTGTCGTCTCGTGCATCTTTTGTAGCACAGAGGCCATTACAAAGTCATGAGTAGCGAGGGCTAGTAGGGGTTATCTCTACTGTTCACCTAGGCGTCCTTGCATAATAATGTATTTCAGGAAGCGACAAGTATGTTATTTTGAAATGGTCCTGATTATGGGATTTTCAAATGATGCATGAATGCTAATGAGGGTTGTTGTGCATGCATTTTCAGTGACTCGCTTCTACAAGCAAGGGCACTTTTAACCTGCTTTACTCAGGAGAAATCTGTGATTCAAATAGTCGTTTAAACATAATTTTCAGCATACAAATGCTTATGTATGTATGTATGGATATATATATATATTTAATTTTTTTAGCAATAGATGCAAAAAAAATCTCGTGTTCTCTTTGTGCTCGAGAACCAAACAACAACAACAAAACATTTATAACAACTCTTACAGTTCCCCTTACCCCACCCTCGACGTGGTCAGCAGTAAATATCTCATTTTCAACTGCCCTGTGCATTCACAAGCCCCAGCTATATCCTTCCATCGGTGTTCAGAAGCACCCAAACAGATATGGTGTCTTCTGCAGTCTACCTGGTGATCTCACTCTCACATAAATAATGCAGCTTGCTTAATTGTGTATTTTCGATTTGCAAAGAATCCTCAGAGTTGTTTAATGTTGATAATGATGCACAGCATCGTCTTTACTTGCAGAAGTCCATTAGATAAATCGAGCCTGCCATGTTCATACGAGCATTCTCTCAAGGTTCAAAGTCAATTCACCGGTAGTGGTCCGTCAGGGGCTTGGGTAGCATGCCCGTCACCGGCCTTGCACCGGCCCACATGGTTAGGAGTTTTACAGTACAGGCAGCTGCCCTTTCAGTGAGTTGAGAAAGTTATCTAACTAACTCTCTTTTGTTGTGCAGAGGCACACCCTTTCTCGCCAGTACTTTTCGTCTTTTTTTCAAAGCTTTGTGAGCCATTTTAGGGAACGATCCTATCTCGCACTCGATTATACTTTAGGATGCCCCGAACACGCTGTTTCTCGAGTTTTCTGTGCATGTGCGCCGAGCATTCTGTGATGGATTGCATCATTTTTTCGGAAGTCCCATATTGTGAAAGCAGGGCACAAAGTTCAGCATCTAAAAGTAGCAACAGACCTTAAACATAGTCTTTATGTGCAAAGTAGGTAACTCGCATAAAATAGTCCTTACTTTTTTGTGCAAATTGAGGTATGGACAAGCCCAGAAGGTTTGTGCGATTGGATGTTACAAGCATACTTGTAAACGTTGGTTTTTACTGCTGGTAAAATTCAGATTTTAAAAATGTATTCCAGGGTTGATAAATAACTAGTTTCCAAATGAAATGCTCACAAGACAGTTTTAAAACCAGTCTTCACCCTATTGGTGCTTGGTAAGTGAATTTGCTCGAACACCTGGAGAGTTGGCTTCACAATCTACCTTTTCCTTTGCTGCTTATTGATTGAAGATTCCTCCAAAGGATCTGGGTCTGTCTGTTGGTTCTCTCTGTGACTATTGTCTCTGTCCTCTGCTCTTTACTCACTGCACGACTTCTTGCTTTGTATAGACTATAGGTGCTCTCACTTCCTGACATGTCATGTGCCTGTATGGTGTTACCATCTAGCACAACTTGTGATGCTGCGATCTGAAGTTGAAATTACATTTGCTGTGCCTATTTGTCTTTTTCTACTAATGGCTTTGCAATGCATACAATGTATGCTGTGGTCCCTGTTCATTACTTTCATCTACTATATTCAAGGATGTAACATGCAACAGGAAGCAATGAAGCCCATCAAGCATGTAAAATCCTGTCATTATTAATGTATCCTCTATTTCACTGCTTCATAGCAATGGATACTTCTGCTGGAATAGAACTATATTCTTTTGAACAGGAGTACAGTGAGCAGAGCAAATAAATGGTAAACTGCATCTACTTGGGAAGAACATGGTGATTTATGTTGACAGTGTGGAGCAGAAACATGGTCAGGAAAGGCTTAGACTGGTGCAAATGTGGACATTGTGAAGAAATGCCGACAGTGTGTGTAAATAGTTCCTGGGGTTGAGAATATGGAGAACCCGGACGTTTTAGTTGCTATCTTCATTAACTTGATGATGCGGAAGTTGTCGGGTGTGTTGGTGCCTGATACTTTGCAGAACAGTTTTTCCTTTTTTCAGAGCTTTGAAAATGGTTGGATACACTTTTATTTTTCACAACACATCCAAACAGAGGAGCGTGTGTTTGTTGCTCCATTTGAAAACACCAATGCTCAAAGTGGTCTTTGCCAACTATTTTGTGCCTTCCAACAGAAATTTTTCAACAGTATGCACAGTTCCGATATTGTGAAGCCACTTCATTGCTAACTCTCTCTTCTCTGCATTTTGGATCTGGAAAAAGCTTTTTCTTCACTTTCCTGTGTCATCGTCACAGCCGTATGCATCACTCCAGCATTGTGCTTTCTGCACTGGTGCTGGATTCACAATCTCATGAAATCTCGCTCTCACGATAGCTCTATGGCGGTGAATAGTGTATATGCATTCGTGTTCTTAAAATGCAATATTAAAAGCAAAATATGTGGGAAAACTTGTTTTTTACTTTTTAATTATTTATTTATTTTCTCTTCTTGGACTTTATTCAAAGCTTTGGATTATTGCACTTTAGAAGCTCCTCTGAAATTATTATTATTTTGTATATCCTTCATCCTCTTGAACATCTCTTGGATTCTTCATAATCCTCCTTTTCTCGTTTAAAAGTCTTGTCTCCTTCAGCCTGTCCTTGTAGTTTTGTCTCGCTCGTCCCAGAATTTTGAATCCGTCTACTCTGGACTCTGTCGAGATATGGTAGTTATCTCCTTTGTCAGATGTGGCAACCAATTATGTACATACCATTGATTTGATAATTAAGATGAACCTGTAAATGGTAGCCAATAATTCAGTAATTTGTATTTGAGCATGTGATGCTAATACATGTAGAAAGTTAATATAACACATTACCCATGGCAGTGTTCAATATTTACTGTACTTCAATTGAAATAAAATAATTTTAAAGATCGTTTGAAAAAAAATAAAATAATAATATTGGAAGTTTGCCACTATTGAAGCAGTCTTGTACACCACCCTATTTAATATGTCCAAGTACTGCTAAATGGAAGTATTTTCGAAGTGAAAAAGCGATTTGTGTTCTTCAGTGTTTAAGTATATAATTCAATTTAAATAAAATAACGATTGTAAAAGTCGTATATATAAATTAATTCTGGTTTTACCGCCATTTTACGCAGTTTCTTTGACTTCACCCTATCTCGCACATTACATGAGTTATTCGTGCTTGTTGTTTCTGTCCATTATAATGTCCTTAAAAACAGTAAGTTTCCTATTTGGAATGATTTTCAATATCGTTTTACTACCAGGGAAGCAGACAGAGTAAATTATTATGACGCTCCTCACTGCACACGTGTGATCAGGATGAATTCGAGAGCCAGGACTGTAAAATGGCAGATTTGTTTTCCAATTTGTGTTTAAAATATTCAAAATTAATTAGTTCTTCCTCAATCATAAATTGACTTTGTGGGAGATGGACAGACATGAACCAATTGTTTAACCTCACTTTTTGCTTTGTATGCACAGGTAATAATCTGATCTTTAGCTCCATCAACCTTCTATTAGTTTTGCATGAGGTGACTAAGGAAGGTCAAAGAAGCAAAAAAACAAAAACGTGAGGAAAAAAAAAAATATATTAATTGTATATTTTTGGTTAAGATGGAATACAAATATAAAGTTTTAACAAAATGTAAGCCAAACTGTGGAAACGTAGGTGAATAACATAAGAGCATGACATATTAGGCAATATGAATGGGAATCACTCAAGTACATCGTTTTGGATAATGCTCCATGATGAAAAGTGTGAAAGTGAATGATTGGGTTTGCGGTCGATGAATAGCACTTTGCACAATTTGGCAAATCGGACGACTAATTGGTCCGTCGGCGAAGTGATGGGTCGGCTCTGCTAGTAGTCATGATGCAAGTTAATCACACATTTGCACAAGTCGCCATTTAATGATTTAAAGTGAAGAGAAATGTGTCACCTGTCCTTTAGGTCATTGTAACAGTAGCCTGGTTGCTGGCCTTGCAAACCACCATTGGGAAAGTATCTTTGTCCTCCACTCGTGAATTTGGTACAGCCAAGTCCATTCTGCTAATGAAACTGATTTTACTTGCTACCTTCAAGAACACGGTGGAGGACAAGAAAGGGTGTTGATGAGAATAATGAGGTGAAAATTTTTGGGGTGATCCTTGTACAAAACGTTTCCTCCAGCATCATTGAGCAGAGGAGGGTGAGGGAGTGAAACTGAAACAGCAGTTTGTCTGCCAAGTTTGGATATAGCACACTTGTTTTTTGGGAAGATGGGGATTGTAAAAGTCAGGCACAGGGGGAATAGAAACACCCCATTAGCTCGTGAAAAAGCCAACCGTCATAATATTTTGTGGTGATCTTTCACTATTTAAAAAAAAAAAAAATTAATTTTCTTTTTTATTGCTACTTGTTGCCCATTGTGGGGAAACTTGGCAGTTTGTAATGGTTTTGTCCTTTGTCAATCATATATTGTCAAGATCTTTGAAGAGAATTTCAGCTACTACCTCTGGTGCAATAATATAGTGCTGTGAGTTACTGAAGCAGCCTAGTTTTGAATATGACCTGTCCATGATTGTCGGAAGAGGTAAAGTTTTGGGGTTGTGTCGATGGACACGGATGGAGAAAATGTGCGGAGGAAAGAAAGCCAGGGTGAGTTGGTGGTGTTTGGTGAGGCTGGGGGTGGTCGTTGTGGCTCATCCATTGCTGGCTGTGTGTGAGGTGTTCATTTTTGACTAAGTGACAGCTGTTTCCCCTCACTTGTCTTCGACCTGGTGAAGATTTACTAACATGATGAGGAATAAGCAGCCCCAACAAGTGAATATTCAGGCCTCTCTACTGCAACAGCAGCAGCTCCAGGCGAGTGCCAGGAACCGACGGCTTGCACAGCAAATGGAAAGTCGTCCTTCTGTCCAAGCAGCTTTGAGGCTCAAACAAGTAAGTACTAATTGTTCATATCATGGTATGTATATGATGAATACAGAAAAGAAAGAAGAGGATAATGAGCCTTTCTGGCAGACATGAAAGAAGCTGATTGGGATATGAACAGAACAAACAAACCTGACAGGAAGAGATTCTTACCCATAGATTTATGGGTAAGATTCTTACCCTTACTACATTGCACTTCACTGTTGATTTTATGACCAATGACATGAACACAAACGTCTGTAATGAACATTTTCTTTAGTTTGACGTAATTTTGCTACTGCAAGGTTTGTTCCATTCTGTTTCATTTATGCGCTCAGGTGGTAAGATGTTCCATTTCCAATGACAAATCGGATGAAGGATCTTGTGTAATTTGTTGAGGGAATGTATTGCATCGAATATGCGATCAATAGCATTGAACTGAAAGGGGCTGAAAGGCACTCTTGCTGCACTCCTTGCGTGTGACCCCACATCATAGTCTAATTGTTTCTCATCATGTGAATCATAACCAAGAGCATGATGAACAACATTGCAGTGCCTGATTCTTTGCTATCAATGATGCGTGATTATCGCACAACAAATCTTTTCCATTTGTTTGTGTTTCCAGAGCCAAAGTGATGTCCTCGTGCAGTTCGTTCTCAGTTTGCTGCCTTTCGCTTTCTTTACCATGAGAAGAAAGGTCGATCAATACAGATTAAAACATCCAAATTCTCCAAATCATTTATTTACATACAAACTAAAGAAGTAGCAAAGTTAATTATATTGCAAGTTCTTTCATCCTCGCTGCTGTTCATCAATTCGTACACACATCATAAGTTTCTGGTCTCAAGTATTTTGCAACACATTTACCCATAATTCATGTTCTTCTTTCGTGTCTCAACACTTTTCCCAGCCATTGCAAAACAGGCTCTGGCGCAAGAGTTGAGAGCCTTCAAATCATCTGGTCTGCAAGGCTCTGCTAAGAGAGGGCAATTCAGGAGATGCTCCATTGTTTTGAGGAGCATCCCCACAGTCATGATCGATTAGGGCATTTTGATTATATCCCCACTTCTGCATTAGGACTCTACACGTGTCCAACTCCAGTCCTGAGGTGGTTGATAGATACAGGTTGGCCATGTCTCCTGGCTCCTTTTGGCAGGTCTCCTCAGGGTTAAGTGACAGCTTGTGAGGTCTTGATCACAGGTGCATTGGCCAGGCATCTATCCTGCTGCTGTGTGGGTTACCATCCAGGGGCTGAACGATTTCAATCTCTTGGGTACTGTTGAAAGTGGGTGGTAAGTCACGTTCCTGCTGGGTTCTTTCTATTTGCGAGGAGACTGCTCTTCTCTTCTGATCGAAAGTGGAGCAATACTACATAGCAAATAGAGGTCATCCACACGTATTGGTTTAGGGCAACCAGAAATAGCTCTGCAGGCTGTGTTGAGGACTAGATCCATCTTCTTAGCATGTGAGGAATGGCTCCAAACAGGAAAGGCATATTCCGGACAAGGAAAGTGCAGTGTTTCAAATGGTCCCTGGATCTGTTCCCTATTTATAGTTGGACAACTTCCTCAAAATGTTTCTGGCTCCTACCTTTGCTTTTGTCTTAAGGACATGATCTTTGTAGCTGACGGTATGGTCCAGGGTAACTCCAAGATATGTTGGCCTGGGGTTGAGTCGGCCTTCTCCCATACCAGCGGACATTCAGCTTTCGGTTTGCATCCCTGTTCTTAAGATGAAAGGCACTGATTTGCATCTTCTCTGGATTAGCCCGTAAGTGGTTGATGGCGTAATAGTTGGTTAATCCAGCTAATCCATCGGTGAGGGACTGCTCGACTTTCTCAAAGGATTGATCCTGGGTTGTAATGCAGAGATAATAAGCATACAGGAAACTCCTCGGTTTTTGGCGTATGGGTTGATCATTTGTGTCGATGTTAAATAGTAGGGAAGCAAGAACGCTGCTTCAGGTTGTCCATTCTTCTGTGTACGTCCTCTGCTGTGGTTACCCTGAGGTCCACAAAGAAACGTCTACTAGCCAGAATGTTTTGAATCAGTTCTGGCAGTCTTGTATCTTTTGTTATTTGGAATAGCTTACACATGAGAATCCTATGATTGATTGTGTCGTATGCCGCAGTCAGGTCAACAAAGGGCCGATAACTGGTACTGCCTTTCTCATCCCCATCCTCAGTCAATTGGGTGAGGTGCAGGACTTTTTTCTAAGAAAGAATGCTTTATTCTTTGGCCTGATACAAAATGTTAGTAAAAAAAAAAAACAACGAACAATGAAAGCTTCGAATTACAAAAAAACCGAGATCGCACGAACATTTCCTATGCGAGGTATAAATGTAATTTAAAAAAAAATCATTTACTGTAATTTGGGTTATCAAGGCCAGGGAATGACAAGGCCGATTTCCGGCCATGGCCGTGCCCGCAAAAAATTGTGAGAAGTCTAGAACTGATATTCGCTGCCGAAAAGTTGACACTGAACGGATTTCAAAAACTTGTGAGGGTAAAGCATTCCAAATTGGAATGGTTCTAACTGCAAAAAAAAAATTCGAATTTCTTTATTACTCTAATCCATTTCAAGCAATATTCATGATTTTTCCGTTGACCTGACCTCGAAGCCATTTCAAAATAATCTGAAAAAGATAAAGAAACTAAACCAACAGGATTTTATACAAAAAACGATGTCCCTTACTACTCTTCTATGTTCCAAGGATTCCAATTTCAGTACTTTCAAACGATCTGGATAAGATAATCCAGCCATTCCTGGAATTATACGGGTGAAGGATCGCTGAACACGCTCAATTAAATCAATATCTTCAATTAAGCACGGATTCCACACTTCTGTAGCATACTCCAAAAGTGACCGAACGAAGGTGATGAACATTTTCACCAGAAAGTTTCTATCTCTACAACGGAACACTTTAAAAATTAAAGCAGCCATGATGAATGCCTTTTGTGCTATCATTTTGCAGTGTGCACTAAATTTAAGATCGTCCGAAACAATTACGCCCAAATCACGCATACTTTTAACCGAGAGAACTGGAAAATCTTGGACTTCATACTGCGTCTTCGCATTTCCATGACCGATTTGAAGAACGAAGCACTTATTTACTGCGATTCTCAATTGCACATTGTCTGCCCAGCTCATTATTTGTTTCAAATCTTCTTTAAGTTTAACATTTTGCTCGTTTCTTGGACATGAAATATATATTTTTGTGTCGTCCGCATACAACATTAAAGAGGCTGTTTTCACAGTTCACAATGTCATTGATATAGATTTAAAAAAGGACTGGGCCAATTAAAGAGCCTTGTACAACCCAAGAGCTACCAGACGATTCTCAGAAACAGCGTCTTCAACTTGTACAAATTGAGATCTGTTAAGCAAATAATTTCTAACCCAACTGATAATTTTCACATTAAAACCATAGGCGGTCATTTTTTGAATGAGTTTTGTATGACTAACTGAATCAAAAGCTTTTGCTATGTCCAAATAAATAACATCCACAGTATTGTTTTGATCGACAATCTTAGTCCAGTCATCCAAACAGGAGATGAGCTGCGTTATTGTAGAATGCTTAGGTAAAGACCGTGTTGGCACTCCCCATGATACTATTCTGTTTCAAATGTGTTAAAATGTACTGACGAATAATCGATTCTAAAGGCTTACTAGCAACATTCAATAAACTGATAGGACGATAGTTTTCCACTACTGAAATGATGCCTTTCTTATGCAAAGGAACCACTTTCGCTATTTTCCAATTAGAAGGGAAAAATGCCAGAGTGAATAGACAACGAGTAAATTCTAGACAAAGGCTCCGACAACTCAAGTGCTAATTAAACCAAGAAATTCTGAGGAATAGAATCTGGGCCAGACGAAATTTAGCCGAAAGAGCTTTAATATGTTCAAAAACATTCAGCTATCACACACAGGCAAAGGAGGAGACCTGATATATGATCAGGGTTGATCATATTTACCAGTTTACCATCATCTTCAGTGAAAACCGAAACAAAAAAACTGTTATATTTTCGCTTTTTCACCGTAATCTACCACTATATTTCCGTCCGCACCGACCATAGGCGGAATAACCGATCTGTTACTTAACCTTGACTTTATATAACTCCAGAATTTGTTAATTTGTTCCAATTTAAGAACTCCATTTTCTTGCATAAAATATATCTTTTCGTTTCAAAAATCTCGCATGCCTAGATGCTGCCTTCCATTCCAGTTTGTGCTTATCTTTTCCCGATTTTTTATACCTAAGATGAGTGCTCCGTTGTCTCTCGTAAGCACTAGAGGTTTCAGAGGACCAATTACAATTTTTTGGACGAACGGGACAGAACGGGACCCATTTTAGGACGAGGAAATTAAATAATTGTGCAGAATTTCCCACATTTGATCTACATTCACACAGAAAGAAAGGCTGCTGTCCAGTCAAAAAGGCATAATTCACAGAAATTTCCGCATAATTAGCATTTTTAAAGACAGGTATGTCATTCCGACTAACAGATCGCTTATTACTTTGAAACGCAATTTTAAAAAAAATTGCAAAATGATCAGAGATATCATGAAACTGTTCTACTTCACACTTCTGCATAAGAAATAAGTTGTTCACAAAAACTAAATCCAGAATTTTTCCAGCTACATGCGTCGGAACATGAACATGCTGAGTCAAGCCTATCTCATACATAGCCTCACTAAACATTTCCTCATTTTTGTTTCCTACTGAGATACCGTCCCACTTAAACCTGGGAAATTAAAGTCACCACAAAGCACTGACGAGGAAAAAGGATCATAATTGGTGCGGATATGATTGATCACGGCATTAATCGAATCGTTCTGTGGAAAAAAGGAGATCTATAGTAAATACCAAAAATTAACTTTTTTGTCGCCGTATGATCTCGAGAAATTGTACACAAAGGGACTCGAAAAATTTGGATTTTTCAACTTTTACCTCAAAATTTGTATACGTCTTTGGAATTAAAACTATAACACCCCACCATGTCGTTCCCTGCCCTCCTCCTAACTCCTGTCACAACGATACACAACAAAGTCATTCGAAAACCGACTGAAAAGCCGCTCGGGATAGTCTCATTTAACCATGATTCAGTGATTAAAAAAACATTTTCAGGATTTTTGTTGTCAGAAACAGCAAATCGTGCTCTTTTTGCAAAATACTACGAAAGTTAGTAAGGTAAAACGGAATAACATGCTCAGGCCCTAGTTTCCTGAGCCGCCCACGTCGGGACATAATTTCACCGCGACGAATGTAGATGTCGAGCTCTCCGGCATCTTTCCTGGCCTTCAACTCGGTGCGCAGATCGCGGTCGACCTTCCTCTGCTTCGCCGTCTGGTCGGGTCGGACGAACGCGCGGAACTTGCCCTTTTTGACCTTCGACACCCGGCATGAGCAAGCTCGCCCCGTCAGGAACATCTGGCGCGCGTGGAGTCGCTAAACACCACCTTCATGATCCGATCCTTGCGGTCGTGCGATCCATGGTAGTGCTTCGGCCCGTCGCGGAAGTTCTTGACCACCAGCTCCTTCTTGATGCGCAGCTGGTCACACAGGCGGTCGATGATCACCCGGTCGCGTTCGTTCTGCTCGTTGTCCACGCCAAGGTGGTGTCCTCCTTCCAGCCGACACAGACCAGGTTGGGCTTTTTCTCCCTCAACTCCATCTGCTCCATGATGGTCTCCGAGGCCGCCTGGGACGCGGCCAACACGACTTGGCCATGTCAAACGGTTGTTGTTGTAGCTGTCGTTGATTCCCAACAACTTTCTGAGCCGCGACCTGAGTGGTCAGATTTGCGATCATTTCCGACAACGAGGCGATCTGCTGCGAGTTGGCCGTGACGATCTTGAGCAGAGCCGCGTAGAGATCGGCGGTGACAGGATCGGAGCTTTCCTGGCACTTCTTGCACGTGTAGACCACGCCGCGCAACCGAGCACTCGAGATGCGTCTTTCTTCTTGGTTTCGGTGACAGCCTTGGTGCAACCCATCAAGCACGTGATGCACATCCACGATCCGCACGTCGAGCATTGGACACCATCGTCGCGATTCCCAAGAAGTCTTGCATTCCATGCAGGGAGCCGAGGAGAGTCATCCATAGCCAGTTGAGATCGCTTAGAGGTGGTCATCCCGGCCACA
>CM068962.1:107409690-107424482 GCA_035128595.1 Eptatretus atami | reverse complement strand
GGTGGCGTGGGTAGGTTGGCGTTGTGTAATGGTGGCGTGGTTGGCGGGTTGGGTTTTTGTTGTAGGGTGGGTCGAAAATAAGGAAAACAGAAAAACGACGACTTCAAGATCGCAGCAGCCAATGATCCAACAATAATTCTTTCAAACAACGGGTTTTTGGGGCTAATCTTATAATTGACTTCAGAAATACCTCACCTCGAAACCTGAATGGTGGTTGCGAATTTCCACACCGTAAACAATATATATAATATATTAAAAAGATCTACGGACGTATATTAATGAAACTGTCTGGACAACTGTATGATGGATTCCATTTGCTTTTGGATGCATGCCGGTCCAGAACCGCACAGAGTATATATTATGTATTACCAAAACAAAATACATACACTACCGGTCGGAAATCTAGAACACCCCATTTTTTCCAGTGTTACTTGAAATTAAGCAGTTTTAATTTTCAATCTGATTTCTGAAATTAAAAGGCAAAGAACAAATAACAATTTGGAGATAAAAAATAAAAATTCATTGGAAAAATCTTTTGGTGCAACAAAATGTAAATCCCAAATTTGACTCATCAAAAGTAACCACCTTTTGCAGATAAACACCGAAACATAACTCGTGGGCATTCTTTCTACAATGGAAATCAAATTATTGTTCGGAAAGGTTCTTCCCAAACACTGTTGCAGAAAGTTCCCACAAATTGTGTTGTACTTTTCAGGTTTTGCTTGCTTTCACCCTTCTGTCCAGTCCATCCCAAACCAAAGGCTCCGGATTGGGGTTTCAAGTCTGCTGGACTGTGCTGGCCATTTCCATATTGAAGCCTACCGTCTTTTCTTTTCTTCTAAGTTTCTGGACAAGTCTGGAGGTTATGTTTGGTCATTATATTGCTGTAGATGAACCCCTGAAACCCAAAAAAAAAAAAAACTTTAGTTTGGTTTTTGTTTTTTAAAGGGGGGGGGGAACCCAAGAAGGGGTTATTTTATTGGCATGCTGCAAATGGCTGTGTAAGCCCTTTGTTCAGGATGCAGTCACTTGTGCATTGTCCACCAAACTGAGTTCCAGCAAAACACTACAGTCATTCAAACGCTTCCTCCCCATTTTGAACAGTTGGTGTCACACACTGAGGAAACCATACTTTCGGCCTAACTTGACGGCGTACAAAAAAACCCTGCGTGATGAACCGAAGGATTTCAATTTGACATTCATCGTCCATGAGACCTGTCTTCCAGTTTCATGGTCCACTGGTGGTGCTTCATGGCCCCAGGCGCAAGGCCCTCTTTGCTAATTTGCCATCTTAGCAATGGCTTCTTACTGTGGCTACTCGACCTGTCAAAACCTGGCAGCCTCCCAAAGTCTTCTCTTCACAGTTGTGAAACTGAAGAACTTCCTTCTTCCACCAGCTGTTTAAAGCTGTGCTTTTGAAGCTGCTGTCCTGTGAGGCCACTATCATGGCAAGCTGTGACTCTTCAGAACTTGTCTTTGATTGTGTTGTGGCTTTGGTCTTGCCAGACCTTCTCCTGTCCAGAAGTTTCCTCCAGTTTCCAGCTTCCTTGATGTGTAGGAAACTGTACTCCACTGACACCTTGGCTTCCTTTGCCAATGTCTCTAAGAAAGAACGGACCACTGTTAAGGGATAATGGTCTGGTCTGTCTTCCTGTGTTATGTCTTTTCTCGCCTTATGGATGCAATAATTACTACCTTCCTGCAGTGCCAATATTGTCCCAAATAATCTTCAAGTATGTGTAGCAACACAGTCTGTTCCAAACAACTGATTTTATATAGATAGAGGTTTCTAAACTAAATCAAACAAAAGTTGGGGACACCTGTTAGGAATTGTGCAGCAACTTTCAAGGCTTAATTACTTCCATTTCTTGCAGAACACTGCAGTTGCTAAACCCATTACTTGTTTCCCTAAAAGGGCCTTTTTAACAAAGTCTGAAATTACAATTTTCATTTTGGGAACCAAACTTTTTTTTTTAAAACTTCCGGCAGTTACCGCTTATCGCTTTGTACCATTTCAGTTATATCTGGACTTGACATGCTTATATTTCAGTTAAAAATGGAAAAATGCGGGTTTCTATAATTTTCACGTAACTTACTCTACATACATAATCTACATATTCATAATTCACCTTAATGTGCAGTTAGCCTTTAAAGTGCCAAAAGTGGTTTGTTAATATCTAATTAATAAAGCCAAGTAAATGTGTGCACACGATAATACGGGTATATGGCGCATATAATTGTCGTTCAGTTATGTATTTTTTCATTATGAGCGCTGAGGGCGAGAGCTGCTTTACGAGTTGCCTGTTCTGTACCTCCACCAGAGGAGGGGTATCTGCATTTTGGTCTGTGTTTGCTCACAAAATGTGTTTTTTCTCTCTGCAACTGCTTTTTGGATTATACACACGATGCTTGAAAGCAACCAATTGAATTGACAAGGGGATGAGGATTGACACATATCATTTAAACTGGGTTCATCTGTCATCTGCTCGAAAAGCAGCCCAAGATGGACTGCATGACAAAAAAAGGTGCAAAATGCTCCCTTAACTACAGACCAATTGGCTTATTCAACATATAGCAGTCATGGATTTCCAATCATCGCAGTTGATATGAATTTTATTTTCCCCCAAGGCACTCCACCCTTGGATAATCAATCTCGGATTTCGGACACGGTCACTCCTCTTGGACATGGTGCTCTCTACTCTCCCAACAAGGATCCCGATGCCAATATAAGATATGAGAGAGGGCTATCATTGGAATAATCCAAATGATTTGACAGTCTGGTATCACACACCCTTGCTATCAACGTCTGCACTAAGAAGCGAAGGCCAACTCTACATTCTTTGATAATGGTGGCTCTCAACAGACGCTATCATCTTCCCTGTCAAGGCTGGAGTGCTCCAAGCATGTTCGGGATCCAGTCCTATTTGCTGATCTCAATCAATGATATCTCGGACTCTGGAAAAATCATTTATATCTGTGCATGAGTCATCCAACACTTCTGCCATGAACATCTCTCCATTCATTCTCAACAGAAACAGGCAGCAACCTCTTCCCTTCTTCAAGCCTGGACAATATCACAAAACTGGTCAAACAGTTGGAATATACTTAGCTGAGGAGTTTTTCTAAAATAAGTTGAAATTGACATAAGTATTTGGTGTTCCACATTCTTTATTTCACTGTTAATATTACAGAACCTGTTTGTTGTATCAGAAAACTAATTTTCTTTTAATCGAACATAAATAACCATTGTACTGAAATATTTGGTAGGCACGGCCTTTGGAAAAAATAACTTGCAGTCAGCACTTCCGCTAGCCATGAATGAGCTTCCCCAACTCTTACTGGCAGTTTGTTCACTCTTCTTGTGCAAACTGCTGCGTTCTTCCAATTTGAAGTGTGCCTTCTCCCAACTGATGTTTTCAGATCTCCCCAAAGGTGTTCATTGGATTTAATTCTGGATTCATTTTGTGGACATTCAGAACGTCAGCATTTTTCATGAAACCATTCCTACGTGCTTTTTGAAGTGTGTTTTGGGACTTTCCTGCTGCAAGACCACATGACTTCGATGGAGACCCAGGCTTTTTTGGGGGAACCAACTGGTTGAACATGGCACTCCAAAGCCTTGGTTAATTCTCCTTGATTTCATGCATGCCGTGCACACATATAAGGCAACCAAGTGCAGAAGGGCAGCCATAGGGCAACCCAAAACATCACTGAACCTCCTCCAATGTTTGACTGTAGGAAGGTGTTTCTTTTCTTTGAAGGTTCATTTTTGTTTTCTGTAACATGGAGATGATGGGTGCTTTACCAGAAAGGGCTCTAATTCTGGTCTCATCTGTCCCACAGGACATTCTCCCAGAAGATTGTTGCTGTTCACGTGTTTTGGCAAACTCGGTCACACTTTTCTTACGTCATCAGCAAGAAGTCCTCCTGGTGTCTCTTACCATAGAACCCTTTCAATGAGTTTGTGAACAGATATGTGAGTTTTGAAACTGTCATACCTTGTGTTGAAGGTCAGCTTGAATTGTTTTACTAGCTGATCCACAGTGTATTCCACCATTCAAGCAATTCCTTTAGTTGCAATCTTTATCAAATTTCTCTTGCCACACATCAGGAGGTGGCTGCAGTGCGTGGGCTTAATTCGAAACATTGTGTACGGTGGACCAGAACATAAGGCTCTGGGGAATGGGCCCCTTTGTAGCCTTGAAGCATTGTCATGCTGCTACCAATCTTGTCTGACTAAGATATGCTCTGGTTTTTCTTTCTTGGATCTGCCTCGTTGTGGGTACACCACACAGTTGACACAAAAACAGCAGAATACTCCTTTCTCTCTTCACTGGTTGAATGAGTGATTTTTATTTGCAGGCACTACAACTTAACACAGGTGAGTCAATTTCTAAATAAGGAAAATCACACTGCTTGAAATCTAATTATTTTTAACAAACTTCTAAAAAGGTCAAATAATATTGTCCAGGTCATTTAGGAATCTGTCGTGGATAATCTAAGATTTAATAAAATTTTTTTTTTCAGCGTTTTTTTTTGTTCCACTGTAAACAATAAAACATCTGTGGAGAACCATAGATTTTGTTAATTTCAACAATTTTCTGGAAGAAATGTTATATTGAAAAAGGTGTGTGGTGTGCCATATATTTGCCATGACCTTTTCTGAACAACACTCTCAAAAGTTCCATTAAAAACTCTTTGGTCTCCTTCTTCAGGTTCTAACCTGATCATTCTTGGGCCAAGCCAAATTTTCGAAGTTGGCTTCCAAAGCCAGCATCGGACATCATCTCCATCCATGCAAAGTCTTCTTGGCCACACCTGAACTCACAATGAAACCTACAAGGCTTTAATCCACAGGTTATGAATACGCTCTCCCCTTGTGCTGGCACCATGTGACACTTTGCTGAAGCCCTGTCCAACACCTTGACGATTTCGCCAGCGTATGCACGTATAAAATTTTCTAAAACGCTGGCGTTACGCTGAACTATTGATGTTTTTTCAGTTTGGCATATAATAACGTTTTTGACGTATGCATACGACGTATTAGTAACGTACACAGGAAGTTCGAAAGACTTATAGATATTTATACCACCGAATGCTAGTGTAGTGTCGGCTCACCACGCTTATGCGCCAACGATAGTCTAACTTATGCATAGCGCGGCAGCGTAATCGCGACGATCACGTGCGTAGCCTATTAAAAGCTGCGGCTCGACGATTCAAATCATACCGCACTAGACATCGAAGTGTCAACATCACCGTCATGCGAAGGAAAACTTCGAAGAATGCTGCCAAAGAAAGTCTCTGGCCTGGACGCGGACGCAAGGAGGATCCATCATCACCCACCACCCTCCCATCACGCTCACCCCCTGACGGAGAGGATGCTGGTTCCACAAACCATGAGTTCCACCATGAGCTGGTCAACATGCCAAAATGCCGTCGCCTTCGATCCATGGTCTCACCCAGTCCTTCTCCTCCGTTCACCTCTTCTTCTCCTGGCTCTATTGGCACCAACTGGTACAGTGTCAAATGATGAGGTCATGTTGAGTGGAGGACAGCTAGTAGGTATTGTCGTTCAGCCTTGCTGGATCTCCATCTCTCGATGACATGGACATCTACTCACCATGGAGTCTGAACACTGACGGGTTCTCCTGTGAACCCATTTATATTTTACAATTCCCCTAAATGCTGCCAATACGCCATTATACTAGTAGCTGTAAGTTAGAAACACGTTCAGTAAGTTCTGTGGTCGTTCGGAAGACGTCAAATACGTCTTACATATGTCAATATGCGTTGGAAGATACGTTACACATAGGTTCAAAGCACGTTACTCATAGGTCTAAGAAATAAAAGTTTCGGGTACGCTAGACCATTACTCGACGTGTTTCGACTTTGAGTAATTACAAGTAACCAGTGTTGTCCAAAACGAATCATAACGTTGCCCTACATTATGCGCCAGGCTTGCGGAAGGTGAGTCATTACGCTGGCATACATCGACAAATTTTGAGCATGCCCAAAAATTTGTCGACGAAGCTCGGCGGTACTTACGACGTATTGCCAGCGTGCTCAGCGCCATGCTCTTACCGTATACAAACTTAGCATAACGATTCAGACGTGTGCCAGCGTTTCGCCAATTTTTATACGTGCGGCATACGCGGCTAAAACGTCAAGGTACAGCCCTTTAGCTGATGCTGTGGAACTAAGACTTCAAGGTCGTTAAAATCTCTCGCGATGAGCTGAGTCTCTGGCCCGAGACATCCACCATTTCCAAACTGTCGGTGGTCTCATGTTTCTTCCGCCCCTTTCGCTCTTTCAGCTGTTTCTCTCTCTCCTCTCTCTCTCTCTCTCTCTCTTCTCTCTCTCTCTCTCTCTCTCCTCTTCTCTCTACTCTCCTCTCTCTGGTGTGTGTGTGTGTGTGTGTGCTTTGCCTTCCCTCCCCCTTCCCCCACCAGGAATCTGTAGGACGTTTGCTTAGTAAGACTCCCAAAATCCAGAACCACTACTCAACTCCACTCATTTGTTCCTCGTTTTTTTTCCCCCACCTGTGGAGCCAACTTCCACACTCTTCAATCTCATTCTTCCCCTCAGGCCCTCAAGGCAGCTATTCACCGCAATCTCAGATTATCCCCAATCCAAAAACCATGATCTTTTCTCCACCTGTTAAACTACCCCAACCCCGTCATAAAATTTTGCTTCTGTATCCATCTTGTCCACCCCTTGCATTCTTCCATACCACTAATCTTTCTTTACCTGCATCCCTTGTTTGTCCATCTCAGTTTGTTTTCTCCCTCCACCTGGATGTTGGCATTTCACCCCTTCTTCTGCTGTTTCATTTGCTATGTTGCGTCCTGATCCGTTCTATTCGAGCTCTTCTAGGAGCTTTGATCAAGTATACAAAAAAAAGAATATCAGAGGACCGTCTGCAATATTATACCAGATCAGAGGACCTTCTATGATATTAAACCAGAGTGGAGGACCTTTATATTATACCAGATCAGAGCACATCTATAATATACTGTACGAGATCAAAGAAGTATAATATGATGTCGGATCAGAGGACAGTCTATAATAAACCACATCAGAAGACCATTGATAATATTAAACCAGATCAGAGGGCCATCAAATGTTATACATTACCAGATCAGAGGAATGTCAGTAATATACTGTACCAGATCAGAGGGCCATCAAATATTATACTGTACCAGATCAGAGGACTGTAATATACTGTACCAGATCAGAGGGCCATCTATAATATCATACCAGATCAGAGAAACAGTCTATAATAAACCACATCAGAAGACCATTGATAATATTAAACCAGATCAGAGGGCCATCAAATGTTATACTGTAACAGATCAGAGGAATGTCAGTAATATACTGTACCAGATCAGAGGGCCATCAAATATTATACTGTACCAGATCAGAGGACTGTAATATACTGTACCAGATCAGAGGGCCATCTATAATATCATACCAGATCAGAGGACTGTCTGTAATATACTGTACCAGATCAGAGGGCCATCAAATATTATACTGTACCAGATCACAGAACTGTCTGTAATATACTGTACCAGATCACAGGACCATCCATAATGACACCAGATCAGAGGACCATCCATAATATGATACCAGATCAGAGGGCCATCCATAATATGATACCAGATCAGAGGGCCATCCATAATATGATACCAGATCACAGGACCATCCATAATATACCAGATCACAGGATCATCCATAATATGATACCAGATCAGAGGACCATTTATATTTTCTGAACGAGATCAGAGGACGTCAAAAATATACTTGCTACCAGATCAGAGGACCGTCTATAATAAACCAGAATAGAGGACTGTTCTATCAATAAACCAGATAGAGGACGTCTATAATTAAACCAGATCAGAGGACTGTCTATAATAAACCAGATCAGAGGACCGTCTATAATAAACCAGATCAGAGGACCGTCTATAATAAACCAGATCAGAGGACTGTCTGTAATAAACCAGATCAGAGGACTGTCTATAATAAACCAGATCAGAGGACTGTCTATATAATAAAACCAGATCAGAGGACTGTCTATAATAAACCAGATCAGAGGACCGTCTATAATAACCAGATCAGAGGACCGTCTATAATAAACCAGATCAGAGGACCGTCTATAATAAACCAGATCAGAGGACTGTCTTATAATAACCAGATCAAGGAACTGTCTATAATATACCAGATAGAGACTGTCGATAAATAAACCAGATTCAGAGGACTGTCTATAATAAACCAGATCAGAGGGACCCGTCTATAATAACCAGATCAGAGGACTGTCTATAATAAACCAGATCAGAGGACTCTATAATAACCAGACAGAGGACTGTCTATAATAAACCAGATCAGAGGACTGTCTATAATAAACCAGATCAGAGGACTGTCTATAATAAACCAGATCAGAGGACCGTCTATAATAAACCAGATCAGAGGACCGCATAAATAAAACCAGATCAAGAGGACGTCTATAATAAAACCAGATCAGAGGACTGTCTATAATAAACCAGATCAGAGGACTGTTCTATAAAAAACCAGATCAGAGGACCGTCTATAATAAACCAGAATAGAGGACTGTCTATAATAACCAGATCAGAGGACCGTCTATAATAAACCAGATCAGAGGACCGTCTATAATAACCAGATCAGAGGACCGTCTATAATAAACCAGATCAGCGGGACTGTCTATAATAAACCAGATCAAGACGTCTATAATAACCAGATCAGAGGACTGTCTAATAAACAGATCAGAGGACGTCTATAATAAACCAGATCAGAGGACCGTCTATAATAAACCAGATCAGAGGACTGTCTATAATAAACCAGATCAGAGGACGTCTATAATAAACCAGATCAGAGACTGTCTATAATAAACCAGATCAGAGACTGTCTATAATAAACCAGATCAGAGGACTGTCTATAATAAACCAGATCAGAGGACCGTCTATAATAAACCAGATCAGAGGACCGTCTAAATAAACCAGATCAGAGGACTGTCTATAATAAACCAGATCAGAGGGACTGTCTATAATAAAACCAGATCAGAGGACCTCTATAATAAACCAGATAGAGGACTGTCTATAATAAACCAGATCAGAGGACCGTCTATAATAAACCAGATCAGAGGACCGTCTATAATAAACCAGATCAGAGGACTGTCTATAATAAACCAGAATCAGAGGACTGTCTATAATAAACCAGATCAGAGACTGTCTATAATAAACCAGATCAGAGGACTGTCTATAATATGATGTTAAGTTAAACACAGAGCGTTGTGTTAACACGATGTAAAATTTATTCACAAGTCTGTTGTACACAATTAAGAACCACGATCACCACCACCAGTCCACCACCAGCTCGAGTCCGAGACTGAAGTAGAAGATGGAAAATAATTTGAGATGAAGGAATGAAAACCCAATCGAGAAAGGAAAAGGACTTTGAGAACGAGAATTAAAGGTAAAATGAAGAGGTGATGGAAGGAGGATAAATATGTGAGGAACAGATGAAGTGTCAACATGAATGAAATTTGTAATGGTGAAGGAAATACAGTCTTCATGAACGAAATATATTTAGAAGAAAAACAAAACGAATGATCTTAAGAACGATTAAGGAACGACTGAAGAGTGAATAAACAAAACGACCTGATGGGAGGGAAGCGAGAGGGATGGAGGGAGGTATGAGAGTTCTTTGCTCGTTTCGTGGGACCAAGTCTCGGTCCGAAATGATTACAATGTTTGTCCTTTTATCGGCCCGTTGTTCTCGATTCCTCTCTTCCATCATTCGGCCCGTTGGCCGAGCTCACAACAGGCCCAACTTTGTCGGCGCCTCTTCTGGGCCTTGTCCGACCGATCCGTGTTTTAATACAACAAACCACTACAGAGAGATGCTGAGTTTAACTCTGTGGTGCCTGTTGTGACTTGGAAATGTGTTGTGGGTAAACCGGAGCGAGCAGTTGTGAGTAATCAGGTGTGCTGATTGTAGTGGGTGTCGGGGATCCACTTCTCCAGGGGGCGGTGGGGGGGACCCGAGTGTTGATGCTGGAATTTGCTGTTGGAGTGGGCGACCTGGTGGCGACGTGGAGAAGGGGGTAGGTGTTGACCTGGACGGGGGGGGGCGGATAGGTCGTTGACCTGGAGGGGGGGCGGTTAGGTGGTTGACCTGGAGGGGGGGCGGATGGGTGGGAGGCGGATGTGTGGTTTACCTGGAGGGGGGGCGGATGGGTGGTTGACCTGGAGGGGGGGGCAGATGGGTGGTTAACCTGGAGAGGTGGACGGATGGTGGTTGACCTGGAGGGGGGGTGGATGGGTGGTTGACCTGGAGGGGGGGCGGATGGGTGGTTGACTGGAGGGGGGGGGCGGATGGGTGGTTGACCTGGAGGGGGGGGGCGGATGGGTGTGACCTGGAGGGGGGGCGGATGGGTGGTTGACCTGGAGGGGTGGGCAGATGAGTGGTTGACGTGGGGGATGGGTGGGCGACGTGGAGAAGGGGGTAGTAGTTGACCTGGAGGGGGGGATGGGTGGGGCGACGTGGAGAAGGGTGTAGGTGGTTGACCTGGAGGGGGGGGGTGGCGATGTGAGAAGGGTTGTAGGTGTTGACCTGGAGGGGGGTGGGGGTGGGTGACGTGGAGAAGGGTGTAGGTGGTTGACCTGGAGGGGGGGGGGTGGGCGATGTGGAGAGGGTGGTAGGTGGTTGACCTGGAGGGGGGTGGGGGTGGGTGACGTGGAGAAGGGTGTAGGTGGTTGACCTGGAGGGGGGGAGGTATGGGTGGGCGATGTGGAGAAGGGGGTAGGTGTTGACCTGGAGGGGGTGTGGGGGTGGGCGATGTGGAGGGGGGTGGGGTGGGCAACGTGGAGGGGTGGGGGTGGGCGACGTGCAGCGGGGTGGGGTGGGTGACGTGGTGGACGACCTGGAGGAGTGGAGTGGGGGGGGCGGGTGACCTGGAGGAGGAGGAGGGGTGGGTGACCTGGAGGAGGGGGGGATGGGTGGGGACGTGGAGAAGGGGGTAGGTGGTTGACCTGAAGGGGGTGGGTGACGTGTAGGGTTGGGGGGTGGCGACGTGGAGGGGGGGTGGGCGACGTGGAAGGGGGGGGTGGGCGACGTGGAAGGGGGGGAGGAGTGGATGGGGTAGGTGGTTGACCTGAAGGGGGGTGGGCGAGTGGAGGGTGGGGTGGGCGACGTGGAGAAGGGGGTAGGTGGTTGACCTGAAGGGGGGGGATGGGTGGGTGACATGGAGAAGGGGGTAGGTGGTTGACCTGGAGGGGGATGGGTGGGCGACATTGAGAAGGGGTAGGTGGTTGACCTGGAGGGGGGATGGGTGGGCTACGTGGAGAGGGGGTAGGTGGTTGACCTGGAGGGGGGATGGGTGGGCGACGTGGAGAAGGGGGTAAGTGGTTGACCTGGAGGGGGGGGGTGGGTGACGTGGAGAAGGGGGTAGGTGGTTGACCTGGAGGGGGTGGGCGACATGGAGGGGGGGCGACCTGGAGGAGGGGAGTGGGGGGCGGGTGACCTGGAGCAGGAGGAGGAGGAGGGTGTGTGACCTGGAGGAGGGGGGTGGGTGACCTGGAGGAGGGGGTTGGTTCTGTTCGTGCGAAGTGGGGGAATGCTCCTGGATAAGGTAAAGGGGGTCGAGGGTTCTCTGCTGCATTAGGTGAAGGGGTAGGGGCGCCCCTGCGGCGGGAGACTGGCGGCGGGAGGTGATAGATATCCACCTGTGACAGTCGCAACAGCTCATCCAATGCACATCTTCAGGAACATCTTTATCTTCCATAGTTTTTCTCACTTGAGTTAGTATTTCTTGCTGTCGGCTAAGCTGTCGTGCTGCAACTCTAGGATCCAGCTCAACTGAGGGTCCTGCAATTAACGTCTTAGCATTTGGTGGATGAGGGAATCTGACTCTGCACCTCTTGTTTCGTCTGCATGTTTGTGAGTGGACATGCTTCTGATAACCAAACACAAGCTTCTGAAGTTCCTCATCATTCTGTGGAACACAAGATTTCTGGTACTTGCCAATAAAAGCTGCTACTTCCTCATCCTCATTGACATCTAGTTTTGGAGCATCTTTTTACCCACAAAATTGTGTGGGCGCGTGGGGAGCCCCGAGCTTGGAACTCAATTATAATCATAAAGTCTTGAACTTCTCCGACAGGGTTACTCTTGGATCCAAGGAATTCTTTGAAGAAGGAGTCGACTCTGTAGTGGAACTCTGTACAGCTGTTGCTGGATTGCAACGTAACCATTTACACTTTTCATCCCATGATAGATTTTTCACATCTTCATCTGTCAGTACTTGGCCATATTGATGACAACTTCTGCTCATGCTCTGGATAACTTCTGCCCATTGCATATACCTGATATGGTCAGAAACCATGTTGGGATGCCAAGTTGATGTACCATTGCTAAGAGATCCAGAAGTACTGTCCTCCAGTATGCTGGTGATCTGCGGACATTCTTCACAAACCGGTAGGCTGTGTCCGTTCATATCATTGCCTGCATATTCTCAGAGCATTTCATCAATCCTGTATTAATTGTTCTGTTTCTGAGTATTTTTCCATGACTTTGTCTCGGTGAAATTTGCAAGTCATCCTTCACTTGCTTTGACTCCACAGCATACTGGGCAGCTAGTACGTAGTCTATATCCTTGGCAAACCTGCCATCTACATCAAGGAGTCATTGGTTGAAATATTTCCTGACGGTTATAGATTTGGTCCTCTTTGCAGATAATCCACCACAGCCTTGAGGATATTTTTCTGGATTTGCCAGTTCTTCATATTTCTCATCAAGTAGAAATGCAGATGGCCTTTGGTGTTCTCCTGGTGCAACAGAATATGTATCATCTGCATTAACTGGGCACTCTTCTTGAAATAGTGTATCATATGGGATGCCTCAAAGTTTACTGGTCTGCTCAAAGGCTATCTCATATTCCAGGTCTTCATCTGCCTCAGCTTGAGCTGATGCACTGCTGTGGTGTTGAACTCCTTGAGATTCAACTTTTTCCAAGGCTACATAATGCAACTCACCCATGAGACCAAGGGTAACTGTGTTTTCACTTCTGCCATCCTGGGGGTGTATATTATGAACCCAATCTGGTGTAATTGTGTTCAACACCTTGATATTAATGTTTAGCATGAAAGCTACACCTTGTACAGCCAAGTTGTCTGCCCATTCACTAGCCCTGAGCTGGACTGTGTACTTCTTTAATTCTTGCAAATGTTGCTGACCAGGATTAATATTGTTATCTTTTCCAGTTATCCGTGCTGCTATTGCTGTACTTGTAGCCCGGGGTGCAGGGAGAAACTGTGCATATTCTTCAGCAAACTCAATGTCACCAAGGAAGTGTACAAGCCGTGCTCGTATGTCTGGCCCACTAATATGTTGGATTCCTGCTGCAGGTAGTGAAATGGATACAGCATGGAAAAGACAGTCTCCATCACCAGGAACATATTTGAAGTAGAAATTATGCTCCCTAGTCAAGCACTGATAAACTTGGTGAGAATTTGTCCCAGTTACAAGAGGTGACACAACAGAGACCACTCTGTTGGTTGCTGTGTTACTGGTTGGCTTGGCAGAGGCGTTAGCAGTAGTCTTGGTGGTGGTCTTGGCAGCAATCTGGCTGGTGGACTTGATGGTGTTCTTGGTGGTGGCACTAGACAATGCATATCCTTGCACAACATGCTGGCCACTTTTTGTGTGCTCACTTTGGGAAACTTCATTGGCATCTGTTCAGCATCTGTCTGTACCATTGCTTCCCACAATTCTGAATCAATGTTATCCCACTGACTTTCCCAGTCTTGACAAATGGTAATGTCCTTGTAGAGGAGGTTGTGCTGCGTAAGTCACCGAAGTTAAGTGCCTCCATCACCTTTTTGGGCCGAACATATTCATACATATAATGTCGTTTAGGCACAACGTCAGCATCTTGTGGTAGTCGAGGTAGCAATGAACAGATTGCATTCAGTTTGGAGGGCACATTCACAGCACTACCATGGATGGCTTTTTGGCCTCCCTTTGGTAATCCCACAAGTTTCATGAAGAGGATTCTTTGGCTAATCAACCTCTGTTCTAGTGGTCGGAGATCATCCAATTCTGGAGGTATGCTGTCGAGTGCCAGGCCATTCGCCCAGTACTGAGTAGGTGTCTGTCCTCTCTTTAGTGCAGAATGACACGTGTTGCATATCCATGTTTTGTCATGTGTCTGAAGGTCTTTCGCAGATGGAAGTATATACTGTATCAGTGCCACAGCAGCAAATGTGTATTTGTTCTCATTTATGTGAAGTATAGATGATCGATATAGTAGTCTGTGATGAGAGCAGCAGGCATAGATTGGCTCCCCTTTAATTTTAGCATGAAATATTGTAGCCGATTCCTCAATTGTTGGTATGTGTTGCTTCTTTCTTACCTGAATGTTGTCTTTGCTTTTTCTGTTAGACTTCTTTCTTGTGTCGGCTGCTTCTGCAGTTTCTTCAACCCTGTGTTTCTGGTTATGTTGTTTATCTGCAGCTCTGCTTCGGTCTGTTTCTTCTGTGGTTTCTTCAGCACGGTGTTTTTTCATACCCTGCTTTACAGCAGCAAGGAAATTTTATACAAGGAAAAACAAAAAGAACAGACGTCGCAATCAATGAAAGAAAAACAATACAGGAACAACAAAAAGAGCAATCAGAGATTGCAGACCCTCGCCAGGACTTGTTTTGTGTGGTGTGTGGTTTGTTTTGTGTGGCGTTTGTGTACTGGTGTTACGTAATTAATAAGAGACATAATTAGAACTG
>CM068962.1:107363325-107409363 GCA_035128595.1 Eptatretus atami | reverse complement strand
AAAAAAAACCCCACATCAAAAAAATAAAATAATTCTGGCTGCCAAACCATGTTACCTATGACATATGTGTGAACCTTTTGTTCCTCATGGATAGGTGGTCGTATGTGTAAAGTTTCGCCTCGATCTTTTCAGCCATTTCAGAGAAGAACATTTTTGAAGGGTTTTTTTTTAATTTCTATTTTATAAACCAATATGGCTGTCGAATCACGTGACCGATGATGACATCAAAAAAATTTTGTGGATCGTTTTATCCCGAGATGACCCTCAGTTTTCATACTGATCGGATATAGCGTTCTACATATGCCATTATGATGTCATAACGAAGGCACCTATGACATCATTTAAAAAAAAAATCACTCTTATTCCCCATGAGGAATACTTGCTATGTGCCAAGTTTCAATATTTTGCTTGGTGCGGTTTCAGAGATAGAGGTCCAAAGTTTTTCTTTTTTTCCAACATGGCTGCCACACCACGTGACCTATGACGTCATAATTATCAATAAAACGTTCTCCATGAGTAGTCTCAGGAATGGTGAAAATTTCGTCTCAATCTGACAAGCGGTTGTGGAGAAAAACACGAAAGTTCTGTGCGGACAAAGAAACAAAGAAACGGACCCAAATGCAATACCCTCTCCTTCAGAAAGGGTAACTAGAAAACGAAGCATCCTAAAAAATACTTAAGAAAAGAAGAACGCCCCAAGGTACAACACAAAATGTGTAAAATAATCAGCAAAGAGTACCAACGCAGAATAAAACTAATTCTGAAGTCATCCCTCTCCAAGAAACAAAAGCAAAGCTATAAACCAACTTGCAGTGCTGGTATTCCAATATAGCTGTGCAATTGTCAACCGTCCATAATTGGAGATCAACAATCTAGACACCAAGACAAGTAAACTTCTAACTATTGACAAGATATTCTACAAAAACCAATCCATACCGAGGCTGTACTTAGTGAGACGAGAAGGAGTTGGTGGTTTGATGGATTCTCACCAAGTGCACAGAACATCATGTGTCGGAGGACTAGCGGATTATGTGAAAAGCTAAACAGATTATATCGGATGACATTTGTGTATGAGCGAGAAAACAACAAACCAGAAAAGGGATCCTTAATCCATTTAGCCACAAACTTCCAAAAACAAGTGCAAATGATGGATACCACACAGGAAAATGAAACAGAAATAAACACAGCTCCAATGATTGCAAAGACAAAAAAAAAGGAAAACAACAAAAAGAAATAACAGCAGATATACTCTGACAAATGGGAGCATGACAAAAGAGCAGGAAGATTTAAAAATTTGCTTGACAGGACAGGTATCGACAAGGTAGCCATCCCTGCATCCTTTTGCATCGTAAAAAACTTTTCTGAACTTTCTGCCTCCACCACCGAAGGTAGGAGGAGTTTATGTTTTCACTCCTTTCTGTCTGTCTGTTTGTTACTTGCAAAATCAAAGATTTTTCAAGTATATGGGTCAGTCAATTGTGTTATTCTGTCTGTCTGTCTGTCTGTCTATCACCTGCAGGTCACAATTCTAAACTGATCGTCATGAAACTTTACCAAGTTGTAGACATGGTCTCAACTGAGAAGTTTATTGATTTTGAGGTCAAAGGTCATCTTGGGGTCAAATTTCTAAAATCGTCATTTATTTATTTTTTTTCATCCGATTGACTTGAAATTTGAACAAGAATTGCATGTTGCCTGACTGGATTGGGAAACCAACGATTTTTGAGGTCAAAAGGTCAAAGATCAACTCCAGGTCAAACCCTTGTAGTTTGGATGGAATGCTGGATTTTTATTGTCTTGCATTTTTATCACACAAAAGTTAGAACTTATTGCACCAGAAAATACATGTATTACCAGATCAAGGATTTTGTCCTTTGCTCATCCATGCAGGTCTCTGTGATAGATGCTTCAGACTATTTGGGTCATGTTCCACAATATAACGTCCATGCATTTTGTTCCGCGGCATCACATGTTTTCACAATTCGGTCTGGTCATGATGAAAGTGTGAACATAATCTGGACTTGTCCATAAATAATGCTGGCCTTCATTTATCAGTGTCCTGCACATAGTTGTGTTCCCAGGTGAACTTCATCCCAATGTGTTCTATGCTTTGGAGAAGCACCCGCCAGTCTGAGTGAATGCTGTGTGCTTTACTCATCGCTAAGTTTATCTTTCATCTGAGGACTGAAAAAAAATTGGAGGCAATATTCATTTGGTGAGGGCACTGGAATAATTGCATATATGTTGTTCAAAACATACAATGAACTCTCTTAATGCCTGTAAGCATGTGATACAACCAACTTAACCTCTTCAAAATATTGCATATGCCATGTTGTAGCAGCTGCTCGAGCAACACCAGAACGATGGTTTACATTTGCTTGGGAATTTAACCCAGATCAGACAATTGAAGTGAATGGAAGAATGCTTGGTGATTATATCCATCCATACTTGGTTTGAAACCTATTCCTGTTATAAGTTGCTTTACTTTGGACCCAATGTTCTGGTTATATCACTGACAGAGATTGCTTGAGGCTGCAAGACCTCCTAAAGGTCGTGATCACTCTGCGGTGCCATGGTGCGTGATATCGGGCTTTCATCTTGGTGCAATGCCACCAGAAGGAATGTTTCCATTTCGTGTATGCTCGAAGGATTATTGCTTTTGTTAAAATTCGATACGGCTTACAAGTTTGCTTTTGGTAGTGCTCCGACCTAATGCAAATTTAATGCATTTGCCAATCAATCGGTGAACGTGTTTAACCTCTGAGAGAATGTGATTCTGGCAATAGTGGTGTGCATTGTAATGCTAGCTGAGACGTTTTTCCATTTCCACTTGTGACAGGCTCGGAGCATTGTAGCAGCGGGCCGTTGAGCGACGGAGGCACAGGTAGCTGGCCCATCCGTTGGTCCGACGTGTCGGTCCCTTCATCTGTGCATGAGGCAACCAACCGTGAGACCGCGGGTGTGACAGCCATGGCGCTGGGGACCCCGAGCAGCAGCGATGCTTGCCTGAGCATCGTGCACAGCTTGATGTGCCACCGGCAGGGCGGTGAAAGCGAGTCATTTTCAAAGCGTGCCATCGAGAGTCTGGTGCGCAAACTTAAGGAAAAAAAGGACGAGCTGGAGTCTCTCATCACAGCTATTACCACTAATGGCGCACAACCAAGCAAATGTGTCACCATTCAGCGTACTCTGGATGGGAGGCTGCAGGTGGGCTTTGCCTCGATGGCAACCTGAACATTGCAATGTACCAGCTATATTTTGATGCTCTTCAGGAAATACCATACTCGTTTTACTTGCTGCTGTTTTCTCTCCTGGCCTCCCATGCCCTCTCACCCCTCCCCCCTTATCCTTCCTTTCGTTGTCTACTTTTTTTCCTTGTTTCAATTTATCCCACGCCCTCCCTCTCCCCACCCCTTCCTCTATATCACAAATTTAACACCGTACATAGATTTATTTTCAGCACATTTGCTGGAAACTGATGCACAGTATTCTGGTTGTTTAAATTTATCTTACCTCGGCGTAAAGAAAAAATGTTTTTGAATTTCCCTGCTGTTTTAGATATGCCTAGCTTTAACACTTAAACAATAACTGGAAATATATTTTCAAAAGGACTGCACATCTTGCAGGAGCAGTAAACTGCCAAAATGTCAACCCTTTATGTACACCACTGACAACTAGATTTGGGAATGCACACCACTGATAACTTGATTTGGGAATGCACACCACTTAAAACTAGATTTAGGAATGCACACCACTGACAAGTAGATTTGGGAATGCACACCACTGACAAGTAGATTTGGGAAGCCCACCACTGACAACTAGATTTGGAATGTACACCAACTGACAAGTAGATTTGGGAATGCACACACTGACAAGTAGATTGAATGCACACCACTATTATAGATTTGGGAATGTACACCACTGACAACTAGATTTGGGAATGTACATCACTGACTAGATTTGGGAATATGCACCACTGACAACTAGATTTGGGAATGTACACCACTGAAACTAGATTTGGAATGCACACCACTTATCACTAGAGTTGGGAATGCCACCACTGAAACTAGATTTGGAATGCACACCACTGATAACTAGATTTGGGAATGTACACCACTGACAACTAGATTGGGAATGTACCCCACTGAAACTAGATTTGGAATGTACACCACTAAACAGATTTGGGAATGTACACCACTGAAACTAGATTTGGGAAGGCACACCACTACAACTAATTTGGAATGTACACCACTGATAACTAGATTTGGGAATGTACACCCACTGACAACTAGATTGGGAATGCACACCACTTATCACGAGAGTTGGGAATGGCACCACTGAACTAGATTTTGGAATGCACACCACTGATAACTAGATTTGGAATGTACCACTGACAACTACATTGGGAATGTACACCACTGATAACTAGATTTGGGAATGTAACCAATGAATAACTAGATTGGGAATGTACACCACTATAACTAGATTTGGGAATGTACATCACTGATAACTAGAGTTGGGTGTACACCACTGATAACTAAATTTGGAATGTACACCACTGACTAACTAGATTTGGGAATGCACACCACTTATCACTAGAGTTGGGAATGGCCACCACTGAAACTAGATTTGGAATGCACCCACTATAACTAGTTTGGAATGTACACCACTGACAACTAGATTGGGAATGTACCCACTGAAAACTAGATTTGGGAATGTACACCACTAACCAGATTTGGAATGTACACCACTGATAACTATATTTGGAATGTACACCACTGAACTAATTTGGGAATGTACACCACTGATAACTAGATTTGGGAATGTCACCCTGATAACTAGATTTGGGAATGTACATCACTGATAAATCAGACGTTGGAATGTACACACATGATAACTAGAGTTGGGAATGTACACCACTGATAACTAGAGTTGGGAATGTACACACCACTGATAACTAGATTGGGAATGTACACCACTGATAACTAGAGTTGATGTACACCACTGATAACTAGAGTTGGGAATGTACACCACTGAAACTAGTGGAATTACAACGTACTGAATGTAACACTGTAGAGTGGGAATGTACACCACTGATAACTAGATTGGGAATGTACACCACTGATAACTAGAGTTGGGAATGTACACCACTGATAACTAGATTTGGAATGTACACCACTGATGACTAGAGTTGGGAATGTACACCACTGATGACTAGAGTTGGAATGTACAACATGATACTAAGTTGAAGTACACACTGATAACTTAGAGTTGGAATGTACACCACTGATAACTAGAGTTGGGAATGTACACCACTGATAACTAGAGTTGGGAATGTACACACTGATAACTAGAGTTGGGAATGTACACCACTGATAACTAGAGTTGGGAATGTACACCACCGATAACTAGAGTTGGAATGGCCACCACTGACAACTAATTTGGGAATTACACACCTGATAACTAGAGTTGGATATGCACACTGATAACTTGATTTGTGAATGTACATCACTGAAGATTTGAATGTCCACCACTGATAACTAGATTTGGCAATGTGCACCATGAACTAGAGTTGGGAATGTACACCACTGATAACTCGCTTTGTGAATGTACACACCTGATATCTCGATTTGTGAATGTACACCACTTCAACTAGATTGTGAATGTCCACCACTGATAACTAGATTTGTGAATATCACCACTGATACTCGATTTGTGAATGTACACCACTCATAACTAGATTTGTGAATGTCCACCACTGATAACTAGATTTTGAATGTACACCACTGATAACTAGATTTGGAATGTACACCACTGA
Organism: Eptatretus atami; assembly: GCA_035128595.1. NCBI lineage: Eukaryota > Metazoa > Chordata > Myxini > Myxiniformes > Myxinidae > Eptatretus > Eptatretus atami. Next base: position 107,403,545 of record CM068962.1, on the reverse strand, counting down.
TAACTAAGATTTGGGAATGTACATCACTGATAACTAGAGTTGGAATGTACACCACTGATAACTAGATTTTGGAATGTACATCACTGAAACTAGATTTGGAATGCACACCACTTATCACAGAGGTGGGAAGGCCACCACTGAAACTAGATTTGGAATGCACACCACTGATAACTAGATTTGGGAATGTACACCACTGAAACTAGATTTGGGAATGTACCCACTGAAACTAGATTTGGAATTACACCACTGAAACCAGATTTGGAATGTACACACACTGAAACTAGATTTGGGAACCACACCACTGACAACTAGAATTGGGAATGTACACCACTGATAACTAGATTTGGGAATGTACATCACTGATAACTAGATTTGGAATGTACACCACTGATAACTAAGATTTGGGAATGTACACCACTGAAAACTAGATTTGGAATGTACACACTGATAACTAGAGTTGGGAATGTACACCACTGATAACTAGATTGGAATGTACACCACTGATAACTAGAGTTGGGAATATACACCACTGATAACTAGATTGGGAATGTACACCACTGATAACTAGAGTTGGGAATGTACACCACTGATAACTAGAGTTGGAATGTACACCACTGATAACTAGAGTTGGAATGTACACCACTGATAACTAGATTTGGAATGTACACCACTGATAACTAGATTTGGAATGTACACCACTGATAACTAGAGTTGGGAATGTACACCACTGATAACTAGAGTTATGGCAATGTACACCACTATAACTAGAGTTTGAATTACACACTGATAACTAGAGTTGGGAATGTACACCACTGATAACTAGAGTTGGGAATGTACACCACTGATAACTAGAGTTGGAATGTACACCACTGATAACTAGAGTTGGAATGTACACCACTGATAACTAGAGTTGAAATTACACACGATAACTAGAGTTGGGAATGTACACCACTGACAACTAGATTGGGAATGTACACCACTGATAACTAGAGTGGAATGTACACCACCATAACTAGAGTTGGAATGGCACACTGACAATAGATTTGGAATGTACACCACTGATAACTAGAGATTGGGATAGCCACCACTGATGACTTATTTGATGATGTACATCACTGACTAGATTTGTGAATGTCCACCACTTATAACTAGATTTGGCAATTTGCACCACTGATAACTAGAAGTTGGAATGTACACCACTGATAATCGCTATTGTGAATGTACACCACTGATACTCGATTTGTGAATGTACACCACTCATAACTAGATTTATGAATGTCCACCTGAATAACAGATTTGTGAATGTACAACCACTAATATCTCGATTAGTGAAGTACAACCACTCCATAACTAGATTTGTGAATTTATACCACTGATAACTAGATTTGTGAATTTATACCACTGATAACTACATTTGTGAATGTACACTACTCATCACGAGATTTGTGAATGTACACCACTTATAACTAGAGTTGGGAATGTACACCACTGATAACTAGATTTTGGCATGTATATTTCCAGTTATTGTTGAGGTGTGTTCTTTTGTTTTATTTCGTTATTGTTTTGGCATGTTCTTCTGCTCCCTCTCGCACTCACACCTCACTCTTCCATGAGCCAAGCTTGCAACAAAAATCCATCTCTCCAAAATGAAATTGGGGATACATGCACCCACATCCCTGATGTAGAATTTTGCTTCGCTTTTTCCATCTTGCTGTTCACTCTCAAAAATAGAGGTTGTAGAAATGACAAGTCTGAAGACGACGATGGTTCACGAGCGGTATTTGACGATGTAGATTGTTTAGAAGTCAAGGATGAGACAATGTGATAATTTTGACCAAGTTATAAAAATGATCAACATGATGTGGTACGAGTGACAGGTTATTAGCTGCAAAATGTCGAAAAACACCCGGTTTCGTTCAACAACTTTAAAAATTTGACTTTGCATAACCTTTAAAGGTCACAAAACAATGTTGTGGACATTAAAATAAGGAAACAGGATACGTGCTATAGCTTATTGGAGTTAGTTCGTCGAAGAAGGTCGAAAACCCGGTTCGATTCCCACAACTTTGAAAATTTGACCTTTGTGAACTTTAAAGGTCAAAGGTCAAGGATTATGACCTTTGGTGGCAAATTCCTCTGGGACATTCCAGGAACAATATAACGTCATATAGGCTATATGGCATTTCGCACTCCTTGGATTATCCATACTTTGAGAAATCAGCGTAAAAACAAACTTGAAGGGGGCGCCAGGGCAAGGTGTTCGAGATAGAGCAAAATGGTTTCAAGACTTTAGTGGGGAATGACCTCAAGATTATGCATAAAAAATATTGTCATCCTAGCTCTCAAAGTTTTGGGCGGTCGTATGATTTTTATGTCAAAGTTCGAAATTTCTAAGTTCGTGACCTTGTGACCTTTGACCTTGTGACCTTGACCTTGGGACGAAAATGAAAAATCGAGCTCCGTGGGGCTATGCAGGTGCCATTGGGCTAACCAAATAACCGAAACCACTGCCAGATTCGACAAACCCCTCGGAGAAGATGGATTTTTATGTCAAAATCGCAATTTTCTAAGTTCGTGACCTTGTGACCTTGACCTTGGGACAAAAATGAAAAATCGAGCTCCGTGGGGCTATGCAGGTGCCATTGGGCTAACCAAATACCGAAAGCCCTGCCAGATTCGACAAACCCCCTAGGAGAAGATGCAAATTGAAATTGGCTACCCCCTAAAAACACAATTCGCAATTTTCTAAGTTTGTGACCTTGTGGCCTTGACCTTGACCTTGGGACGAAAATGAAAAATCGAGCTCTCTGGGGCTATGCAGGTGCCATTGGAGCTAACCAAATACCGAAACCCCTGCCAGATTCGACAAACCCCTCGGAGAAGAATTTTTTTAATGTCAAAATTCGCAATTTTCTAAGTTCGTGACCTTGTGACCTTGACCTTGGGATGTAAATGAAAAATCGAGCTCCGTGGGGCTATGCAGGTGCCATTGGGCTAACTAAATACCGAAAGCCCTGCCAGATTCGACAAACCCCCTAGGAGAAGATGCAAATTGAAATTGGCTACCCCTAAAAACACAATTCGCAATTTTCTAAGTTTGTGACCTTGTGGCCTTTGACCTTGACCTTGGGACGAAAATGAAAAATCGAGCTCTGGGGCTATGCAGGTGCCATTGAGCTAACCAAATACCGAAACCCCTGCCAGATTCGACAAACCCTCGGAGAAGAATTTTTTTAATGTCAAAATTCGCAATTTTTCAAGTTCGTGACCTTGTGACCTTGACCTTGGATGTAAATGAAAAATCGAGCTCCGTGGGGCTATGCAGGTGCCATTGGCTAACTAAATACCGAAAGCCCTGCCAGATTCGACAAACCCCTAGGAGAAGATGCAAATTGAAATTGGCTACCCCCTAAAAACACAATTTGCAATTTTCTAAGTTTGTGACCTTGTGGCCTTGACCTTGACCTTGGGACGAAATGAAAAATCGAGCTCTCTGGGGCTATGCAGGTGCCATTGGGCTAACCAAATACCGAAACCCCTGTCAGATTCGACAAACCCCCTGGGAGAAAGATGCAAATTGAAATCGGCTATCCCCGTAAAAACACGTTTTTTGGGCGTGGCTCCGCCCATAATGGGCGTGGTGCGCCCATTTTCAGGAAAACACAACTAGATCATGATATAAACCTCCCACCAAAATTGTCAGGATCGGATCAAAACCCACGGAGCTATGCTCGGGACAGACAGACAGACAGACAGACAGACAGACGCACAACAATAACGAATTTAGTGGTCACTTATTTTTTTCGTGAAAATATTTTTTTGTGAACCAATATACTAATCAAAAATATGTATACAAGTACTTTAAAAAGATTTTCTTTTTTCAACTGCTTTTTTTCAGATATTCATTTGTGTTAATACTCTAAGCATCCTTGAATCTGCAATCATATATTGCAATTTCTCACCATAATGTTCACCTTGGCAAGAAAAATTTGCCATTTCCATATGTATAACATAATGTCTTCATCACCTACTTTTACTTTTTCCAAACTGATGAGTTGAAGGTTTCTTGTCAAAATTGGCGTCCTTGGCTGGTGACTCATCTGATTCAATACAACTCAGGCTGAAAAACATGAGCTTTTAGTATGTTTGTGGTAGCATTCGGAGTTTGTGCTCAGCTTCATGATTGTCGCAAGTTTTCCTTTTGGGAAAGACATTCCATATTTTGTCCAAAATCTGAATGATATCAACTGAAAAGAACCCTTTTTGAGTTCAGCTTTGCACCGGGCAAAGTTTTTATTTTATTTTTTTCATTAGCGACTCAGAGGTTTTGCAAGCCCGGTCAAATCTTTATTATTATCACCACAAAGGGGTTGCGAGACTTGTAATGCCCCTGTCTGTCTGTCTGTCCACGTCTATATATTTTTGCTTTGAAAAGTTTTTTTTTTTCTCTGCAACCGCTTGTCCAATCGATGCGAAACTTTTAAAATAGGAGAGACTCCCCATGGAAAATATTGAAATGGAAGACCAAGAAGGAACTCGAAGAAGTAAAGAGCAAACATAGTCATCAGGAGGAACCTGGATAGGATTCTGGTTTCAGCATAGGTGGTGATGTCAGCTGATGTCATAGGTCAAATGGTATTGCAGCCATATTGAATAAAAGGGAAAAATATTGCACATCTGCTCTGAAGCTGATCAACGACAAAATTGAAACTTGGCACATGTCATCATCTCCCCATTGGGCATGTAGGGTGATAATGATGGCGTCATTGGTAAAGTGGTATTCCATCCATAATTAATTGTTTCAAAATCCTTATCCAAAAAATCTGAAACTTCATATATCTGATCTACGACCGGATGTGAGTGAAGAATTTTAATTTATGATGTCTGGTGGCCATATTAGAGTGAACAAAAAAAAATGTAAAAAAATCTTCTTCGGAACTGCTCAACATATCAATGCGAAATTTCATACGTATGATTGACTTGCCATGTGGAATATAGTTAATTTTTTTTTCATATTCGTCTTCATTGGCACAATTTAGCCTTAATGTGCACAAAAGTAGTCGTTAATCTTCTTATAATCAATCAACAAGTAAAAAAGACAAAATGTCATAGCCCCCGTTGTTTTAGTAATTTTGCTGTGTGGAGTTAAAGGGCTCTCCCGTCCAACTAAAATGGCCATCGGTCTACCAGTCGGTCATCTTTGATCAGATCATAAAATAAAGTGAGGGTCACATGTATGCCATCATGTGCTGTGCTTGTGTCAAGTTTGAACAAAATCGGACCATGCACGTCTGCCAAATGGATCGGGACACATTTAAGTAACAAAATGGCCACTAGTCGGCCTCGGCCATCTTGGATCTGATGTCGAAAAAAATGATGTGCATATGTAAGCCATTATTCTTAATCGGTGTGCCAAGTTTGAACAAGACCGGTAAATGCATGTCTGAGAAATGGTTGAGGATGTGGTCGACACTGGTTGTTTTTTATTTATTTATTTTTTTTTTGTTACAACTAAAATGGCCACCAGTCGGCCATATTCTATCTGATTTTGAAACGAAATTATGTGCTTATGTATATCATCATGAGCTGTCTTTTTGCCAAGTATGAATAAAATCGGTCCATACATTTCCAAGATATGGTTTTGGACGCGCACATACATGCACGGATACGAAAATCGAGACCAAATCCATAACCCTCCGCTTCGGACAAAGTCCAACGGAGGCTAATAATGCTATGGATGATGATAAAGTATATGACATAATTGGGTGCATGGATGATATGGGTATGTGGGCCATAATAGCGTGTTCATTTAGTGATGGTATTTTTGTTCAGAATGAGCGCACGAGGTGAAACGACACTACATGGCCAAAAGTAGGTGGACACCTGCTCATCCAACATCTCATTCCAAAATCATGGGCATTAATTAATATGGAGTTGGTCCCCCCTTTGCTGCTATAACAGCTTCCACTCTTCTGGGAAGGATTTCCACTACATGTTGGAACATTGCTGTGTGGATTTGATTCCATTCAGCCACAAGAGCACTTGGAACATTGCTGTGGGGATTTGATTCCATTCAGCCACAATAGCATTTGTAAGGTCGGGCACTGATGTTTGGTGATTAGGTCTGACTCGCAGTCGGCGTTCCAATTCATGCTAAAGGTGTTCGATAGGGTTGAGGTCAGGGCTCTGTGCAGGCCAGTCAAGTTCTTCCACACCGATCTCGAAAAACCATTTCTGTACGGACCTGGCTTTGTGTGCACTGGGGCATTGTCATGCTGAAACAGGAAAGGGCCTTCCCCAAACTGTTTCTACAAAGTTGTAAGCGCAGAATCGTCTAGAATGTCATTGTATGCTGTAGCGTTAAGATTTCCTTTCACTGGAACCAAGGGGCCAAGCCAGAACCATGAAAAACAGCCCCAGGCCATTATTCCTCCTCCACCAAACTTTAGAGTTGGCACGATGCATTCGGGCAGGTAACGCTCTGGCATCCGCCAAACCAAGATTTGTCCATCGGACTGCCAGATGGTGAAGCGTGATTCATCCCTCCATAGAACACGTTTCCACTGCTCCAGAGTCCAATCGCGGTGAGCTTTACACCACTCCAGCCAACGCTTGGCATTACGCCTGGTGATCTGAGGCTTGTGTGCGGCTGCTCGGCCATGGAAACCCATTTCATGAAGGTCTCGATGAACAGTGCTTGTGCTGACGTTGCTTCCAGAGTCCGTTTGGAACTCGGTAGTAAGTTTTGCAACTGATGACAGATGACTTTTCCAAGTTACATGCTTCAGCACTCAGCGGTCTCATTCTGTGAGCTTGTGTGGCCTACCACTTCACGGCTGAGCTGCTGTTGCTCCGAGACGTTTCCACTGCGCAATAACAGCACTTACAGTTGACCGGGGCAGCTCTGTCAGGGCATAAATTTGACGAACTCACTTGTTGGAAAGGTGGCATCCGATGACAGTGCCACGTTGAAAGTCACTGAACTCTTCAGTATGGCCCGTTCTCTTGCCAATGTTTGTCTCTGGAGATTGCATGGCTGTGTGCTTCATTTTATACACATGTCAGCAATGGGTGTGGCTGAAATAGCCAAATCCACGAATTAGAAGGGGGTGTCCGCATACTTTTAGCCATGTCGTGTACGTGCTCTACCGAGTGCCATTCTAGTTTTATTTATGATTAACACAGCTAGACCGTTAAGTAATGCTAATTATAAGCAGCACTATCAAAGGGAAGTTGTGCATTATTTATAATTTTGTTGTGATTTAATGCTATTGCTATTGTATGATATTTGCTCTCTTGGGGTTTCATATTAATCTGAGCCCAGATTACCTACAGGCTGACAACAGAAAGAATATGCTGTTCTTGTCAAGTCCTGTACGCTGCTTTCTTTTGTAGACAAGTGGTTTTCAATGCAATGATGTTCCTCACATTGCAAGTTGGGAAACTTTTTTGCATATTGTGCATAATTTTTATAATGGTCACTTGTGTTTTGGCCAATCATCGACAAGCTGGAGCTCCCTCAAACATTACTTGGCAATTCAATTAAGGTGAATTAACTTGCTGTTTAATCGTATGGAACTTTTTTCTTATGATTATCAAATAACTGACCAAATACAGAATTGGAGTATCAGGAGGAACCCAAGTAGATAAAGATGGAGCCCCTAGGGCCTAGGGGAACCTGGATAGGATTTTGGTTTTGGCTGCTACTCCTGCACCCACAAAACCCATCCAGGAGCAGCATTGTTGGCGAATAAGGGTCGCTGAGGTCAGTTATCTGCCCCACGGCAGGTCCAAATACCATCCATGGAGGAGGCAAGTGCTGCCATAGCTTTATGAGCAGTGAAATGCATTACGTGGTTTACCGTTTACTTTTTATTGGCGTGTTGATTTGGACCTGCCATCACCGGATTACAATGGAGAAGCTGAGCCAGTTAAGCAAACTCCAACATATATGTATAGTATAAGATTGGGGCGGTTGGGATTACACATTTTTAAAGAAGAAGAAGGCGCTTCTAACCAAAAGTAAAGACTAGATCGACTCCGCTAATTTGAGAAAAAAAGCGAGAGCAGACCTGGTCTCAGGGCAGCGTTTCGCCGGCTTCACAGCCGGCTTCCTCGGGCACAATAGTCTATTTGATTTCGCAATCTCAACCATCACCAGTTGGTACTCAATCTGATGCTTGGTTTTCAAATACTTTTGCATATCGGATATATTGTGATGGATATATCTTTATATTTCTTTATATATGGATATATCGGATATATCTTTAGCATATCGGATAGGGGGAGGGAGAGGGGGGAGGAGGAGAGGAGAGGGAGAGGGAGGGGGACACAGACACAGACACAGTCTGGGAAGATGGGGGAAGAGACAGATGGGGGGAAGAGGAGTTAGCAGAGAGAAAATGTTATGCTTTGTGAACACACACACCCACTGACATTTATTCGTAGAGATATTCGTTTAAATTAATTTTCTGTCCTCAATATGTACTCAAATGACTGCATAATAACGACATCCATGTGAATTTGATTCATACATTTTCAAAGTTAAAGCATTACTGATGAAGAAAGTTTGCATACTGTTTAATTTCTCTGCTTTTGTTTCTCCTTGCAGGTGGCTGGCCGAAAAGGGTTCCCTCACGTCATCTATGCTCGCATCTGGCGCTGGCCAGATCTCCACAAGAATGAGTTGAAACATCTTAAGTTCTGCCAGTTTGCTTTTGACTTAAAAGCAGACAGTGTCTGTGTGAACCCTTATCATTATGAGAGGGTGGTATCTCCAGGAATTGGTAAGAAGAACCTTTTCTTTGGTTGTTTGTTTGTTGGGAAATGAGTTATTTCTTGTGAATCATGTTTAAGAGATTGAAAAGACATAAAAGGAGTCCATTGTAAAATAATTGACACCTCTTTTCTATCTTCAGATGTGAGACCTTCAACAAACCATTGTAGAATTAAAGCAAGGTTGTAGATCAACTCTGTTGCAAGTCACACTGAAAGCAATATGCAAAATTTCAACTTCCACCTCAGTGTTCTTAGGTTATTACAGCTACTTTATCAAACCTGGAACCGTCACTAAACCATTAGAGGATTTGCTTCCTTTCTTACGATCCTATCATGCCTGATGGCACGTGGAGCCTCTGGAGGAAGTTACGCCACTTTTGTCTGTCGGGCCCACTGACTGATCTCCGTCCAGTTGTCTATCTTTCTCTCTGGTTTGTATATCCCTCAGCTCCTTTTCCACCGCATGCTGCCAGGTCTCTGTACGTTGTCGGCCTTCAGGCTTCCAGTGTATTGCTCTATTTGTGATGTTTTTGAAGCATTTGACCAAGATTTAATCAACTGCTTTAACTCAGCCTGAAACGGTATGCAAAATTTCACCTCCCTCTTTTTTATTTATTGAGTTAGTTTAGAAACTATGTAATTCATCTTAAGACCTTTGGTATGCAATTGCAAAAATAAGAAAAGTTCAACTGGCTCTTCCTCGACTGGCATGAAATAGTACATCAATATTTTGGCATCGTATGTGCAGGCATTTTCAAGTTTATTGGAGACAAAAACAGATGACAATTTATCGAGTTATCTCATTCCATCAAGTCGTGGCCGACTTCTGGTGACATTCATGATCAGATTCCTCCAAACATCCCTCTCCTGTTCTGACTGCTTTCCCGGAGCTCTGGCAGAGACGGCTCGGTTGCAGCCTTTCCCCCATCCATCCTGCACATATAAGGTTTGCCTCTTCCTTTTCTTCCCTCAATCAAACCAAGCATGGTGGACTTCTCCAGACTTTCGTTTTCTGCATGTATGATGTGTCCAACCAAAGTATGACAGTTTCTGTTTCAACATCATCGGGTCGAATTTATTCAAGCACTGATTTGTTTGTTCTTCTTCCAGACCTTGGAATTTTTAACATTTGTTTCCAACGCCACATTTCAAAACTGTCAATCTTCTTCCTTTCTTTCATTTTTCACTGTCCACGACTCGCATCCATACATTGCATTGTTAATAACGGAGCATTCACCAGTCTCCTCTTGGTTTGTTTTGTCACATCTTTGTCTTTCCGGATCTTTGTCAATCGTCACGTTGCTGTTCTCCCCATGGCTAACCGTTTATTAATTTCTCCTCCACATTCTCCACTCATTTCGATCTTAGAACCCAGGAAGATGAAACTTCACACTACTTCCACATGATTGTTTCCCAATCTGAACACGTCAATCTTTTCAGTTGACAAGGTTTTAGTCGTTCTTTAGATTTAAATGAAGACCAGCTTTTTCACTTTCCTCCTTCAAGGTCTGCAGAAGTTTCCTCAAGTTCTCTTTCCTTCCTGTGGTATCATCAGCCTACCTTAGATTGTTGATAGATCTTCCTCCAATCCTGACTCCACCCTCTCTTTCATCCAAGTTTGATTTCCTCATGATGTAATCACCATACAGATTGAATAAGTAAAGGGAGAGATTACACTCTGTTCAAATCCTTTTCCAATTCCAAACCATTCTGCTCTCTATACTCTGTTCTTACTGTAGCTTCTTGGTTAGTGTACAAGCTTCTTATCAGACATATCAGTTGCATCCGACATCCCCATTTCTCTCAGCGTAATCCACATCAATTCATGATTAACATCAATTTTTATGATGTTGTTATACAATTTTACCAAGATTGAATCAGCTCTGCTTTGACTCGGCCTGAAGCGGTCTGGAAAATTGCAATTTTGACAATTTTTGCAACAAAGATGACAACTTAGCATGCACAAAGCTTCTCGCTGCACTATAAATCAACCAAACGTACCATAATCCTGTCAGAGCATCGATGCTGCTGAAGAAGTTGTTGGGCTTGCACTCCGTGGTATGTAATTTGCTTTCCGGCAGTTATTCAAGGAAGAAATTCGTTAAACTTGCCAGCTCTTTATGAAAGACAGCTGTAGGATATTTAACGTCCACTAACAACCAATGCTGGCAGATGGATCCTCCAGCTTTAAGTCCATCCGATGGACTGAACACACATTGATGCATTGCCCCGAATGTGAAACACCAGGGTGGATTTTTACTTTTATAGCTGGGTCCGCATTCAAACCCAGGCTAGACAACTCAGGCAAGTGCGCATACCTCTAAGGCCTAAGCTATCCTGCCAGCTCCCTCTGCACGATGGCTTCTGCAAACATATAGAGACAAAGTCTTATTGAGTCAAAAAAAGGATTCAAAAGCAGGAACAGTTAGAAAAACAAAATTGCATTAGAAAAATATTTTGCACATACATTGATGCAATGCGATGAATCAATCGATGCCTTCATGGGTTAAAGGAACGTGTGATGCCGAAGGACATCATGCATGGCAACACGATCATTTGGTATGGTACAGTGCTTGAATACGTGAAGGGTTTCATTCGATAATATTCTGTATGATGTACTGATCCAGATTTTGCCAAATGTTCAGTAAATTTTGATTCAGTTATTGCATATTATTCGCCAGAGGTTGACTTTTTCGCAGCTCCAGACCCATGTTTCCAGATGTGTTCAATGGTGTTCATGTCAGGACTCTGTAGTTCACAGGTAATAAGCTGCAGCCCACTCAGTCTCTTCCAGGTAGAGGTGAATCTAGATGTCAGGCCTGTGGCACCATCTTTCTGCAGAGAATCTGTCCAAAACTGCAAAATGCCGAGCTGGTATACAATCGATGTCTTCCCAGGTTCAAACATTGTATGTCGCCGAAGGACCTACTACCACATCTTAACATATATATATATCTTGTCCATTTTTTTGTTCTCATCACAGATTGTTAAAATCGCTTTTTTTACAGTGAGGGTATTTATTTTAATCTGGCACGACACGATTATTGCAAGCATGCTGTAAACTAGTAAAGGTCTCCAGTAATTAAGATGTTTAACTTATGGTGATGAAAAAATTTTTTCACCACCTTCATAAAGCTTTGAACATTTCCTCTTTGGTTTTAGACTTTCTTTAACGTGAATTATGACATCCACACTGTGCATGACATCAACCATTTTTTTTTTTTACAAGAACTGCAAACCCAGCAAACTTGCATGATGGGTTTATTGTTTTGGTGATTTTACACATTCATTGTTTGAAGTGCAAAACTTTATCTTGTTTCAGATATCGCAGGACTAACCATACAAAGCACCGGTATGTGGTTTCATTTTCACTGTCCCCTGTTTTGTACAGGTTGGCCCATAAAATGATCGTGGTTTTCTTTCAATTTGGGGCTGGTAAAGAGCGATTGTTAGTGCCATGCATCACATTACAAGTCCGCAGAACTTGTGTTTAAACTATTCCATGCATTTTTGGACGTGGTGACTCCTACAGGTGCTCTATGAATGGAAAAATATGCTTATTGAAGGGACATTTGATTTGGCCTGGTATCTTGCTTATGTTTGAAATCGACTTTTTATTGCCTTTATAGAATCCACCAGACTCTGTGGTGTAATAGGTCAGGTCAGGTAGGTATGGGAGCATGTGCCGGAGCAGCGTGTCGCTGCGTCCACTTTCCTCCGGTACTCCAGGGGCCTCCGTCTGACTAATGATGGTGTCATAGTCAGCATTTAATCGGATTAGAGCACAGACAATCCCCAAAGGTTGGCATCCATGGTTGAGGAGGAAATTCCTCCTGAGGAAATGCCCCGCTGAGTGTGGTGAGAAAGGCGGCCCCATTGGTGTGACGTTGCTGGTCCCCAGAGTGTCCCGGCACTTCCCCCAAGCTCTGTGTCTGTGTTTGTCTCATCTAGCAGTCGTGTGTGTGCGTGCACACATGTATGTGTGTGTCAGCTCCACAACGAGCCTTGCATTCTGTAATAAAAATGAAGGGTTTAGACTTCGTCACGCAATGATTCATGCATGATGGTCAGCTCCCCATTCTGTGGAATCCTTAACTTTTGAAGATCGTGACATTTCTCCTTCATTTTCAGATGGGCACCAATGTGGATCAACATGGCCATCTCATAGTCGCGTCTCAAATCCGTGCAGTTATTACCTCTGCCACTGAAGGTGGATAGAGATTATCTTTTCACCCCTGCCTGGCTGTTTATTTGTGAACAAACTATCTCAAAAAGTTGTGGACGGATAGGACAAAATTTGGTGGAGAGCTTCACACCTGTCAACTCTCACATTTTTACCGTGAGACTCATGACTTTTTGTTTAAAGTCACGTTCTCACGATGAATTCTCACGCCTTTTAAAAAAAATATCTCTGCAACAAAAAATATTTCCAACATTATTGCATTGCGACTGGTTTAACTGATGTTATCACCTTGAATACCAACTTGAATCCGATTGCTTCACGTAGTTCCGCCCATCCTATATGAGAGACGGAGTACGATTGGTCAATTATCGATGACCGTCGTGATCCAATGAAATGTCTTGTTACTGGGGGGTTCATTTTTCGCGTGAAATCGCCGCAAATTACTGGGAAATACTGTCAATATGCTGAACTAATACATCTTGATTACAAGGATGATGAGTGTTCTAATTCCTGTATAGCATTTGATCTGTTGATGAAAATAAAATCCATGTCATGTTTGTTCATGTTGGTTCATTTCTTTTAGTCCGACACAGTGGACTCAACAGTAACAACATGACATAAAAATCTTCTGACTGAAAAAATATGGATGAATTTGGCACTAGAATGCAGGAAATTGCATCTATCTAAGACACACCAGAAAGCAAACATTTTCTAGGCGGCATGCCCCAAGACCCACCTAAATTTTTCGTGCGCTTCACGTCCTCAATCCTCTGTCGCTTCACGACCTCACTGGACACATTTTACATTCTCACGCTTTTTCATAATTTGGGGTTGACAGCTCTGGAGCTTGTGTATGTGGCATGGACGAAATGATTAGATTTTGGTGAAGATCCGAATCTGGATCTGGATCCGAGAATAGAGATAGGACCAAAAATGACATGTAGCACGATATCTCAAAAAGTTGTAGACTGATTCGGACGAAAGTTGGTGGGCAGTTTGGGTATCCAAAAAGAGAGATTTGATTCGATTTCGGTGAAGATCCGAATCTAGATTCGAGAATTTTAAAAAGTGACTCTTTACCATTGTGTAAAGGGCTAAAGATGATGCATCACATTACAGTACTATACTATACTAAAGATGATGCATCACATTACAGTACTTACAGTACAGTACTATATTGTAAAATATCTCAAAGCATTATGGACGGATTTAGATGAAATGTGGTGACAGGTTGGGCGCTTGACAAGGACTCATCGATTCGCTTTTGTTGAAGATCCGAAACTGAGAATGTAATTTTTTTTTAAAGTGATTCTTCACCATTGAGTGATGGGGCCGAAACAGATATACAGTATAACTTGATACTTCAAAAGGTTGCGGACGACTTGTGACAAAACTAGGTGGATGAGTTGGTTATGTGACGAGAACAAGCCGATTCAACTTTAGTTCATGTCCGGATCCAGATCCGGCCGATTAGCGTGATACCAAATGTAAACTGTTCAGCCTGTTGGGGGTATGCGCTCAACTGAGCGCCGTTCTAGTTTAGAGAAAAATGCTTTTATAATGTGCCCCTAATTTCTTCATCATCATCTATCCCTCTATCCCTCTGTCTCTCTTTTTTCCTTTCACTACTTTTGCCAATTGTATTCCAATATTCAGAATAATTTGTCATGCTTTTCTATTTCCATTGCAGTCGAAGATACAAGGATTAACAGGTCACGTTTCCTTTGAATACACACGTGTATGTATGTAATTAATATCATCGAGAGAGAATCAGAATGCTCATTCTTCTTCTACATCTCTCTCCATTATTTGTGTTTGTGCAGTCGACGCACTTGCACCGATCCATGCACGGTACATCGTGATGTCTGCAAGAGAAACAACCTTTCGCTTTGCCTTGCTGCTCTTCACAACTTATGTTCTTGCAACTGCAGTATGTAAGCTCGAGAAGAGTGCTTGGTGCAGTTTGAAGATCTCCCCATAACGAGCTCCAAGTCGATCTTTTTTGGAAACCTTCCATCCATGACCATCTGGACCTGGAATGACAGGAAATTGCTCCAGTCACTTTGTTTGGATTGCCGCCTGATAGTTAGCCCTCAACATATCTTTCTGCAGAGAATCTCTTGTAGGAGGCATGTTTGCCTCAGCCTTTGCAGCTAGCAGAAACAGGTTGCCTCTGTCTATGTTTACTTCCGAGCAGTCTTGGCCATACAGCTTACATACATCTCTCCATGACATTAATCAAATGGGTATCCAGGGTGCAGTAACTATGGAGCTTCTTCAAGGTTTCTTGGAAGCTTTCACTTTCGAGCATCATTTTCATTTCTTTCCTCTTGGATTTCACCCTAAAACGAGCTGACAGAGTCGCATCATGTGAAACAGTGAAGGCCGATGAGGGCATCACTCTCACTCTACGCAAGATGATTTCATCCAGCAGTCAAATTTATTGTGTGCATGTGGTTTCCTCTGCCAGTGTGAAGAAGAACTTATGACGCATTCTCATGGCTTTTAGCCACACCAATGACAACCGCCTCTGTGTACGAGCTCTTAATTGCAACTGAGTGAGTACTGCTGGCTGAGGAGCTGGTCGAAGGAAGAGAAGCAGCAGCATACTGGCAGTGGAGAAAGTCTTGTATCAGCCTCTTCGTGGTTGGATTCCAGTTATTTTAAGGCTTTTACCTCCATGGCCCCGTTAACATCACAGAGTGAATGACACTCACCATCGTCCATCATGTGTCATCACAACACAAATATTTCTCCGAATATGTGCTGGACGATGACTCCATGACTTAAAAAAAAATGTGTGAGAGCTTCCTTATTCTCGTTGCAAGACATTAATTTCTTCCTTTGTTGAGGTACTTTCTGTTCTTAAGCATAGGTCCTCATGAGTTGGCTTCCAGCAGCTTCTCTTCACCCTCACTCTTTTTGCTGATCTGCCGATAAGTATCCACGAATAAATGAACATCATCACTGTGGATACTCTTCACCCTGTCTTCAAGCTGCTTCAGCAAATAATCTCTGAGCATTCCAAACATGTTCAGGATATTATTATGAGGTATCACCTGAAGCATCGCCATCCCATCGATAATCCAAACACTCCTACCTGAGATGTTTTTGATCATATTTGCTGGCTGGACTCTCATATCGATGAAGTGCATCAGGGTGGACTTTGCAGTCTTGTTTAGAGAACTGTCCACATTTGGAAGAGACAATGGCAGTGGACCAAGATTACATGTCAACATTTTCTTGATATCTAGCTTTCCCACCCCAGCAATGATCATCGGTCTTTGGAAGAGGTTTCTGTCAGCCATGATCATTACCTCCTTTCCTTTCACTTTCAATTTTGAAGATTTTTTCAGTGATGTGAATGTCCTCGTTTTCTGTTTTTTGTGTACTGCTTACATGTCTCCATCTCCTTTTAACTGACCCGAACAATAGGATGCAAGAGCTGCATTTTCCTTCTCATGAGCCTCCAGATACTTCAGATGAGGCCATGGGGCCAGATGGGATGTGCACAAGCTGCTCATTTCTCTCCTTGAAACGATTGATCATTGCTTCTATGGTTTCTTCCGCTGCACATGCATCCTTCTCATCTTTCTTCATTATGAGCTGCATTCAGATCCTTTTTCCCTGGCTGTCTCATCTTTTCTGACCATGTCCTCACATTGTTTGCTGATAGCATTCCTTTCATATTGTGACAAGAAACTGCTCCTTTGATTATTGTGAAGCCCATCATGCCTCACTTTGTCTTGGTGTCCCTTTTGCAAGTTTGCTTGATGGTTTGGTCACATGCAACTTTAGAACACCCATGGTCAACTTGATGCTGAACTGAAAACACTTCTACAAAGTCTTCGTGAACCTGTATGGGCCGCAATCTTCCATTCAGTTTCATACTTCAAATTCAAGTCATTCCAAAGGTTGGCACACTCACGAAATGTCCTAAAATTTTCTTGTTAAAGGGAGTCACTTTAACGTGGGTGGCAGCAAAATGCATATAGCAAAAACCTAAAGAATTTCCTTTGGAAGAATCAGCAGAAACACGAGAATCAGACGCCAAGTACGCCACCATGGTCACTCATACTTGCATTCTTCAATCATTGAAACAAAGCATTTGATTGGCCAAGTTTTATGCTGCATGAGAAACATGCTGTGATTGGACACTGTGTGAAGAAAAAATCGCATTTTCTTTGGAGTTAAACTTTTTTTTTTCCATTAATGTGCAAGTTTTGTGGTCGACGAGTTATGAATGTGAAGTTAGATTATGTTTTTATGCAATGTCCAACAGAAATTAAAAAGTTGTGCGGGGGGGGGGGGGGGGGGGGCATCAAAGTAAATCATTTCTCCATGATCATCCCACGGTCGACTTGTCTCTCAGAGAAGTGGATAGTTTCGTCCATCAGTTTGGAGAAAGTGTTCATGCAAAATAGCCATCATTTTGAATACGTTGCTCACAATAAATGGATCCAAAGAATGTTGTTTCCATTTAATTAATACGATATATATATATATAAAGACCCACCCATATCTCTCACTTTTGAATGGAGGGAATAGCCAATCAGCCTTCACCGAATCGACAACACCCAGGTGGCTAGGATTATATAAATGATTGACCCTTCCCACACTCCTCTAGCCCAAGTGTACTATATGTGAACATCTTTATAGTTGTTGAGGAACTCTGGAAAGGGTTTGAAACAGCGTTAGCATTTACCTTGTGTAAGTCTTTCTAGGTTGCTTTATGCAGCTACTTGGGCTAAAACATTTATATATATATGTGTGTGTGTGTGTGTATATATATAATTTTATATAATTATATATATTGTTGCGAATTCGCGCCCGCCGGCGTGCGAACGGCCACGTAACTCGAATCGCGGCACGTCACCCACCGGACGGACAATTCAGTCGTGACCCTCTCGGAACAACGCCGGGAGCTAGTCACAGGTGGGGGTTTAACCTCACCACGATCGTGCCAATTGCCCACCCGCGCAGGATAGGGTTGCTCGCCAAATTCGATCTACCTAAGTACCTGCGCGAATGGTCGACGGGCGATCGTGCCACGCCACAGGCCGACTTCGGACACGAACCGCTTAAGCGGTCCGTTCCATGCTACAGTGATAACCGAGCGGTGTTATCGTCGGCCTCGACGGTTCCGATTAATTACCGGATGTTGCACCCACTACGAACCCCTTACGTGAAGCAGGATGGAGAGTCAATTAAAAAGGAAGGAGACGAAGCAGAGCGGGAACAGTTCAACATGCAAGCACTTTATTACGCGACACACGGAAAGCACGTATATACAGCCATACAGAATCAAAATGCACATAAAGCAAATGTGATACAACCGACTAACGCGTACACACGGCAACACTTACACAGTTCTACTTCACAGACGGCGCCAACACACATTTACACAAAAGCAAAGGAAAGAAGCCACCCTCACAGACAAGGAGGCAGAGGGCCCGTAGGCCAAATGTGCGCGTGACCTGGAGAGCGGCCAGGTTCGCGAGACCGGGAGGTCTTACCCGCGTCCTCGTGACGCGTTGGCGGGCAAGCCGCAAATGTGGCGCGCTGCTGTGCCCCGACTCCGTGCTCCTTGGCGGGTTTCGTTGGCACCACGTTTGGAGTGGGGTGGGAACGGGGCCCCCTTTTGCACTTTCTCAGCGCGGGGAAAGGGGGAATTGTTGATGCCCTGGGGGAGGGGAATGGCTGGCTGGCTTGGGTCCCGCGACGAGACGAGCGATCCCCCACACCGCAACCTCGTCGCAGACCGCCGTCCTCTTGCCTCGGACCCGAGCTCCCTTGCTTGCAGTTCCACGCGCTCACTCCCCTCAACTCCCCAACGCAACGCTCCTTGTCCCCAAGAGCAACCTCTCGACGACACTCTCCAAGCAACTCCAAAACCAACTCTCTTCAATTCGCCTTGCGCTCGCCTTTTTATAGGCGGCAGGAGCAGCCAATATGCAAATTTTAGGATCAGAACGCGATTGGAGGGCGGGCCACGCCGCCCCGCCCCCCCCGGTCAGCCATTGGTCGGGCAAAAATGGGCGTGAACCTCTCCTGATCCTAAAATTTGCATATACCGACTTCACATACACACGCTTGGAGGCGGGGCCAAGCCGCCCCGCACTCGCTAATTGGACGGAGGAGAAGTGGGCGTGAAGCGTTTCTGATCCGAATTTTCCCCTCGGAAAGGCCGCCATTCGCGCTCGCGGCTCGGTGCGTTCGGCACAAAGCGCCGAACGGGCCCGAGACAGCCCGACGTTCAGTGTTCACAGATGGTGCGGAATGGTCGTAGAAGCGATGATGTGGGATGAATTCGTGAAGGTAAAGGCGAAGGTGGTGGAGGGTCTGCTGTGGTGAGGGTTGGCGTTGTGGTTGTTGTCTGAGGGTTGGAGCGTGGTTGTAGTTGGTGACGATGGCTGGTGTGGTGGTTAAGGTGGTTGTTGTGTGATGGCGATTGAGATGGGTTGGTTCAAAATAACGACAGAAAAAGAAAAAATGGCTAACTCAAAGCGTCGCAGCCCGGATGGATCACATAAATTCCCTCTATACAACGGGTTTGGGCTAACTACACATGTACCTATGGAGATATCTCACCTGCGGGCCCTTTATGGTGTAATGCGCATTTCCACAGCCGTAACAATATATTGTTGCGAATTCGCGCCCGTCGGCGTGCGATCGGCCACGTGACTCGAATCGCGACCGCGTCGCCCACCGGACGGACAATTCAGTCGTGACCCTCCGGCTAACGCCGGGATCCAGTCACGGGTGGACCTTTCGGCCTCACCAACACCCAGTCCGCATTCTACCCGCGGGAATAGGGTGAATCGCCGAAAGTCGATATACCTAAGTACCCGCGCGGGTAACCTACCGAGGGATTGTACCTCGCCACAGGCCGACTTCGGACACGATCCGCTTAAGCGGCTCGTTCCGGGCTAACGGGATAACCGAGCGGTGTTATCGTCGGCCTTGACGGTTCAGATTAATTATCGGGCGATTAGCCCACGACGAACCCTTTACGTGAAACAAGATGGAGACCCAACGAAGGAAGGACGCAGCGAAACGGGGGAAGAATTCAACAGACAAGCATTTATTTTACAACACAGACACAAATAGCACACGTAAAGCAAACAGCATGTATTTACAGTCACAATAAGCAATTGCACATATATCAAACAGAAACAAAGAAGCAGAGCTACTACCGACTAACGCGACACACGGACCACTTACACAATTCTACTTCACGGACTTGGCGCCGACACACACACATTCACACAAACCCAAAAGAAATGGAAGTCGCGACTCCCTTAGGTGCTGTCCTTGGCGCCCGCCCCGCGGTCGTGACTCCCCTCGAGCGCGGCCGGCAAGGCCTCTCCGGCGCGCCTGCCCGTACCGGCCTCTCGACGCCTTGGACCGAGCTCCGACCGACAGGGAGAGCACACGCCGAACCCGGAGCAGCAGGACGAGCGAGCGCCGAACCAGAGAAGCCAGCAGAGCAGAAAGAACCTCCAAGCAGAAGACGAATCAACGAAGAAGAGAGCAGAAGCATCGACGACGAAGAGAGAGGCAGAAGCATTGACGACGAAGAGAGAGGGAGAAGCATCGACGACGAAGAGAGCAGCCTCAGCCGCCCCGCCTCTTATACGCCCGGCGCCACGCCCCGTTCTCGGCTCCACCTTCCTTCGAGGCGCTTCGAGAAGGGGGGCGTTCCCTCTCGTTCCCTCCCACCTGCGGCTTGTGGGGGACGAGGCGAAGCCGTTCGACGGTCTTCAGCGCGCAAACCGTCGTACGTAGACCGCTGAGGATGGCGTTCGTTGGTGTAGGTAGCGTGGTTGAGATGGTGGCGTGGTTGTGAGGGTGGTGGTGCTGGCGTTGTTAGAGTGGTGGCGTGGTTAGCGTTGTTGTTGTTGGCGTTGAAGTGGGGTTGGCGTTGTTGTTGTTGTTGGCGTTGTTGACGTTGAAGAGTGGTTGGTTCGAAAATAAAGCAGAACAGAAAAACGCCTAACTCAAAGTATCGCAGCCCGAATGAATCACATTAATTCCCTCTAAACAATGGGTTTGGGCTAACTACACATGTACTTAAGAAATATATCACCTACGGGACCTTTATGGTGTAATGCGATTTCAACAGCCGTAACAATATATATATATATATTATATATATATATATATATATATATATATATATTATATATATATATATATATATATATATATAAATATAAATAATTATCAATCACAATTGTAACTGTCCTTTTGTGGGTCACCCTGTATTATTTGTTATTTTTATTTTTTGTGGATTCTTTGTAGAGACAACATTTTTTTTTTTCATCATCTCTCTGGCAGAAAGATGAGCTTCACTGGATGTTAAATGTTCATGATGAACATGACACTAAAATGTGAACTGTCTGGGCATCTTCGGTCTTATCCATGCATCGGTGTAACAAACATTCAGAATTTGGCACTGTATGTCCTGCCCAAAATTCACATCCTGCTTGGATGCCAACCTCATAAGATGGTCACTCCAACAGTGATGCACGTTATTCTGCAGTGGAGCATTTCAGACAGTCCAAATGCAATTCCGCCCAAACAACCGGCTGGCTCATTCTGTTGCTTCCTGCTGCCTGCAGATTAATCCTGTTCTTTTAGTAGATTATTGACACAATTTGGTTAATTACCGGGACCCATAAATGAAGAGGGATGTGCTTACAAAAGGAGAAGAAGGGAAGCAACATCATTAATTTGCGAAGAATCTCTTATGCCTTACGCCTTTATTGCATTCTTGTTCGGCATTATAAAACGTTCATGCCAGTATCACCTTAACCAGTGTATATGGTGTTCTGTTGTTCCTGCAAATGGATTATGCATTAATCTGGGAATTTACAACAACAGTGTTTCAATTGTGCTCTTCATGGTTTGGACGTTGGTGGTCTGTTGCCCTTGTTAACAAAACGTTTTAATCTGTCTTCGGGCTCTCCTTGATTTTGGATTTTGTATCGTACGCCCAATTGCGGTGTGCTTGTTCATGCAACCTTTTGGATGCATGAGAGAATGGTGATCCAGAAAGACTGAATAATTATGATATAACCCCACAGGGCCTCCAAGCCGTCTGGTGAAGGAGGAATTCATACATGATTGTATTCCAGTGGAGGGACCTTCAAGCATGCAGCTTATCCAGCACCAACCGCCTCCACTTGCCCCAACCCCCTCAATGGACGAGTTTGGAGCTCCGTCTATCTTGCCTCCATCCACTCCACAGCCCCCGCCAGCACGATCCACTGAGCCATCTGTATCCGCAGGCGGCGTGGCTTTCTCATCGCTCCCTGGTCCACCCTCAGGTTTGCTCCATGCGGAGGCAGTACTGATATTTCCTTAATTACTAATCTTGGCTGTTGAGAATGATACATATGCTGAAGATATTTTGCTGTCCCATTTCTCAATGAAATGTTTATCAAGTACACAGATGGACAGTGTAGTCTTTTTGTTAATTCCACAGCTTGTTTTATTTTTAGCCATGTGTAATTGCTAGCTGCCCTACTCAGGCCACTCTTATCAGTTGTAGAATTCACTTCCCTTTTTTTGTATTGCCAATAAGCAGCCACATTTTCCTGTGCCCTCCTTTTCCAAATGTTTCTCCACTTTATTGTAGGAGGCCAGAACAGCAACATTCTGTCAATGAGCCATGGGGAACATGTGCTGCCTGTACAATCGAGTCAGCAATCGAGTGGGCAACAAAATGGTTTCCCAACTCAAACGCCACCCTATCACAACACTGTGGCCTCTCTTGGTCAGTGCACGTCCCTTTCTGTGTCGCTTTTACTTTTTTGAAACTTGATGTTCAATTAATTGGCTTTTCTGGAATTTGTTTTTTGACATACAAAATTGATTTTCCCACCGTTTTATTTTATTTTGGATATTTGAACACAAGAGGCCTTTGTTCATTCAGTGCTGAAAGAAAGACTGCCAGTGCTTTTGCTATAAACCACAACCAAGGCAGTGTGATATTCCATTCCAATGATGTATAATATCAATTTTCTCTTTTTGAATAACCTGCGTAACTGCTCTGCTTTTCCAATGACCTGCTTTTCTTTACCACCCTCCTTTTTTAGGTCATCTCTACCGAGATGACCTAATAAAGGCCAGACCATAATGTCGCGTACTCCGTACATACAACAATTTTCTTCCGATCTTGATGAAACTTAGTATGTGGGTAGAGGTCGATGAGTGTTGCACAACGATATAACTTTTTGTCCGGGTTCAAGGCCAGGGTCAACGTCACGAGGTCACGTAAGTTATAAAAATCGCCTTTTCAAACCTATGTAGTCTGCCATTCTACAAGATATTCGGCAACTGTTTAGTGATTATGATAGTAAAAAAAATTATCTGTATCTAACTGGACAGATTTTGAATTTCTTCCCGTTTGATCGTCACGTGATCTGGAAGATGGCCAAAAACCGCCGATGCGATTCACAAAAGAAGGAAGGAAGGAGAAATAAAATATAAATATAAAACACATTTGTAGCCTTTTATATTATACATTTTCTGCCGAAGGTGCAAAAGTTTCAAAACCTGAAATGTAAACGTCGGCATTTATTTTCAAATATAATTTCGTGCGAGCGCCAAAATGCCGAGTCATCTTTAACCAAACTGCGCAGTTCGAGCTGCGCAGTAGTCTTCGGTCATACGGCTTGAACAATATGAGAACTTGTGGTATTATAGAGATGACCGTCACCCCCACACGGGGGTAATTTTTTTGATCTCTTTCCTTTGTCATAATTTCAATACCTGCCCTTTATCGTCGATACCCACCCTCTTTTTACTGGTGGACACCCATCCCCTTTTTACTGGTGGACACCCACCGTCTTTTAATACGTGTGAGCAACGCGTGCGCACGGCGGACATGTTACTGGTGGAGGGGCACCCACGGCGCGCATGTTTTACGGTGGTAACCCCCGGCTTTTAATGGTGGACACCTCTCCCCTCTCACGTCGACGACCACCTGCGCCCGTCTCTCGGGTCGACAGGTTCGGGGGGACCCTCGCCCGCTTCTCGCGACAACCGGGCCTCGCCCCACTTCTCGTCGACAGCCGGGGCGCTCGCCCTCTTTGCTCATGTCGAAGCACCGTGGTGGGGCGGCGGCCTCGCCCCTTCGTCGAACCCCCGCCCTCGGTGTGCATCGTGCCGGACACCGGCGCCGGTCCGCCCTCTTCTGGTCGAGAGCCAGCCGTCGCCGCTCTCTAGGTCACACCCCTCGGCCCTCTTCTCGCGACACCCCTCCGCCTCTTCTCAGGTCGGACACCCCTCCGCCGCTCGGTCTCGGTCGGACACCTGGGCTGGCGCAGCTCTTGATCGGGCGGAGGACCAGGGTGTATCGGCCGGCCCTCTTCTCGTCGACAGGGTACCATCCCATTGCGTCCGTCTTCTCGTCAGACACCAGGGAGTATGAACCCTCGGCCCTCGATTCTCCGGGCGACACCTCTTCAGCCTCATGCTCGTGCACGGACACCGCGCTGGAGGAGGGTCCTCGCCCTCTTTCTCGTCGGGACACCGCCGCCCTCTTCTGCGGTGCAAGGGGGCGGTCGGGAGGGGGAGTTCGGGCTCTCCTCTTCTCGTCGACAACCTCCTCCCCCTTCTTCTCGGTCGACACCCTCGGGCCCTCGTTCTCGGTCGACAACGCCATGCACGCGTTGCTCTGGGTCGGACCGCGGGCGGGGGGCAGGGGGCGCGCTCGGGCGGCCTGCTTCTCGTCGACACCCCGAGGGGCCCTTCTTCGTGACAAGGGGATGGCCTAGCCTCGGCCCTGTTCTCTCGAAACCGGGCCGGCCCCCGTCGGGTTGGCTCGGCGACACCCCTCGGGGCCCTCTTCTCGGGTCGACCCCTCGCCCTTAATCGGCGACACCACGCTGCAGCCCTCTTCTCGTTCGGACAGCCGGTGAGGCTGTCCTGTGGGGGCGCCCTCTGTCTCGTGCGGGGACACCGAAGCTCGCGCCTCGGTACTCGTGGAATCCAATCGCCCCATCTCAGGTCGCACCACCCTCGCAGCGCACGGATCTCGGTCGACGAGGCAGACCGCCGCCCTCTTCTCGTCGGACACCACCTCCCCTGCGGACTCGTCGACACAACCTCGCCCTCTTACGTCGGTCGGACACCGGGGGGGGCCTCGGCCTCTTCTCTTGGGTACGGACACCGAGGAGTGCCTCGGCCCTCTTCTCTTTCAGACGACCCGCCCTCCTCTCGGTCGACAAACCCTCCCTCTTCTCGCGACACCAGGGGGGCGCGTCGGCCCTCGTCTCGTCGACAAGCCCTCGCCCTCTTTCTCGGGTCGGACAGGGACCGCCTGCGGCCTCGGCTTCTCTAGGTCGACATATGGGGCCGGGAGGGGGAGACCCGAGACCCTGCTTTCTCGGGTCGGGACAACCGGGAGCGGGGGGGGGGGGGACAGGAGAGCATCGGGCCCTCTTCCGCGGGACACCGGCCTCCCCTCTCTGCGCGGACACCGGGGGGGACGGGAAGCCTGCCCTCTTCTCATCGACACGGACCTCGGGCCCTCTTCCTGGGTCGAACGATACGATGGCGCTCGGCGGCGCCTCATTCTCGTCCGACACCAAGGGGGGCCTTCGCCCGGTTGCCGGTCGGAACCCCTCGCCCTGCTTCTCGATCACACCCCCCCTCTTTACTCGTCGAACGACCTGGGGGGGGGGGGCGGGGCCACTGATGGAGGGCCTCGCGCCTCTTCTCGTCGGACAGCCGGCCCTGGTGCGCGCCGTCGGGGTTCTGCGTGACGACCGAGGTCTCGCTCCTCTTATCAAGTCGGCAGAGAAGCCGCGGGAGGGGAGGTGGAGCCTCGCCCTCTTCTCATAGGAGCGACGGGAGGAGGAGGAGGGAGCCGCCCTCGGCCTCTTACTCGTAAGGACACCAGCCTACAGACCTCTTCTCGTGGGACACCCGTCGGCCCTCATTAGCTTCGGCGACGACCGGCTCCGCCCTGCCGGCTCGTTCGGGATCTCTTCCTTCCTCACCTTGTGGAAACTCCCTGCTCAACCCTGCCTCACCTTGTAGACACTTCCTCCTCCTTCCCTCATTGACATCCCCTTCCTCTACAAGTCGACATTTCTCCAATTTCTCCCTATCTTTTTTTCCACCATCCTCTTCCACATTAACGCGCATACAAATTACCTTTTTTTTTTTTTTTTTTTTTTTTAACAGTTACCACCCCTTTCTTTGGCATAACCACCTTTTCCCATCTCCCTCCCTTTCCGTCCATGGAGACCATCTCTTTTCACATCATTGTTATTGCCTCTTTTTTTTTTTCCTGAAAAATTTTTTTTATCATTGCTCCCTCTGACACACATCCCTTTCCTTTATATGACAGATGCATATGTAATGATGACAATTACATTGATGCATAAAATTGTTATGGATATAGTAATGCATATATCTTGCTGTAAGCACACATTGGCAATTTATAAGTGTCCACAAGCAATTATGAATGAATCACAAAGGTAACATGCTATCTGCGGTGCTTAGTTATGAAACAGCTAGCGGGCATTCTGATTCAATTTGTGCTTCACTCCAGAACATTGTTGATGTTTAATTTTTCCCATAATGTGACACTTGGGAGAAGGTACAGATAATATTTGAATGGGCTCCATGTTTTGCCATAATAATCGGTTTTTCGGGAACTTGTCTTTCAACATGCGCTCGATCGACGGACAAGGACATGAGCACACTTTTATGTACCAATTGCACGTGGCAGCAATTGTTTTAATATTGGCTGCCATCTCATTCACATTTCCTAGAGGCCACCAACAAATTTTCAATGAAATAATTGTGTGTGTGTTCCTTTTCACTTGATTTGTTTTCGATTATTCCTTTCTTTCGAGTTCAGTTGATAGCTGGTGCATTTTCATCTTTAACGAAAAGCATTTGTGATTGGACTTAAAAAAAAGGCAAATGTGACACTGACTAGAAACAAAAACAGTTTTTCTTGTAGAATATGAATGCAGTATATGCTGTTGTAGTTTCCTAAGTTGAATTGTGTGCTATTTGCAGTTATGAAATAATCAGAACACCAGACTGGTTTTATGCTGAACACTAAAAATATAGACTGGCAGCCCTCCTAACTGTAATTAAGAACAAATTGTGACAATATATTGTCTTCTTTTTCTTATTATTCTACTTCTTCTTCTTCTTTCATATGTGTCATATGGCTTTGGGTGGTGTCATTTGCTGGGGGTGCAGCTGTGTCATTGATGCTGTAGATTAGAGCAGGAATTTGGAGTTTGTTCATGGTGCCGGTGATCGCTCACCTACTCTTCGCAAAGGACACTGTGGGATCTTTAACGTCCTCCAACTAATGGCAGCAGACGGGGCGCCCAGTTTAACATCCATTCGAGGGATGGCAGACAATTGCCTTGCGCAACACCAGGATGATGGTTTCTAGCTGGATGGAGATTCAAACCCAGGCTCACCAACTCAGAAGTAATTGTCTTAGACTGTCCTGCCAGCCCACAAATGTCTTGTGTGAAGGAGTCTGATGAAGTGACAAGGTGCTCTCTTTCTGCCTGAGCAACAGCTGTCTGTCATCCTTATAATTCCAAACCTTTGTAATGTTGATTATGTTCCAGATTTAATATTTAATCACGTTATTTATCTACGTTCCACACTGATGTGTAACTTTAGGACCATCTCTGCTGTCACACACGCCAAAATGGTGGAATTATTGACTACTCCCATCCATCTCCTTTGAACCTTAACTTTCCCTTGCTTACCTACTATCCTTTTTCCCTTCTGCCCCTTCTTCTCCTCTTCATTTTCTCAATAGTCCCCTTTCTACAATCATTTCACTCCATTCCATCCTCCCTGCCCCCCACCACCCTTCACCTATCCTCTCAGTTAGAAAATCTAGATTTCCCCAAAGGTGTTCGTAAAAGTACTCAAATGAACAGAATGGACCACACTGTTTTCATGATTGTCAATAAAACTAATGAGCACCCACCTCTCCCCCCCCCCTTTCTACTCCCCAAACAGGAGGTACGACATGGGGAAGCAGCACAGCAAACCTGAGTCACCCTGCTAGTGGAGCACTACATCACCCTCCACTGCATCACCCCAGCCATTACTGTGAGAGTAAACACACAGATGGGAAGGACACTCTTCTTGCTCTTGTATTCCTGCAATACTGGTGGCCAAATTTGACTGCGTTTATATTTTGATTTTGATTTGGACAGTACCATACTGTGATTAAATTTGCTTGAAAGCATTTGTGGCAAGTATGCCATTCTTCTGAGCTCAAGTGGCTGCTATAACAATTCTAGGTGTTTGTTTGGTCAAACAATGTGGTCTGTTAATGTTCGCTTGTCAAGGTTGGGATTAAATTTGATCCACCTCAGTGGAGATTTGCTTTTCATTTTATCGATGGCTTTTGATAAATTTGATTTTGGCTTATTTCATCTATTAAATAACTTGTGTCCCCAACCCCTCACTCTTGGTACCCATCCTTCCCTGTGTTGAAGAAATTCCTCCTGTATATTTAAAACATTTTTTTAACTAACAAACAAATACATATGCGCATATGGAGAATTCCAGAGAAACGATGCAGTCTTCCTCCCGAAATTCTAAAATACATGAAGATTTAAGTTCTTTTTATAGGATCCAGTAAGACAAAGCTCTTTTCCATTTCCAAATGCTGGTGCCACAGTTTGTCAGGTTTGTGTGTTTCCAGGTGGAGATCATTTTCAGCTTTTGTGCAGCAATCAGCTTGATTTTTAAGAATTGGAGCATATAATTTCAAAACCATATGTGTAAATTCTCTCCCGGCAAAGAATGACGTCAAGACTAGCCCTTTGGGTACATTGATGAATTACACATAGTTCGATGGTATGGAAGGGGAAAAGGTCAGTCCGCTTTTAAACGGGATAGGCAATGATATATAATCTGAAGCAATCAGAACTGAGTGGACACATCTGGATATTTCCTTTGACCAACTTTCCAGTTGAGCTAAAATAATATCTCCAATCAAAGTTGCTGGTGCCTAATATTAATTATTTCATAAAAATTCCTTAGTAAGCAGAATAGATTTAAATGATCAGAAATTCTTTTACACTGAATAATAATTGAAGCTTACTTGAAAGGTCAACCTGTTTTGGATACCTTTACTAGGCAGGATGATCATCTTTCAACACAGAGAAAAGATATGACTATTTAAAAATGTAAATTAAAATAGATACATGTTCAAGCACATGGAATTGTAATAATCATACCATATTTGAGTACATTTTCCATTAAAGATTTATAACGATACATTTATTTTTAATCAAGTTTAATTGGCAACATTTTATTATTATTATTATTATCACCCTCAAACCCATTGTGCTAATTTTGGAGAAATTGCATCGACATTTCCACCCTTTTTGACATTCAGACAACAATCACGATTTATGAATTTCTGACAGACTGCATAGGCAATTCTTGAATGAACATCTCGTATTCCAGGAACATCAGCATCTGTGTGCAAATCATCTTTCTCAACTCTCCCATTCAATATCCGCCAATAAAGTTTTACATAGCTTGCTGATCCGTTTTCCCTAGGAGGTGAACGGTAATGCAAGGACAGAGGTGCTGGTCCAGACAGGCCAGACAGGTGTTGCGCACTCGAGTTGTCCTGGGTATCAGAGCCTCGATGTTCTCCTATATATTGCTTTGATACCTGGGAGCATGGAGTACCTCCAAAGAGGGCGGTGTTGTCTCACCACAATGTTGCATTTCTTGATCAGGATCAGTTTTTTTTTGTTTTTGTTTTTTATAACTGGATAACTTGGGTGTTTAGGAAACTAATGGCATTTCTCGAACAAAGAAGAAGCAGCGGCCACAAACACTTTCCTTCAGAAGTCCAACGCCACCTTACAGAGTAGAGTCTCTCACGAGTCTCCTTTCTCCCAGCACAATCTCACGCTCCGTCATGGTGAACGGGTAACCACGTTTTTGGTTAAACTTTGTGTCTGACAGAGCATCGGTAGATGAGAGTAGGTAGGGGGAGAATATGTGGAGAAGAGTAGCATCTTGTGCAGGGCACTATAGCCAGAGTCCCTCACACCGCATGTGGTATAGCCAGAGGCATATAGGCACGGAGTAGCCAGAGTGTAGAAAAGTATAGAGAGTAGGAAGTCTCAAACACCAGCCACTTCGGAGCACCTCATCAGCCTTGTCTACTCTGCATACTACAATGTCATAATCGCAAGAAATTCATTTGTTGATGCATACAGAAATACCATTTAGTAATTCCAGCAAAGTAGGCACAGCATGAAAGTACCAGAAAGTTATTTTTTAATTTTTTTAATGGCAAATCACTGGTAAAGGACAGCAGGACTGATGATTGCCTCAGGGATAACATCTGCCCTTGGTCATATAACGTGCTCATTTGAAATTGCCTATGTATTTTCAAACCTATGTATTTTCAAAGCATAAATCATTAAATTCCCAATCTGGATTGGGATTCTCATAAGGAAATAGTGCCTGAACAAATATTGAAATGGCAATGGCTTTTCTTTCAAAGCAATGATTAAACAATGAAGAAAAGACAGTCAGTTATGGTACATTTGAAGAGTACAATAATAACCACAAGCAATATTATTCCAATAAAAATCCATTGTAATAATGTTGCTCACCAGTTCCCAAAAATTCTCTTTAGCCAACACCCAGAATCCCACCCTTTATTAAAATCATGGTATTTCTTACTTTCTGTTTTAATTTTGGCAGCTAAATCATCTATTTGCTCTGAATTATCAGGCATTATGTGTGCAACATTCAAATCCCACAATGGCACAAGTGCCCTCTCTGGCTGCCAACAAAACATCAAGGGCGATGCGATTTTGCGTTCTGTCTGTACGTGCTTGTTATCGTTTTGTCCGTCTGTTTATTTATTTACGAGCAAATACCACCCGTCACTTTGTTGACAAAAATACTGAAGGGGGGGGGAGTAAAAGAGGGGTTAGAGAGAGAGAGAGAGTAGGGGAGAGAGAGAGGGTTGTGGCAGTGGGGGGGGGAGTAAAAGAGGGGGTTAGAGAGAGAGAGGGTTGGTGGCAGTGAGGAGGGGTGGAGGAAGGGCAGACAGTGTGAGGTGAGAGGAAGGGAAGGCAGACATGATGACGGAGCATGAACCACTCACTCAGGATGACGGAGCACGAACCACTCGTTCAGGATTACTGAGCACGAACTACTCGCTCAGGGTGAAAGAGCACGAACCACTCGCTCTGGATAACGGAGCACGAACTACTCGCTCAGGATGAAAGAGCATGAACCCCTTGCTCAGGATGACGTGGCACGGCGAAGGCGTCAGCAGTGAGTGAACGATTTGCTCAGATTGGCGTAGTACGGTACCGCTATCGAATGGAGGGTGCTCGGCAAGTAGCTTAAGCACTCCAATTAAATGGTTGATGCGGAATGGCCAGCCAGGCTGTGGCTGCATGCCATATAGGATCCCTTAAACTTTAAAACTGGTCTTCACTGCGTCCGCAGCAGTTAAAGAAATTCAATGAATTCGTTCAAAGAATGACTTTATCCACAAAAACAACCCTGCAGACATCGCAGGTTTTATCACCCGTGAAGTAAACATCGCAGAAAATTTGTCACGTTGCCTGCTCGTCTGCACGTGTCACGTAGTACATTGGTTTGCGGTCTGCACAAACGTTATAACTTTATTTTAAAACGTCAGTTTTTCACCAGATTTGCTTTGATTCCTTGTCGAGCACCTTGCAAAACCTCCGAAAATATAGACACAGATCTGGCAGCCGCTATGGATAAGCATTCCCTCTGTGGTCAGGGCACGATGTCAAGCAGTGAATGCATTAAATCATATAGCTCAATGAAGCTGGTTAATTTTGGCACATTTTTGTTCATTTTTAATTTCAGTATATATATTTTTTCACTCAATATAATTCTCCCAACAGTAGAAAAAGACAAGTTTAATGCTTTGGAAAGTTCACATTTTCTTGTGTACATATGGAGAAGGAGGGACCATGGCCTTGCATGCTTAAAGTAAATAGGTATATGGGCTTGGTTACAACACTCGTTATTTCTTTAAATTATCAGATTTCACTTCAGATTTCGACAGTTGTTTAGTCCAGATGATATCCGATCCTCAAAGCCGAAATAATATTTTGATGATATACTTTAATTCGTCCGTGAGAGTAGAACATGGAAAATTGCATCATATAATCATAATGCATGAAATCGTTTTAAGCTCCTAATTTGAAAACTATCTCACTTAGAAAAGCGATGTATGCAGCGATTTGTAGCTATGATGAACAGGCATTCGATAATATGATTGTGGAAAGTGAAAACAACAACTTACGTAAAGAATAGGTTGTGGCCTGTTCCAGTCAAGGCATGGTTGAGCAGGCCAAAAATCATGGCGGCTTCAGACCCCAGCGAGGTTATTCAGGTGACGCCTTAAGACCCAAAGGCGACGTGGTGAGGATGTGCCTGGTAAAGGATATAATTAAATAAGGCCATTAATTATCTTCAAAAGGGATGTTGTAATTAACCCAAACACCAAATTTTCAGTCATGCACTTCCTTGGAGTTCCTTTGGAATGCATGCAAAGTTTCAGGCTGCTGGATTTTATGGTTTTTTGAATTATGGAGGACACACACACACACACACACACCACAGTAACGTTTATTAGTATAGATTTTTTGCTACGATAACACAGGTCTGCAAAATGGAACTTTTTAAAAATTGTTTTGATATTTTATGTTACTTTAATATATATTTTAGGGTGCTAATTCGAAATATCAAACAGTTTTTCTTCATCACGTAAGGTTTTCTTACAAATTGATGATGACATTCACAAGAATTTAGGTAAATTCCCATATGGTAAGACAAAATGAAACTAATAAAATAAATTTGGTACTCTATTTAGCAAAGAGAAATGGCACAATGCAATTAAAAGTAAGACAATAGATTCTTTACAAGTGCTCCATCATTTTTTAGGTTCAGCACCTCAAAATCTCTTCTTTCTCACTTGAAAACTACACCTGGAACTTTTCGTTTGTGGGCATTTGGTGGACTTTCACGATGCAACATCCAGCAGTAGTCGGCCATCATACTGACATTCCATCTCCCTGATATCTTCTTTCCATCTCCTTCATTCTTGATGAAACCTTTCCCCTTGTTCTTCACTCACATCCCCTAGATTTTCCGGAAAGTAATCCATGGGCATGTAGGAAATGAACTTTAAGGCTCATTTTACATCCTAAAGGCCTCAAACTTTTTAGCATTCTTCCCACGATGTCTGTAGTTTGGATCCTTGTAATTACCCAGAAGTTCTTCATCACATCTTTCAAACTAATCCATGCTCTTTTTCAGGATCACTAAAGAGAGTTTCAAAATTTTCATCCTTGACGAGTTTTCTTATATCTGGTCCAACAAATACACCCTCTTATAACTTGGAATCTGATAGAGCAGGAAACTTACTACGCAAATACTTGAAGCCTTCTGCATCCTGTGGCAAAGCTTTTACAAATTGCTTCATCAGGCCAAGTTTTATATGTGGAGGAGGCAAAATAACCATTTTCGGATTCACCAAGCTTTCTTGAAGGATGTTTCTTTGTCCCTGGTGTAAGCGTATCGCTACTTGACCATTGTTTTGAGACCAATGGAGGTCCCTGGCTCTACTGTCCCACTCACACAAGAAACAAGGAAACTTTGTGTAGCCTGACTGTTGTCCAAGTAACATGCAAATTATCTTCAAGTCACGCAAATCATCCAGTTGTGATCTTTGTATTAATCATGTTTAAGAGTAACACCAAATTTTTCATGTGTCTCCTTCGTGATCACTGAGTGTCCAACAGGGATGGAAGCATATTTTATTACCATTATGCAAAAGAACTGCTTTAAGACTTCTCTTTGAAGAGTCAAATAGAGTCTCCATTCATCAGGGCTGTAACTTTTGCCAAACGTTTCTATTAGTCCTGATGGATCTGTACAATAAACCAAATCATTTTCTTGAGCAGAATATGGAACAAACACTTTTTTCTCGGTTACGATACCAAGAGAATGATGCACCAGGAGCTAAAAGACTCTTGGATTTAAGTCTGGAGCCTAAAAGCTCTGCTGACACCTTTGCAAGTCCCAAGTCCCTCACTAGATCATTGAATTCACACTGGTTGAATAGTTGAGGTTCTTCACTTTTACCACTATTGAAGTCTACATCATCATTGCTATTGCTGCTTTCTGACTCAGAACTTTAGTGTATGTCTTCAAGGTTTCCTGTGGTGATGGAGCTGGAACATCTGGTCCATGGCAACAGGTCCAATGCAGATGGGAGATTTGGATAAACAATGTTTTTCACACTCTTTGAATTGTGTCCTTGTACCTTACATGAGCAAAAGTAGCAGTCATCACTGTGATTTTTAGGCTCTCTCCATATCATTGGAACCCCAAAACGAAAAGACTTCTTTGTACATTTGTCCATTGTCTTAGTTCTTCAACACAAATTGAGCAGACCTTATGAGGAGCCCATGTTCTTATCTTGGTCTCCTAATGTTCACACCAAAGTAGGCATCGTAAGATTTTTTTTAACAAAGTAAGTAATGTATCTCTGACGTTTCTTAGTGATAAACTCACCACAAATGTAACAAAATTTGTCGGGCTGGTTGCACATCCTCTAGAAGCCATTATTGTTTCCAAATCTGTACAGATCTGTAAAGAAAAAGTAATGGGATTAGAGAAAGGGGATATTACATTCGGATAAAATATTAAAACGCAATAATCAAACTCGGGCACACTGGTAAAACGCAATGATCGATTTTGTGAAGAAACTATACGTGATAGGATAATTTAATTTTGTCATTTTGAAATCACAGGTAAAAATTGATCAAATTCACCCAATAAATATGAAACAATTTTCTGGTCGCAGACCTGTGTAATTTGTGAACCACTGAAGGGATTCCAACCAAACTTGGCACAAGTATATTTTGATGTTGATGTACCATACTCGTTTCAGACTGTTGGTGCTGCTGTAGCAGTTTCTTGGAAAGGGTTATACTGGGTGGTTTGCCATTGCCATCCCAGCATTGTTTGTCAGTGGTCTTTCCTTTTAATTCCTGAACATTAAGGGAGGAAGCAGCACATATCATTTTACCCTGCACACGAAGCGAAAAGTGGGGTTGAGCAATTTGTTCACTCTTTCTGTCGACAGTCCATGATCGAGGAAATACTTATTTTTGATATAATTTTACATTTTGAAATCTGTACAATATGAATCTGAATGCGAACCTGCAGTTTAGCAGTACTTTGGCTCTGAATTTGGCAAATTGTACGGAATCTCGTCCCGAGTGTGCATGTGCACAGAGGTGTGCGATAATTGTTTTACTCTGGCAGTCAAATAAAATTGAAAGTCATTCCAAACAGGAAGCTTACTGATTTTCGGAACCTCATAAAGGACTCGAACAATAGGCACAAATAACTAATTTAAGGTGGTATAAATGATGGTGCGTCAATGGTGGTAAACCTTTAAAACTTTAATTTATTTCAATTGAATTATATACTTGAACATTGTAGAGCACTGGCACTTCTCAAAACCTCCAGTTTAGCAGTATTTGGACGAAATATTATACCATTTTACCCATCGCGACTAATCACATTTGCTGCTCACGTTCTCAGTGTTGGGGATTATAGATTCAAACAAATTTGCGGCTCAAAGGAAACACAGATTGTACTCAGAAACGCGAAATAAGAGTTTAAATGACACTTCCAGGTACTTTTTCTTAAGACTGCATGGGTAAGGTGTTCTATGTCTCTCTAGTTTTATAAAGTCTTTTGTATGACTCAGCCAGGGTTTGAACCACCGACCTTCCAGATGCAGAGCAGACGCTCTAACCATTATGCCACCGATTCTGGTTAGCTCAAGTATAGACTGTAATAAAAGGAAGAAGTGGTTACATTTTGACTTCAAAAGGTTAGAGGGCATGTGACCTATAATTGAAGGTGATTTTGGTACAGCAACTTGTGAACCTCTGAAGGAATTTCAACCAAACTTGGCACGAGCATGGACTGTAATACAAAGGATGAACTGATTTTTTTTTTTTGCTTTCATCAGGTCAAAGGTTATGTGCCCTTTTAAAATAATTTTGTAGACAATAACTTCAGTTGAACCATCTAATGTTGTCTTCTCTTCTACGTATCCCTGTGCTCTCTCTCTGGTGACCTTAATTACCTCCACCAGTGAAAGTAGATGGAGGTTATGTTTTCAACCTTTAGTCTCCAAACTTTGTTTGTTTGTGTGCAGGATATCTCAAAAAGTTATGGACGGATTCGGCCGGAACTTGGTGGACAGGTTGAGTGTAACAAGGACGAATTGATTCGATTTTGGTGATGATCTGAATCCCGATCCGGATACTATTTTTACCTCCACCACC
The DNA here is from genome assembly GCA_035128595.1 of Eptatretus atami. Classification (NCBI taxonomy): domain Eukaryota; kingdom Metazoa; phylum Chordata; class Myxini; order Myxiniformes; family Myxinidae; genus Eptatretus; species Eptatretus atami. Next base: position 107,367,170 of record CM068962.1, on the reverse strand, counting down.
GAAAGTGGAAGGAGGTTATGTTTTCACCCCTCTCTGTCTGCTTGTCTGTTTGTCTGTTTGTCTGTTTGTGTGCAGGATATCTCAAAAAATTGTGGACGGATTCAGATGAAATTTGGTGGCCAGGTTGGGTGTGTGACAAGGCCGAATTGCTTAGATTTTAGTGAAGATCCGGATCCGGCCACTAGAATTTTTTTAAGTGATTCTTCATCGTTGAGAGATAGGGCCAAAAATGATAAATATCACAATATCTCAAAAAGTTGTGGACAGATTTGCATGAAACTTGGTGGACACATTGGGTTTATGACAAGGAAGAATTGATTCAATTTTGGTGAAAATCCGGATCCAGATCTGATAATTTTTTTCAGTGATTCTTCGCCATTGAGAGATGGGGCTAAACTGTTATATAGCACGATATCTCAAAAAGTGGTGGGCGGAGGATTCAGCTGAAACTTTGTGGACACATTAGGTGTGTGACAAGGAAGAATTGTTTCAACTTTGGTGAAGATCCGGATACCAGAATTATCTTGTTTTAAAAGTGATTCTTCACCATTGTGAAATGGGGCCAAAATCGATATATAGCATGATATTTCAAAAATGCATTGAGACCGATATGTTCTCGTGGATCAGGCATTGCGTGGTGGAGGTATGCGCTCTACCGAGTGCCCTTCTAGTTTTCTTTTTTTTTTTAAAGTTATTCTTCACAATTGAGAGTTGCAGCCAAAATCCATATACCGTATAGCACGATATCTCAAAATTTTAGAGACAGATTTAGATGAAACTTGGTGGACAGTTTGGTTGTAATGAGGACAAATTGATTAGGTTTTGGTGAAGATCCACATCCCGATCCTGACACAATAATTTTTTATTTTTTGAAGTGATTTTTCACCATTGAGAAATGGTACCAAAAACGATATACAGGGTGTTTCAAAAAGAGTGATCCAATTTTATATGTTTATTTACAAAGAAACAGAAAGCTCAGGAACATAAACCAAGCATTTCTTGAAAGCTTATGACATGGTACTTTCTATCATTCATTGCTATTGTAGTTAATCACTGCGAGAGTTAGTGAGAGCCCAAGGTCTGAAATTGTCATTTACTCAAAATCCTTGTAATTGACGTTCTCGATGTGTGCCCCTCCATGTGTGTTCAGACAGGCATTGATCCTGACTCCATAGTTCTGTCCAACTTTCCTGTAGGTCTCATGTGGCACTGCCTGGAGGTAGTCTGACACCTTCTGCTTCAAATCATCCAGTGTGACAGGGCGGTTGGCGTAGACAGAGCCCTTGGCAGCCCCCTGGAACCAGTAGTCCAGAGGGTTCAAGTCTGATCTATGGGGTGCCCAGTCATGAGCGCTACCAAGGGGGAATGAGGTGGTTTCTGAAGAGTTTCCACAGGAAAGTGATGGTGTCACCAGCTGTATGCAGGGGTGCACCATCCTGCATAAATCTGGTCATGCTGAGCTGGTTTAGGGTGACCTTTTGGGCTAGAACATTATGGAACTTCTGGAGCACAGCCCAGTAGTCCTCACCGTTGATCGTCACCGCCCTGCTGTTGTTACTGTTGCCCTTGTGCTCAAAATGTTTCACAATACGTTGTATGGCACAATTTGTGGGTCCATCACATGTTCTGAGGTCGTATTCCTGGCAGAACCTCTGGTAAGTGTCTACATATGATTTAGTCTCGTACCACAGAGCCACCACTTTTGGCCTCTGCTTCACTGTAAATGGCATAGTTGAGCTGCGGAGCTAGAAACCCCAAGGAACAAATACCACGATAAGACCACCAAACCCTGAAAAAGAAAACGGTTTAGGTCAAAAAACAAAGAAATGGCAGGAAGTCAAAGTTGTATCAATCTTTTTCAAACACCCTGTATAGCATGACATTTCAAAATGCTGTGGATGAATTATGACAAAATTTGGTGGGTGACAATAACAAGCCAATTTGATTTTGGTTCAGGTCCCGATGCAGATCTGACCTATCGGTGGGATACAAAATGTAAACTGTTCCGCCTTAGAGGTATGCATTCCACCGAGTGCTGTTCTAGTTTCCATGTGGTAATTAATCGAGATGAAATGGAAGTGGGTTGTGATCTTAGTTGGGCAGAGGCATATCCATTGACACACTTGTGTCAAATTCTAGTTTCTAGTTTTTTTCGGTTTTTTTTCCTACTTTTTCTCGTCGACACCCTTCAAGGGTCATCCCAAAAGTTCTGCCATCCCGCTTGTAACTTGTAAAATAAAGCATCAAAATGATCACAAGATTGCATGTATAACCGTCTCATTATTCACCTTGCCTCTTCACAAAGGGATGTTTTTGTGTGTGTTCATGTGTGCAAGCGCGTTTTGTTTTCTCTATCCTAGATTACTCATCTGCTTCAATAAAGATAGTTCATTCCCGTGTCTACTGTAATATGCATACCCTGGCGAGTCTCTCAATGTCATGTTTTGTTTTGTTTTGTTTTGCTTTAAGAAGGAATTAATATACGAGTAACTCATACCAAGAATGTGACTATGGCAGAGAAAACTTCATTATATAGACACCCAAACTCTTGTTAAATTTCTGGTAATGAAGAAGAAACATGCATATGAAATGTACCAATAATGTTTTTGTAATTACTCATAAAAAAGGGGAAAAATTAATGGAAGACATTGAATCAGCTGAAGAAGTTAACGCAGCCACTGCTATATTAATCCACTTCTGCCTTGGGATTGGATAGTTGGTTTGACTGCTGGACAAAGTACATTGAAAATGATTGAGATTATGTAATATGACTTATTTGATTATATAACATATGATTATGTAATATAATAATTTGACGAGACTAAAGTTTGGCTATGGTGTGTGTACGAGATCTAATGTGTAGGTGTGGGTGACAAACTTTGGGATAACACTTACAATATTGATTTTGCTGAAAAGGGTGATTGTCGATATGCTTATTATGCATATATTTATAGTTAAACTGACCTGAAATTCTTTAAATCGGTGTTTGACTCATGTTACGTGTGAAAGGACACACTTTCTCAAAATCGTCTTGTGTGGTGTTATGAAACTTCTTTATTCTATTTGTATTATTACGCATGCTTTCGCTCTGCCCCAGGGCCATCGCATCATAATGAACTGGCGTTTCACCCTCCCCTCTCGGCGCATCCTGGTGAGTAGAGGGTCCACCCATTGATTTGTTGCTCTCACCCATTCCCGAAGTGATGGAGAAGCAATTGTAATTGGTCTGTGTGTCAGTGCGTCTCCCCACAGATCCACCTTAATATAGATAATTCTCAGATCTGCTGTAATCCGTATACCCTGGCATGTATCTGGATTATGAAGCGCTCAGTCTTCTTTGCTATTATGAACAATCACCAATTGCTTCAACTTGTACTGAAGTTTGAATTTAATACAGCACTTTTGAAATGACGAAATCCACCCCATATTGTTTTGTACGCATGCGCAGAAACCCCGACTAACAGAGTTCATCGTGGCGTTCTGGACGTATTTCCTGCCTGCCAGGTAATGATTGTGGCAAGAAATTAAAAGAAAACTTTTAAAGAAGCTGAAAATACTTGAAAAAACGTACTTGCGAGAAAGGGGTATGCATCTGCATAATGAAAGATTTGGAGAACTTTCTGATCAACTCGTCCAAAAGTTGATATCTTACAGTCTGTACTGCAAGAACCACTGACGATATGGGCCCGTGAAATGCCGAAGGTTCGTAAACTGGTGCGTTTTCCCCAAAATCTTCGTGCTTCTCAACACCAATGGGAAGGTTATATCATCTGGGGCTTGTCGATGAACAGGGTAAGTTTAAAACGATTATATTTACTGTTGACCATGTTTGGGGGGTGAGAGGG
>CM068962.1:107332711-107343488 GCA_035128595.1 Eptatretus atami | reverse complement strand
CAGCGATTCACTTTTTTTTCCCTTAAAATTACACCCCCTTTTATCCCAAGGTATATTTATTTGTCTCCCCTTTTAACCTAGGGACACTCATTTTCAAATAACCAATGCATATTGTTTAGCTCACACATTGAACCTATAAAGATTTGTTCATTCTCAAATTCCTTCAATAGTTTAATTTTCTTTGCACAATAATCCCCATCTAAATATTTAAAAACAAACATTGGAATCTTTATATTTTTCAAGATACCCCTTTTGTGCCATTACGAAATGATATACTTCTCTTAATGATCTCATCTGACCACCTCCTGAGCCACAGATTATTTTTTGCATAAGCCCCGCCCACTTTTCATAAGCCCCGCCCACTTTTCCTAAGCCCGCCCACTTTTTCATAAGCCCCGCCCACTTTTCTAAGCCCGCCACTTTTCATAAGCCCCACCCACTTTCTTGAGGTGTTTCCATAAGCCACGCCCACTTTTGCTAAGCCTCGCCCACTTTTCATAAGCCCCGCCCACTTTTCATGAGGTATTTTCATAAGCCACGCCCACTTTCCTAAGCCCCGCCCACTTTTCTTAGCCCCGCCTACTTTACATCATTTCCAGTTCATCTCTGACTCACAAAGAAATCACTAGAAAATTCTACAATGTTATGGTTTTGAAAATTTTCCGAACGAAGGCATGCCTGGGCTTGCCCAGGGAATTTCCACAGAAACCACGCCCACCAGTCTTTCTCTATAAAGCCTCAGGCCCAGGCTCCATTTTAAACATATTTTTACTTTTACTGAGAATGGACTACTGTGCTGAGCTTGCCTGGAACTCTATGACTTGTATGGAACTAAACTTACAAGTTGAAGAATTGGATTCAAACCTATTATCTGTTGAGGTAAGATCTAATTTCCCTATTTTCAGTTCCTTTAAACATCGACTCATTTAATAATTAAATAACTTAATTAATACATTATTATTTTCTCTCACAGGAAATTGTATCTGAAAATACCGATTTTGCCACAACTTTGGGCGAAATTGATGACTTGGTTGAAGACCTTGTGAGCGACAAGACCACAGAACGAGCGAGACCTTGAGTGGGATGACTTTGGGGTTCCTTGGAGATTGACTACTTGTATGGAACTAAACCTACAATTGATCAATTGGATTCAAAACTCTTATCTGTTGAGGTAAGATTTTATTTTCCTATTTTCAGTTTGATTTAAGCATAGACTCATTTAATAATTAAATCACTTAATTAATACATTATTATTTTCTCTCACAGGAAATTGTATCAGAAATACGAAATGAAAATACTGCTTTTGCCACAACTTGGGGCGAAATTGTTGGCTTGGTTGAAGACCTCATGAGCGACCAAGACCCACAGAACGAGTTCGTCCTTGATGACCCAACCAAAGAGTTATACCTTGGAGACCAGCAAAATCCTGAAAAAGAGTTTTACAACAATAGTACTCATTGCGAGTTATCAAGACAATACCCACTGAACAAGTTATACCTTGATGACCCAACCAAAGAGTTATACTTGGAGACCAGCAAAATCCTGAAAAAGAGTTTTACAACAATAGTACTCAATGCGAGTTATCAAGACAATACCACTGAACAAGTTATACCTCGATGAGCCAGAATACAAGTTTTACCTTGGAGACTCACAAATTTCAGACATTTTGGAAAAATGGAGTTTTCCTTGATGATCCACAGTTATACTATGTGAGATCTATCACTGAAACCCATCAAAATTGGAAAAATGGAGATTTCCTTGATGATCCACAGTTATACTATGTGAGATCTATCACTGAAACCCATCAAAATTGGAAAAATGGAGATTTCCTTGATGATCCACAGTTATACTATGTGAGATCTATCACTGAAACCATCAAAATTGGAAAAATGGAGATTTCCTTGATGATCCACAGTTATACTATGTGAGATCTATCACTGAAACCCATCAAAATTGGAAAAATGGAGATTTCCTTGATGATCCACAGTTATACTATGTGAGATCTATCACTGAAACCCACAATATTTCTGGAAATTGTGATCTACCTTGGAGTCTTGATAGATGGTTATATTTTTGGAGACTTGAAATGTGGGTTCTGGCTTGATAACTCACAATGTGATACGTATCTTGGAAACTCAACAGGAATGTGGTTATACCTTGGAGACTTGAAATGTGGGTTCTGGCTTGATAACTCACAATGTGATACGTATCTTGGAAACTCAACAGGAATGTGGTTATACCTTGGAGACTTGGAAAGTTGGGTTTATTTTGGAGACTTGAAATGCTACCACTCTTTGGGATCTAAACCTATCAAGAAAGTTCTGACTCCCCCTTTCTACACATCAAACCTGAAGCCTGAAAAGACAGAATTGGAAGAAGAGAAAAAAACATAAAAAATATATATTGTTAGTTCTGGGAAGAAAGTGCAGACTTACTCCCCCTTTCTACATCATCAAACCTGAAAGCCTGAAAAGACAGAATTGGAAGAAGAGAAAAAAACGAAAAAATATATATAGGTGGAAATGTCATTTTGAAAAAGACATTGTGTTGGGGGTTGGGACACAGATACACACACATCACACACACACACACACACACACACACAAACAAACAAAAGTTAAGCCTTGACTATTCAGTTGAGGATTCTGTGTTTGGGGTTCACAGATCTAAGAACGTCCCCCACTGCACACACACCAACAAACAAAAGTTAAGCCTTGACTATTCAGTTGAGGATTCTGTGTTTTGGGTTCACAGATCTAAGAACGTCCCCCACTGCACACACACCAACAAACAAAAGTTAAGCCTGACTATTCAGTGAGGATTCTGTGTTGGGGTTCACAGATCTAAGAACGTCCCCCTTGACACATTATATACTGTTATACACCTCGAGTGTCCACAACGGTGTATAGTAGGAGGGAGTGAAGCGCCAACCCATTGCTCCCATGGTATTATCTGCTTAGTTTTGTCTTTTGTAATTCCTGTGAATAAAATGAACCTAAAATCTCTTCCCCTTCTAAATCATATATCTTATAAGTCAAGGAACCGTATCTATTACAGAAACAATTTTAAAAGTTCGTTAGTCCATCGTTACGGAAAACCTTTTTCAAAATGAGATTTCCACCTGTATATTCTTACGATATCACCAACTTTGAACTTAGTTTTTCTGACATTAATCTCTTTTTCATATTTTAATTTTGTAAATGTTTCTGATGGTTTCATATTGTTGACGTATGAATCGTGTTATTATACTTATCCACAATATCCTGAATAAAAGATAAACCATTGTTGTGAACCGAGTTGTGTGAATTTTTATACAGTCTCTCTTTAAGGTACGATTAAAACGTTCAATAACAACCGCCTTCCCTTCATTAAAGGTACTGTATAATGTAATACTGTTATTTTTAGAAAATTCATAAATGTCTTGTTATAAAACTCTCTACCCTCATCAGTCCACAATTTTTTAGGTTTTCTCTTACTTTTATTAAATATCTGTTGAAAGGCTAACATAAGAGTATTACCTGTTTTGTTTTTAATGGGAGAACCATGCGTATCTACTCCTCAAATCAATAACGGTTAAAGCATACTTGTACCCCTTATCATTATTGAGTTCAATCAAATCAGCGGACCAGATATAATCAACTTCCTTGGAATAAACCTTTCTTCTACGAAACTTTGTGAATATTGGTTTATGTAATTCATCAGCTAATTGCTCTTCAGTCTTTATGACATCATTAGGCCTATAAGTTTTTTGAATTTCCAAGTCCAAGTTTCAATTTAGCACTGATCATCTTCTTCACGATGAACCTATCAACTTTTTCTCTCAAGGTTGGATTTTGTATCAGAGACAAATTATACAACATTTCTCTATCGGTTCATGCTTTTCTTCCAAGTTGTGGTATTCCCATAATCAATCGTGTCTCATGCACACTTCATCAACTCTATTGATAGGCTTACTCCAGGATTTAGGATTGTCTGCCTCATCTAATCTTTTATCTAAGTTTGTGCCTGGACCACAGAAAGAATACCCTGGAAGATGTAATTCCCTGGTATTCCAGTAGTTGTAAATTTACTTCCTGATAAAAACTTTTGTATATCTTCCGAGTTTGTGTTTGGAGATAAATTGATTTTTTTTTGAACCACACACCGAACATATACCTTTTTGGATAACCCTGTTATTTTTACTTTTAATATATGAAATATTTAGTATTAGTTTTCTTTTACATTTGAGACAATAACTCATTTATTTATGAGAAAAATTCCTGCAGAGTGCAAAAACCTTTTAGTTTCCAACATGCACATTTGAATCTTAATTTTTAAAACATAAATAATCCTCAGAAATGCCTTCACCTCTCCTCCATTTATTTAAGAAAAAAAATGAAAAACTTAATTAAAATGAATATCCTCTCCCTGAAAACGATGTCAATAGTCTTGTCGAAAGTATTGCAAATAGACTTGTCAATTCTTTGTTTTCCTCCTCGGTGGGTTGATTTATTTCTGTAATACACCAATCTTTTTTTAATCTCACCGGTTTCCATATTTTGATATTTATTCATTCTCTCTCTTCCTCCCTCTCCTCCTCTCTCTCTTCTCTCTTTCCTCCTCTCTCTCTTCTCTCTTTCCTCCCTTTCCTCTTCTCTTTCTTTCTCTTCTCCTCTTTCTCTCTTTCTCCTCCTTCCCTCTCCTCCTTCTCTCTCTTCTCTCTCTTCTCCCTCTCCTCCTTCTCTCTCTTCTCCTTTTCCTCCTCTTCTCTCTCTTCAACTCCTTCCTCATCCCTTACTATCCTTGAATCACTTACACCCCATAGAATATCATACATATATTCATCAGGATTTCTTGTTTATCCTACATCCAAAATAATTTTTTTTACAACAGGAAACCAATAAAATTTCTTTTGAATTCTAAAAGAGCCTTTCGTTTTCTTAACTTTATAATTTTTTCATTATTTAACATTCTAATTAAATCTAAAGTTGTCGGTTTATCACATCAGCATAAAGCCAATCTTTTATTGAAAATACCTCATTCTTATGTTGTAGAACTATTTATTAAAATACCGAATACCCTTTTCTTGAAGGTATGCTTGGACACAGAAATGATAATTTTCTTGAAGCCTTCTTGCCGTCATTTATGTATTAGAAATATATGTTAGAATAATATTATGACACGAAACACCTCCCATCTTCCCATAGTTAAATCATTTGATTTCCCTACTTATTACATATAATCCTGTTTTTTTCTGTTTTCATGAGATAAACAAGGGCAAAACCATATTATATTTACCCTTATTAAATTCTTTTATTTGTTGTTTACTAATCGTGGACCACAAAACTCATTCTCGATACCAAGTGGATAATATTCTTCCTTACGAGACTGATTTAATTGTTCCAGGTCTTCGAGGTTAATTTTAAATGACCAATTATACCCTAAATCATTCATATCATACCCCATTGTTCTATTCTCATACAAACGATACGCCCTTCTTTATAAAAATTTATTTAATTCGAACTGTGAATTCTGTATGACCTGGAGATTAAAATCAACACTTCTGTATCTTTGGAATACACAGCCGTTTTATTTAAGGATATATATTGTGATAAATCACTTAATCTCACCAAGTCATTCGCGTCAGTCGGGCTTGGATAATTTTTTAATTTATAAGCATTTTTCATATTAATATTTTTGGTTATATTATATTTATGTCGTTCAGCCTGTGCCTTTGTGTAATAAATTGATAAATCAATATCCAGTTCTTGGGATACACCAAAGATAGAACCATCTTTGCCAACATAAGTCATTTATATTAGATTAAAAATAATGTCATAAAAATTTTTATTTTTGTTGAGTTGAAATAACACATATAGACATAATTACCACAACACTTGGAATTTAATTCTTGGACTTGAAATGTTTGATAAACACCATTCTGTAAGAATTTTATGACTTCAACAGGGTGGAAGACCAAAACTATCAAATAATATTTGTCTTGATATTAAAAATACAAACCCAATGAGAACCGTTCCCATTATTATCTTCTAAGTTCATAATAATATTTCTTTGTATGTTTAGGCACGTTTGTTAATTCATCTCTCATACAAATAACCACATTATGAATTTTTAATTTCTTACAATATTTGACAAGTTGTAATTTTGATGTTGTATTCTTTCCAAATTTTTCCAACCACTCATCAATGCTCATTTATTTATTAGAAAGATATAATCCATTACCTCTTTTCGTTATTTTACACCTGCTTGTGCAATAGAAGAAAGCATATCTCAACTAACAATCTTGCTTTATCAGGCAGACCTTCAAGTTTTTCAGCAAAATCTACAATTACGCCACTTCCACTAATTTGTTTCTCCAACTTTTGTTATGTCTTTCCAATTCTTTTTGAGCCTGGAGTTGAGCCTTCCTTTCGTTGGCAGTTTTCACCGCTGTTGAAATACCACCCGTCAATGCTCCAACCGCACTTAAACCAGCAAATAAGGAATAAGAAATGGGAGAAATCCTCCACTCGTCTCTCTTATTGAATATTTTTCAACATTGGTTTTGTCATTTTTAATTTTAAGTGAGCCAGTGTCATTCAAGATTTTAACCTGTTCTCTTGTGAGCAAAACATCAATTCTTACTGCTCCTTTTCTCTGAATTGTATAACGTTAATCGTACAAGGCTTTTGATTTTGAACACAAGATGATAGTTTATGAAGATTGATTTGATTAACATATACCCAGTTGGTACTTTGCCACTCATTTATTTAACAAAAAAATTATGTGAGACTAATCATCACACCATTATCTGTATTAATCTGCAATTCTGTTTCTTCCAAAGCAAACAATATGTATCAACTTCTTCACTCTCTCCTCTTTCAATGTATAGGGAAGTATCCACTCGATTAGACTTTATAGTTTCCTTTTGCGCGCTCAGTCAAACAAAATCCCCCATTCATTTACATGGGGAAAAGTGAGCCAGAATCAGTATATCCACCCTACTTACGTTGCTAAGGACTTTGTTTCTCAAACTCAAGAAGCTAATATCCGGTTATTTCGATTTTCCCAATAACGTGTGTTGTAAAACTTCATCGTAAGATATCTCGGTCAGTTTGTGACGACCACTATGTATGATACACCGTTGTGAAGCTTATTTTATGGGCTTTCAAATAAACCCAATCAATATTGAATTTTTGCGACTTCCGACTGGTTTTGTACTGGAGGGTCACATATATATAAATATAAAAATATATATATATTATATATATATATAATATTATATAGATATAATATATATATATATATATATATATATATATATATATTGTGAAGGTTCTGGGAACCAAGACCCCAAGGCAATAGCACACAACATATAGTGGTTCGGAAGGCAGTTATTTTGTTATTACTTGTTCCAGTCTTTCTTCCCCTTGTGTCTAATGGGTTACAAAGGGAGTATGCATTGTGAGTGATTAGTTAGGTTTATCCCCATTCCTCCCCATTAGCTTCTCTGTACTCAATCTTCTCACACGACCAAGCACATGCTGCGAGCAGCTTAATTTGCATGTGCATGCCAAAACCTTGTTTGCACATGCGTGCCACAACCAAGCTGCCATTTCCACCACAATAGCCTTCCTCACCACAATTCTCCCACAATGCCAGTGATAACCACCGTGCCTTCTTCAGATACACACTAGACCCGAATGTTTCCCCTTGCAGTATACCCCGAACCCCGAGTCTGTAGCAATATAATATATTGTTTGGTTCTGGGGCAACAAAATAAATTATACTATATTTTTACATCTATTCTTGAAAGATGTGCGTGTGTGCGTGTGTGTGTGTGTGTGTGTGTGTGTGTGTGTGTGTGTGTGTTATAACTATGGCCGCCACTAGCTAATTGTATAAACAGAAAATGATAGGAACCAGACTCCTATCATCCACAGATATTTCTCATATTCCTATATTTCCATGGGTCCGATTTGCATTCAGGAACTGAACAATTATGGTTAACCATTTTAAAATTGCCACTCTTTCATCTAAATGCTGAAAATTATGTTTAAAAGGCGATTTGAATAACAGATGCCATGCCAGCAACGACTCTGTCTGCCTGTCTGGTGGTCAAAAAAAATTGAAAATCGTTCCAAACAGGAAGCACTTTTTAAGGACGTTATAAAGGACACAAACAACAGGCACAGATATCTAATGTAACATGTTAAATAAGGTGGTGTAATAGCCGCTGCGTCACGGGCGATAAGCTTCCGGAATTAATTTTTTTAATATGAACTTTAATGTCTTCATTTTTGTTTCAATTTAATCATATACTTGAACACTGTAGAACACAAATCGCCTTCCTCGCACTTTAAAAAACCTCAAGTTTTGCTGTACTTGGACATGTTATATTAGGTGCTGTATAAGAAAACAGTGCTAAATTTGTGGAGTTTTTTTATATGACCTTTAAGATCATTATTTTATTTCAATTGAATGATATACTTGAGCATATGTTATATAATCTTAACCCGAAAACTCTAACCCTAAAAAGGCTACCCTAACACTAAGTATTCTAAGGGTTAGCTACCCGAACCCTTTGGTATGACTCGGCTGAGGGGGTAAGGTGTTCTGTGAATTCTCTAGTTCTTCTTAGAGATTACTTGTTCATGCGAAGTGCGCATGAGAGTCGGCATGCCACCATTCCTCACCGTTCCTCACCTCTACCATGTGCGTATTCTCAAATTCATCTGGTGTTCAGCCAGTGCGTGGCTTACTTCATGCTCCGTAACTTCACTTTGAAATGTATTCGCATTGCGACTACTGTAATAACATTTGCAGATGGAGCTTCATTCATACCGAAGTGATATTTGAATGCTCCCTGAGCTTGAACAATGGAGCCACTTGCAAAGAACAGTTCCACAACAGCATACCTTTTTCTGGTAGTCCAATGACCCGTGCCATCACAATTTCAAACCATAATTTGAAATGAAAGAAATGACAAACACCATTTTTATGCATGCTTCAACAGGATGATGCAGAGATAGCACACTTGCCTTTGAGCTGTCTAATCTGGGTCTGGTTCTGATTCCTACGATAAACCGTCGTACTAGTGCAGGCAAGGTTTTGCATTGCAAAGTGTGCTTTGCAATGCTGTCCCCTCTGATGGACGTGACGTTAAGCTGGGTGTCCTGTCTACCAGCATTAGTTGGTGGATATTGAAGATCCCACGATGTCTTTATGTCTTTTTACGAAGAGTACATGAATTATCACTGACAAGATTTCAAAATTTTTTGCCCTAACCAACAGGGAACATGGTAGCAGTGCAGTCGCACTCTCTCGCAATGATGCCCCCAGCAGCTATGTGCTGAATACGAGCGAAGATGTTTTCTTCCTTAACATCATAGTATTCAAACATTTGCTAGCTTCTATGTTTCTCTGTCACCCTTTATATCCCAAGATAAGTTGGAGGGTTGTGAGGTATAAAATAACAAGGACAAATGTGTCCAAGAGCAGCGTCCTAAAGGTTTTGTCGGCTAAAAAAAAAAATAAAAAAAACCCAACAACAACTTCCGATATTTCATCACGTGCCTTGATTAAGCCAATAGCGAGACCCGTCATAATGTATTTACGTATTTACGATATATCGTGTATTTACGAAATAAATAATGTATTTACGAAATTACAATATGATAAATGGAATAATCTTTAAATAGTAACGTGAACTTTTCGAAACTTTAAAGCAAATGTCCGAATATATTTAAAAGTTCATGATAGACGCTCTCAAAAGGCACCGTCAATGTGAGGATGTGTACATGTGCTTAGTATTTAAGGAGATCCGGATGTTGTGTATATACAAGAGCCGAGTCCTACAGATTAAGGTTTTGTCTTCACAAGAAGAAGAAGAAGAACGCCGAGCTCTCTATGAGCAGCGTTCGCTACGCGAGACGCTGCTAAAAATGAAAGGGTAGAAGACATGAGAGAAAATGGGGAGAGTAAGTTAGTTGAAGAGGAAGAGTAAAATAGGATTGGGTTGGAAAGGATAAGAGCACAGGACAAACTAGAAGAACACTCGGTATAGCGCATACCTCTTCCAGGATGAACAGTTTACATTTTGTATCCCACTGAAAGGCCAGATCTGGATCCGGACCTTAACCAAAATCGAATCGGCTTGTTCTTGTCAATTACCCAACTCATCCACCAAGTTTTGTTATAATCCGTCCACAACTTTTTGAGATATCGTACGATATATCGTTTCCGGCCCCATTTCTCAATGGTGGAATCACTTATAAAAATTTAAAAAATTCTTGTGTTCGGATCCGGATTCATATCTTCACCAAAATTGAATCAATTCTTCCTTGTCAGATATCCAACCTGTGCACCAAGTTTTGTCCGAATCCTTTCAAAAAATTTGAGATATCGTGCTAGATATCATGTTTTCGCTCTCTCACTCAGTGGTGAAGAATCACATAAAAATTCTCATATCCGGATTCAGAGCTTCACCAAAATACAATCAATTTGTTGTTGTCACGCATCAACCTGCCCAACAAATTTCGTTGGAATCCGTCCACAACCTTTTCATATAATTATCCTCATGCTTACAGACAAACAAACAGCCAGACAGGGGCAAAAAGGGCACTTGGTAGAGCACATACATCCACCACGCAATGCCTGACCCACGAGAACATATTGGGCCCAATGCATTTTTGAAATGTATGAAATATCGTTTTTGGCCCTTTCTCTCAATGGTGAAGAATCACTTTCGAAATTAAATAATTCTAGTATCCAGATTCGGATTCAGATCTTCACCAAA
>CM068962.1:107309630-107325702 GCA_035128595.1 Eptatretus atami | reverse complement strand
AATTAGTCCGTGAGAGTAGATCGTGTTTCCAAATCGACGCATAGGCCGAACAAAATGGTGGCTGAAGACTCCAGCAACCACAGAGGTCTGCCCACCATCTTGGAATGTTGGTGTGCCGCCATATTGGAAAGGCTTATTTGGGTTTTTTTGTGATGAGCACCCCATAAATTATCTTCAAAAGGGGTTTTTTAATTCACCCAAACACCAAATTTTCACTCTTGCACTTTCTTGGAGTTTTCTTAGTGTAGTTTTGGAGTTATGGAGGAGACACACTGACACACACTCACACATTGCCTTTTATTAGTACAAGCCGGTAGGCGGACATGGGTAGTCGGCCGTTCCTAGGCAACGGAGGGGTCCATAGCAACGGTTCTTTCTCACACATAACTAGGACCATCCATGAACCTACCATACCACTTTCATGTATATCTGACTCGTAGTCTCTGAGATATAACGAACTTCGTTTTTTTTTATTGTTTTCGACCAGGATTCATTCAAAGTCTATTCTTCTCGACAGTTTTCATAGGATCCGGCTGGAAATTTTGACAATATGGCTGAATGTACTGCCCACAGTCGCTCGTGGCCCGATTTTTGATTTTCTAAAAAATAATTTTTTTATGATTTTTCAAAAATTTCAGTCCCGTTGCTAGGCAACGGTGGTGTTCATAGCAACGGTTCTCATTTGCACACAACTAGGTCATGGTATGAACCTACCAACCAAGTTTCATCGAAATCGCCATTGTATTAACGGAGCACTGGACCGAACAGACATACCATACAGACAGACAGAACAGACAGACAAACATATCGACGGAAATACTGATAATAAGGGTAGAAAAAAAAATCTCAATTTTTTTTTTTTCGACTAGATCGACTACCCAATAGATACAATGGTCCAGAGAAGTACAATTTGGTCAAATTGGCTATTTGTTTTTCCAAGAGAATCATCAATATTTTTTGTGACAGGGGAGCACAATGAATACATGCCTGTAATATATTGTATACTAATATCCAAGTCACTGTCTGTCTGAGAGTTTGATGAATGGATTTGTGCACAATTGTCTGAACGTGCCGAACTCAGGTCTTCTAGAATGTCGCTGTCACTTTCCGATATTTTATCTTCTCCTCCTCGATAAGATTCAGCACTTTTATCCTCTCTGTGTATGACTGGGGTTCTTTCTTCTCTTCTTCCTTGGAGGCTGGTCCTTCTCTCTCGTATCTTCTTGATCTGTATCATAATTGACATCTCCTGCATATCATAAATTATATGCAGATGCAAATTGTATGACTAAACAAACCATACATACTGAAAACAATCAGAAACGACTGAACATGAGCACAAAATATCCAAAGGCAAACCCAAAATTACAAATGTAAACAACTAGTATTCTTTACTATGTTGTTGAAACATGTATGTACCTGGTGCTGCAGGCTTTGTCTTGCTGCTGATGACCAAAAGGCTTGGCGGAAACTGCGGACAGGTAAACCATATCGGCTGAATGCCATCTTCAGTCTCCACCCAGCCTCTGTGTTCTATAGAGGGAAATGTGGTGTTTTGCTTTAGACACTGATACCAGATGACAGCTTGTAAGACATTTCTCTTGAGGTGTTCATCAGCACTACTCTCATCTGACAGGAGGCTGGAACTAGATTTCACATTCTGCTTGTCGTACGTCCTGATGTGTGTGTTCACAAATTCCTCGTTCTTACTTCCAGCATACATGCAGGTTCGGAGCAATGTTTTAGCCTCTGCGATGTCTTCTACGGAAGAGGGTGATCTGCCGAGATGGAAGAGTAGATTACACTTCCTTTCTTTCTCTATCTTCTTCAGTGGTTTCACTTTGTCAACTCCAAATGGAAATGAAGTTGTATCACACACTGTGATGCTGTGATAGGCCGGAAGTACTTGACAAAAGTACTCATCACCAAACCCGTTGTGTATAGACTTTACACTAATGTACCCCTCACGGTTAATCTTCATCAATCAGTCTTCTTTTGGGCTGCAAACAGAATAGGCATAGGTCTGGAGAACCAAGACATCTGTATCGGTTGCCTTTACAATCACAGGGTCTTCGACTTGGCGGCCTGGAGGACCAGCCTTGTTTGTGTCAGCTTTGTGGTGATTGCTCGGATCGAGTTTCTCGATACTGAGTGGCGTTATCAACGAGGTATTTACCTCCTCAGTCACAGTTAATGGAATATTCAATTTGCATCTCACAGCATCATCTTTGTAGTGACCAACCAGAAATTTTATTAGTTCTTTTTTTGTTTTGGGGGATTTCTCAGGAATGAGTCCCAATCTTTCCCCCTTAGTAAACTCTGGTCAGAGCTTGTGATGTGAGTTCTTCTTCCAGGTGTGCCACTTAGTGGAATACAAAAGTTTAACAGAGCTGCTGCATATTCTCCCCAAGTATTAAGAGCAGGAACAGATTTCACAGCAGCCTTTCCATCAACTAACCAGTTTCCCCCCTTCTGTTGGTTTATCTCGAACAGAACCAGACCCTTCCATCAGATCATTCCTCAATGTTGCTTTTGATCCTTGCTTCAAATCTTCCTCTGGTGTTGCTCGAGCCAGCAGGACAGAAGTCAGGGGATACGAATGAGCCTCTTCTGGAGATGTTGCTTTGCCAACCAGTAAATCAAAGGCCCGTCTGTCTTCTTTTCGAATGTTTATGGCCTTGGGGACTTTCTTGGCCTTCTCCATCCCAGTTTTAATCTTAGGCTTTGTTGCTCATTTTGCTCTTATCTTGCTCTTTAATCTGAGCTCATTTTGCAGAATTGTTGGAAGATCAATAAATTTATGGTCTCACATAAATTAAAATGCGGACAAAGATCAATGATAATGTTTGAAATGGGTGGAAATGCCCCACCCCTTCCAAATCAGCAGTGATGCAGTCAGTAAAAATCACCCTGGGCAGATGCGATTACTGTTCAAAGAGAACTATTATGTACACAAAGCAAGTGTACAACCAAAAACAATCTATTTTTGTGTCAAAAATATAATTTCTGGGACCAACAGAAGCTGTAAATAACCAATTTAAGTGATTTTGGTGGCCATTTGGGATTTTGGCAGCCATATTAGACTTGAGGCCAAATCCAGGGTACCCCCAGGGCAAATTTTAATTGCCATTGTCTTAAGAAGACGAAACTACTGAGAAAACCTTGAAGGAACAGCTGGTAGTTTTTCTTTGGGATCTGGCGACGAGCCCTGGCACCTTTATGCCCCTGAGTTAAACTTTACATCACCAACTCAATTTCTCACTATCTGTGAAATGATCTTACACCTCCCAAACCCCAAGATTATCTTTGGCTGTGACTTCCCCTCCGCTCCCACCTCTTATTCATCTGTTTGTTGTGCCATCCTCCAAACAGTAATGATTCCATCTACATCTCTCTCTCTCTCAGAGAACATGGACAAACTTTTAACCACTTATCCAAACTCTCTCTTCCTCAAATGTTGCAATTTCAATTGTCACCACACAAATTGGCTGGATGTTGGTACCTCTCTCACCAGCCGTGGTATTTCAGCAAAAGACTTCTGTGACGACATGGGACTGACTCGATTTGTAAAATTCCCACCCGGATTTCTCCCGATGGCATATCCTTTCTTCTGTTCTTGGTGATGACTAACTTTCACGCAAATGCCTCCTGCTCTTCCTCTGCTCTAATTGATTCATCTGATCATATGCTTGTGAGAGTAAACATCTCTCTGGCTATTCTCAGAGCTGCCTCAATGCCAGTGAGTCTGGCAGTTCACTCAGGCAGTTTGGCAAGGACTGCAAGCAACAATCTCTCTTCAGGACTGGTCTCCCATATCTATCGCACCTGATATTAACTCAGCCTGGGAATTCTTCCATATAAACCTGCTCTCTCTTATGCACAGATGCATCCCATCTTGTCTTCAGTTATCCTCCCTTTCTTCTCACCCATGGTACACTGAATCCTGTGATGAGGCAGTTGCTCTGAAACAACTTGCCTTCTCTTTCTAGAAGGCAAATCCGACCGAAGGCAATCTCAGATCATTCCAAAAAGCTCACAACAAGTGTGTCCACTCTCAGGAGAGCCAGAAAACATCTGTCCAACCTCAAGAATGACCTTTAAAACTTGGTCTCCCTCCTCTAAAACTTGGTGGTTCCTGGTTAAGTCTGTTTCAGAAGTATGCTCTCCTTCCATGAATTTTATTCTTCACTTCCTCTTTCATATCCATATTACCTTGATCCATTTTTTTTGTCCAATCTTTCATTGTTTTGATACATTTTTTTCCCATTATGGCCTGTATCCGTATTGCCATTGTCTTCTGGGTCACGTCCTCTGATACTGAGGAAGAGGTTAGAGGCCCCATGTGATGCTAGGAGTGAGGAAGGCTCCAAACCTAATCTCGTGACATGATTCTCTATTATGTGGATGGCCGCCATTTCACCTTGTTTGGTGGCCATCTTTTCTTTTTCCCCGCACATGTTACAATCAAAGAAAACCTCTTTTAATATTTTTATTACCCAACCATGCTTTATGCGCAAAAATTTATAATCTTGAATTTCTCTTTGGGGCTGTCAGATCCAAGTCGAGCTTATAAACACCAGATGGCCGAGGTGTGATTCAAACCCAGGTCCAACATTCCACTCCTAACGACCTGATGTTGCATTCACGGTCCCGCTAATGCTGAGCCGCCATGCCGGGAATTGATAAACTCCTGAGGATAGGCCGAATCGCACAAGTGATCTGAGCAGAATGGTGCCTCGTGCCCTGGTTCAAAATGCTACGTCTGCCGATCTCTTATAGTGAATGTTACCAATTTTAACCTTCCCCAGGGATTTACCAAAGCCAACCAAAACTGTTTCTCATGCATGAGGTTTGCAATTGCGGGTCACCACACAAAACATGTTCTTACAGAATAACATTTTCTTTTTTGGTGTTTTTTAATTTTTTTTTAAGAAGGCACAGAACAATAGAAACAGAGAATCCCAAGACCATCGACAGCCACTAATACAAGCAAATAAATAAATAAAGGCGTACCTGCTATAACGAAAATGAAAAGCAATTAATACAGCATAATACAACATATGGCACTACGAGCACAATGGGGGACCAGGAGAGGTCTTTGCAAAGATACCGGTACTGGATCAAAATGGCTCCACTGAAACACGTCTCCAGGTCATGGCATATGAACAGCACGGTCCAATGAGCAGCACGGATCAGCAGAGAGGCAAACCATTCAACAGGACGAGGAGTGGAGAAAGCAAAGTTGCAAGAGTTTGTAGGGTGCCAAAGGAGAACAACGGGCATCACGTGCAGAGTGCAGAAGGCAAAGCCCGAGAGAGTGCCTTCTCCCTCCAACTGACTCACCCCAACTCAGCCCCCAGCCCCGTGGGCGGTAAGCAATACATATTGTAGCATGCACAGGGTATGCGAACCTTGGTCATCAAGCAACATCGCTACCCTGTACACATGGGGTATGGCCTCGGATAACCGAGCGGTGATTTGCCAAATTAAAAGTCTCTTCCGGAAAATGGAACTCTGTGCTTTTCCAATGACTTCCTATTGTTTAATTTGCTCTGGCAGGAAGAGAAGCCTCCACTTTCAAGAAATCCACACTCACCTCTGAGCTGTGAAGTCTGAGTTTGAATCCCGATCCAACTCTAAATTGTCATACTTGTGTTTTTCAAGCAGGGTGGTTCATCAATGTGTATGCCGTCCATCGGATGGACATTAAACTTGTCGTCCCGTCTTCCTGCATTAGTTGGTAGATGGAAGAGATCCCACCATGTCCTTTGCGGAGTAGGCGAGCTATTGCTGGTACCTTCAACAAATTGCAAATTTCTACCTCAACCTACAGGGGGCACTGCATCAAAAGCACAGCTTTGCCCCTAGCAAATAATGCTACCCACAGTCATGTGTTGCACACAAAACAAGAAGAATAAGACTGCAAGAAACCATCCCCACAATACACTTGCAGCATCTACATCTTTGCCCTGGAGAATTTGCCCGGAGGTGATGCAGACCTTGAAGATTTTTCTCACCCTGGAGAATCTCAGCTCTTTCAGTAACTAAATACTTTGACATCGATAATACCTTAAAGGATAATGGGCCTTTGAAGATGGGTTGTTGAACTGGAAGTTTAAATAAACAAGGTAAATGATTTGGGTATCAAACTCAAATATTTTTTTGCATTGCATCACACTTGATAGCTCTAATCCTCAAGTTAAGATCATTTAAGGAATCTGATTTGGCGTTTATTGTTTAAGCTGCAACAGAACCCTCCATCTCAACCCCAACTTGTAGTTTCTCATTGCTTCCACAGCTTGGTTTGTATCACGCAGTTTTTGCTTGAAGGATGTTTTGGAAATTGTTTCTCGGTTCTGTGCTGCTCTGCAGGTGTTTGACCTCCGTCAGTGCCACCGGCAGATGCAGCAGCAGGCAGCAACAGCGCAAGCAGCAGCTGCTGCACAAGCTGCAGCTGTGGCTGGAAACATTCCTGGTCCCGGCTCGGTTGGGGGAATCGCACCGGCTATCAGTAAGCTCATCGTCCCACCCGATCCATCTTGAGCACGAAGTTAGTTCACAGTGAGGACTTGACCGAGTGACATTGTCAAAGTTGGAGACATTCAGTAAGCCTAAACAAGCATAACTGTTCTAATAACATAAAAGTTATGTTATTTGCAGTAAGGACAAGAGATCAAAAAGGTTTTTTTTTAACGTTGTTTTAAATGCCATTTATTTATTTCCATTTGTTGTTGTTTGGGTGGTGGTGGGGAGGGGGTGTGTTGGATTCTGAAGAGACCTTTATTGAGTTCAGTGTCATCTGTTATGCTTTAATCATTGTATATCCTTCACCGCCACCCATTCGATGGCAGGTCTGTCGGCAGCTGCAGGCATTGGCGTAGACGACTTGCGCCGCCTCTGCATCTTGCGCATGAGCTTTGTGAAGGGCTGGGGTCCAGACTATCCCCGACAGAGCATCAAACAAACTCCTTGTTGGATCGAGATCCACTTGCACCGAGCGCTCCAGCTGCTGGATGAAGTCCTCCACACAATGCCCATAGGCGATCCAAGACCCACGGACTAAAGTCGTCGTCATCTCCAGTTTGAGCTGTGGGGTTTGTCCCTGTGACCCGATGCGATTTCTCGTGTGTAAGACTCGCCTGCTGAGCTGCGATGGAATCTTGTTTAGTTAGAGGTGAAGCATTTTGAAACGAGTGGTCGACAAGAAGGGCAGCGACACTCACAGATGTAGAGGCAATTCTTGTGCTGCCATTGTGCCCATTATATAAATGACAAATACCAATTACCGAATGACAAAGGTAGCTCAAGTATGATGCTTGTTTTCAATAATTATACGTGTTATGAACATGAACTGCTAATCTTTTCCATCTAATAGCAGCAGTGTCGTTTTTTTTTCTTTTCTTTATCATTAAACATGATTAATTAATGGAATGGTTCACTATCGTGCAATGAGGAAAAAATGTATTTACAAAATAGCCAGTTTTGAGCTTGGAAACGACTCTGAAGTGAAATGGTCATGCTTTAGTTCTTCATTTGTACACTGGCAAAAGCCCATAGTTTCAATCGCTCAAATATTAAGAGTGGTAAATGCGGTAGTTGAAAGACGGCCATCGTGTTTATTGTAGCATGCTGCCTTGCACACCGTTCTGCAACTTGCACGAGGCCATCGATACAAGAATGTGATGCATCAAGCGGACACTCAAGCCGACCTATCGACATCCCTGGCTCGGCAGCAACTTATGGAAGGGTACAGCCATTCTAAAATTCGGATATGTCGGGTGATTATCTGTTGTACTTTAATTCACATCACCTATGCCTTATTGTATAAACTTTGCCACTGTATTACACACGCTATATGTGAAGACGGTTCGGTCACCAAGTAGAATTTCCGGAGTTTTTGTTTTGTTTTGTTTTTGAACCTTTGTCGAGGATTGCCCGATGTGTTGGGTAGGGTGCAACCTTAAAATACCTGGGATTTTCAAATGTTTTTGACCCCAATTATTTTCAGACAGCATAATGGTTCATCATTTTGCACTCCCACTGGTGGTGTTTTGCATCTGACAAGTGTAACTCTGCATTAGGTATCTAAAAGCCTTACGTGGGGAATTATTTGGTGAACAAATTGCTTTTTTTAATCCCTTTTTCTTTTTAAGCTTTCAAGATTTCATCTCAGAATTTTAGATCTCAGATTTCGAGTATCAATCAGTTAATGGAAGCTTTGTCACACCAGTCTTTGGAGATTAATATTCCCCCCCCCCCCCGTTTGCTCTTCTTGTGATTGAGAATTGAAATTTACGAATTACCCTAAATGCAATTTAAAATAGCTTTGTAAGTACAGTTGATTACTGTGCAAGATTGTCTCCTGCCTTTGCCTGTGCCTCTTCCATGGCGTGAATGGAGTGCTGTTCTATGTGAATGTACAATATCGGTCAATGTATGTTTTATTCTGCTTTTTCGGTTATCTCTTCATCAGGATCTTAACAGCCAGGTTCAAGGCTATATGCAAACCCATGAGGTAATGTTGTTTTCATTGCATGTATCGTGCCGGCTTACACCTGCCACGGCAATGGGTGCACACACTGCTCACATCGTACCGTGTGGCAGGACGCTGTGTGGAACCTTCCGCTCACCTGTTTATAAAGTATGTACCGCGTTCACCGTGAAATACCTGTGCAACGATTGGCAAGTCACTAAAGCGTAAAATGTTCTTACTAACAAGAGTATTTTTTTATTTGCATCGTGTTGTATGTTCCGTCATGCCATAGTGTTTTATGCAATGTTTTAGTTCAATGCCTGTACAGTACGCACTAACCAAAAGCCAGGGGTATCGTCCTGGATCAGTGGGGTTGTTAGCAGAATGCAGTCAAAGCCTTATTTTTGTACAAACATGGAAAATTTTAACTTTTGTTTTTCTATGAGTCTTTCGCGTTTCCTTCTGCACGTTTCCTTTACGTTTTTATTTTTTTTTTAAACTTTTAAGTGTGAAGCACCAAACACTGCTCCTGTGCAGTGGACATGGAATCTCCACACTTATTCTGTCTAGGTTCTTGCTAATCGTGGGGGTTTTTTATGCATTTTTATTCAATGTCATAATTCATTCAGTTTTTAGTTTTCTTTCACACCCTTTCTACAGCAACATTGATCTTCCAGTGGCTTGTGCTTTTATTTTTTAACTTTTGAAATCTGCTTCAATACAAGAAATAAACTAAATATTTCATATCAGTATGAAGTGCATTGGCCTTTCAGCATCACCGATCAGAATCCGTGACTTGATGAAAATCCCATATTCTGTGTTAATTCGTCCATTGTCTACTGTCATTGGAATTTATGTTAAATGTACACTGATATCACCTTGTGTCTTTTTGATTTGTGATGTATAAGTAGAAATTCAGGGGAAATGTTAACTGCAGTCCCATTATAAGAAACACTCATTGGACACAAAATCCAGGGACCAACGTATCATCTGCACCCAAACTCTAATGTTGTGTACCGAACATGACATTATCTCCCTGCACTCAACTTCCAATTCACGATACCTTTTTTACATCTTTTCAGACGCCTCCACATTCTCTTCATTGTACTGACCTTTCTCCCAATATCACTTGCCTTGTGAATTAGACCAACTCGTAATATCTGGTCGCAACTGTGCCATGCAGATGGTCTCTGGAAATACCAACTGTTTCACTTGATATGCCACCTTTTGCCAATCACTGGCTATTACAAACACACCTCCCTCCCTCCTACCCCTACCTCTTCCAACCTGTCCTTTCCACACAACGCTTCACCACACCGTTTCCTTCCTCTTTCTCTACATTCATCTTTTCATCTCTATCACCTTGTCCTGTCCCATCATTGCCACCTCTGATCGACAATGGTAGGTTCAAAATGAACGGAGGTGATGCAGACCTTGACTGGAACCGTACAGAAAATATTACCCTTTATTAAAACGTCTCAACATATGTCCATCTTATTTACAAACGACGATGGGGTTGGCAGGCGATAGATATCACGGCACAGATCACGAGAGCCAATTTGTACATTCATGACACAATGGTACTCTGATGAAGATGCTTTGAGACAGCATTTGAAACCCAAAGAAGACTGTTAAATGACACAATTGTGCTTGTATTACAAATCCATGAGACTAACATTCTAAAAACCCATCTTAAAAGCATGGATATATTGCTGCGGCTGCCTAAGCATTCTCTATTGATGGCATGCTTTACAAGGCATTTGAGGGATGATCTACAATGGACATGTGGTGAAATGGGGTCAGGGCCAATGTATGTTGTACACACACACACACACACACACACACACACACACACACACACACACACACACACACACACACACACCTTTAACAGCCCCGATTATTACCATCTTGTGGGGTCAGCTAGGAAATGTTTTTGTCCCATATTACAAGAACCACAAATTCTCCAATCTACTTTCTCAACAACCGTCTCAAAGAGGTTCAGTCACAAACTCATGGTTTTCTTGCAATGATCTCTCTGGGGCAAAGAACATTTTAATACTGGCCTCCAAATACAGACAGCGACTGGGCATCCTCCATCGTGCAAAGTCCTTTCTTGGCACACCTGAGCTCCTCTCCGCTTACATGGCTTTATCCGCAGCTTGATGGAATACTGCTCTCCCCTCTGGGCTGGCTCCCCTTCCTCACATCTTGCTCAGCTTGATGCCATGGAAACCAAGGCTTTCAAGATCATTGGAATATCTTTCGATGAAGCTGAGTCGATGGGCCTATCACTCCGCCATCGCTGACAGGTCGGTGGTCTCTCTTTTCTTCCACTGAATTTCAGGTCTTGCACCCTCTGCCCTTTCCGTGCTCTGTCCTCCCCAAATATCTGCAGGGCACACGTGGTCCACCAGCAACCCCCTCTTTTTTATTGAAGTTCACCCTAAACAAGGCTGAAAGTCACTATTTGTAAAGGGCTACAAAGAAAAAAACAAATAAAAAAACAGGCAAAAACCTTCACTTCGTCCTGAAACAAGAAAACCTCTTCATCGGACCACTGTGCAGGAGGGGATAACTAGGCGAGGTGGAAAAAATTAAATTTCCTACAGTTAGGCCAACCCAAGTCAGGAGTCTGAGGTTGCCGGCAGAATGCCCGTCACCGACCCCAACAGACTCCACTGAGAAGGCCATGCCGCACACTGTGAGTCGCAAGCTCCGTGGAGAAAAAATGAGGGAGGGGAGTAGGACCTGTGTCAATGGGATACCCCCTTCTGAGACATAGCGGTAGTACCACATGTCTTATAGAAGGGGCCCATCCCCACGAGCCCTGCCATACCATGGATCGGACACTGCATGCAGTAGACCAGTCCATGGGAGGCGGGCCATCGCTCGAGACACCTTGTGAATCGCGGTCGGCTTCAGCCATTGTGGAGTCGCCTTGAGCAGTGTGTATGTTGAGAAGGCCTGGTATGTCGAGAAAAACCTCCTCGTGAAACTGCCTAAATCCCGAACCACTGCTCACCTACACTCATTTATTCCTCTCTTCCTGTCTGTGGAACCACCTCTCACACACTCTTAAATCTCATTCTCTCTCGGTCTTCAAGACAGCTGTTCACCACCATCTCAGGTTCATCACCACCACCACTGCATGCAAAACCATAATCTTTTCTACACCCGTTAAACCACCCTCACCCCTCCCAGGGTTTTGCTTGTGTATCCATCTTGTCCACCCCCTTGCGTTCTCCGCTAACCCTCATCGTTACCTGCATCCCTTGTTTGTCTGTCTCCGTCTCCCTTCTCTCTCCATCCTGCTATTGGTGTTTCCCCTTTTTCCAGCTGTTCCCTTTGTTATGTTGTGTCCTGGTCTGTTCTATGTCCTAGCTCTTTCATGAACATGAACCTAGACCATATATAAAAGAAACCCCAGGGTGATCAGGCAGAGCATTCGACCAAAAGTGGCAGGAATTTGGAATTTAGCCAGGCTGCCAATAACTCACCTACTCTTCATGAAGAACACTGTGGGATATTTAACATCAACCAACTAATGCCAGCAGAGGGGATACCAAGCTTAACATTCATCAGAAGGATGGTGCACTTAGTGATCAAAAACGTTGCCCAAAAAGCACCAATGTGACAGTTCATAGTCAGGTCGGGAATCAAACCCAGACCTGACACCTCAAAGGCAAATGCGCTAACTCTGCACCATGTAATCAGATGGAATGATCTTGAAACCATGGTCATGACACTAAACGTGTGTGATCCATTCGAGGTAGAGCCAGGAGATGGCGCACTGAACCAATGTGTACAAATCGTGCAGTATCTGTGGCCAAGCACACGGGTACATCGCAAGTTTACTAGTTTTAAATTTCATCAAGTTGCGGTGATTGTGAAAGAAAAATTGCACTGGACGCCATAACATCTTAGGCAACTTACTCTTGCATTGGATTTGTACTTAGATTCTGAGTCTCACGTGCGGAGTGTCTTCAGAATGGAATAAACCAATAGGTTTATCGGAAGATTCATCAAAACCTGAAAGTGTAGTTTATTTAGCAAGGATAAAGCACTGAGATAAATTGCGCCGTCTCTACTCCCGGTTGATGCTTTGACATCTAGCATTTCTTTGGTTTATGCAGAGGCCAGCCAGCTTAACGTTCCCTCGAATCAACTATGTGCTTTATTATTCCAGGTCTTATTTGAGTAACACAAAGATGGCAGTATGTATTTGGTCACCAAAGGAAGATCATGAGAGTGGACTAGCATTGACCTTTCCTATAAACTGGTCCTTATAGGTCTGCAGTGTTAATTCAACCCCTGCAACAAGAACCTCCCAATCCCCCAGATCCGATGCCTTCTGTGTCTCTCCTCTTCTCGCACAGCCGGTAGCACAGCACGCGATGCCATGCGCATCGTGTGCACGCAAGAAACCATCGCACCCTTCCCCGGTGTGACATTCGTATGTGCAGCCTACTGCTCCACAGCCATCTGTTGCAGTCGCTCATTAACTGACGAAAACAGCCTGTGACATCTCGTCCCCATGGAAATAAACAAGATGGGATAGGCCATAGTCCGAATCTTGGTGCGTCTACAGCTTAAAATCCAATTGCATGACGTCTTGATCGTGCTTGTGCTGCTGCGAACACTATTGACGTGTCGTGCATGCAATAAACTTCCTTCATAGAATCGGAACCGACTATAAACTCTCCTGGTTTTATACTTGCAAGGTCTTGTGCTGTGAAGAGAATCCTGTATTGTAATTTGGAGGAATCGACTTGCATGGAGAGTCTCTCTTGGGGTTGTCTATAGCTTTTGAATGAAACGAGACAACCTGCATACATTGGTGGATTTTACAAAGGGGTTTCCAACTACCGAACTCTTGCCAGCTGAATTCCATAACCTTTACCTTTAGCCTTTGGCCAATGAAGGCACAGACTATCTATATAGAGTACAGTGAAATATTGAAATCAAACAAGTTTATATTGTTGTTTTTTTTTCATGACACCTAACATGTGATGCAAGGCACCAAACTTTTTTGTAGGATGAAATGCACTGGCCAACTTCGACCCACATTTCACAAAAATATGTTTTGCACAAGAAATTGGTAAAATTTGGATTAGACATACGCAGTGCAAGACAGGATGTCATGAGTGCCTTCGTAGTTGTAGTCAAGGAGAGGGAATACGCCAAAGTATTTCAGATGGAATACCAACTACTGTAAGTGTACTATGATGACCACAACTTGTTTATCTAATAGGGTAATGCCAAATTTCGCTTTGTCATGTGTAGGTGATGATGTCACCTGTGGACTTATCTCTAAATGTAGTTTTTATGATTTGGTACAAAATTACTTTGAACATGTGCTATCCTTACTTATGGCACGTGATGTGTGATATATATTTGTGACAAAACGTGTTCGGTATTAATGTATTTTGTGGAGATGTTTTTCTATCACCGAGTGGAATGATTGTTGATGTGAATATCGTTTGAATGGACTTGAAATTTATTGTATGCACAACTATGATTGTTTTATTCAGGTGTGTAGTGCTGCTGGAGTGCACCGGAGCGTTGCTCCGGCACCTCAGTCCATCCGAGGCAGAGCTCAACTCCTCAACAGTGAAAAATAAAAGAAAAAAGAACCACATGAAAATCAATTAATCATTTTCAACTGAATATATGTCAACATTATTTATTTACCTGCTTCTTGATTGCGATTATGCATTTTTCTTCATTTGGATAAAAAAAAAAACATACCATACTTAGTACATAGGCCCTCGCAAATGTCAGCTTGTTTATCGCATGTAAACTATTTACGACTTTCCACCATGCATTTTCGACTGTTTTGACAGCTCTGATAAGTCCCCTACAATTACCATCTCTCATTAAACCCTCATTATTCCTCACTCGATCTTCCTTCATCCTTACTTCATCCAATGAAAGCTGACAGCATGTGATCATTTAGGTGTGTGTGTGTGTGTCAAGGCACACATGTTGATTAATCGCACACACCACCCTAACTACTCTCCATTTCCATTTTTACCTCCACCGAAGGTGGACGGATTGGATGTTTTCAGCCCTGTCTGCCTGTCTGTGAGTTGGATATATCAAAATAATTATGGATGGATATGAACAAAATTTGGTGACAGATTGGGTGTGATAAGAACGAATTAATTATATTTTGGTGAACATCCGGAATATCAGTGGGATACAAAAATGTAAACTGTTCAGCTTGGCAGTCATGGCCAGAAATATTGGCACCCTTGCACTTTTTTCAAATAATTCACAATTTTCTCAAAAAAAAGTTGAAATTGACAAAAGTATTTGATCTTCACAATTCTTTATTTCACTGTTAATATTACAGAACTTTTGTTTTTGATTCAGAACTTAATATGTCCTTTTAAATTCAGAAATAAGAAATTTATATGACAAAAATATTGACACCCTTGAGTAAATATTTGGTATCACAGCCTTTGGACAAAATAACTGCAGTCAAGTACTTCCTATAGCCATGAATGAGCTTCCTACACCTCTCTACTGGCAGTTTGGCCCACTCTTCTTGTGCAAACAAACTGTTCCAGTTCTCCCAGATTTGAAGGGTGCCTTCTCCCAACTGCTGTTTTCAGATCTCCCCACAGGTGTTCAATGGGATTTAATCTGGACTCATTGCTGGCCACTTCAGAACAATCCAGTATTTTGGCTTGAACCATTCCTGGGTGCTTTCTGAAGTGTGTTTGGGATCCTTGTCCTGCTGCAAGAACCATGACCTTCGACGGAGACCCAGCTTTCTGACACTGGGTTGAACATTGCACTCCAAAATTGCCTGGTAATCTCCTGATTTCATGATGCCGTGCACACATTCAAGGCACCCGGTACCAGAGGCAGCACAACAACCCCAAAACATCACTGAACCTCCTCCATGTTTGACTGTGTTCTTTTCTTTGAAGGCTTCATTTTATTTTCTGTAAACAGAGATGATGTGCTTTCCCAAAAAGCTCTAAATTGGTTTCATCTTTTCACAGGACATTCTTCCTGAAGGGATTTTGCTTGTTCAGGTGTGTTTTGGCAAACTCCAGTCAGGCTTTCTTATGTCTCTCTCTCTCAGCAGTGGGTGCCTATTTGAGTATCTCCTACCATAGAACCCCCTTTTATTGAGTTGGCGACGGATGGTGCGAGTTGAAACTGTCGTACTTTGTGTCTGAACGTCAGCTTGAATCTGTTTGGCAGTTGATTGAGGTGCTTTCTCCACCATTTGAACAATCCTTCGTTGCAATTTTCGATCAACTTTTCTCTTGTGGCCACGTCCAGGGAGGTTGGCTACAGTGCCATGGCCCATAAACTTCCTGATAACATTGCGTTTGATGGATACAGGAACATCAAGGTCTCTGGAGATGGACTTGTAGCCTTGAGATTGTCCATGCTTGGCGACAATCTGTGTCTGACCTCCTCAGACAATTCTTTCTGGTCTTTCTTTTTTTCCATGTTCATTGTGTGTACACACAGCGACACAAAACAGCATAATGACTCCTTTGCTCTCTTCAAACTGGTTGAATGAGTGATTTTTTATATTGTGGGCACCTGCAACTCACCACAGGTGAGTTCAAT
>CM068962.1:107230323-107243597 GCA_035128595.1 Eptatretus atami | reverse complement strand
AATTTAAAAGTGAGTATTTATAGGCAAGAAAGCAAAAGGCACAAAAGAGCAGATTTAACTGTAACACATAGTCTTTCTTGTACAATCTTATTCACACAAAAGACCTAGCCATCTTTCAATCCGGGGAGAAGAAAACAAGAAGAACTTGAGAGGAAAAAAAAAGTGCGCAGTGTGGCCGTGGGTTGGAAACGAACAACCAAGCAGCTTGTGTAGCACTCGCCAAGTGTTTTAAGCATTCAAGCAAGCACACCAATGAAACAGTTGATAAGGAACTGCTGTCTTTGCAAGCGATTAGCGATTGCCAATCGGTCATATAAACACCATGCACCAGGATATGCCCGGAATGTCAAGCAATGTCTGAATTGGTCAAATGAACAGGTTTTTTTATTTTTAATTTTTTTAGCAATTGTAACTGTTGCTGAGGTCAATTCGGAAATTTAAATTTTGAAATTCGACTCGCATGGGATTCTTGAGGTTATGGCATGTGTGGAAATGAAATACAGCCACAACACTGGCATCTCTGGGCGTTTATAAGCATTGCAAAGTATCCAGAGATTTGTAGGTATGACGATGAGGCATTCGATGATTTGAGTGAGGAAAGTGGAAAAAAAATTACTTTATCATAAAGAAGCCGTTGTGGCCTGTTCCATGTCAAGGCAAAATTGTTGAGCAGGCCAAAAAAAAAGGCAAATTAAGACCCGAGCGAGGGACAGAGAGCTGACTCCTTGATAAAGGATAATTGAATAAGGCCGTCAATTATCTTCAAAAGTGGTGTTTAAATTAACCCAAACACCCAATTTTCATTCATGCACTCCCTTGGAGTTCCCTTACTATCCATGCAAAGTTTCAGGTTACTAGGTTTCATGGTCTTGGAGTTATGGAGGAGACGGACTGGCGGATTGATGGACACACACTGACATTTATCAATATCGATTAATTGTGTTTTTCCAAACTATCGGCGACTGTATTCTGTACGGTCAGCAACCATTATGAGAACAATAGCCTGTATTGTCAGGTCGAGTGTTCAAGGCAAGAAGTCGGAATCAACGAATAACTGGTCAATAAGTGAGACCGACTAGTCACAGCCGTAATCTTGAATGTGAAACATAGATTGGCATCGAGTTTACATAGCTCGAATCGGTCTATGGTCACTCGGCCTGAAAATGTAGGCTCTTGTTCTCATTACTGACGATGAGGAACACAGTCGCTCGATAATTCGGAAACAAAAATACATAATTCATTGTTAATAAGCCTGAATGAGAATGTTTTAAACCCATGTTTGACCCTCAGGTCCATGGGACTTTACGTGTGGAGGAAAACATTTGAATTTAACGTCAGGGCTGCTGCCTTTGAAGTCCAACCATCTTGCAAAAGGGTTCCATGTGGGCACACGATGCCCTTCGAGTTATGAGGTTCCTGTTCAGACCAAGTTTGGAAAAAATGTAACAAAATGCTTTGTGTTTCAATCCCTCCCTGGGAGTTGTCTATTTGTAGTCTTTTCTTCTAAGCAGCTCCATCAATTCAAAAATGTCGCAAGGAATTAAGCACCAAGCGGAGGATAATTCAATATTTCTGAAACTGTATAAAAGAAGGGGAGAAAAACTTGATTGAAGAGGATTTTTAAAGACGATGTTGAAAAGAGTTTGTAAAGTGATCCGGGTGGTATTACCAACTATTGTTGTCATAGTGACAATGCGGATTGGAACACAATCGTTCGATAAATTCGAGAAACTCGGTTCATTGTTAATGGGATTGAAAGGCAATTGCTCTGGTCGGGTATTAGCTCTGGTTGGCGTCAAATATCTCTTGATGCCGTCAAATGGCTCTGGTTGGTATTGCTAACTCTCTAATGTCAGTAGAAAAGAGTTATTCCGCATAAATTATTTGAAGTGTGTGTTGATGTGTACCGGTGATACTTGTGATTCTGTTTGATATTTCCAAATTGAATGGACAAGCTGTAGGATATTGCCATCTTGAGAGCTTATTCCTTTTCACTGACCACTCTTCTACCATGTCTAACAATAGCTTTCCGTGTGTTCATTGTTCAAAAGGGTTCAGTTAAATCAGCTTCGTGAAATGAGTTGAAGAAAGCCCTTCGTTGAGGAAGAAGATACACTACTTACCAGGTTGTATTGTGTGTCGGTGGGCATCCATCACGACTGATTTGTGACCCCAAAAAGCATTACCCGCAATCCTACGTGAGGAATGCCTCTTGATGAAAAGCATCTGAGCGTTTGATTGTCGTGGTGAGGGGAAGGTGCTGGCTACATCATTACGTTGCATTTTGAACTATTACAAGATTAGGTTTTCATAAAGTATGAGCTGAATATATTTACCTTGTCGTGAATGGTTGAGTGTAGGGAGCAGGATTGTGTGGAGGTAGCACATTGCACACTTTCCTTTGGGCTGTCTTCTCTGGGTACAATTTCCCATCCCGACAACTGTAAACTCAGAGATTGGTACTTTGCAGGCCGGACATAGTATGTATCACAAAACGTATCATCCCTCGGTTCGACATTACGTGGTATCGCATCTCGTGATATTGTTGCTGTTCTGCGAAGCCGGCACTCCTCCGAGGCAATAGCACCCAACATATAGTGATCCTGAGACAGTTATTACCTCCACCACCGAAGGTGAAGGAGGTTATGTTTTCACCCCTTTCTGGCTGTTTGTTTGTCTGTTTGTGTACAGGTTATCTCAAAAAGTTGTCGATGGATCCAGATGAAATTTTGTGGACAGGTTTCTTGTGTGACAAGGACGAACTGATTAGATTTTGGTGACTATCTGGATCCGGATCCGATGACTAGAATTTTAAAAGTGATTCTTCACCATTGAGAGATGGGGCCAAAAACGATATATGGCACGATATCTCATAAAGTTGTAGACAGATTTGGATGAAACTTGGTGGACAGGTTGGGTGTATGACAATAACGAATTGATTCCATTTTGGTGAAGATCCGAATCCGAATCTGGATATGATAATTATTTAATTTTTTAAGTGATTCTTCACCATTGAGAGATCAGGCCAAAAATGATGTAGTCCTGTATAGCATGATATTTCAAAAATGTAATTGGCCCGATATGCTCTCGTGGATCAGGCATTACATAGCGGAGGTATGCGCTCTACC
The DNA here is from genome assembly GCA_035128595.1 of Eptatretus atami. Lineage (NCBI taxonomy): Eukaryota > Metazoa > Chordata > Myxini > Myxiniformes > Myxinidae > Eptatretus > Eptatretus atami. Next base: position 107,240,469 of record CM068962.1, on the reverse strand, counting down.
GAATGCCCTTCTCATTTCATTATTATTTGTTTAGTTGGTCCTTCCACATGTCTATTGGGTAAGTGGGACAAGATGCGTTGCGTATGGCTTTTAGTTAGGTCTTCAATCCTCTATTCTTTCATCAGGCACATCAGATCAGTGACGTTATTCGCGGAGCAGGAGGAACAAACAGCACTCAGCTCATTTGCGTACGTGATTCCCTATTCAAACAGCATGCCATAAACCAACTGATGCCTCATCACAGACCATCACCATGCTCACCACAATGCTACAACCCTCACCATAATGCTCACAACACCTCCCAAAATTCCCCGCAACAACCTACACCCGACCTCCTCACCACAGTCACTTCATCCACTTCAGTCTCCTCACCGAAACTGCCTCAACAGCTCCCATCCCTTCAACGCCTTCACCACAAATGCCACAGTGCTTCCTCTACCTCACTACAACTGATACAAACCGCCCCAACCACAGTTCGCTCCCTGGATGCTCAACACAGTCTCTTGGATGCCAAGGAAATGAAGGACATTATGAGCCGGGGAACTCTGGCATGTAACTTGAGGCACAAATATGCGCTGGGGCTCATTCAATGACGTCTGGGTGGCCCTGGCATTCCACTAAATAACACGCTCAAACGGAGTTCAACGCATGTTCATGGCCAGAGAACACTTCCAAAAACCCTCGGCCAATGTAAGTTACAGAGCTGTGTTGCATGGCCAGGCTGGAGAGTAACTGAAGCCATTTTCGGCTCTGGAGTCTGACGGGGTGTGGTTATGGCTCAAGGTGATGTCTACGCACCAATGGGGATGCGCAGAAACACCTACAGGGTCTTTTGATACATCTTCTGGCTCCTCCTCCACTCTGGGCTCAATAAAAAGGAGAGCAAATCAGAGTCTTTGAGTCAATCGGTTTGTCTTTCGTCCTTTGCCAAGAGCCTTTGCTGAGCCTCGTGTCATCGTCTTTCTGAACGAGAACCGAGCTGAGAAGGCAGCGCAACAGAGCGCGGCGAGAAGCGTTGCCGGGTCATCACCGGGTCATCGACGCTTGGCTTCCACAGTGTTCCACAGCCAGCCTCGTTAACCATACACATATAGACTTTCTTACACATGCCCTGTTAAGCTATTTCTCATGCATCTTCTCTCCCATCTGCTTGTCTCATCCACTGTAGACACAAACTAAAAGAGCACCAATTACTGATTTGCACTTCTCACACTTCCTCTTGCATCATACTGCACCACATTTTTGCACCTCCCAGTCAGTTGCTTAGATCTGTCGACTGCTCCGAAGTCGACTCCAACGAAGTCGCCTACGCCTCAACTGCTTCTCCTCTTTCTGAACTCTCTAGCTTGCTTGGGTGTGCGTCTGATGGCGCCTGTAACATGTGTAGCATAATATAAGATTGTCGAAGTCTGTATCAGGTTAATTCTGCTCTGTCTGTCTTTTTGCAAATAATAATTGCATTTCTTTTTGCTGTTGACTGGACCAATTTTTAAAATACGCACATACTTATAAAAGAGTAAAACAAGAAAGATGTCATGTGTAGCACAATACTTGCAAAATCCAAAGAAACAATAGTTGCTATGGAAACGGCAATTTGGAAAATTTGACCTCTCAAATGTTTTACATGATTGTTATGTACAACAAGTTTGGTTTATACATAAATTTCATTGCTGCCTAATAGGTGTTTTACATATTTTGGATGACCATCACCTTGACCTTTGACTAATTACCTCCTCCACCGAAGGCTGACTGAGGTTATGTTTTTGACTAGATTTTACTCCCATATCCTGCACATCTATCTATAATTCCAGCAGTGTGTGTGAGTGTGTGTGTGTGTGTGTGTGTGTGTGTGTGACCACTGTTTCTCGACGACCACTAGTCCGATCTAATTTAAACTTGCCAGGTATATTGCTGGGAACCTGAGTATGTGCCTTTTCAAGGTTTGATATTAATCGGACAAGTGGTTCCCAAGTTATGGCCATTTATTTACCAACCAACGACAAGACACGTTGCTGCGTAGGCGTGGCCGATGGGGAAGAGATCCTGAGCCACGTTCCCCATTACGGGTTACAATGTACGGACTTCCGGATAGTGATGACTTATTGTATTCTAATAATTTCTCGATTTCTTACGCGCATTTATAGATAAACACAATGCCCCAATCCAGTCGTCGTTTACGAGAACGAAGGAACGGCCTGTGTGGTTGTTTGAACGTTTTTTTGTTTTTTTTTGCATGTACATCTTTTTTCTTTTTCTTTTTTCTCTTCTCTTCTCTTTTAGTGGGGCAACTTAGCTAAATATAGCATAACAATTGTGCATTTTGTGAGGAAAGCACCAAATTTGGCACACTAGTAGCCTATCATATTATGAACAGATTTGGATATTGGGCCATCTCAAATTCAGCTGCTGATGGCTGTGGCAGCCATTTTCCACTGCCATCAAAAATTTTGAGATGGCCCAATATCCAAATCTGTTCATAATATGATAGGCTACTAGTGTGCCAAATTTGGTGCTTTCCTCACAAAATGCACAATTGTTATGCTAAGTTGCCCCACTATTTGTGTTTTTTCCTTGCGATGAGATTGCGAAAAGGCAAAATACGTTGGCGCTAATTGAATAATTGGCCATTAAAACTAAATTGCGAATAATCGTAACTGCGATATGCGAACTTCCGGACAGTGAAGACTTAACTTCTGGACTTCCGGATAGTGATGACTTACTGTATTCTTTCTCGATTTATCGACTTACTGTATTCTTTCTCGATTTCTGTACTTTCTCGAAGGAACGGCCTGTGTAGTTGTTTGTGGCAAGCGGTTTGAAAGTTTTTTTTGTTTGTTTGTTTTTTGCACGTACGGGCATGTACTAATATGTACAAATAAGCTGTGTAAGTTTCAATTTGACATCTTGATAAATCATCGAGGTATGGCAATAATATAATCACAAAAAGTCCCATTGGATTATAATGGGGTGATATTGTTGTCATGGAAACCGATGACACGTCATAATGGCTGAATTCATCGTTTTGATTTTTGGTTAACCAATTCAGTGATCAAATATGCAAATTATATTCAAATTTACAATTTCCTGGAATTTTGACCTCAGACAATGGGCTTCGTTGATCCAACATACAAATCTTGTTCAAATTTCAAGTCAATCGGATGAAAATTGACGATTTTATGCGACCTTGATCTTTGATCCTTCGACCTTTTGACCTCAAAAACAATAGGCTTGTAGGCTTGGATTGGTGAACCAATTCAGTGACCCATTATGCAAATTATGTTGAAATTTCAAGTCAATCGGTTCAAAATTGATGATTTTGTGACATTGACCTTTGACCCTTTGACCTCAAAAAGAATAGGTTTCTAGTTTTTGACTATCTCCACCAGTTGGTTCGGTTTCATGAAGATCGGTTACAATTGCGAACTGTCGGTGACTGACAGCCAAACAAACGTACTCGGGAAACGAATATACTTGTGAATCTTAAATTTTCACAAGTAGCAATACGGTTTGCTGCATAAGCTTCATTACAAGCAATATGCATCTTACGAGTGGTGTTGTAAGATCCACTGTCCAATACTTTAAAGAATATATTATGCACTGCATTGGTAGGGAAAGAACAACTCTACTGACAATATAAAGAAAATTAGGAATAGAGGGAAAAATAGAACTAAAATCATGAGAAGGTGGAAGGAAAGAGGGCTGTCAGGATGGCCTGCAGGAATGTAAGCACACTCCCCTCTCGAGCTGTCTAGCCTAGGTTCGAATCCCGATCCAGCTATAGACTATCATCCCAGTGTTTCACAGGCAAGGTGATTCATTAATGTGTATGTTGTCCCTCGGATGGACGTTAAGCTGGGCGGTTCCGTCTGCCATCATAAGTTGGGGGACGTTAAATTCCAAATTCCTGCCGCTAACCTAATGCTGAGAAGGCAATGGCAAACCACCCAGTTTCACCCTTTCCAAGAATCAGAATCAGAATGTATGAATGGTTGTTTTCCATAGTCAAAGATGGCTGTTCATTCGTAACTTGATAACAATAGCCAGGAACATGAATTTGTTAATAGTGTCGGAGCTGCCACCCAGATAGCAACCACACCCTGAGATAGCAAGCAGTGTAAACTGATGTCCAGGAGGATGCAAGAAGAGAAGACCATTCGCTCCTCGCAGTTTGAGGCAGGAATTTGTCGCTTGTTTGTCGTGCCGGCGAGAACTCGCGCTTACTCTTCACAACGACTCCGTGGAATCTTTATCATCAGCAAACTTGTGATCGCAGACGGGACAACGAGTTTAACGTGTATCCGAGGATGGCACACACATCGATGCCTCGCCCTGTCTGCGAGACTCCAGGATGACGGTTTATAGTTGGGTCCAGATTCCAGCTCAGAGGTGAGTGTGCACACCTTTAAACTCTCCTGTGAACCCAGAAGGGAAGTAAAAGCAGAGGAAATGAAAAGGTTAAAAAAAAAACAAGGGCATAAGGAAAATAAAAAAAATCCATCGAATTGGGAAACTTGAAAAACTTCATTTTAAGGAAGGTCCCCAAGAAGCAACGACGATGAAAACCCAGAGGTTTTAAAGTGTCACAATGAAACTAACTAACAAGGAAGAACGTGTAACTGATTTAGAAGATCAGTAAGTTACATGGTTACATCTTATGATTACTTCTTTTCACTCTTGAATCCTCAATAGGTTAACGGTGCACACCTCCAACCACAACCTGTAAGCTCTTCTGCTCTTACCAATGTTATGTAGATGACCTAGTCCATTTCATTATATATATTTTTTTATCCAGTCATCAAAGGCTCACAGTGGTACTCGGACATTAATCATAAATTTTTTGGAACTGTGCATGCACGACAAAGACATTAGTCAACACCAGTGTACTTTTACATGAATTACAAGATAGATATGGGATTTGAACCTGGTTTCTCCAACATCAAGAACCAGTGGCTCAAGATGCATAAAACAGGGCATCCTGTTGTGTTGTTCATTTATAAATACGGTAACGTCTTCCTCATCAAACATAATTTAATGCTGCCCTATCCCAAACATCTGTCCTAGCATTCTGTTAGACATCTTTGCCCTCTACCTGTTGATGAAATTTTGTTGATATTGTTTGCCACATAATCCCATTGGAGAAGTGGCGTTGACAGGATAGTAGTGTCTCCTCACCTTTGTGCTGTCTAACCTGCATCGGATACCCGAATGAACTGTGATCTGCCATTTTGATATTCCCAGGAAGGGCGTTGCAACAATGAGTACATAGACCTTCGAAGGCGACATTGGCTCTCCCATCTGCTGGTATTTGCTCGTGGGTGTTCAAGATCCGAAGGTACATTCTGAAAATAAAGGAAGCACTTATGTCCCTGTATCGGGGCCCAATTATACATTCCCATATTGATGTACTTGTGCATTGCACCAGGAGCATACCCATGCCCCCACAACTTATCTTAACCAGGAACCTGCACAGGTGCTGCACACACTTGACGTTGAGGTTCATTGATAGGGTTGCCATACGTCAGAGTGTTGAACAAATGGTCGCAGACACATAGGTCTACGCATGTACGAGCATAACCCCTCACGATGAAATTGTATTCGACAGGAGATAAAATTATCGATTTTAGTGCGAACATCCCTTCTTGTTATTGGAAACTCCCTCAACGACAGCATGGCTTGCTAGATCTACCTCTGGAGCACGTGGTTGTTCAGAGTACCGCAGAAGGCAGAGAGGAGAGGCGACCCTGTTTTACAAATAGTTAATGGTTCGTATCCTCACATGGCTGTTTCAGGGAAGTTTCCCACCATCGATTTATGTTCCACATGCTGTTCAAAACCACAGTCATGTCTGAGAGCGCCAGTGGCTCCCGGGTGTATTTCTGGCAGAACGCCTGCCTGTTTCTCAGTAATTGCGATTACAAGGGAGCAAATGGTATCACGTCGAGCACAGTACGAAAAGAGGCCCCAATGGCTACTTTGGCAAAGCACTTGGTGGTGCCATGAGGCTGGAGACAATCGTTTTTGTGAGACTTTCCAAAATGCAATATATATATATATATATATATATATATATATATATATATATATATATATATATATCTGGTGTTGGCTTAAGAGTTAGGGTGGCAGGTTTGGGATCCTAGTGGGTTTAAATCCTACTTGGCTGTTGAATTAATACCAGGTGGGGTTGACTCAGCTTGTCATCCTTCGAAGGTTAGCAAAATGAGTACCAGACCAGTTTGCTGGGATGATTGAGTCATTCAAGTACCCTGTGTCAGAGTGGTGACCTGTCCAGGATTCTGTCCAGGAGACTGCTTTAACAGCACTGATGCTCTGTACTAAGGTCCTGATGCTAAGGTCCTGATGGATGGGTTTGAGTTCAGAGGTGAGTGTGCATACCTTTAACAACCTTTATGAATACGAGTGAAACAAACTGCTCAAGTAAATAACAACAACAGTGTCATTTTATAGGATCAGTCAATACCTTGTGTGTCCACCCTTTGCCTTCTTGAGTGCCATCACTCTTTCACCCATGCTTCCTGTTTTTGACTGAAGCACTCTGACAGGAATATTGTGCCAAATACCCTGTGGTACATTCCACAGTTATGGAAAGTGAGTTGGGTTCCTCTTGTTCTTCTCTCTTTCCAGATAATCCTGTATGACCTCGATGGGACCCATGTTCTCAACCTGGGGTGGCCATTATAACACTTAGAGTGCACCAACTGTAACCTTGTTCCCCAAATACTGTTTTACTAAATTGGAATTGTGTTTTAGAAAGTGTGTTGGAAAATTAATCCTCTTCTGATTATACAATTTCCAAAAGGAACTTCATGGTGCTGCAGTATCTGCTTGTACTTCTCTTTTATTCGCATCCCATTGTTATTTATAAGTTTTCTGACACCAAAAGCTGAGATACAACCCAAGACAGTCACAGAGCCTCCCCGGGTTTAACAGTAGGCTGCAAACATTGCATGTCATAACGTTCTCCAGGTCTTTGGCTTACGAACTGGCGTCTCTGAGATCGAAAAAGTTCAAACTTTGATTCATCAGACCAGAGTTCCCAATTCCATTGTTCAGTCATCAAATCTTTGTGTTGCCTTGCAAATTTCAGTCTTTTAACCTTATTCTGTGGTCTCAGCAGTGGTTTCTTTGCTGCAACTCGGCATGGAGACCTGCTACAATCAGCCTTTTGCACACAGTGTGAGAGGAGATGTTAATGTTCAAGCCTGATGTCATGTAATTTGTCAGCTGCTGACTTGATTTTCTTCTATCATGTAAATTGAGCAACTTCACGTGCTCGTCTTTCCTTGGGGAATGTTAAAAGCAGTCAACATACAAATGAAAAAACGAAGATCCACTCACATCTCTCACCTGTGAATGGAGGGAATAACCAATTATCTCTCACCTAATCACTTTTTGATGTTTACACATGGTACATGCTTGGGAGCCTCGATGGTATGCATTTCTGTCTGTGCTGTCACTGATTATTCGCCAACAAGCAATGAAACTGGTCTGGCAGGTGAGGGAGTGTGTAGCATTGGGATTCTCATGTGTGTACTATTTGTGAATGTCTTTATAGCTGTGGAAGAACTCTGGGAAAGGTTTGAAACAGCAAAGCTCTTACCTTGTGTTGACCTTCTTGGCTCCTTTATGCAGCTTCTTTGGCAAGAATTGCATGGGAGGTTTCAATTTATTTATATAATCCTAGCCACCTGGGTTTAGTTGATTAAGGCCCTGTCACACCTTGACGATTTAGCCAGCGTATGCCGACGTATGAAAAATTTGTCTAAAACGTTGGCACACGTCGAATACGTTATGGGTAAGTTTTGTATACGTTAAGAGCACGCTGACGCATGCTGAAGCACGCTGGCATATGTCGTAGTACGCCGAGCTCGTCGACAAATTTTAAGCATGCTCAAAATTTTCGACGTATGACTCACACGTTCCGCATACGCTGGCCATAAGTTGTAGGCACGTTATGCGATCGTTGACACACGTCGACACACGCTACTTGTAAGTTACTCATAAGTCGAAACACGTCGATGTAATGTTTAGCGTACCCGAAACTTATTTCTAACCTATGAGTAACGTGCTTTGAACCTATGTGTAACGTATCTCCAACGCATATTGACGTATGTAGACGTATTTGATATACGTTGGTATAAGTTATCTATAAGTTATCGAAACGTTCTGTGTACATTACTAATACGTTATGCATACGTCCAACTCTTATGAATATGCCCAAAACTGAAAAAAAAAACATCAATAGTTCAGCGTAGGCCAGCGTTTTACATACATTTTGATACGTTGCCATACGCTGGCTAAAACGTCAAGGTGTGACAGGGCCCTTAGGTGAGAGCTCATAGGCTGTTCCCTCCATTCACAGGGGAGAGATGTGGGTGGATCTTTGTTGTTTATATATTGACTACTTTTGACGTTTGCATGTGGTACATGCTTGGGGGCCTCATTGGTATGCATTCCTGTCTGCGCTGTCGCTGATGATTCACCAATAAGAGATGAAACCAGTCCGGCAGCTGAGGGGGTGTGTAGTATTGGGATTGTCATGTGTGTACCATTTGTCAATGTCCTTATTGCTGTGGAGGAACTCTGGGAAGGGTTTGAAACAGCAAAGCACATACCTTGCGTAGGATTTCTTGGTTGCTTTATGCAGCTTCTTCGGCTGGAGGAGCAAGGGAGGGGTCAATCATTTATATAATCTTAGCCACCTGGGTGTAGTCGATCAGGTGAAAGCTGATTGGCTATTCCCTCCATTCACAGGTGAGAGATGTGGGTGGGTCTTCATATATATATATATATATATATATATATATAATATATATATATATTATATATATATATATATATATATATATATATATGTATCAAACAGTATATATATGTATGAACAGTTTATATATATATGTATGTATAGAACGGTTTATATATATATTATATAATATAATATATATATATGTATAGAACAGTTTATACATATATAATATATATATATATATGTGTTGTATAGAATGGTATATAGATATATATTGTTACGGTTGTGGAAATTCACAGGACACCATATAGGTCCTTAGATCAGTTATGTCGATAAGTCTGTGTTCAGATAGATTTCCCCACGATGTTTAATGGGCAATTATTCGTGTGCAGGGCTGTGATCTTTGAGGTAGCCGTTTTTCTTTTACTATCTTTATCTTGGACCAACCGCTTCACAACATCCACCTCCACCACCAACCGCTTAACAACAACCACCTCCACCACCAACATCGCTCTCATCAACCATCTCCACAACGACCACCACGACATCCCCTCACAACCTACGCAACAACGAACAGCAATTCCTCACCGTCATCTCCATTGCGCCGCCATCTTTGTGCCAGCGATGGCGAATTCCCCACGAACAACATCTTTGCCACCAGATGCGGGGACTCCTCCGTTGGCACCAGGGTCGTTTATTTCACCCACGTCCGCTCTCTCCGAGCTTCGCATCGAAATAGGATCAAAAGATCGAAAGGGGCGGAGCCAGCAGGGGGGTCAGAGGTGAGGGATCGGAGATTAAACCTCGCCTCACGGATCCCATATAAAGGCGCGCAGAGACGCCAAGCGCGCAGTTGTGAAGAGTTGTGAGCAGTTGAGTTGGAAGCTGGTGGAGTCCAGTTGTGAGCAGTTGTGAGGAGTTGTGTGGAGTCGCGTTAGGAGCTGGGTCAGCCTGGAGTCTGGAGTCTGCAGACGGACGGGAGCTGGAGAGAGCGGAGGCTGGAGCGCAGCTTGCTGTGCCGCGCCGAGCTGTGGGTCGCTGGGAAGAGGCCGGAGAGGAGGCGCCAACCAGCGGCATAACGGTCCGAGGTGATCGGGCACCGGAACAGTCCAAACGACGTGGAGGAACGGACGGGCTCTTAAGAGAGCATCAACTCTGAAAGAGCAAAGGCCCGTTCATTCCTCCGAGGCATTGTCGACTAGGCCCGATCGATCGGGCCGCTCGACGAGGCCTAGGCCGCGCCTCGGTCACTCCAGCTGCCGTGTGGATGGGACGCCAAGGAGCACCCAGCGAGTCGCCACGAAGGCGGCAGGTAACCAGCACGGCCTCTCGGAGCTCATTCGGTCTCCCAATCTCTGAGAAACATTAAAGGCTTACGA